>CM035596.1:20962590-21447058 GCA_020423425.1 Chrysopa pallens
TAAGATGCACCTATTAAGCCTGTTCTATATGGTTTATCTAACCTTTTTTTTTTGTGTATAAACAAGCATTGACATGTTTTTATTTTTAAATATTAAAAATAACATTATTTAAGTCTCTATCTTATGACTCTATAGTAACATATGATTTTTTTATAAATAGACTGTACATAACACAAGATTTATTTTTAAATTAATACACTTTAATTAGTCCCAAGTGATATTTTTGAATTAAGGATTTATCACTAACGATATTTACTTTCATCACATAAGTATGATTTTAAAAATATTCACCGAAAATCAGTTTTACGAGAAAAATACAGACTATGTATCAATTGGTTTCCATAAGCAAATCATATGTATGATATCGCCGATTTCACGCAAATCGCGTCGTGTGCGATGTGCCTTCAAATTTTTGGAATTTGTTTAGACATATTTAAACTTTGTATTAAAAAAAAATCAAGCCTTTTATCAAAAGTTGCCTTGGTGCTCGTACTTCCTTAAGTCTCTATCTTTGTGATAAACAATGATTTATATGACTGTATAAACAAGAATAAAAAAGTTGCCCATTTGATTTTACGAACGAAGGATTTTTACATCGATTTTTTTATCACATGTATGATTTCAAATCACGAAAATCACGCCGTGTGCGACTATACATTGGTTTCCATAAGCAAATCATATGTATGATATCGCCGATTTCACGCAAATCGCGTCGTGTGCGATGTGCCTTACAAATTTCGATTTGTGCGTAGGTACAAATTATTAGTGAATAAATAATGGGTCTTACGAACTTTAAAATAACAAAAACTATATATTTTTTTTTAATTTTCAAAAAGGTATAAACCTATTTATTCTTGTATAAGGCATAAATAAATCTGATCTAAAAATTAATATATCTAAATAATTAGTGACAAAATGTTAAATATTTTGATGAATAACTTAAACTTATCCGTAGGGGTAACAGTTGTGTAGATAGGTAAAAATACAAATAAATTATTCAATATGGAATTTACAAAATTATAGACTAATTCATTATAAAATATTTTGTGTGTTTTTCATGAAAACTAACAAAACATTAAAAAGATTTTACGGTTATTTTTAAGAAAAATGAATCGAAATTACTATTAATATATTTTCATTTAAGGTAAGACACTAGGTACTTTCTCCTTGTTTATATTTTTAACTAAAAGCTAACAATTATTTAAATCGATAAAATTAGAACTTTTTGCAAATTTCTTCCAAATAAAGACACAAAGTCAAGTTGGAAGTACGATTTAATAAATTATTAGTTATACGTACCTACTATTGAAATATTAAAGTTTGCGAATATTGGTAACATTGTTAGTTAGATTGGTAAACAATCCATAGCGTATATGAATCTTAATAAAAATAATATATCATAAATTCTTATAACTCCATTGATTACACGAAATGGAACGTCTAAAACCTAAGAAATTATTAGATTCAGTCGAAACAAATATTCTTTGATTATCGGTTAACAATTCTCAAAAAAATAGCTTAATTCATTATTAGGTTCCATTATGTTTCGAATTAAAAACAATAATATTATTTATGAAATAATAAAGCAATGAAGCTTTTGAATTTTTTACGGAATGTAAAAATTGTCACAACTCAATATTAGTTTCCTAAAAATATACAAAACAAATTGAAAGAAATATAATGATAAAAAAGTCAATTTAACTTACCTCAATTTACACTGTTAAATAATCTACTTTTACACTTATCAATTCTACACTTTTTGCAATTACTTATCAAATTTAAAAGTAATCACATAACGAAAATTACAAAAACGTCAATTATTCAATATCTTAAAATAAATGGTAAGCGATATCTTTACGAAATTTAGATAACAAAATGATGCAAATAATTTAGTTTAAAGATTAAACTACGAAAATATTTTACTTTAAGGGAAAACTTTTCTTTGCGATTAATAATAATCTAATTTGATCAGTTAATTTTAGAGTAACTGATTTTAAACAGGTGAGTGGGTGGGTCAATTTTAAATTATAACTTTCATAAAGCGGTTTTTTTTAAAGGGAAATTCTTACCACAAATATTTACATAATATTGACTTTCAATAATCGTTTGCGAAAGATTTTATGAATAGGTAATAAGAGAATTCTGGTAGCAATTGGCATTTCGTTCTTCTTGCAGATTTTCAATTGCAATTCCTTATATAACATTAAGGAAGTACGAGCACCAAGGCAACTTTTGATAAAAGGCTTGATTTTTTTTTAATACAAAGTTTAAATATGTCTAAGCAAATTCCAAAAATTTGAAGGAGATTGCCCGATCATTTAAATAAATAATTAACTTTAAAGTTGAGCAATTTAACATTGGTCTTATGGGGTAACCTTCAAATATTGATACATTTCTGTATTTTTCTCGTAAAACTGTCGGTGAATATTTTTAAAAAACTTATGGATGAAAGTAAATATATTAGTGATAAATTTAATTCAAAAATATTTACACTTGCCCGACTAATTAAAGTGTATTAATTAAAAGAAAAATAAATGCCGCCACTAGCCAATGTTAAATGTATATCTATATATTGAAATAAATCATATGGTTACTGCGTTCCCCTTACCGCGCTAGAGTCGATACCTATCCCCACACCGCCTGGCGCTCGTACTTCCTTAAATATACTAATATTATAAAATAAATTTTTTTATATTATAGCATATTTTAAAAGACGAACTAAAAATTACCAAATATTATATATAAATGGTTAAATACTGTGATGTGCCGATATCCCTGAATATCAGCTGTTGAAATATTGAATTCGTTTTTACAAAAATCATTCTCTTTGTATTTTACGATACTATATTTTTAAAGGGTTTTAAATATTTCAATGGAAAAGTTTCCTTTTTAAGTAACATTTGGTGAACACATATTTTACCCTTTAAAAAGGTTTTATTTCATTATATCGGAGAAAGATAGTTTAAAGTACTAGTGCATCCTGTCATAAAAACTAGGTACATTGAATATGTTGGAATAACCCAATAAACAAAAATGTTACATGATGTAAAGGGACAACTTTAGAAATATAGTAGTACGTTGTGAGTACTGTCTGATCATTGATGGTGTTAAAACATACTTCTGAAAAACTCTATTTTTGAATAAAAGAATATCTTCAAATGAATAAAGTTGTTTAATTATTTAAAATAATACATCATCACATATCCATAATCCCAACATCAGCAATATTACAGAAATCGCTGCGTGTACGATGTGGCTTATGGTTTGACGGTAATCAGGGAACTGTAAATCGTTTTATTAGAAACAAAGATATAATAATATCTGTACTATCACACAAAAATTCAAGTATTGTAGAATTATTCACAAAAAAAAAAATAGCTGGGAAAGCAAATGAAATTTTAGTCAAATTTTAGTTATCACTATGCGACCCTAGCAACTGGATTACAATTAGATCAAATTTATCAACACAATTTTCAGACAGACATACACTAGAAACAATTTTAAATACATAAAATACTATTTGTCAATTAAATAAAACTTTAGAACAATATTATGTTAAAGTATCTGATTAAAAAACAGCTTTAATAAATTCATTCGATACAAATAAAAGTGCGGATCATAAAAAAGGACAAATAGAAGTATATTTAGGAATAGTTTTCAAATCTTCTTTCAAAACTCAGTTAGGGATAAATATAGGTTAACATCAAATCAAAAACAATTAATTAAACTACGTATTCAAATATTGGCCCAACAGATCCAAAACAGGCCAAGCACGTTACAAAATACAACATGCACATATGTACCATTCTATAAACCCACAACGTTTACCACAAAAATATCTCAAGCCAAATCCTTTTCAAAATCCCAATCATTATAGACCTATAAAATATAATAAACCCGTTTTTAATCAACCACATAATCAAAACTTCACAAATCATAAATCAGTTATTTAAAATAATCAATATTATAAATCAAACAATCCTCCTAAATTCACTAGTAGGGAATTACATAATACCGAACAATATAATCTATCTGACGACTATGGCGAATATAATTACAATCAACCTCAAATACCAACTGACGAAAATCATACTATTGCTAAAGTAGATGACGCAAATTTTCAATTACCTTGCCCAAACCAATCGAAAAGCTAGAATTTAATATTCAAGGACATTTTCTACCATACATCGAAATGAAGTAACTCGGACCACAAACACTTTAATTTTTAATAGATACCAGTTCAAGTAATTGTTTTATCAACCCCAAACATGTTAACAAAGTCGATTGTCAGATTATACAAAACATACCCATTAAATTAAAACAGCACTTCGATGCGAATTTAAAAATTGAAATACCTTTTATTCAATGAATTTAACGAAATTGGCACATTTTCATTTTTCGTTAGGAAATTTCATAATTATTTCGATGGTGCAAAAGGTAACGATTTAATCAACAAATTAGAAACTATACCGCTTACAACAAAAGCTCATAAAAAATTTATAACTAAATACGCAAAGCTTCCAATTTTTGAAAAACCGTGTTACCTACATGTCAAAAAAAAACTTTAGTTGAACCACATACTCGAATTTTTCATAAACTACCTTTTAATAAAGAATCTGGTCATATTTGCTTTTCAGAAACTTATTTAAATAACGCGTTGATAATACCTGCAGGTGTATACACAGCTGATAATTGGCACGCTGTACTACCTGTTGATAACATTTCAAACATTCAACAAACAATTTTTGTTGATCAACCATTAAAAGTCGAACTGTTAGAAAACTATGTAGAATTTAATATGCAAATAGGTAATATTGAATCAATACAAGTTGATCAAAATATTACTAACTTAATTAAGACCGACCACTTAAATGATTTATTTTTAAAGATGGGCAACACTTATCGTTCACGAATGAAACCAAAAATAGAATCTACACCAAAAATGATATACCTGTATATTCAAAAAATTATCGATACCCATACATTCACAAAAAAAAGTCCAAGACCAGATCTCAAAAATGCTAGAACAGGGTATAATTAGACCAAGTTTTTCCCCATGGAATTCGCCAATTTGCATAGGCCCCATAAAACTAGACCAATCGAAAAAGCAAAAGTAAAAGTGGCCTTTAGTTATCGACTATCGCAAACTTAATGACCGAACCATAGATGATAAATATCCTTTACCATATATTTCGGAAATATTAGATAAACTTGGTAGATGTATGCACTTTACATCCCTTGACCTTGCTACTGGGTTCTACCAAATATAAGTAGATCCCAAGGATATTCCGAAGACAGCAATTAGCGTAGATGACGGGAGCTAAAAGTACTTTCGCATGTCTTTCAGATTAAGAACGCTTCGAGCACGTGTCAGAGTGTCGCGGACAACTTCCTGAGGGATCTCATCGGGAAGGATTGCTTAGTCTATATTGACGACATAGTTGAAAAAAATACGTTCAAAAATTAACTAGAAAATACGTACCACTTCTTTGAACGAATTCGGTACAAATCGATTATAAAACTGGGGTGATCTGACGAAAGATCATCACAGGATTTGATTTGTATGTATACCTTAGGCATATTTTTTTAAATAAATAAATTCAGGTATCTTGTTTAAATATAACGGCCAGTAAGTTGATTCACCAGTAGATATTTGATCAAAGTTGCTTACTGTTATTGTCTTCAGTAAGTTTCTTCTTTCTTACCTTTAGAGTTTATCAGTCTAGAGTCCCAATATGTTTCACATTATAATCACCACCAGCGCAGGCATTATTAATCATAAAAAATAATATGCAACTAGAATTTAGACAAACAAAAAATAAGAATAAAATTTGGATTTTTGGCAAGAACATTCAAAGTTCAAAAAGAATTTGAACCAGATTTTGGTTTTTTAAAATTAATTTTGATAAAAACTAAAATCCTTCGTACAAGTTCTTGTCAAAAGGAGATTCATGCTAAGATTTCAGCGCAATAGTAGTAAAAATAATAACTACCCATAACATAGTCAACCGACTATTTTCCGTAGGCTATAAAATTGTGATAAGTTATTGTACTATATAATAAATTATACAATATTCAGAAACACTCCATCTATTACAAGTTTTCTGTCTATGGTGTTTAAATATTGGTAAAAATCTTGACAAGCGACCTAAAAATAGCGTCTCAAGAAAAAAGCGTTCAAAGTTTTAAGTGACAGCAAAACTAAGAAAAAAAATTTTTGTTCAAATAACAGAGAGAGAATCATCAATTTATGACCTATAAAATATAGATCCTGATGCAGCTGCAATATCTACGAACTTTTCCAAAATAATTTAGTTATAACTTCAAATAAACCTCATAGCATGGCACACAATGATCAATTAAAAATATAAAAGAATTAGCCTTTAGTGGAACTTCCCAAGGATGTTCTCCTAAACTTTTACTCCGATCGACTTCAAAATTTAAGACAATATTATAGACGAGTAGAATTTAATTTAATTCAAAACAATGTTTAAATTAAATTTCACTGAAACTAGCACTCATTTTTGTGAAACTAGCACTCTTTAAAATGTTATCTATCTATATTTGGCGCTCCACTACGCGATCAACTATACCTATATAGAACCTATATAGAAATTTCCAGCAAAACCATTGGCAATGATAACAGTTCGTCGAATTTTGGTTTTTGTAAAAACCAAAATGTGAAAATTAAAAGTTTTGATAGTACATACAAAAGTTATCTAAAACACAAAAGTTGGATCATAAAACTATTGAATATAGAATAATTCTAATTCAAATCTAAATTCTAATTCAAAATAGTGTTGAAAAAAGAATCGTACCCACTATGTATTCGTTTATGTTAAAATTATATAAACACATAAACGAATACATAGTGAAAATAACACTTTTTAAAACAAGATCTATCGATATTTGACTCTCGACTAAGATGTCAAGAATATTACTCCCTAGAACTTACCTATACCAAGAAATTTCGTGCAATACCATTGGTGTTGAATAAAGTTCGTAAAATTTTGGTTTTTTATAACCTCTAAAAAGAAAATTAAAACTTTTGAAAGTACATACAAAATTTATCTAAAACACGAAATTTGGATCATAAAACTGTTGAATCTAGTATTATTCTAGTTCGAACATTTTTAACTTACATGCATAAAGACATTGCGAGCAAAACCATTGGCGTTGAAAAAACAAGCATCCCCACTATGTATTCGTTTATGTCAAACTTATATAAAAACATAAACAAATACATAGTGAAAATAACAGTTTTGTAAAAAATGCCCTATCTATATTTGACTCTCTACTAAGAGATCAACAATATTATTTATTTCGAACATTTTTAACTTACATGCATAAAGACATTGCGAGCAAAATCATTGGTGTTGAAAAAACAAGCATCCCCACTATGTATTCGTTTATGTTAAACTTATATAAAAACATAAACAAATACATAGTGAAAATAACAGTTTTGTAAAAATGCCCTATCTATATTTGACTCTCTACTAAGAGATCAACAATATTATTTATTTCGAACATTTTTAACTTACATGCATAAAGACATTGCGAGCAAAACCATTGGTGTTGAAAACACAAGCATCCCCACTATGTATTCGTTTATGTTAAACTTATATAAAAACATAAACGAATACATAGTGAAAATAACACTTTTTAAAACAAGATCTATCTATATTTGACTCTCGACTAAGATGTCAAGAATATTACTCCCTAGAACTTACCTATACCAAGAAATTTCGTGCAATACCATTGGTGTTGAATAAAGTTCGTAAAATTTTGGTTTTTTATAACCTCTAAAAAGAAAATTAAAACTTTTGAAAGTACATACAAAATTTATCTAAAACACGAAATTTGGATCATAAAACTGTTGAATCTAGTATTATTCTAGTTCGAACATTTTTAACTTACATGCATAAAGACATTGCGAGCAAAACCATTGGCGTTGAAAAAACAAGCATCCCCACTATGTATTCGTTTATGTCAAACTTATATAAAAACATAAACAAATACATAGTGAAAATAACAGTTTTGTAAAAATGCCCTATCTATATTTGACTCTCTACTAAGAGATCAACAATATTATTTATTTCGAACATTTTTAACTTACATGCATAAAGACATTGCGAGCAAAACCATTGGTGTTGAAAAAACAAGCATCCCCACTATGTATTCGTTTATGTTAAACTTATATAAAAACATCAAGGAATACATAGTGAAAATAACAGTTTTGTAAAAATGTCCTATCTATATTTGACTCTCTACTAAGAGATCAACAATATTATTTATTTCGAACATTTTTAACTTACATGCATAAAGACATTGCGAGCAAAACCATTGGTGTTGAAAACACAAGCATCCCCACTATGTATTCGTTTATGTTAAACTTATATAAAAACATAAACGAATACATAGTGAAAATAACACTTTTTAAAACAAGATCTATCTATATTTGACTCTCGACTAAGATGTCAAGAATATTACTCCCTAGAACTTACCTATACCAAGAAATTTCGTGCAATACCATTGGTGTTGAATAAAGTTCGTAAAATTTTGGTTTTTTATAACCTCTAAAAAGAAAATTAAAACTTTTGAAAGTACATACAAAATTTATCTAAAACACGAAATTTGGATCATAAAACTGTTGAATCTAGTATTATTCTAGTTCGAACATGTTTAACTTACATGCATAAAGACATTGCGAACAAAACCATTGGTGTTGAAAAAACAAGCATCCCCACTATGTATTCGTTTATGTTAAACTTATATAAAAACATAAACGAATACATATTGAAAATAACACTTTTTAAAACAAGATCTATCTATATTTGAATCTCGACTAAGATGTCAAGAATATTACTCCCTAGAACTTACCTATACCAAGAAATTTCGTGCAATACCATTGGTGTTGAATAAAGTTCGTAAAATTTTGGTTTTTTATAACCTGTAAAAAGAAAATTAAAACTTTTGAAAGTACATACAAAATTTATCTAAAACACGAAATTTGGATCATAAAACTGTTGAATCTAGTATAATTCTAGTTCGAACATTTTTAACTTACATGCATAAAGACATTGCGAGCAAAACCATTGGTGTTGAAAAAACAAGCATCCCCACTATGTATTCGTTTATGTTAAACTTATATAAAAACATCAACGAATACATAGTGAAAATAACACTTTTTTAAAATGATCTATCTATATATGACCCTCGACTAAGATGTCAAGAATATTATTCCCTGAAACTTCTTACCAAAATAATTATTTTGAACTTACCTATACCAAGAAATTTCGAGCAAAACCATTAGTGTGGAGAAAAGAATCGTCCTCACTATGAATTCGTTTATGTTATACTTACATGAAAACATACAAAATTTTTCTATGATAAGACACACAAAAAAACTGTTGATAATAGAAGAATTCTCATTTTGATAATTTAAACTCACAAGTTACTCAGAAATTTCGAGGACAATTCTTGATGTTGAAAAAATCATCCTTAGTATGAATTGGTGTTGATAAAAAAATTGTTCACACTATGTTTTCGTTGATGTTAAACTTATATAAAAACATCAACAAATACATAGTGAAAATAACACTTTTGTAAAAATAGCATATTTATATTTGACTCTCTACTAAGAGATCAACAATATTATTCTCTAGGACTTATCATCAAAATACTTATTTTGAACTTACCTATCCCAAGCAATTTCGAATAAAACCACCTACACTAAACAATTTCGAGCAAAATTATTGATGTTGCAAAAACAATCGCGATCACTATAAATTCGTTTATGTTATACTTAACATCAACGAATTCATAGTGAAAATAATTTTCTTTAAATCATGGGTCTGTCTAATTTTGGTTTTATACTTAGCAACATCTTTTGATGCGATTTAAATTTTCCAACAATTTCTAGGACGCGATGTAACATCTTCGCGTATCAACATTTTCTTACACCATGGTATTACGGGTTAAGGGGTGTCCACACAAAGATTGGTATTGCACGTCTAAGTTGCGTTACGGTGTTTTGTTGCCCGTTTATACGCGGATTTGATTCCACAGAATAATATTATTTATTACTGAGACAGAACGACTGACCTGTGATGTGAGTTTCCATTCACACTAATGTATGTGTGTACCTTAATTCGTCATCTCCAGTAAATATTTTATTACAAATAAAGAGTATACTATCGCTCCACTATGACTTTGTTTTTGTAGAACTAAATCACTTTTATAATGAAATGTTTCATACAAATACCACAAGCGAATGATTTTTACCCACTATGAATTATTTTATGTTAACAAATTGTTTCAACAAATTAGTAAATGTTTCATTACAAATATCACAAGATATTAATTTTTCTCCGGTACGAATTCGTTCACGTTTTAATTAAATCACTTTGCTGGCTAAATGTTTAATTACAAATATTACAAGATAATGGTTTTTCGCCAATATGAATTCGTTGGGGAGATTACGATATCTGTGGCGCCTTAATTTGACGATTAATTATGATAAAACAAGCTAAAATAAGACGAAAATGAAGAATACCAACTTTCGAGTTACCGACACATAATTAAATACCACATAAATAAATATTTAATAAACATAAATACCACAATTAAAAACATTTTACAAGATTTAATTATTATTTTTTGTTAAATGACCATAATTTAAACACAATTCGAGCACAAATAACCGAAATTTAATTCGTTTAAAAAAAAAATCAACATTTGTATATTTAATACAACTATTAAAAATACATGTACGTCATTTTCGACTGTTATTAATCCATGGATTTGTTGGGAAAAGCTTGCACGGGTCGGGTTGGTTTTTGGCCCCCACGTTCAGCCTGTGCTTAAACTACCCATAGATAACTCGAAAAATAGAGGAAAAATCGAAAATTAATATTCATTTTCGTCTTATTTTGGCTTGTTTTACCAAAATCCATCAATAATAATATAGCTCCCCAATAATATTATTAATTCTATATTTAATTTATTATTCAACATGAATTTTTTCATAATTATCTGAATCGAAAATTTAATGGTTTTTGTTGAGCACATGTGCCATTTATTGTTTAACCTCAAAAATCACAATAATTTAGAATAAAAAATATTTCCAAAAAATACATACATAACAGTGATAACAGTTTTCAGAACATGGTGTTCATCATTAATTGAATAACCATATTCTACTATATTATAACCTTCATGTATTTCAATTACGATTATGTAATACAATATGACTGTGCTAGACAGCCATAGACTGCTAGCAATAAAAAGCAAGCAATTTATCATATTCAAAAACAGTCTTGTTAATATAAAAACCAGTGTTAGGCACATCGCACACGACGCGATTTGCGTGAAATCGGCGATATCATACATATGATTTGCTTATGGAAACCAATGTATAGTCGCACACGGCGTGATTTTCGTGATTTGAAATCATACATGTGATAAAAAAATCGTTGTAAAAATCCTTCGTTCGTAAAATCAAATGGGCAACTTTTTTTATTCTTGTTTATACAGTCATATAAATCAATGTTTATCACAAAGATAGAGACTTAAATAATGTTATTTTTAATATTTAAAAATAAAAACATGTCAATGCTTGTTTATATACAAAAAAAAAGGTTAGATAAACCATATAGAACATGCTTAATAGGTGCATCTTATAAAGCAGATCATAAATTTTTTTAAATACATACATATGCTTTAAAGAAAAGGAACGAAGAGTAGCGAGTATTAAGTAAATGCACTGTGTAAGATATGCATAATCAAATACTGAAATCGTAAGAATTTCATGATGCGACAACAATCGTATGTAATTTTACATTCGTAACCAACGTTGTCAAATACATAAGAGCTTTCACCTATAGTATTACTCAGTTAAATGCTCAACCTAAAACATTTCTAGGCATATTTATTATCTGTGGATAGCAAAAAGGGAAAAACCTCTTTCTCTAGGTATACTTCTCCTAATTGTTGTAGCAACGTTGCAATAGATACAACATTTCTTCATTATGGCAGTAATGACGTTCTGCAAGAGTTTATAAACTTATTTTCTTATAACACTTTTCAAGCGTCAATATTAATTTAATTCATTTCAATGACAGGGTAAATAAACAGAAATGAACTTTAGACTTACATCTTATAAAATTAAGCCATTACATCTTATACTATTAAATACTAATTCTTGTTATTATGTTATGTTTACAAAATGAACTGTAGAAATATAGTAATTGTACAGTGGCTATAATCTGTATCTATTCTAATCACATTAAACAAATAAAACAAGTTAAGGTAACTAATAACAGAGTTAATTTTTTAGATATTCGATATAAGATTGAGCATCAATGTTTGAACTACTTTAATCATTAGCATTCATAAAACACTCTAATATCTTTACAGTTATAAATATAAATATATATATATATATATATATATATATATATATATATATATATATATATATATATATATATATATATATATATATATATATATATATATATATAATATATAAGGTTAAGTGAGAGTATATTAGTATTAACCCATCTCAGTCTCCCGTTCGTCATGAAGATAACTGAAAAAGACAAGAGACAGGTAGTTGAACTTTTGGTGTCATATTCTGGATCTTAAAAGTATGTCTAAGTTCGATATCGCCGATATCACCTAAATCACCTCATGTGCGATGTGCCTTAGCATTTATAGTAGGGGCCAGTATGTTTTCAGGGCCGTAAAATTATCGTTTGCCACCCAAGATTATCGTGCACTTTTAAACACTAAAAATATACGATGAATTTTTTTTATTTGATATAATGTTGTTAATAATCATGTGTTAGAATAAATTTTACTATTTTGTTTATTAACTTTGAAACAAATGACTACTTATTGGTACTTTTTGAACGACCCATGATACAATTTTCCGCGCTAAAATACGAATAAAGATTTATTCAATAAAATTATTTCTGTTGAACATATAAACTTGATTATTTAATATTTATCAAATTTTAAAACAATTATCAAAACAGAAAAAATAAAATTATTTTTTAATAATGAATCACAGTTTTATTGATTTTATTATTGCACTCAGTACAATTTTCAAATTATTTAAGTTATTTTTCGAGCAGATTATTATTATTTTCTCGTTTATATTTTAATTATTAAAACTCTTTTGATTAATATATTTTACTAAAACCATCAGTATTTCTTAAATTCAGTTTTAATTAATATCAACATTATCATAATGCTTATTTGACTAATTTATAAAAATAAAAAACTTTTATAATTCGGTTTTTTAATTGAAAAAATATATTTTTACGGTATGGTACTAGTACTACCAACATTTTCTTTATGAATACAATTACTAACGATTTTTTACAAGAGATGGCAGCATGATAGTTATAAAAGTTTGAGCGGTAAAATTTGAAAAAACAAGATTATCAGTAAATTATCTTGAATTTACTGAATTATCGTGGAATTGTGGCTTATCGTAAGGGCCGTATGTTCAATCGTACAATACCCTGAATTATGTGTTTTGTACGATACGTACGTGACTAATGCTAACACTGATAGCAACCAAAAATATTACTGCTACAATACCAATAAAATTCACCAATGCTACAATCTTGAGTATTTCGTTTTCAATTTTTCCCATCTTTTTTGTAACATTTTCATCCAATATTTCATTTTTAACTATTAATTTTGTGTTTAGTTTTTTTCAACAATAAAATATTCATAATTTTCTAAATAATAAAATGTTCTTAATTTTCATATTACTCCCTCTCATTCTCAGTACTAAGAAATATTTATTAAGGACTAAAAAATGGTCTCTAATAAATGATTTGTTAAATATTAATAAATATTTTTAACTATAAACCAATGAGTCAGAGAGAGACAGCGATACTTAAAAAACCATGAGTCAGAGGAGACAGCGATACTTAAAGGTAAGCGACGCATACTTATTAACAATTAAAAAAAGGTATAAACAATGAAATTTTTTAAAATCTCTTTTTACAATATTATTAACAATTGTATAGAGAATTAAAAAAAAAAATATTACTTAGACATTATGTTTTTTTTTAATATATTTTTCATGGGTTGAAAGTACCCAAATTTGAGATTTTTCGAACCTTTAAAAATTCATATCTTTAAAAATATTAACTTTATCGTTAAAAGTCAAAGGACCTTTTTTATTGGTATTTCAATAAAGAATATAAAAAAATTTGTCCGGTTGAAAAATAACAATGCCTTGCAATTGTTTAAACAATTTCGGTTTAAACAATATGGCACCGGGTTGCGCCATGGCAACATGCATTTATATCATTAGGAGGGCAATTTGAAGAGGATCGCATAAAAAAATTGAGGTGGAATAGTTTTCGGTACTCGTGCGCCGATTCCTGCTGCTCTAAGTTGAATGTTGGTGTTTTGTTTATTATCTATTGTAACATGGTTCTACTTGTCTGAATTTTATTTTGTTATTTTCAAAAATACATGATTTGGAAATAATATTGCTTATATTATATATCGTACAACAAAGTTTATTATAAAGTTATTAATTTAAAATAATTTATTCTAATAATCGAACCAGAAAATGTATTAAAATTTGCATATCTTTTTATATCTTGAATGAAATAACGAAAGTTAGTATTTGCTTAAAAAAAGAAGGAATGTGTTTGCAAAAAACGAAGTTTTCCATGTTAAAAAGCATATACGTATAATTCGACAACATCACAATTCATGATTTTACAAGTAAAACATGAATTGTTTAGGAATGTATTCTTACTGTCGATGAACAATTGAACAAAATATTTATTAACGAAAAATAATTTGTTAGATGATTATTTTTTTTATTATAAAAAGTAAAAATACCTTTTGTGACCTTTTGTTTAAAAAAGAACTAATATGGTACCAAGCGGCATTGCAACTTTATAATTTCAAATGCCAACGTATATCTTACGTTATAACTTTTTAAAGAATTTTTTACACTAAAATCAACAATGCTATCAAATTTGAAATTAGTCAAAACATGATAAAGTTATGATACGAAGTTTAAAAAAAATTATTAAAATTAAGTTTTGACTCTAATTACTTCATAATGTTATAAATGTTAAATTTTTTAATTGTTTACATTCACTATCATTGCTTTAATTAATTTCTTGTATTAATTATTTTTTTGAATAATCAATTCAAATAAACCTTTTGTATTTTAATTTCGATTTTTTTTTTTACAATTACAAAATTTTAAGCAAATAACCTTTTTAAATAATAAATTTTTTAAAATAATGAAAGCCAGAAGTAATTATTGTATAAAAATTGTTTTGCTTTGGGAATTATAATTCGCTATTATAATAACATTTAAATAAGCAATGGCAATGAATGTAAATAATCTAAGAAATGTATAATTATTAATAAAATTTTAAAGTAATTTATTGGAATTAATATGAAAACAATTTAAAATAATTTTTTTAAACTTTGTACCATAACTTGGTCATTTTTTATCAATTTCAACTTTGCATCATTGATTTGAGTGTAAACATTTTTTTTTTTTTAAATTGGGTATCGTAAAGTAGAGGATGCTTTTTGAAATTATAAAGATACAGTGCTCCTGGGCCATTTATAGGTCACCATTTTAAACTAGACTAAAAAATATTAAAGGTATATTCAGTCGGGCCTGTTAAAAAACCACCCTGTAAATCGAAGAAAAGATACCTCGTTACCAAATAGAATACCAAATTTTCTTATTCTGAAAATGGCATCCGTCAAAATTCTACCCTAGAATTAAATATCCACCATTTAAAGCCTACGATCTCTCCACCAAGCTAAAATCGGCAAATATTTTTTCTACGTTAGCTAGGAACGGTTTTTAGTAATCGCAATCAAACGATGAGAGAAAATAGTATAAAAATAATGTTTCGCCCTCTCCTTTTGGGTAAAAGCTGCAAACAATTTTTATATTCTTTGTCTTTTAACATTTGCTCCATTTGCTTGTAATTTTAATAATCGATGTTTTCAAAAAACGTGATAGCAAAAAATTAAAAAAATCGATAATCAGATGTTGACATTTTTTAATAACATTTCCGATCTTTAAAATAGATACTTAATTTTTAATGAATGATCTTTCAAAAAGGTGAAGTTCCTCATCCATATATTTGCGATTAATGATTGTATTTATTTTTAGTATTAAATATATACGCCAGATGTCCGTACTCTACGATGTTATTATTATTCCACGAGTAGTAATTCTAATTGAGTTGTATTTTTTTCATGTAACCAAGATATGTCAGTTTTATACAGGTGATTTATTAAATATTTTTAATTTTAACTACATATTTAATTGAATAATAATAAACAATTAATGACTTTATCAATTAAAGTTAATTCGTGAAACAAGTACATACTTTAAAAAAATTATACAAAATAAATTTTGATTAATGATGTAGACTTAACAGATTGTTAAATAAATTTCGTTTTTTTTTAGTTTTTGAACAATTAAGTGTGCAAAAGGTGTGACAAGATGGTTTTAGCCGATTTGGGCAGAAAAATAACCACTGCTTTGCAATCTTTAAGCAAAGCAACGGTTATCAATGAAGAGGTAACTACAAATTTATTTATTCAGAATTTATTTACTGGTTTCATTTTCAAAATTAATTTATAATTAAAATCTGTATTTGATTAAATTGAAACCACCATTTAAATTATTTTATTTGTTGCTAACATACTGATTAATGCCAATGAAACTCAGCTTCTAGACTCACGGAGAATAAATAAGATAATGAATTATGGCTTATATAGTTCGACCAAATGTGTAGAAAAGAGTAAAATTTAATGATATCTCGCTTAGAACAAGTTAATTAATAGACGATAAAAATTAATTATTTTATAGATGATTGCTGGATTATAACCCTTTCAATAAGTGTTTATACCCGTGGTACAAATCCGGTTTGAAATTTTAGTGTTCTAGAAGCTTTCGATTTTATTAAATTGGGACACAGAATATTAGGAATAAATTGGACATATCAATGTCAAAAAAACCATTTTATTTTCCAATGAATTATTTTATAATTTTTTTTCACCTTACCTTTATTATCCTATTTCCTCCAATTTACCAGTAAATTAAATTTCTAAAAATTTTACTTAGCTTGTGTAACCATAACGAATTTCAAAATTTATTATTTTAGAAAATTTTACTTTGATAAATTTCAGTAAAATTTCGAATAATTTTTCCTCTAAAGCTATTTTCATTATTTTTTACATATATTTTTTATATTCATCGATTGTTTATTAATTTTTTAGGTTTTAAATGGAATGTTAAAGGAGATATGTTCTGCATTACTAGAGGCCGATGTAAATATACGTCTTGTGAAAAAACTACGTGAAAATGTTCGTTCGGTTATTGATTTCGAGGATATGGCTGGTGGGCTCAACAAAAGACGAATGATTCAAAGTGCTGTATTCAAGGAACTCATCAAAGTATGCTTTAAAACAAAAATACAAAATTTCAAAATCATAATTTATGTTCTGTAGAAAAATTAAAACTTTATCATCGGTAATAACGAGATTTCTTGGGATTGTTCTTTAAGTGCATCAGTTTATAACCTCACTTTAAACTCTAAACTTAACAAAAAATTACAACATTACAGAAAGACCGTTACTCAAATTGCTTACGAGCTCTTAGTCTATGAATACTGTAAATTTTTAAAATAGCATTTGTAATACAATTTCCATGATAAAATTAGATTTTACAAAATTAGGAACGTTTTTAATAAAATTTAATACAAATAGTGTACAGAGCATAATTATGACAATTTGACTAACTCAAGCAAATAAAATATTGTTTTTCTATTTTAGTTAGTTGATCCTGGTGTAAAACCATATCAACCAGTAAAAGGTCGTCCGAATGTAATTATGTTTGTCGGTCTTCAAGGTTCAGGAAAAACAACAACCTGTACAAAACTAGCATATTATTATCAAAAGAAAAATTGGAAAGCTTGTTTAGTTTGTGCTGATACATTCCGTGCTGGTGCTTACGATCAAGTCAAACAGAATTGTACAAAAGCTCGTATACCATTTTATGGTAGTTACACGGAAGTGGATCCAGTTGTTATCGCTCAAGATGGTGTTGATATGTTTAAAAAAGAAGGTTTTGAATTTATTATTGTTGATACTAGTGGTCGTCATAAACAAGAGGAATCCTTGTTCGAAGAGATGTTGGCAGTTTCCAATGCAGTTGTAAGTAGAAAAAGAAATCCAATTGTATTTGTTTAATTAAAAATAACGCAAAATTTGTTTAATTTTGCGTTACAGAGGATTATTCGATTATTCAATTCATTGCCATTTCAAAGGTAATTCATGATACCTCTCTTGTAGAATCCGTGGTTTAATGACAAAAAAACTTGATTAAGAAATTTCTATATTATTTTCTGGATGATAATTTCATACCAACAAAGAATTTGTGCAATGATAGATTATAAAGTGGATGCATAAAAACCTAACAGAGCTATAGCAGTTTCCGGAAAGTAACTTTTGTCGAATTTGCTCTTGTGGTGTTCTGATGGAACACAATTTATTTCCTATTTACAAAACCTGATAGTTTCTCGTCAAATGCCAGTTTCAAACGATCATGTAGAAGTTTGAATTGAATGTTTGGCAATATGCAAGCAATTTATACATGACGACATCTTTTCAGTTCTGTTACTCACACCGCAAAATCTTCCTGCCTGCGAATTTTGCTGTATTTAATCTATTTATCAATCACTATCACCATCCTTTTCCTCAGTTTTGTACACTGCAATTTGTTCCATAATATTGTTTTGCATAAATTTGTGTCACCCTAACATCTTCCATGATGCTATACCTTTCTTTGTTTCGTATTGCGATAAACCTAAGAAGTTCCCAAGACCGTAACAGTTGAATCTAATATAAAAATGAGATTGTTTTGCCTTAAATTGGGGATTTGCATGATACTGAATTTGCTATACTTCACATCAAAATGTGAATATAGACTCAATATCATAATAAAACTAGAAAATTAAATTAAAATTAATTTAAAAACAAAGAAATTATAAGCTTTCAAACATTATTATCCGCTTCACTCTTGAAAACTATTGAATGTGATGTTTTATATAGATATATATAAAATGACGTCATAATTCATATATTTTCTTCCTTGTTTAATTAGGAATTTTGAATGTCCATATTATGCTTATTTTTAAAGATTTAAAAAAAATAACTTAAGATCCATATTCGCGGAGTAAAGACGTTTCAGTTGAAGTAATAAAAATAGGAAATCCAGTATCGTACAAATCCCCAATTATTATTTGATTCAAATTTCTTAAATTAATATTTTTTTTAGAAACCTGATAATATTATATTCGTAATGGACGCAACGATTGGTCAAGCTTGTGAAGCACAAGCTTTAGCTTTTAAAGATAAAGTAGATATTGGATCAGTTATTATCACAAAATTAGACGGACATGCAAAAGGTGGTGGTGCACTTAGTGCGTAAGTATATTTAATGTATTTACTAATAGTTTATTTAACGATTGAAATTGTGAAAATCAATTCATGTTTTCTCCCCAAAAAATACAAAAACAATAAGAACGTTCAGACCTTGCATTCTATCGGGTATCCAAAAATGAGCCTGCCTTTCTTTGAAAAAGTCAATTCAGATTACTTGCTTGACAGAATTAGCCTTTTTCATCGGAAAGCTTTAAAAAAAATTCACTAGGCGACACCATTTCAGGGGGTACAAGCGTTTTAAATTACCAATCAACAGCAGTTTTAAATGTACGTATTAATTGAATTAAAAAGTTGTATTTTACTATTTATTATAATGTTAAAAATAGGACTATTCAATAAAAATCGCAAAATTAAAATCGGTTCAAATGTTTTCTTCTAAATAATCCAAGACCATTCAAATATGGCGATTTTTCAAATTGCAATAAAATTGCAATCATTGATTGAAAGTTTTAATAATTTCAGAAAAAATGCTACTAAATAAGCTCAATAAGTAGCCTACACCTAGATTCTGCGAAATAAATAGTTTCTGGGAAATTCGATGATTTATTTAAAAAACCCTTAACATAAACCTAAACTCCACAGTTTTAGGTGGCCCGATTTTTATTATGAAAAATCGATTCTACTCCTGAAGAGTTTTATTTTGAGATGAACTTAATAGTAAAATCAATTGCTTAATGCTCACATTTAAAATTGCTATTAATTGGTAATTTAAACACTTGTCTCCCCCTCTCAGGTGTCATGTCGTGAATGTTTTTTAAAGCAAAGATGGTTGGTTTTAAAATTCGACAATTGAATTACCGTTTCCGTAGTTTGGAATTTTTCTTTGTTGTTATCTGTCAACATGGTCAGTTAAAAGCTCCGTTTAAAGCTGGTCGAATATATTTTTACAAAACTTTATTCGAATTATTTCAAAAATTATTTGTGAAGTTAATGCCAATTTTCGCAAAAAAAGAGAAACATTTATTCGTTTTACTAAAATTGAATCAGAATTTTAATAATTCGAAATGTCATCCACCCCTTTTTAAAACTTATGATGGATTAAAATGTGAAATTTTATAATACTATGTCTATCTTTTACTACGAGCTATTAATAAAAAATTTGTTGATAATATAGTATAAATCAAATAGCATATACATATTATTACATATTATTAATACATTCTTATCCTTTTCACCGACACTCATATGCGTTAAATTTTTTTCACAAAATTTGTTTATAATATTGTATAAATCAAACCACAAATAAATATATAATTAATACAATAAAGCTCCTTTTCACGGACAAGTAAAATAAATTTTTTAATAATTTAGAATGTTTGTTTTAAAATTGATAAATCTTATAATATTAATATCATACGTAATAATATTTTAAAAATAATACACATTTTATTCAAACGTTTTATTATTTGCGGTATTCATTCTCGTAATTCACTTTTTCACAATTTACTTTGCAAAAATTTCATTTCAGGGCTGTTTCCATATATACATGAACTTGATAAAACCATGGGATGTAAATAAATTAATTTGTTTGTTTTCAGTGTGGCTGCAACACAAAGTCCAATAATCTTTATCGGTACCGGAGAACATATTGACGATTTAGAACCATTTAAAACAAAACCATTCGTTAGTAAATTGTTGGGTATGGGTGATATTGAAGGTTTAATTGATAAAGTGAATGAATTAAATTTAGATGATAATGAAGAATTATTAGAGAAAATTAAACATGGACAGTTTACTTTAGGTGATATGTACGAACAATTTCAGAATATTATGAAAATGGGACCATTCTCACAAATAATGGTTAGTATCAATTTTTTGTATTATTAAAACACTTCAATCTTTCTATATGACCCAATCCATCTTAGTCCACCGGCCCTAATATTCCTAACGATTAAAGAAGGTAACAATCTTTTAACTGTATATGTTTTTAAAATTCAAGCGATGTGTTTGCATCTCTCAAAGGTTCAAAAATTTTTCTAACTATTCTACATTCTTATCCGTCAAGCATTTCTTCATCTATTTTACTGGGAATCGATTTTTGTTTCTGCACCATACATTACAACAGGTTTAATTGTTTTGTGTAATTCTAACAAAATTGAAATGATTCAATTTTCTTCTACCAACCGTACTTGAATTTTAACTGAAATTTCTTTATCCTCCATGATAATTTCATATTTAAAATGCCCAACTCTTAAAATCCTGGAAACTCCTAGTCTTTCGTCAACGTGTTTTTTAATAGTTCATAGCTTATTCCAGCGTTAAGTTACGCAGTATAGGTAAGAAAGCTTCTCTGTGGCAGTATAAAGCATTTTTGAGAGTAATTTTCCAATGCAATTAGTGAAATTAATTGCAAAATGATAGAATCCAATTAAAGTGAATGAATTTTTTGTTGTTGAATTTCTTAAATGATATACTAAAAAGTTAACCGATTAAAAATTGTCTCGATTTTGAAAATGGGGTTGATGCATCCCCATCTAAGGACTAAAAGTCTCAAAATTAAAATAGCTCAGAATTCTATAAAACAACTAAGTTTAAGCAAAAAATGTCGTATAAAGTTTTTTGAAAAATAAATGCATTTTGAGTTATCCGTGGTTAAAAATTCCGATTTAACATTAAAAAATTCATGTTTTGAATTTTTCACGAATATTTCGAAAAATGAAGCTGTATAAAAATCAGAAAAAATTTATTTTTAATTTTTGTTAAAAAACAAACAAAAAATTATGACCCGTTGAAAGTGATATTCAATTAAAGAAAAATTAAAATTCTGGCATTTAACGTCGAGTAATAAAAAAACGAACAATAATTTGGAGAAAATTCATTGATTCTATCCCAAAGTACGTAAAATTTCATTCAAAAGAAGTTATCGTTGAAGTTGTTAGCTCGAAAACTAAAAAGTTATAATCAAATTAATTTCGTATACCCATTTTATAGCTTAAAATTTTTTTTAACAATGGCGTCCTCCAAAATTTATCGCAAAGCATGTTCAATTTATATTATCTTAGTATTAAAACTAGATACTAAAAGTTTAAGGTGTTTGAGGTGTTCCCGTTTGGAAAAAAATCTATTAAGTTAAAAAATTATATTTCCATTCCCTCCAAAAAGTTTTTCATTTCCAAAATAAGTCTAAAACCGAATAAGATATGTAAAAACTATTCAGGTTACACATATTTTGGAATTGAAATTTTCGAATAAAAATTAACAGAGATATCGATGTTTGAAGTTTATGCATGGACATAAAGACAATCTTATCTGATTATTTTTTCAAATAATGGTTCTAACCAATTTTATTTTTGACGATCTTATAACTCTTAAAATTATAAGTAAAACGTTTTATCTATAAATACAAAGAATCCAAAAAACCACTAAACATTGAAATCCACTATAGGTTCCGAGGTAAAAACCTAATTGTACTCAACTATTATTCGGTATTTTTTTATTATTATTTAAAATTTTGTACCATTTTTGATGTTGTTTCTCTTGAGATTTCTATTAGATTCTTGAGAGGCAAGAGAGACATAATTATTGTTATATGTCTGTTATCTTATTTCTGACCTGTAAGGTCTCGGTGACCGGTATCAAAGCTACCACTGGCATAGTTGTCGGGATCAATGACACACATAAACCATAGTTTTCAATATTACTACGGTAAGATTCAAATATTTCTATTTGAATCTTTTTCAATTTAAAAAAAAATTATGTATTTAGATTAATATATTTCATATTGAAACTGATACACTAGTTAAATTTTTAACAATTTTATCTATTAGTCTAGCCGAGAAGTGAAATATCTGCGAAAAAACGGCAGGAAATTCAGTAGATTATGGGAAATAGCTCATTCAACGCAGAATTAAGTGCTGAGAAGGACGTTAAATTTTTAAACGAAAAGTGATATTTGAAATCGGAAAAAAGATCCTTAAAGAAGAATTTACAAAAAAATGTTTTCACTCCTGGAATTCAAGCTCTATAATTAATAATACTAATTAGCCATGTATTAATAATATTAATTTAAAATTTTGACTCGAGCGCGTTGCTGTTAGGGCGAGTATATTAAAAAAAAAAAAAAAAAACATAATAATAATAATAATTTTAAATAATTGTGTGCTAACTAATCTAAAATTTTTTGGAGGTCTCTTATAAGTTATTAAAAAAAAAAATTAAAAACTTTTGATTTTTCACTGATTTATAAACATTTTAAGGGATCCAAAAATGGAAAATTCAAAAATGTAGCAAAAATTGTTTTTCCTAAATTTTCTGATTATTGCATTTACTTATTGTTTAAAACTATACAAAAATTGTCTTTCTCATAATTTTATTTCACGTCGAATGAGGTATTATGAATCATGTTGTGAATGGCTGGTCAATTAGAATGTAATTAATATGAAATGATGGTCACAAATATATAAAAATTATACTTTAATTAAAAAAAAATTATTTCAGGGTATGATACCTGGTTTTAGTCAAGATTTTATGACAAAAGGAAGCGAACAAGCGTCCATGGCTGGTTTAAAGAAATTAATGACAATTATGGATAGTATGAACGAAGGTGAATTGAATAATAGAGATGGTGCGAAATTATTTGGTAAACAACCTGGACGAGTAACTCGAGTAGCCCAAGGTGCTGGTGTTTCTGAAAAAGAAGTGAAAGATTTAGTAACACAATATACGAAGTTTGCTGCTGTTGTCAAAAAAATGGGTGGAATTAAAGGTAAATAATCCTTTAAATTATTTATTCTTTATCTGATAACAAATAAACAAAATTGAGAGGACAGAACCATACCAAAATCGTGTTGGTAAATCTTTTCAGTTATAATAATAATGATGGGGTTTAATCTCCGTTCTGTAGGCTTGTACGTTTATAATAGAGGAGGTATACACACTACTATTTTTTAACCCTTATTTATTTAACTATCCATACAATTAAATTCCTGATGTAGGTGGAGAATAGGTTATTAAGTGCAGACTAGGTAAGGATTTCATGAAATTTAATTTTGAAAATCTATTTGTTATAATTAAAATTATGCGTTGCAAAAATGTATTTTCCAAACTAAGCGATTGAAGCATCAGTAAATAAAAATCTTTCTCTACAAAAATCAATAATTTTTTTATGTGATATTTGGAAAATGTACTTTTATGCTGAAAACACATTAAGAAAAAATTTTAAATGGTTGATTAAGAAAGAGTAGAATAATAATTTCAGATGCCGTAAAGTATTTTGATAATTAAAAACAGATAGCCCGAATCTTCCTAAAACTTATCGCCTATAGACTATTTGCTTGCTTAAAATTTCTCATACAATAGTTTTTTTATTTTCTCTTGAATTGGCGAATTTACGACTGGAAAATCTTTCATTTGTAATTTAAGTTTAAATGTTTAAAACTAATTTTCAAGTTTAAAAATATCTCTCGTGTTTCTTTGAATTAAATCGGAAATTATTAATTATCTAACATTAAATCTGATATTTTGGGTGTAATTCACCATTTGGAATTTGAAATTCATCACATTCCTAATTATATTTTTGTAGGTATTCTTTCGAAATTTCACACAAATCATTTGCCGCGATTTTGCCATAGGCTTGATTTATTTTCCATGGTGATTTTTTTGATTGATATTTTTTCACCAGGTATTTCGATGTATATTCTACATTTTCCTTGGGATTTATATTTTAGAGCTTCCTTGGCTAGCTGCTGGCTAAAATACTTAGCCAATCCAAAAAAAATTACACTTCTTTATTTATTTAGATCACCGCCATTCTCACCATTTTCTATTATGATGCATCCAAGGTATTGGAGCTATTTTGTTGATTTTTCCTTCATTGATCCTCAGTCTAATAATTTTACATTCCTTGATTAAGTCATCGATTTTGATAAGAAAATTCGGTTTTTTCTAAAATTACCAACTTGTTTTTCTATGCAAGCTAGGATAATGCGATTTTTTGAATTCAATTTAAATAATCAGGGAGAAATAGGAAAACTATTTTTTTTACAGTGATCCTCCCTCCTTCCTTCATAAATTTTTTAAAAATATCTTTTTTTCTAATTAAGCTAGAAAAATGTAGCTATTTTGAAAAAAAAATCTGAAAATAGCTACTCTTTGCGTATGCAAACGAGGATGGTGCGGTTCTTTCCAATCGATGTGAAATAATAAGTGAACATAAACATTGGAAAAAATGTAATTTATGACCTCCTCCCAACCCATTTGGAAAAACCTTAAAAATTCTTTTTTCTATGCAAGCTACGGATTTTTATATAATCGATATAAAATTGAAAGATTAAAACAAACAGGAATAGTAAATGTTTTCTTTTGAAACACCTCTTTGCCCTTGCTAGTAACGATAAGTGTTGGTGTAGTCTAAATAATTTCTCAACAAAATTTCAATTTAGAAATTTTTGTTTATTTATTTGATCGTTAATTTGTGGAAAGCCATATCAATAAATAATAGCATTAAATATTTAGCAATTTTCCACTTTTTATTTATAAAAAATAAAATCATTTTCAAACAATAAATTCTATATCTACTACAAATGATGTTTATATATAAATTTTGTTGTTGTTTATTCAATTTTTGTTAAAACAAGTTTAAAAATGGTATGCAAAGTGAATGGTTATTTATTGAAAAACTCAACAATATCAAGGCCTACAAACAAAATTATAAAAAAAAAATTACTTTCGATTAAAATCGCGTTATAAAATTACTTCTCATTAAACTTTTTGTCGACAAATTATGATAAAACACTTAAAATAAATTATGATAAAAGTACAGAATAAATAATTATGATTAAAAATTTAAAATAAGTTACCAACACAAAATATCACAGAAACTAGATTAAAAACACTTTATACATTTCAATTGATGGCCAAAAACAATGATGGAAAAATGAGATCCGTTTAAAACGTCAGGGTTGGATTTATTTTTAATAATCTCTAGTGACTCCAAAATCGATATAGAAAGAAATGATTAAAACAAACGGAAAATTTAAGTTTTCTTTTGAAACCCATTCTCCCTTATTAGTAACCAAAAGTGTTGGTGTAGACTAAATTATTTTTTTGGACAAAATTTCAATTTATTAATTTTGATAATTATTCTATATAGGTTTATTCAAAGGTGGTGATATGACCAAGAATGTAAACTCAACGCAAATGGCTAAATTAAATCAACAAATGGCAAAAATGATGGATCCTCGTGTATTACAACAAATGGGCGGTATGTCTGGATTGCAAAATATGATGCGACAATTACAAGCTGGTAGCACGGGTGGACTAGGAAATTTATTAAGTGGTTTTAGTGGAAAATAATAAATATACACATATATACATACACATGTCTTATGTTTTCTTTTTAAATTTTTCTTGAAGTTGTATGTATCATATTAAAATCCTTTTACACATATTTTTATTGTAAAAGTCTAATTTACTTTTTTGCGTTTTAAATTCAAAATTCATGTTTTTTTTTTAAATCTGAAATTTACAAATTTTCATACATTTATTTAATATATTGTTAAAAATAAAACAAAACTTTTTTTAAATATTTTTTATTTTTTTTTTTAATTGATTAATTTTCAGTTGAGATAAAAATGTAAGAATAAATACGATTATAAACGAGTGTTTAGTATGTTCTTTCCAAAGTTTGAATTTTGAAATTGACAGCAATATGTTTTATATTTTTCAAAGCTAAAATGTTCACTGATTTTAAAAGCTCTTTTGATTACTATTAAGATGATATATAGCGTGAAACCATTTTGATATAGTATAGTCAGAGCATTTACTATGTTATAAATGTTATAGTCTGAGCATTTACTATGTTATAAATATTATGAGCATTTATTAATGTTATAAATTTAGACAAGTTTTGAGCTTGAAAAATATACAAAAAAAAAATTTTCGGTCTTAAGTCGAAATTGTGGGCAAGATAAGAAAATTACACTTGTGTTCAAAGTTATGCAGAATGATATTCAAGTTATGGCAGGAAAACTTCATGACAGTGATAAAAATAATTATTTTAAATTTTAATATCTCGAGAACAAAACGACATGGTACTATTTTATTTTTTACATATTCTTAAAATATATCTTCATACTCTCCTACTTTGGAAAGTTACCCTCGAAATCACGAACACTGAGCTTGATTATCCCATGATCCAAATGGCCAAAAAATGAAACTTCGGAATCAGATAGGCATAGTCAGTCTGAGTCCTTGGAAAAATATAGATAAAATCTGTTGAAAAGTGGTTTCACGCAGTGACAACCTTAATATTAAGGATGTTTTATCCAAATTAATACAAGTTTTATTTCGTCATTATTTGGATAAAAATTTGACTGCTTCCTAAGATTCATTGCGTTTTCTATTTTTCTTCAAAGTTTTTGTTGCTTTGATGGATTGGTATCTGTAGACGATAACTACTTTACTTATTCCAGAAAACGGCACATGTAAAAAATTAACTGTAAAAAACTCCTAATAGTCAAGAATGTAGCGCGTTAAAAACGAAGTCTGTCGCGTGGTAAATAGGCTTCTGAGTCGATGTGAAGTATTTTCTCTCATAGGCAGACCAGCCATTTTCGATATAGAGAGGGGAGTAGAATAAATATTGTTAATATTTCGGAAGTAAAATTTATAAAAATTTTATTTTTTGAATGAATTTTACCTGCATAAAAAATACGCTTTTCTAAATTACAAAATCTGTATTAAAATAATGTGTGAGAAAAAGACACTAGTAAACAAAAACATATATGCGATAATAAATTATTTATAAATCTACATCAATAATTTTGTAGAATACAATATTCGTAGAATAGAATAGCCTGCCGTATGCTAGTCCTAGGGATCAGATACGTCGACAATTTTCGATCTGTGATCAAAAATTGATCATTTGTCTGATCCATACTACTTTCATACAGCTAGGTATAATATTTTTATCTAAGAAAAAAAACTGTTTAGAGTCTAGGATATGGCGAGTTAAAAAATTCATGAACCATACTTTCTGCTGCGTGGTAAGTAAACTTCTGAATCGACGTGGAACATTTTCTCTCATAGGACACGTATATGGCAGAACGGCCATTTTCGAGATAAAGTAGATAATGTAGAAATCTGGGAAAAGTGGACCCTAACCGCCTGGAAGCAACGCTAACTCAAACCATACATTTTTATAAATCGGAAAACATAGTGGCACACAAAACTTCATCGTGTTTTAATACAGACTTTGTATCTTATAAACCTAAAATATGTTGAAAAAGTGGTAGTAAAAAGCACTATTTGAATAAAAATAGAACGCTGCTCAAATGTATTTTGTTCTCTTTTTAGCTATTTATCACATTACATATCTACAATATATGTCTTCATCGTTCAGCACTACTGCCAAAACAGGATAAGACCACCCTAGTCAAATTCCACCATTGCTATCCATCCAAGGTCACTGTTATCCTATTTCTGACACCAAATATCCCAAGATGTTTTTCCACATTGTCGAGTCACCCGATAAATGACCTCTTTTTATAGTGCCAGAGAGTTTGCAAAAAGTCAATTTTCTTGTAGGATTAGCGTCTTCTAGTCTGGTATTTAGTATAAGTCTCCAAATCATCTAAAACGATAGGCTATAGTGATTAGGGCGATATTGAACTCAATAAATTTGCTGTAGGTGTTATTGTTATAGAGTATTCGCCAAATGTTATTTTCATTAATGAGGCCATAGATTTTCTTCAAGATTTTTCTTTTAGAGATCAAGTTTATGTTATGCAGACATAGTAAGTGCCCAACACTTACATCCTTAAAGAAAAAGTGTTCTTATTAGAGTTCTTTAGATATTCTTCTTTGTTGTTGGTTTCAGGAGTTTCGGTATTAGTATTCTTTTTAGCCTATAAAAACTTCTGTTCTAAAAACTAATGGGCCATCATAATTCGATTTCTTCAGTTAAGTCATTGTTTTCGTTAACTTTTGTTACAATAGGCTGAGAGTTCGTGAGAGATTTGGGTAACGGTTTGTCTATATTTATATAATTTTTTACAGTAATTAATCATTGTATGCGAAGTACGGAAGCGACGTATTGGCAGAAATCAATCGTACACGTCATCAGTTTTTATACATTTGAAAGGGATGATAATTGATTTGGGCCAAAATGATAAGTTAAGGAAAAACGTTTCAAATAAAATTTTACATAAAAAAGGCCCTTTGACCTTTTTGGTTATTAAGAAATGTATATATGTATGTGTAAAAACTTCTAGACACCCTGGCTCCGTTATTTTTAATAATAGCCAAAATAGGCAAATAATGGTTTTTATGTAAAAGTTTATGCTCTACAATTTTTATGAGAAACTTTTTTTTAACTCTTCTCCCAAATCAACCATCATTCCTTTCAAATCAATAGCTGATGGCGTACAAGGCTGATTCCTTCTAGAACGTTCATTTTTATATTTAAAGATTAAGTATCCTCTTTATAAAACAATTATGTGTTTTTAATTGTTAAAAAAAATTCTAATAAAATAATCTTTTAACAATAATAATTATCTTGAGTTAATTGAGTGCTGCTATACAACTTAGGATGTCATCATGTATAAATCAAATTTATAAACTGTCTCTAAAAGATCTTATTGCTCGCTTATATACTCGCAAGACAGTTTCTAGATTGTTCTACTTGTTACTTCTTTATTATAAATTTTATTCTATACATAGAATGTTCTAATGATTTTGATGTTTACTAATTGATATTCTGGATTCATCCTTTAACGTACATCTTTTTTGTTCACTTAGCATTTGTGTAATTAAGATAAAATATTCAACTTATATTCCCTTTTATACATGAAAACAATTTTCTTTTGCGATGTCGACTGTAGAACATGTTGGGTTATTAAAGCGAATTGAGTTATTTAATTCTCAATAGTGTAATCTCCATTTAATTTTGGAAAATAAACTACAACGATTATCTTTCATTTAGTTCGTATAAAAAATGGTTGAAAAGAGATGTATTTTTCAGACAAATTTGGATATAAAAAATGGTTAGAAATTCAAAAATACGATATTCGTGCACAAATAATAAAAAAATAATAGAGTACCTAAGAAAAGTGTTTCTCGAAAATCTTTTTTTTCATATATTTTTTCCGAGAAAAACTGTTAGATACCTACCAATTTATTTATAAATTACACTTTATATATATTTTTTTAATTATTTATTCACGAAAATATTGTCTTTATTATAGATGTTCCTTTTTCATTCTTTTTTCCTCTTGAAAAATATAACATTATAGTATATATATTTTTTTAAAATTGCGCCAAATTTAGTATTATAAAACAGAGTATGTGTTTTAAAATTCTAGAAAATTAATAACAATTGAAAAACGATAACTATTTATTTTTTAACAGTGCCAAACATTTAATCAAGTTTTACAATCAAATATTGAATTTTTACATTTTTAAATATATTTTCTAATTGCTTTATATATTTTTCCAATATTATATCAAGAAGGTAATTAATTTATTTTTCGTACATTTAAATTTTCTATGTAAAAAGTTATAAACCAATGCTGAAAGGAATTAAAAACTGTAAATATGTACTCAGGTTGAAATCTCGAGGATTTTTTCAAACAAATTTTAACCCTAAATATCAATTTGCAAAAAATAATAGCATAAAATTTTTCGAATCGTGTTAACAAATTTATGGTACGGATAAGATATCATTGTTATTTTAACAACTGTAGGTTTTTCGTTATGATAATATAAAAAAATGGTAATCTTTTTTAATTATTACGTTACCTTTTTTTTTTTTTTTTTTTTTGTTCGAAAAGTACGTAAGAAAAGTGTTTCTCGAAAATCTTTTTTTTCATATATTTTTTCCGAGAAAAACTGTTAGATACCTACCAATTTATTTATAAATTACACTTTATATATATTTTTTTAATTATAAATTCACGAAAATATTGTCTTTATTATAGATGTTCCTTTTTCATTCTTTTTTCCTCTTGAAAAATAAACATAATAGTATTTATATTTTTTAAAAATTGCGCCAAATTTTGTATTATAAAACAGAGTATGTGTTTTAAAATTCTAGAAAATTAATAACAATTGAAAAACGATAACTATTTATTTTTTAACAGTGACAAACATTTAATCAAGTTTTACAATCAAATATTGAATTTTTACATTTTTAAATATATTTTCTAATTGCTTTATATATTTTTCCAATATTATATCAAGAAGGTAATTAATTTATTTTTCGTACATTTAAATTTTCTATATAAAAAGTTATAAACCAATGCTGAAAGGAATTAAAAACTGTAAATATGTACTCAGGTTGAAATCTCGAGGATTTTTTCAAACAAATTTTAACCCTAAATATCAATTTGCAAAAAATAATAGCATAAAATTTTTCGAATCGTGTTAACAAATTTATGGTACGGATAAGATATCATTGTTATTTTAACAACTGTAGGTTTTTCGTTATGATAATATAAAAAAATGGTAATCTTTTTTAATTATTACGTTACCTTTTTTTTTTTTTTTTTTTTTGTTCGAAAAGTACGTAAGAAAAGTGTTTCTCGAAAATCTTTTTTTTCATATATTTTTTCCGAGAAAAACTGTTAGATACCTACCAATTTATTTATAAATTACACTTTATATATATTTTTTTAATTATAAATTCACGAAAATATTGTCTTTATTATAGATGTTCCTTTTTCATTCTTTTTTCCTCTTGAAAAATAAACATAATAGTATTTATATTTTTTAAAAATTGCGCCAAATTTTGTATTATAAAACAGAGTATGTGTTTTAAAATTCTAGAAAATTAATAACAATTGAAAAACGATAACTATTTATTTTTTAACAGTGACAAACATTTAATCAAGTTTTACAATCAAATATTGAATTTTTACATTTTTAAATATATTTTCTAATTGCTTTATATATTTTTCCAATATTATATTAAGAAGGTAATTAATTTATTTTTCGTACATTTAAATTTTCTATGTAAAAAGTTATAAACCAATGCTGAAAGGAATTAAAAACTGTAAATATGTACTAAGGTTGAAATCTCGAGGATTTTTTCAACCAAATTTTAGCCTTAAATATCAATTTGCAAAAAATAATAGCATAAAATTTTTCGAATCGTGTTAACAAATTTATGATACGGATAAGATATTATTGTTATTTTAACAACTGTAGGTTTTTCATTATGATAATATAAAAAAAAAAAGGTAATCTTTTTGAATTATTACATTACCTTTTCTTTTTTTTTTTTTTTTTGTTTTTGTTCGAAAAATTGAAATTTTTGAAGCTGATAAAAAATTAATTTTAAACTTGTTTTGTTGATCTAATTTTCCAAAAAAGGTAAACATTTTCTCAAAATAATATAACTCGGTCGGTTATGAATATGTTTGGGCAAATTGACGGTAACTGCTTCTTTTTAGATACCCAAAGATTACTATATCATTAGGAATAAAAATATACCCTTAGGATATTTACGTAATATTTTAACTTTCGTTGTGTATGTATAATAGTTTAATAAAAAAAAACAAAATTTCGCTCAGGTATTAATAAAATATGGTTAAAACACTTTCAAAAACCTGATAATCAATTTTTGGCAAAAAATAAACTAAGCCGAACTGGAAGTGGAGATCCAAAATCAAATCTATATAACTCGGTCGATTATCGAAAGTGTTTGAAGCAAATTGACGGTAACTGCTTCTTTTTAGATGCCCAAAGATTACTATATCATTAGGAATAAAAATATACCCTTAGCATATTTATATTTTTTTATTTATGGTAAATGTCAAGCTATTTTATTAATTAATTAAAAAATAAAATTTTTTTATATTAGTAATATCGGAGTGAATTTGAAAGGTTTCTTTCAAACATGGAAGAATCTTTATCAACAAATAAACTAAGCCGAACTGGAAGTGGAGATCCAACATCAAATCTAGATGAATATTTCGATGAAGAAATCGAAAGTGAATTCCTTGAAGAAAATACTGAAAGCTATGGTGAATTCACAAAATCAGAAGAATTTTTTGATGAAGAAGAACAATACCCAAAAAGGGTAAAATCAGAAATTGAACTACTTCCAAATGGTGAATTCACAAAATCAGAAGAATTTTTTGATGAAGAAGAACAATACCCAAAAAGGGTAAAATCAGAAATTGAACTACTTCCAAATGGTGAATTCACAAAATCAGAAGAATTTTTTGATGAAGAAGAACAATACCCAAAAAGGGTAAAATCAGAAACTGAACTACTTCCAAATCAGACTAGTTATTCAAGAATTTTAAACGAACGTCCATGTTTCCAACGAATTACTAATGTGAATGAAGTTATTGCAGAATATGATCAAACAGATCCTGATAATTTAGTAGTAGCCAAAGTAGCATCTCCATGTTCATATTTGGTGGAATTATCTAAGAAAAATAAAATAGGTTTAGATAAATTACCTATTGAGGAAGAACGCGAAATTCTTCCCCATTTTAATACAGCGCATAAAGACTTACGTGAATTTTCTCGAAAAGCACCACTTACACGTTTGCCACGAGAATGGCGTAAAACAATGATGCAACTTCTGCCACAATCCTTAATACAAGCTTATTCACAAACCGCATATCACCTATATATCGAAATCGACAATCAATTTTCCGAAGCAAATTCTCAAATTACAATCAATCAAAAAACTAAACCATTACCAGGTGAAGCTGTAGACAAACTTACTGTTGATTATAAGTTTAAAGGTCGTACGGAGAAATATACTGATTATTTAAAAACGCGTGATCATATCCAAAAAAAATTGGTTATTTTATGTCCATTATTTCGTAAAGTACATAAAATGATTTCCGAGAGTGTACCACACACGTTAGTTGATTTCACCGAATTTAAAACGAATACAAAATTAACATTAGGGGAATTATCTTCAAAAATTGCGAACAGATTATTAAATGAAAAGTATTTTGTAATGAGACCCTATTTAGCGGAAATCAAAAAACATATTCATCGTACAATCTACAAAGAATTTAAACCAATCACCTCCGAATGTGTGCGATACATTCACGTAACTCGAAAATTTATTGAATTGCGAGCAATGGAATTACTGGAACGAACAATCCAAAATTGTCTCGAAGTTTTAAGCAATGAATATCTAAGACCGTATATTTATTTTACATTGCAATATGATGATCGATTAAATTTGACTCCAAGTCTTTTGGATGTCACAAATTTCTTTCGAAATATTTTAAAAACAATTGAATCAATATCAATTAGATATTTGCCAGAAGATCTCATAATAACCTCGAAAAAACTACCTAAAGAAATTATACCATCAAAATTTAAGATAACTTTACCACAATTCATGATTGATGCTGCCGAAATAAAACTCGATCAAAATACTCGAAATATGTTTGAACCGATTGTTCAACATATGCAACAGATCGAAGCAAACTTTAAAGTTTTGTTCGATACAAAAATGATTAATGTAATGAAGGAATTCTTTAACGAAGAGCATACGTTTGAGGAACTTATGGAGAAGGTTGATTTTTTCCAAGAATATAAATCGAAAATTAATGAAATGGATTATAATGTGTTCTTCGATCTTGGTGTGACCAATGAGTATGAAACCATCCAAACTTTGCATAAAGTTGTAAACGTTTATTTAAAAGAACTTGTGCAAGCTTTAATTGTTAAAAACTCCGAAATGAATCGCCATATTTGCAATGAATATGAGGGTATTGTTAAACGAGCATTAAAAGTACCCGAAGATACAGCGCAGCTAGTTGAACTGGGTAAATATATGACTTGGGTGAAACAAACATACCTGGTGGAGCTACATACTCAAATTAAGAATTCCCTACAGCGTATGATAAAATTAGCCTATCTTACGGAAATTACTCAAGATGAAATTGATTCCTGTTCCGAAACGTTAACTTGGATACGGAAAATTAAACCAATATTAGAAACGCATAATTCGTTGTTCGAACAACGAAAAGCAGAATTAGAAGATACATTACACGATACAATTGCTCTTTTAGACAAAAACTTAACCGATTTGAAACCATTTTTGGAATTACTTGATGACATGTCGGATGGAAAACGTGCTCGTCAATATTGTGATATGCTTCGGTCGATTACGGTTAAAATACAAGATTATGAGCACATGGTTCAATGGATTAATAAACAAGAGGATTTATTTAATTTGGCACAATCGACATTCCCCGATTTAGAGACATATAAAAATATTGTTTATCCATTTTATGATCTGGTATTCTTGACTGCAAGATGGTATCGTAATACTTCGGTATGGATGGACGGACCATGGGAGAATATTGTGATTGAAGATGTTGATGACGAACTGGATGAAGTATACAAAGGTAAGTCCCCTTGGTCTCTACATGACCACGGTTGTATAATATAATAGGTTTCACATCCTCATGTACAATGTATTAACAAAATACTCTTATTGAATAATGGTACTCTAATTGAGACAAGTTCCATAGTTACTAAAACTGCTAATATAGACGCTCTCTATTATATTGAAGCCTGCGTATGTTTATCTATTATTTATAAGATGTCGGTTATTTCTTATTTTTTTAGAATCTTTCAAAGAGTTTAGACGTGAATTATACCACATATTAAATTTTCATTTTATAAAATGCCGACTTTCTGTATTGTGAAAAATTATAAGACAGGGCTTATGGGATTTAAAATTAAACGTTCGGTATTGAAAGTATTATTATATATTACAATTATTTAAGTTAATAAACCATACAGAAACATGCTTTGCACAATATGGTTCAAATTATGAATTTTTATTTTCATATGAAGATCATTTACATTAAATTGAGAATTGGACAACACGCTTAACAGGAAAGCAAAAAAATGGGAAATAATTTTGAAATTGAAATAAAATTGGCAAATCAATAATGATTATTATAAAAACGTTGGCAAATCAATATAATGATTATTATAATTTTATTTACATATTTAAAAAGTCTTCAAAAGAAAACTTTATATCAAATTCCCGAAACATTGATAGTCGTCTAGTAACCAATTTTAGTTCTAGAGCTAAAAATCATAGTTTAAATGAAGAACTTGCTGTTAAAATTTCATTACTATCCTGAAGTAGCATTCCAAAACCTTACAAACTTACTCCACATACCCTTATGAATTTTACTATTAAAATTACTAATTATAAAAATTAGTTACCGATTAAAATTACAATTACTATTAGCTATTATACTCAAAACACGAAAAATAATTTTGGAACATTTTGTACGTTATATTTTGATAAATCGACGTATTGGGTTAATTGACGCCTTTATTAAAAAAAGAGCCCCATTAAATCTTACTGAAATTCAATCGGATTCAATAGAGATTTATTTCCAATTCATTACGATTAAAAAATCTTAATTTTTATTCAAAATAAATCAGATTAAATCGGAAATTCAATTTCCGATTCATTCCGATTAAAACCCATTCAAAATTTCGATTCAATTCTATATATTAATTACGCGTTTTTATTTATTATGGCATGAAAAATATATGAATATGGGTATCATTTTGTGGTATGAATGTGAACTTAGAGGAATGAATGCGAATCTAGTGGTATGAATACGATCTAAAAACTGTAATTAATAGAATATTTCGCTCTCTAAAATCCTCTTTGATTTAAATGAAAAAGTATATCAAATCATAATTGAAGAGACATCTATTAAAAATTACTTGTTTAAATCAAATAAAAATCATACCATATATTCAAATACAGATTCCAATTTCTGTATTTTATCGAATTTTTCAACAATCGGATGAATGTACACTCATTTGGATAATTATTTATCCTATCAAATACGATGATCATTAGGGACACTTGAAGCGGGATACACTTTTATATGTGAAGTCGAGATTAATAATTTTTTTCAAATATAATGTTAATGTGACTGATGTAAACAAAGTTCAAATTAAATTTTTAAATTTCATAGGTTTTCAAAATCACCAAAAAATGTTCCGAACGAAAATTCGCCAACAAATTGTTGAAAAGAATCCACGACGATTTAAAGGATCTTTGGAAGAAAAAGACATTAATCTACAGCCGGCACCATTAAAATTAACACAAACAATGTTGCAAGAGCTTAAGAACTTCCGTCAAATACAAAATATTATAACAATTATGCGTAATCCAGCATTATTGCAACGTCACTGGGATCAAATGAGTGAATTGGCTGGAATAGATATGACACCAAATGCAGGTACCACGCTACGTAAAATTGTGGATAAGGAACTCGATGAGTTTATGGAATCGTTTGAGATAATAAGTATAGCAGCCACAAAAGAATTGGCTTTAGTTCGTTTGTTGGCAAAAATGAAAGCTGAATGGGTGGATACGTGTTTTAAGACGAATTACTATAAAGATAGTGGTGTTAAAATTTTAACGCAATTGGACGATATTCAATCAATTCTTGATGATCACATTCAAAAAACGTTATCAATGCGTGGTTCTGCATTTGTTAAGCCAATTGAGCAAGAGGTCAAAGAATGGTATGCAAAAATTGATCGTGCAAATAAAGCATTAGAAGTTTGGGGTAAAACCCAAATACAATGGTGAGTACTGATATTTGTTTACACAGATTTTGATAATTTTTGTCATGTTTCCTACTTCCAATATACAATAGAAGATGATAATTTCACAAACACATTAATCATTGACGTTGACCATAAAAACATCTTCTTTCACGAGCACAGCTCTGCGTCGCATTTAAAACATAGAAATTAGATCCATATATTTATTTAAGTTCCCAGTTTCACTCAGTTTTCGGATTCGAATTTTGAACGTAAAATGTTATAAAACCGTATGATAAAAAGTTATTTGCGACTAAAATTTGCATGAGCACAAATTTTCAAAACCTGCAAATTTTTCGCAAATACTTATGTTTTTAGAAGCATTTTAAAAGAAAATTTTTTTTCTTAAGTTTAGTAAAAAAAAAAAAGATTTTTTGTATTACCTAAAAAATCGTTTTCTTAGTTACTTGAAAAGCTTTTTGTTGGGTTTTCAAGTTTTATTCTGTACTCTTTCTTAAAAAAATGTTCGGTCACCAAAATTCCTCATAAAACAAAGATTTTATATAAAAAAAGTTTCCTAATAATTTGAATATTACACCTTTGAATTCACTTTTCTAAATCATTGTTTTTTCTAAATCACTGTTTGTGGTTTAGAGGTTATTTTTAAACCGAAATGTAGATTTCAACGTAAAATTTTCTCTATTAATTTCTAAAATTAAACTTTCAGATCGATTTCAAGACCAACCATCTCGACAATTTTTTATACCGTTTTTGTTAAAAAAATTTTCTAAAATCATTACACTCTTATTTAACTTAATTTCGTTTCGAAAATTTTTTTTTAAACTTATTATCTTTTTTAATTTTCTAGGATTCCGATCTTTTTTTTCACACGGTATTAGGTTTATACTGAGAGTGAATATACTTACCAGAAATGTATCGGATATCCGTATTCATATCCGCATCCGTTTCTTTTTGAGAGGATTTAAACGGATCTTTTACATTATTAAGTTTCATTACGTATATGAAATAAAAGTAGCATTAAAATACTGTTCTATTAAAATAGTTTTTATGTCATAAATATTACATATTTGGAAAAACAATATACTTTCAAAAATCTTCCAAATCCAAATTCTAAATTATTTGCATGAAAATTAACGGAGTTATATCGAAAAGAAAGTTACTGGAACCTTTTTTCTTTTTAAATTCAGCACAAAAACTGATGGATTTACCACGATAACTCAAATTAATGCTTATCCCACGACAATTTACTTTAATTAAAGTCTGGTCTGGTGTATCACAAGGATCCATTCTTGAACCCTTACTATTCTTGCTATTCATAAATGATTTACCGAACTCAATTGCAAAACTCTACATTTTCAGGAATAGAAATAGATAAATGAATGCACTGGAAAATTCAAATGGATAACATTAGGATTTGATTGTATTTCACACTTAGATATTTTAAATTTATTTACTGTTATGATTATTTATAATTATAATTGAATTAGTTTCAATTATAATTAAGATGCAGTTTTTTGGCAATCGATGTGAAATAAAATAGGAACACTTTCGTCTCTATTGCATTCCATTCGGGGAAAACTCCAAATATACTAAGTTTTTTGTCTACATTTTTCTAATAAATAGAAATACTACAATTATATACAACCGACACCCCCCCCCAACCCATTTGGAAAAGGTATATCTTAGAATACTGAATTTTAATGCAAGAGAGAAAAATTCGGTGTTTTATAATCGACGTGAAATGATTTTTGAACATTGGAAAACTTCCAATTTTCGATATTTCATTCATCCATAATTTTTTTTTAATATGAATGTACAGGATATGAAAATTTTACATCTTCTGGTTTCATTATTAGAATAAATTATTTTTTTAATTAGTAACTTTTAAAACAACTTTGTTGTACGATATATAAATCAAGAAATATTATTTGCAAATGAGTCTGGTATTTTTTGTAAATACCATAATAATTATGTAATAAATAATTAGACAAGTTTGAACCATATTACAATAAATATACTAACCAAAACACCAAGTTTTGCAGTACTGTATGCTATTTAAAATTTTTGACTATTTTAACTTTATCTTCAGGCAATAATAGTCGCTCTGTTCATGGTTTTACATAAACAAATATTTGTTTATTGGCTTATTGCAGTCCTCTCATATATAATATTGTAGGAACGAATATATATTTTTTTTTAGAACGCATTCTATACAAAAAAACAGCAATTCAATAACTAAGCACTTTAGTAATAATATATTGTGGGTTACGTTGCGTTAATGAAATTAACTACACATTTATTAAATTATATTTATTAATGCAAATATCAATTTTTATTACATAGTATTTTATTAACATGTGCGTTGTATTACACTCAAGTATATCTCATCAATTATATCGACTGACTGGCTTGACTTTTCTGATACTTGTACCATGTCCCTCTAGGCATGCGCACAATTGCTAACCAATGCTTTGGTAGTCCGTTTGTATCTTATGGTGAAAATAAATAATAATAATAATAATAATAATAGTCATGTAGCCACATCACCCCCCTGGCCAGTGATGAAGCCAGTCAAAAGTTACACAAAATCTTCTCGCAAATGTTCTGGAAAACGTACGTGTCGTCCGGAACGTGTGGTTTGTGTCAACTTGGGAATAACTACCTGTAATAGTTCTGGTGAGTCGTTGTTGAAATCCATTTGTTTCGATGAATCGTCTTCTGGTTGTAGTATATATGCTGGTTTTATTCGGTCTATGGATACTGTACATTCTTTGTTATTTTTGAGAATGATGAAAAATTTTCCGGTTCGTTTTTTTACTTGAAATGGTCCCTCATATGGCTGCTGTAGAGGTGCTTTTGGCGAATCGAATCGATGGATATGCTCGAATCTTGCAGATGGTAGTGAGAATTTACCTATTGGAGTTGAAACATGCCTCGAAATTTTGGATCTCTGGCATTCTATACATGCGCGAGCCCACAGTTTGCAGTCTTTTTTTAAGGAAGGCCACACAAATTATTGTGTTATCAGCAAAACAGTGTTTCTGATTCCAGGATGCGAAAGCCGATGTATGGAATCAAAAATAATTTTTATGAATGGTAGCGTAACAAACGGGCGAGCGCGATTTGTCGAAATGTCACAATATACAGATATTGCTGTTTCGGGCATCTGAACTTTCCGAATTACAAGTCCCGATTTGGTTCGAAATTTCTGTAGCTCTTCGTCGTTAATTTGAGACTGTGCTAAGGCTTCGTAATCTATTGATTTTTCTAATGCTTCGACGCGGGATAACGCATCTGCCACAACGTTTTCTTTCCCGGTAACATGACGTATGTCCGTCGAAAATTGACTTATCAAATCTAAGTGTCTGAACTGCCTAAAGTAAGTTATTGGTTTGTGATCTGTGTAGATCTCGAAATTCCTCCCTTCTACCATGTGGCGAAAATGGTTAATAGCTAATAGATGGCTAACAGTTCTCTGTCATAAGGACTGTACTTTGTTTGTGTGGGGGAAAATTTTTTAGAGAAAAAAGCTAACGGTTGCCAATTTTCTCCGATTTGTTGTTGCAGTGCTGCACCTGCTGTATGGTCGGATGTGTCGCAGATGACGGCTAATGTTGCTCCGAGTATCGGATTTGCCAACAAGGTTGTTCGCGATAACTCCTCTTTGCACTTTTGAAAGGCTAATTTTGTCTCCTGTGTCCAAGGGACTGGTACATTACCCTTAATGTTTCCTTTAAGAAACTCGTTTAAAGGAGCTTGTAGGAGTGCTGCCTGGAGGTATGAACCTTCTATAAAAATTTATCATGCCTAAAAATTGTCTTAACAGTTTTGCTGTTTTAGGCAAAATGTACTTTTTTATGGCTTCGATTTTTGATGTTACAGGCGACGTACCACGATCTGATACATTATATCCTAGGAAATCTACACTGTTTGCACCGAAAACGCATTTCGTTACATTTATTACGATTCCGTATTCGCGAAATCTTTTGAACACTGTTTCTAAATGTGCAAATGTTCGGTTTCGTCTTTTGATGTGATTAATACATCGTCTATGTATGCGTAACAAAAATCTAATCCGCGTAGGATTTCATCCATAAATCGTTGGAAAGTTTGTGCAGCGTTGCGCAGGCCATATGACATGAAAACATAATCGTATAATCCAAAAGGTGTTGTGATAGCTGTTTTCGGGATGTCTTTGGGTTCGACTGGTATTTGATTATATGCCCTTACTAAGTCCAGCTATGTGAAAATTTTTCGGTTGTGCAAAGTTTGAGCAAAATCTTCAATGTGTGGCACGGGGTAGCGATCGGGTATGGTTCGTTCATTTAAGCGACGATAATCACCGCATGGTCGTCAATCTTCCCCTTTTTTAGGAACCATGTGTAATGGCGATGCCCAGCTACTCTTTGATGGACGTACAATGCCCAAAGAAAGTAAGGTATCAAATTCCTTTTTTGCGATTTTGAGTTTATCAGGTGTCTAAGCGTCGCGGTTTACTCGCAACTGGTGGACCTGGAGTAGTCTCTATGTAATGCCGGGTAGAGTGTTTTATCTCTACGAGTTTCCCGGATGGTCGTATAATGCTTATGTATTTGTTTAACAGATTGTGGTAGATTGTGGTTGCTCCGTTTATAGTGCGAATACTTTCGTAATCTTGCCCTAATAATTGTCCTTCTATTTTGAGCTGAGTGATGGTATCCAACAAACATTTGTTTCGGACATCCACCAGTAAAGCGAAATATGAAAGAAAATCTACTCCAATTATAGGCTTTTGTACATCTGCGATTACAAAATTCCAAGTGAATGCGCGCCTCAAACCTAAATCTAATGTAATGTTTTTAGTCCCGTATGTTGTAATGGTTGATCCGTTTGCAGCGAAAAGTTCGTATGTTGATTTGGTACATTTTTCTTTTGTTAAGTTGCGCGGAAAAACACATAGGTCCGCACCTGTGTCGATCCAAAATTGGACTTTGCTTATGCGATCTGTGATGAATATGCGGCGCGAGATAGGGCAAGGGTCATCTGCCGCATTCAATGACTGCCCTCTGGGTTTTTTTGAAAATGTACATGGTTTGGTACATCTTTTTGCTAATTCACCGAAACGCGAATGATAAAAACAGACACCTTGTTTGTTCTTGTCTTGTTCTTTGGTTCGGCTTTTAGACGTTTTGGCTTACCATCACGACGGTGATCGTCGTTTGAATTTCTATTATGGACCAACGCTGCTACCTCTTGTTTGAGTTCCTTTTGTCATTTTACTAATTAATTCCGTTAAATGACATTCGTTTGTGACTGTAGAAACTTGTGGAATCGATGTAGCATCTTGTACTGCGTCAGCCATTTTGGCTATTGATTCTAAATCCGACTCTGTTTGGGTTGCTAGTATAGCTCGGATTGTTGGAGGTAAACGGCTTAACCATAAGGACCTAATTAAAGATACCGGTACTGCTTCGCCCGCTAAATTTTTTAAATAACGTAAGAACTGCTATGGCTTACGATCGCCTATAACATGTTCTAACAGACGTCGTGTTTTTTCTTCCTGAGAAGCGCTTAGTCGTTCGGTTAGTTCCTGTTTGACTTTAGCATATCGTTCCGTATCCGGTGGATTCGCGATCAAATCTCTTATTTCCATGGCATAACGTGGTTCTAGATTTGCTATAACGTAGTTATATTTCGTGTTATCTTGAGTTATGCTGCTTAATTTTTTATTCAAATTAAGCTTCCAATTTTGCAAACCACATAGCTGGATCTGCAGCCCAAAATGGTGGAACACGAATGCTGACGCGTTCAACGATTGGTCTTTGTTGTTCAGGTTGTACAGGTGTATCACCGTTAGGCATTGTTGAAGAGAAAAAAAAATTATTATTGATGAGAAAAAAAATTATTGTAAAAATATATAGAAATGTTTATTTTTGTTTTGAAACACACAGTAGTATTTAAGTTATGCGACACTTTGTAATTGTATGTCACTGTGGAATGAGTGTATATTAATATGTGTATATTAATATGTATGATGCTTGTGTGTATGGTATACGATGTAAGATGTGACGAACACCTATAACATACAATGTCTGTTTGGTGTTGTGTGCACTTTGTGGTTTGAAAAAATTCCGTGCAGTTTTGTGATCGAACCACTATGGTTGTTCGTTGGTGTGTATATGTATGTATGCGTATTGTTGCTTGATGTTCGATACTGTCCACACCCGTTTCATTTATCTGTTTTTGGCGCAATTTGGTTTTTACACGTTTGTAGTAAAATATTTTGCACTGCGAACAAATTCACTCAAAAAATCGTATTGTCTTTATGTAGGCGAATTTTTGTTTGTTATATCACCAAATGCGATGCAGTTATTGCAATATTTTGCACACAATTATTGTTTATTTTAACACTTTTATTTTAAATACACACAGAGATTTTTTTAATTTTAATTCGGGCTCACCAATAATGTGGGTTACGTTGCGTTAATGAAATTAACTACACATTTATTAAATTATATTTATTAATGCAAATATCAATTTTTATTACATAGTATTTTAATCAACATGTGCGTTGTATTACACTCAAGTATATCTCATCAATTATATCGACTGACCGACTTGACTTTTCTGTTACTTGTACCATGTCCCTCTAGGCATGCGCACAATTGCTAACCAATGCTTTGGTAGTCATGTAGCCACAATATGATTTTTTTATATATGTTTCATGTACAGAACCTGATGAAGCTAAAATAATAAGCGAAACGTTGCAAATTGAATAATAGTTGATTAGCACTATCATAATTTTCCACTTACTACATCATATAATTATATTGAATTTTAAACCAAATTTAAAAAAATGTTTTTCTTAATTTTCAAAATTAAAATTTAATTAAAAATAATTTATGATAAAAAACTCAAAATATTTTCTGAAAAACGTTCCTCCTCTTCCTTTTTTTGTTACTGTGTTATTTTTTAGTTTTTTTTTTATCAAAAAAGGCTTTTTTGGAAATTAAGAAAAGTTGTTTTGAATTGAAATTGTAATATTTTCAAAAATATCGTAAACTGCAAAAACTTTTGAGCATGTTTTCAGTAAGCAAATAATGTAAATTTGAGAGGGAGAAACTTAAATTTTGAGTTCTCGTGGTAAATACGCCTTTCTTTTCGTTAATTTTCGTGCAAATGAATATTTTAACTTATACACGATACCCTTGTAACCACTCCCTAGGAATAGCACCATATAACTTTTATTTTCTGACGTCTTTTCTGTTTAATATTAAATTTTCAAGTCAATCCAAAAAAAATTTTCTATTCGAAAAAATTATGAGGGAAAAACATTCGATGGTTGGATTAATAAATATAACATGCTATATATGATATAAGAAATGAAACAATACAAACATTGTCCAAATCTATGAAGCGTAACTCAATTCGACTTTTTTCATTTTTCATCTATAATTGATCTTAGGTGTTACTTGTTACCAATTTTCTCGTCCAAGGATATTGTTAGTCAAATGCCCGAAGAAGGTGCATTATTTAAGGAAATTGACAGAACATATAAACGATATATGCAAGCTGTCGAAAGAGATCCTCATGTTTTGGATATTGCAAGTAGTCCAGGTTTATTAGAAAACTTCACAAATTGTTTAAAATTATTGGATAAAATTAACGAAGGTGTTACTATATACTTGGAAAAGAAACGACTATATTTTCCACGATTTTTCTTTTTATCAAATGATGAAATGCTAGAAATATTATCGAAAACAAAAGATCCAACACGTGTTCAACCTCATTTACGTAAATGTTTCGAAGGTAAGCAATATTGATTTTATGCCCGAATCAGTAAGTAATCATACATAACCTACATACAACAATAATATCAATAATACTAAATGGATTTTATGTCCATTCTTCAGTGTAATATTACTATGATTGCGCAGACGCAAATAAAACACATATATAGAATGATTAATAGAAATTAGGATTTAATTCGGTAAATGTACATACAAATTCAATTGTTCTATAATAAGTCAATGTTCACAAATAATGTCAAAATACACACTGAATCACCCTGTATTGTATATATTAATTAAACTGCCATTCAAATAGATAAATCGTCCGTTAACTACATAAGAAAATTTTATTTTGTAATCGTTCAAAAATAGTCTAATCATATCAAAATGTTTACTACAACGTTCGATTGTAAAACAACCAGTCAATAAAAAATTCTTTTCCATAACACAATACGCACTGGTAACAACGGTTCAGTTAACTCACATAGCTGCTGCTTAGCCAACACATACCGTAATGCAACCACGGTTCATTTCTTCAGTTATTTGTAGCGACTTGCACATGGATTCCTCTGACTTCAACTTATGTACAACCAAGCCTGTTTGCAACAAATCTCAATACACAAAACTGATAACAGTTCTTCTCTATTACATATTTCAACTCAAACTGAACTGGTATAGTTCTCTCCCTGCTCATATATATATATATATATATATATATATATATATATATATATATATATATATATATATATATATATATATATATATATATATATATATATATATATATACATATATATATACATATATATATATGTATATATATATATATATATATATATATATATATATATATATATATATATATATATATATATATATATATTTTTCAATAGAGCAATTTTTATTTTAAGGTATTAACCGATTATTTTTCGATGAAAATCGAGTCATCCATTCAATGTTCAGCCAAGAAGGTGAAAATGTCAAATTTTTTGATCAAATCGATACAGATGCTACAAATGGTGCTGTTGAAAAATGGTTAATCCAAGTTGAATCGCAAATGTTACGAAGTGTGCGAGAAGAAATTCATCGATCAAAAGTTGACTATGAAACAAAATCACGTTCCAAATGGGTAACTTCATGGGAAGGACAAGTTGTATTATGCGTATCGCAAATATTTTGGGCTAAAGCAACTGAATATTATTTACGTGCACAAAGTATAACCGATTTAACAGAATATTACGAGGATTTAGTTAAATCTTTGAATGATATTGTGCGTTTGGTTCGAAATTCAAGAATATCGAATTTAGATCGAATTACGATCAAAGCGTTAATTGTGATAGATGTACATGCGAAAGATGTTATTTATAATATGGTGAAAATGCAAGTTGATAATATTACGGATTTCCAATGGTTGTCTCAGCTGCGTTATTACTGGCAAGATGATCAAGTAGTCGTGAAAGTTATTAACGCTTCTGTTCCGTACGCATACGAATATCTAGGTAACAGTGACCGTTTGGTGATAACTCCGTTAACAGATCGCTGTTATCGTACCTTAATTTGTGCATATCAGTTGCATCTAAATGGGGCACCCGAAGGACCTGCAGGAACTGGTAAAACTGAAACTACGAAAGATCTCGCAAAAGCTATTGCTGTGCAATGTGTGGTTTTCAATTGTTCCGATGGATTAGATTATAAAGCTATGGGTAAATTCTTTAAAGGTTTAGCGTCATGTGGAGCTTGGGCGTGTTTTGATGAATTTAATAGAATTGAGCTAGAAGTTTTAAGCGTTGTTGCTCAACAAATATTATGTATTATTGTAGCTGTTCGAGCAAATTTGCAAACATTTATGTTTGAAGGAACCGTTTTAACTTTAGTACCATCGTGTTATGTGTGCATTACAATGAATCCTGGATATGCTGGAAGATCTGAGCTACCAGATAACTTGAAAGTATTATTTCGAACAGTTTCAATGATGGTACCAGATTATGCGCTAATTGGAGAGATCTCTTTGTACTCATACGGCTTTGTAGATGCTCGAAAACTTTCTGTAAAAATTGTACAAACTTATCGATTATGCTCAGAACAGTTATCCTCACAAAATCATTACGATTATGGTATGCGTGCTGTAAAAACAGTTTTATCAGCTGCTGGTAATAACAAATTAGCTTCCCCAGATGAAAATGAGGACATAATTTTACTGCGATCAATTACGGATGTTAATCTTCCAAAATTTCTTTCATTCGATGTACCCTTATTTGAAGGTATTATCTCTGATTTGTTTCCTGGTACTAAGTTACCAAAACCGGATTACTCAAAATTGATGAATGCATTCCTAGAAATTTGTATAAAGAAACACATTCAACCGGTACCAACATTTTTGGAAAAAATTATCCAAACTTACGAAATGATGATTGTTCGACATGGTTTTATGTTAGTTGGGGAACCATTCGGAGGTAAAACAACATGTTTACAAGTTTTAGCAGAATCTTTGTCATTAATGTTTGAAACAGGTGTTGGGGAAAGTATTGTTGAATATCAAATCATTAATCCTAAATCAATAACAATAGGTCAATTGTATGGACAATTTGATCCAATTTCGTATGAATGGTCTGATGGTGTTGTTGCAACATGTTTTCGTAATTTCGCTATGGATCCAAGCCCAAATCGTAAATGGGTTATTTTTGATGGTCCAGTAGATGCTGTTTGGATTGAAAATATGAATACAGTTTTGGATGATAATAAAAAATTATGTTTGATGTCCGGTGAAGTGATTACCATGACGAATGTTATGTCAATGATTTTCGAAGTTTTGGATCTAGCACAAGCATCACCAGCAACCGTTTCACGTTGTGGAATGATTTATTCTGAAGCGGTTAACATTGGTTGGGAAGCAATCGCACTATCATGGGTTCAAACAACCAATCCAATTTGGATAACGAGTCGTGAAGAATATTTAATGACCTGGTTAAAATTCTGGATTCCGCCAACACTTAACTTTGTTCATAAATATTGTACTATGTTATCTTTTGCCGGTGAATTAAATTTAGTAAGGTCCACGTTGAATTTAATTGAAATGTTGATGAATACCGCAATTGAACAATTTCCAGAGGAACAAAAACATTTTAATGGTTGGATTCAGGCAAGTTTAATTACAGCACTTTCTTGGGGAATTGCTGGGACACTTGATGGACAGTCTCGAATTAAATTTGATGAATTTTTCCGAAGTATCTGGACGGGTGAACATGAAACGTTAAAACTTCCGTATGATGTGACCATTTCACTTCCTGGTAATGGATATTATTTGGATTACTTTTACGTGTATCGTATGAAAGGATCATGGAAGTATTGGCCAGAAGAAGTAAAATCAATGCCAGTGCAAGAATCAAAAAGCTTACAACAAACTTTAGTCCCAACTCTGGATGTTGCTCGTTATTTATACTTATTAAATTTGCATATTAAATGGAAAAAGAGATTGTTACTCATCGGTCCAACTGGTACAGGAAAAACATTTTACGTGCAAAATTTCATGATGAAAAAACTCTCAATGGATTTATACGAACCATCTTTTATAACATTTACGGTACAAATTAGTGCAAATCAAACTCAAGCACTGATTATTAATAAATTAAATAAGTGGAAACGTGGGAAATATGGTCCGGATAAACAGAAAGAAGCGGTTATATTTGTGGATGATATCAATTTACCGGCTAAAGAAATTTATGGTGCACAACCTCCCATTGAATTATTACGTCAATTCTTCGATCATGCACATTGGTACGATCTTAAAGACACAACCAAAATATATTTATATCAGCTAATATTTTTGGCGGCAATGGGTCCTGTTGGAGGAAGTCGTCAAGAAATTTACTATCGATTTTTACGACACTTTAATATTTATTCCATAAATGAGTTTTCGGATGAAAGTATGTTTAAAATATTTACAAATACGTTGACGCAAGGTTTACGAAAGAACGGTTTTGCAACGGATGTCATGACGAGTGTTATGCGTATCGTAAATTCCACAATCGATATTTATAAACAATCGATAGAAACACTTCGGCCAACGCCAGCTAAATCACATTATATTTTTAATTTAAGAGATTTTTCGCGTGTTATTCAAGGTTGTGCAATGATGCGTAAAGAAACCGTTGGCGAAGATAAATCCGTATTTATACGATTATGGGTCCATGAAGTGTTACGTGTATTTTACGATTGTTTAATCGAAGAAGAGGATCGAAATTGGTTTTTCGAGCGTATCAAATATAATGTACGCGATAATTTTAAAGCAAGTTTCGATGCAGTTTTTAAAGGGCATGTACCAACATATAACAATGAAGTTACGGAAGAGAGTTTAAAAGATTTAATATTTGGTAAGTTTTTTTAAATGTATATTTTAGAGTTTATTCATTTTAGGCAACAAAATTTCTTGGTTATATAGAGCAGGGCATACTCAAGGCACTTGAGTATGCAAAAATAGAGCACCGCATTCTATCAATAAAATACCTTAAATATTAATGATGTCGGACAAATTTTGGATTCAATTTTTTTCAATGGATTTTAAAGTTTGGAGCTTTCACAATACAAATGTTTTCGCGACAAAATTTTCTTATAGAATTTTGGTTTTTCGCTGATTGTTTTTCGAAATTAAATCGTTCATAACACGTAAACGAAACGTTTTTTCAATTATTTTCAAAAATGATTAATGAACTTTGTTTTAAAATGAAAATGAATTTGTCTTCATTTTGTTCGTTTATTCATTTTTCAAAAACTGAAGAAAACATCCAAACGTTGCTTTAAATAAAATACGGGACTATTTTAGATTTTCCTATAATTTTGACTAAATTATAAAGTCATTTTTATTATCGATTAAAATTTAAAACATCGAACATTTTTGGAATCGAAGATATTAGGGAAGCCCATTACTCGAAAATACATATATTATATATCTAGATTTCGAAAAAATCTCTAAACGTAAACTACTTTCTAAACGCAAATCTTCTAATTTTTGTGGTAGCAGAAATGAAAATAAGAAAATTGGAAGATAACCGTAATGAACTTTTTTTACTGCAAATAAAAATTATATATATTTTTCATTTTCCAATAAATTTCACAATATTTCTGCACTTTTTTTTTCATAATATATGATAAACGAATAAATTTCCAAAAAAAAAAAGTAAATAAATAAAAATAAACAAATTAATAATAAAATAGTGGTTTAAAATTCCCAAGTTACATAAAGTGGGATTGGTGTTAGCTTGCTTTTGATCCTTCTAACTATGCGTGAAAAATCATTTTGTCTCAAATAATTTGCAATTACTCACACAACACTACAATAAAAATTATCGTAAAGGTGTGTTCTTGGATTTGGATTCACCACCAGAAGAACGACGTTACGAAGAAATGCCAGACGTTAAAACATTCTTAAATATTTCCGAAAACTGCTTAGACGATTATAATAGCTCGCATAAAACAAAAATGAATATGGTAATATTTCGTTACGTGTTGGAACATTTATCGAAAGTATGTCGAATTTTATCGTTACCATCTGGAAGTGGATTACTTGTGGGGGTTGGTGGTTCTGGTCGACAATCGATTACACGTTTGGCAGCAACGATTTGTAGTTTTGGTATATTTCAACCAGAAATTTCAAAAAATTACAATTTGAACGAATGGCGTGAAGATATTAAACGAGTTTTAAGAACAACTGGAGGTAATTATAATAATTCTGTTTATTTCAGTCGAAAATAAAGATAAAACCTGATATAGATACACTGTTTTTCCTGGTTGTTAGTTCAATTTTAGCTGTCAATACAACAATACTTTAAAGCCTCATTTCAATAAAAAAACAAACAAACAAACAAAAACAATAGACTGGTGTAATTTTAACGCTTAAGTAGTCTGTGTATAAGTTTTTCTGTCTTCGGCATCGCATTTCATTTAACGGCTAGATCTATATGGATTGGACTTTAACTAAACGATTTTACATTTCGTTTATTTGTATCTATCTACGTTTGTCCCGCTGTAAATTTCGAACGCTTTTTCCAGTTTTCTTCCAATTTGGTAAACATGTTTATCACACGAGTTTACACATGGAAGAATAACAAACATTAAACAAACTGTTAATCGAAAAGTTAATTTTTTTATAAGAATTTTCTCCGATAATCGTTAAGCGATAAATTTAACTCAAGTTAAAAGTTAACCGTCTAATACTACCTGGGCTGGGTAAGTTTTTTTAACATGAAGTGGCTTCCAAACTTTTTACCAGGTACCATTCTAAATAAAAGAATTACGTAGAAAGATTTTATTTTATTGAAATTATAGTTTTTTTTTTTTATAAAAAAGCATCCTTCTACGAGATTATTTTATTTAGAATGACACCTGGTAGATGGCTTTGATGACGCTACTTGGAGAATCTTTTCGTTTCTTGCACACGCTTTTTATTTTTATATTATAATTATGCACTTCAGTTAGGCTATTTTTTTACTTTGTTTAAACAAAAATTGTATTGATCACATTAATTTATAACTAAATAAAATAAAGTAAAATTTGTTAGAAGAAAGCAAAGAACGTAATAAATTTAGTTGTAATCTTCCCAGTCGATTCGCTGATAATTTTTGTTCTTATGTCCAAATAAAATTTTAAAAATTACTCACAGTTAGAACCTAAAAAGTGAAGTAATAATAATGGGATTTTCCAACCCTGCCCAATCTCACCCTTGGCTTAGCTTGAGCATGCATTTTATTATCTGACTTCTTTGTTTAAATATAATAAACATAAACAGAATCCCAATATTCCAACAAGCAACAATGTAACAGAAATTAATTTTAACGGAAGTTAACAATAGCATTAAACATTTTTTAGTTAACTTATAAGTTACAGAGTCCACCTATGGTTAGGATTATTTTTAACGCCATTTATATTTTATTAGGTTTAGGCAAAGATTTAGTATTTTTGTTCAACGAAGGTCAAATAAAGGAAGAAGCATTCCTACAAGATATTGATGGTTTATTAAATTCTGGTGAAGTTCCCAATATATATGCCATAGATGAAAAACAAGAAATACTAGAATTAACACGGCTTGCAGCCCAAGGTGGTAACCGATCCATGGATATTAGTGCTCTAGAAGTCTTCTCATTCTTTGCAAACCGTTGCAAAGAGAAATTACATATTGTATTATGCTTCAGTCCAATTGGTTCATCATTACGGACCCGTCTTCGATTATATCCAGCATTGGTGAATTGTTGTACGATTGACTGGTTTGAAGGATGGCCAGAAGATGCTCTAGAAATGGTTGCAAGTCGATATATGACTGGTGTAAATTTACTGGATGAAGTTAAACGTCAAGCCGTAGCTGTATGCAAAATGTTTCATGTTGATGCCAGGCAATATTCAGATGAATTTTATTTGAATTTTGGGCGTAAAACTTACATAACATCAGCATCTTATTTGGATTTAATCAAATCATTTACGAATTTATGCAATTTCAAGCAGGATGAGATCTTAGCAAATCGAAGTCGTTATTTAATTGGTTTAGAACAATTAGCATTTGCCGCTGAGCAGGTATTTATTGAATATAATTTCTAATTCTTTCCATCATTATTACCTTGATTAATTTTTGTCTACATCTGCAAGAGCCATTCTACGTAGTCGGCTAGTCGGTAGTCGCAGTCTTGCGCAATTAATATACGTTTAAAACGTTATGCTATAAGGAGTCGGATAGGTAAAATATATTGAGTATACAAAAGGTCATAAGCAGCCGTTAGATCTGTCATTTTATGTTTATAAAATTACTGCTATTTTAAATACGAAAATATACTTTAAATATATATTTTAAGATTGAACGTTATATAATACGGTTACGATTTACGATATAGATTTGATATATTTTATTATTAAAAAATAAAATTAAAACTAAAAAATTTGGTTAAAACTCAATAACAGACGATTGGACTAAAATCGCATTTGTACCATTTGGCATTTATTAAAATCAAAACTTCTTAAAAAAAGTTATCGGTTCGCAGAGATGATTAAAAAAATTGATTTTTTTTACCTTGTTGCATTTGTATAATTTCTATCGCGTATGTAGTAAATGCATTTATTAACTCCTATCATATTTAATATAAACTCAGCCATTTTGAATTCAAAACACAACAGGAAGTAAACAATAACAATAAGAAAGTTAAATATATTACGACAGACAACAACCGACACACATTTTTTAACCTACCGAATGATTTACAGCGCATAGCTACGATTGCCGACAAGCGACAACTATGTAGAACTGACTAATTAGTCATTTTTAATGCAAACTGACGGAATCCAGTTTTAGTAAATGAATTTTAAACAATTTTTTGTTGTTAAATTTCTAATTTCATATGCTAAAAAGTTTACCAATTAAAATTTGCCATAATTTTGAAATGGGGTTGAAATTAACCACAGATATTGAGTAAAGAACTATTTTTAAGCAAAAATGTCCTATTTTTTCGAAAAGTCAACAACTTTTTAGTTATACATGATTACAAATGTCGTAACATAGAAAAATGCATTTTGATTTTTCAAGAATATGTAGAAGGCCTTACATTCGATCAAAAATAGTGTAAGTATAAAAATGAAGGTTTTATTTAAAAGAAAATTGATTTTCATTTCTGTAAATGTAATATTAACCAAATTATAGCTCGCTAAATTTGTTATTTATTCAAGCAAAATTGATGTATAGAGATATGTAACGTTGAATAACATCAAACTAACAGTAATTCGAAGAAAACACACTGGACCTGCGCTAAAGTACTTAAAAACTGATTCAAACCAAAATTGTTGTCTCGAAAACTAAAGATATTGTAATGAAAATAATCACGCTTACTCAATTTTACAGCCAAAAATTTATTTTAACTAATGTGCGTCTTCCAAAATTTTGAAATTTAACGCAACGCATATTCAAATTATTTTATCTAAGAGCTATAAATAGTTTATACAAATTTAACTGGGTTGAAGTGTTTAGTTAAAAAAATACAATTTACTCCAAAAATTATTTTTTCAATTCCTCGAAAAAATTTTTAGGGAAGATGGGGCAAGATGGGATACTTACAATATTTATATACAATATTTCCTCAAAAAACAGGAAAAGTCATATCTCCCCATCTCGCCCCCACCATTGTGTAAGATGAAGTACTCTAACCGGCAAGATGGGGCTTGCAAAATCAATGTATTTTTCATACTTATAATTTATACCCGCACACTTGCGGTTAGTTCATTTGCCGCACATGCAGTCCAGTCTTCATTCGACCCCCATGTTATAGAAGTGTATATCTGAGAAATGCAGGTAAAACGTGATTATCAATATTATTATTATTCTAAGTCTTTCTCTATAATTGAATCCAATTGAGTCCAATTGAATTCACAACATGCATTTTTTAAACGAATAAAAAATGTTTTGAATCACTGATAACTCAAAAAGTATGTACTATTCGAAAAAACTTTAAAGACACTTATTTTTAAAATTTGCTGTTTTATGAATCTCCGTGGTTACTTATTTTATTAAAATTTTCATCCCTTAGAAGGGGTGACACAAGGGGTATAGGTTGTAGCATTTTTAATTACCTAAATTTTCAAAATTCAACAAATTCGAAGTAGTTTTGATCTGTTCCGAAATAAGTTCCCAACTTATTTCTTAAAATAGAGATAAGCGATTTTTAGAATTCAAGCGGGTTCTAAAATAGTTTTGCCTAGATATCATACGATTCAAAAACGGATGCCAACATGCCAGATAACGCAATGACCCTTGTCGATTTGATTCTCAAAACGTATGATTAAAGTTATACCGATGACGAGAATATCGCAGTCGAATTACGTATTTATGTTACACAAACTGATTTAGGCATTTACGGACTTAAAAATTGATTTCAAATATATAAATTTCTGGCTAATTGTGAGTTATAATTTAATAGGTATTAATCATGCAAAAAGATTTAAAAGAATTAAAGCCAAAATTAGTGGAAATGGTTACAAAATGTACTGAAATGATGCAAATAATTGAAACCGAAACAGCTAAGGTTGAAAAAGCTAAAGATTTAGTTAAAAAGGATGAAGAAGTCGCAAATATTCAAGCGGCAGAAGCTACACAGTTAAAAGAAGAATGTCAAGTTGATTTAGATACAGCAATGCCAATTATGGAGGAAGCTACCGAAGCCTTGAATGTCTTAAATCCGAGTGATATAACAATGTTAAAATCTATGAAAAATCCACCTGAAGTGGTTAAAGTCGTTATGGCTGCTATATGCGTGCTAAAAGATATTCCACCAGATAAAATTCGAGATCCATCAACTGGAAGAAGAATCTTAGATTATTGGAAACCAAGTAAACGAATGTTAGCTGATATTAGGTTTTTGCATTCCATTAAAAATGAATTCGAAAAAGATAACATACCTCCAGCAATTATCCAAAAAATTCGAAATGAATACTTAACACATCCTCTACTCACTGAAAAAAATGTAGAAAAAGCTTCACTGGCCGCTGCAACTTTATATAAATGGATACTTGCTATTAATCAGTATGATAAAGTTGCAAAAATAGTTGCACCAAAAAAGGAGAAATTAAAAGATGCTGAAGATGAATTGAACGCAACAATGGAAATTTTAAAACAAAAACAAACAATGCTAAAAAATTTAGAAGAGAGATTAGCGGATTTAAATGACCAATTAACAAAAGGTACAGAAGAGATGAAGCGAGTACGTGCCGAAGTGAAACTTTGTACAAAAAAATTATTTAGAGCTGAGAAACTAATTGGTGGATTAGGTGGAGAAAAAACTCGCTGGGAGCAAGCAGCTGAATTACTCTTACAATCATATAATTCATTGGCCGGGGATATTTTGGTATCTTGTGGGATAATTGCATATCTTGCACCATTTACTCCCAATATTCGACACAAGGCAATCAATGCGTGGTACGGTTACGTTAAACAATACAATCTACCATGCTCTGCAGAATTCAGTTTAAGAGTAGTTCTCGGATCTGATATTAAAATCCAATCGTGGTATATATATGGTCTACCAAACGATAGTTTCTCAACGGAAAACGCAATCATTATGGATTCTTCGAAACGATGTTCTTTGCTAATTGATCCACAAGGTCAAGCGAATCGTTGGATTCGTACAATGGAGAAGAAAAACAAGCTGATGTGTGTTAAATTCACCGATAGTAATTATATGAAATTAATTGAGCATTGTATTGAATTTGGATTACCGGTTTTAATAGAAAATATTTTAGAATCTTTAGACGCACCAATTGAACCGATATTAGAACGTAAAACATATTTTCAGCATGGCAAAGAGTATATAGCTTTGAGGGAACAAGTTTTGGAAGTACACAAACAATTTAAATTGTACTTAGCGACAACTTTACGTAATCCACATTACTTGCCAGAAGTTTTTAATAGGGTAACAATAATTAATTTTGCATTAACAATTGAAGGTCTGGAGGATCAATTGTTAGGTATTGTTGTTGCAAAAGAACGTCCTGATCTCCAACAATTAAGAGAAAAATTGATAATCGATAGTGCGGAAAATAAAACAAAATTAGAGGAAGTTGAAGCAAAGATATTACGAACAATGAGTGAAACCGAGGGTAATATTTTAGAACATCAAACTGCGATTGATATCTTGGATTCGTCGAAAAAATTATCTGAGGATATAATTAGAAAACAAATATCCGCTAAAGAAACCGAGGAGAAAATTGAACTGTCTCGAACAAATTATAAACCAATGGCAAAACATTCAGCTGTCTTGTATTATACAATCTCAGAACTTCCAAACGTGGATCCTATGTACCAGTATTCTTTGTCTTGGTTTATTAATTTGTATATCATGTCAATTATGAATGCTAGCAGATCCAAAGACCTAGAAAAAAGATTGAAATTTTTGATCAATACATTTAACTATGATCTATATCAAAATGTTTGCCGATCTTTATTCGAGAAAGACAAACTATTATATTCATTTATTCTGTACAGTAAAATTATGATCTCGAAAAATAAAATCGATCCAAAATTATATATGTGGTTTCTTACGGGTGGTTCAAGTATAAAATTTGATCACGAAAATCCTGCATCCGAGTGGTTAAGTAATACATCCTGGACTCAATTATGTCAAATCGATGAATTCAGTAAAAGTTTTACGGGAATACGGGAATCGTTTACCGAAAATATTTCTGCATGGCATGACTATTACGATCTCACAAATCCTCAAGATGTACAGTTCCCAGTACCATGGAATAAAAGATTAAATTCTTTTGAAAAATTAATATTAATTCGTATTATTCGACCGGATAAAACAATGGCCAGTGTATCACAATTAGTTGCAAAGGAAATGGGTTCAAAATTTGTTACCCCACCATCATTTGATATCGCTAAGTCTTATACCGATTCAAGTTTCCAGTATCCATTAATATTTATCTTATCACCAGGAGTTGATCCAATGTCCTCTTTACAGAATTTTGCTGAGAAAATGGGCTTTGAAAATAAATTTAAATCAATATCCTTAGGACAAGGTCAAGGACCAATTGCTACACAAATGATTGCTGAGGCTCAAGTTGAAGAGCATTGGGTATGCTTACAAAACTGTCATTTAGCGGTCTCATGGATGCCAAAATTAGAAAAAATCTGTGAGAATTTCGATGATACAAATACTCGTGATGGATTCCGATTGTGGTTAACCAGTTATCCATCTGATAAATTTCCGATTTCTGTTTTACAATCTGGAGTGAAAATGACAAACGAACCACCACAAGGCTTAACACAAAATATTCTAAAATCATTTACAACGGAACCATTAAAAGAGGAAAATTTTTTTGATGGTTGTCCAGAAAAGAATAAAACCTTTCATAAATTACTTTATGGTCTCGCCTTTTTTCATGCGATTGTACAAGAAAGACGAACATACGGATCCATCGGATGGAATATTGCTTATGGATTTAATGAGTCCGATTTCCAAATATCTGTCTTACAATTACAGATTTTTCTTAATGAGTACGCAGAAGTTCCATATGTGGCGATATCATATTTAGTTGGGGAATGTAATTATGGTGGGCGCGTCACTGATGATTGGGATCGACGTTGTTTGAATACGATATTAGATGATTTTCTAAATTCGAAGATTGTCGATGATCCACGATATATGTTTATAAATGATTTTGGACCTGCATACGGTGTCCCAAAATATACAGATTATTCGAAGATCATTGAGTTTATCGAACAGCTTCCACCTATACATCCTCCAGAAGTGTTAGGATTACACATGAATGCTGGTATTCGTCGTGATTATAAAAATTCAATGATGTTAATTGATTCAGCAATAATGGTTCAAGGGAAAGGTGGATCTAGTGGTGAAGGTGATTTTAATGTGTTAGGTACGATTGTTTTGGATATTTTAAAAAAGATACCGAAACCTTTCGATATGGAATTAGCTTATCAGAAATATCCAACACTTTATACGCAATCTATGAATACAGTTCTTTGTCAAGAATTATTGCGATTTAACAAGCTATTAAATATAATTCATACATCCTTAGTGAATATAAATAAGGCAAATCAAGGTTTAATTGTAATGTCTCCTGATTTAGAAGTACTAGCGAATTCGCTAGTTTTAGGAAAGATTCCTGCAGCATGGGCGAATGTTTCGTATCCAAGTTTAAAATCATTATCGGGTTATGTAAGTGATTTTTGCGAGCGTATAGAATTCCTACAAAAATGGGTTAATACTGATAAACCGAATAGTTTCTGGTTACCGGGTTTTTACTTTACACAAGCGTTTCTAACTAGCTCAAAACAAAACTATGCACGGAAATATAAGATTGCAATTGATCAATTAGTTTATGATTTTAAGATATTAGATTCAGATATTGGTGGCAATCCACCACCAGAAGATGGTGTACATTGTTATGGATTATTTTTGGAAGGTGCGCGATGGAATTCAAATCGATATTTGGATGAACAAAAACCAAAAGTCTTATACGAACCATTGCCAGCAGTATGGTTGTTTCCAATTACCTTGAAAAATTATGATGAGAAGGGTAGATATGTTGCACCATTGTATAAAACGTCGGAACGTAAAGGTATTTTATCGACGACAGGACATTCCACTAATTACGTGTTACCATTTTTATTGGAAACAAGAAAACCAACCACGCATTGGGTTAAACGAAGTGTTGCCCTATTATGCCAACTGGATTAATATACAAAGCAAATTTCTGATTAATTCTATTGTAATTATTTTATATTTTTTGGCAATATGTTTTTTTGACATGAAAAATTTTTTGTGACTATAAATATATTTGAATAATTTTTTAAAAATCCATTTTATTATTTATTTTTAATTTTTAACCAACTTCGAAAAAAGGTGAAGTTCTCACTTTATCCCTATTTTATTATGTTCGCACTTAAATATCTTTTAACGTTGGGTTCAATATAGCTTCAAAGTTGTCCCGTAAAAATTAGAAGAAAATTGAAGAAATTCGTCCTAAAGTGAAAAGAGGGGAGTGGGAGTGGTTTATGTAAATACAAATTTTGTGACTACTCGAAAGTTATAATTTTTTGTAGTTAAAACACCACTTGAAAGTAAAAGCCCAAATTTACGAAAAAATTAATCCGATTACAGAACAAAAAAATTAAATGAAACGTAAAAAAATAATTTTTGTATTTGTTTTGGTATAGGTGTTCATAGTCTCATTCAATTAGTCTTTTGTTTGCCCATCCGTCATCAAATTATAATTTTACGAAAAGAGAAAACGAGCGGAAATTTTGAACCTAAAGTTGAGTTTAAGTTCTTGAATGAGCAAAATCAGTCCATTTTGTCCAATGATTCTATAAATTTTGAACCATAAAAAAAGGGAAAATCTAAAAACAAAAAATATTTGTTCTATTAAAACAAACAAATTTACATATATATATATATATATATATATATATATATATATATATATATATATATATATATATATATATATATATATATATATATATATATATATATATATATATATATATATATATATATATATATATATATATATATAACTATATAGACAGGATATTTATAGTAGTTTACAAGTAAGTTTAAAGTTTACTCCTTTAAAATTTGAATAATATATTTTTACCCTAAGAATTTTTGTAAACCACCCAAGAGGCAATTCATGTGAAACAGATAACGAAAAAAAGTGAGATTATTAAATTTAGTCATATTTATACTCTGTTGTCCAGATATGGGCTTCTAAAGATTCGAAATAATCGAGTAATAAATATTAAGTAATATTTTGAAAGCTGTTTTTCGAATTAAGCCCCCATTTGTAATAAAACATTAAACATGATGATTTGTATAGAAAATGTATTCATAATTTTTAATTCAAACTTGAAATTAAAATTTGTTTCTTGTTCAAAACCGGAAGTAACAATTCAAATCATAATTTAAATAACTTTGAAAATTTTTTGTTTGATGCTTTTAGTTGCAAAATGTTCTTATAATTAATAACCTTTCGAAGTCAGCGCCAACTAAACATATTTTAACTTAGATAAGGACTGGCTCCGACTTCGAAACAAATTGGTCTGGAAATTTGTATACAAGTTTTTAATTTAAAATTATTATTTATGTTTTTAATCCATTTTCTCTTAAATGAAACAAACAAGACCGGGCCTAAAACCAAGACCGAGTATGCAAGACCAAAAGTAAATTAGCAAGACTAAACTACAAACAAGTCAAGATAACAACTAACAGAGTTAATTGTTTAGATACTCGATATATGATTAAATTTCATTGTTTGCCCTGGTAAAACTAACCAATAAATTTGTATAATATCACTTAAAAACCCATAAAAAAATTAATAAGAATGAATGAAAGCATAGAATAAGTTCCTACAAGAATCTACAGGGAAATACTATTTTAAATTTTATCAACCGTTGTTATAAGAATGAAAGGGAAATACCGAATGAGTTTTGGGAATATGAGGTCGTATGGGAAAATAATAATAATTATTCTGTCACCTATTCTTTTAAGAACATATGGGATCATTTGTTATGCGTGACTACGAGATCGAATAGGAAAAATAAAAATTATCTCATACAGACTTATAATAATAATCACACTTCTAATGCAATTTTTTTATGGGATTGTTCAAAAAGGTAGGACTATTTTTAATTAGCATTCATCAAATACTATATATATCCAGTCTATACAGTTATATATACTGGTTTAATAATACGTAATGTAATTACCAATATGTGATAATTATCTAGATGTGAGCTTAAATTGTAGCGAATTGTAGCCTAACACGAAAAAAAATTTTCAAACAAAATTGTTTTTTCAAACATGTTTTATATTTGAATTTTTCTTGTATCTTTTATAGTGTAAGAGTTCGGTAAAGGATCTAGTGGACCCAATGGACCGATTTTGCTCATTCACGAACTTAAACTCACTTTTTATGTTTAGATTACGTCATCAAAATTTCAGCTTGCAATCTCTTTTTGTTTTTGAGTTATCGTGATGACGCATGTATGGACAACCGAAAATGGACTAATTAGGTGTTTCCATGAACACCTATACCAAACTTTTATTTCTGCGGTCAATAGTAGGTAGCGTTACAAACTTTGGACTAAAATTAATTATACTCTGTCATTATGTATGTCGAGTATAAAAGGTATTATATAATTTGAGATGAAGAATCCTGTTTTCACACTACTCAATAAACCGGGGTAAGTAGTACCCAATTTATTTTTAGAAAATTTTATTTTAATTTTTAGGGCTATTTAAGTAAATTTGTTAAGAAAAAACATTTTATCACTTAACTCCTGGTTTAAATAAAAACTTATATCAACATAGAGGGGAGATTACGTTATCCATGGCACCAAGATTTGACGATGAATTTTGATGGTAAACCAAGTATTTCCCCGAAAATGAAGAATACCAAATTTTGTTTTTTCGCCTAATTCTCCAGTTATCAACACTTTTTTTTAGAATTTATCTTATTGTTAATGATACATAAATACCACAAGTACAATTTAAATAAAATTAAGGAACAAATAACCGAAATTTCAATTCGTTTAAAAGATATCAACATAGATATATTTTAAAAAAATGGACGCCATTTTCGACTATTATTCAACATATGATTAAAAAATAACCATAAAGTAATATTTAAGGAAGTACGAGCACCAAGGCAACTTTTGATAAAAGGCTTGATTTTTTTTTTAATACAAAGTTTAAATATGTCTAAACATATTCCAAAAATTTGAAGGAGATTGCCCGATCATTTAAATAAATAATTAACTTTAAAGTTGAGCAATTTAACATTGGTCTTATGGGGTAACCTTCAAACATTGATACATTTCTGTATTTTTCTCGTAAAACTGTCGGTGAATATTTTTAAAAAACTTATGGATGAAAGTAAATATATTAGTGATAAATTTAATTCAAAAACATTTACACTTGCCCGACTAATTAAAGTGTATTAATTAAAAGAAAAATAAATGCCGCCACTAGCCAATGTTAAATGTATATCTATATATTGAAAAAAATCATATGGTTACTGCGTTCCCCTTACCGCGCTAGAGTCGATACCTATCCCCACCCCGCCTGGCGCTCGTACTTCCTTAAAAAAATTTACTACTATTTTATCATATTAAATGTGCTTTCATAAATTAAAAGTATACTTTAATAAATAAAAAAACAAGACAACCTGCTTTAAAAAATCATTTCTTCGTTATAATTATTTTTTATCACATTTTTTATTATTATAAATATTAACATTTAACCGTAGTGATTAAACTACCTGGGTAATGATGGGGTGTAGTTATGGTGCTTTTTGTAATTTATTAAGATTCTTAAAAAAATGTAATTCGTAGCCAACTTAGATATTCTAACACCTCTCACGAAATTGAATGATCTAACACCTGTCACGAAATTGAATACTGTTATACAAAATATATTTCACATGACTAAATGGAGTAATTTTTCCACATAATCATTTCTATGATTGTTTTGGTAAAATAAATAAATAATTTTTCAGGAAAATTTAATTTTTATTCATATTTCTTAATTTGTAAATATATATTTTTGAAATTACATAAAAGTAATATACATGACTAGATCGTACTTTTCAATCAACAAATTTTATTCAATTCCATATTTACTTAGCTTCACAGTTAAGTAATTTTTGTGCTTCCATCTGTAATCAAAAATATATTTATGAAAATTAAAAAATTTTTAGTGAAATAAATTCTTTTAAAAACGATTTTTTTAAATAGTATTTTAATACTGGAGATGCTATGAGAGTATCAAGTAGATAATTTATTTGTTTCGCCTTGTGTTCGGTTTCTGATTTCTGAGATTTTTTTATTTTTTTAACCTCGTTAAGAGGGATTATCCACAGTTGTTAGAATCCTTTATATAAGGAGCATACTTCTAACAAGCTGTTGGCTTAAATAACATGTAATATACATTGTATATTTTTCAATTGTCGCGCACAAATAACTCAAAAAATAAAATACTTAATATTTCTAAGGTAAAAATCAAAATTTGATGTAGAAGTGTTTTTCGAGAAAAATTCTTCAACATACCGTTTTCATATTATTATTGTGCATAGCAAATTTTAAAAAAAATTTGGATAAGTATTTTTTGAGTTATTTGTGAAAATTGAAAGATTTTACATAAGCGGGAGTGTGCTTTTAAAAGCTGTAGATAGTCCATCTTAAAGGTTATCTTTCCATGCTATATATTTCTTTTCATCACGCATAGATTCTTCTACATAAAATTTTAGTTCTTCGTTGACTGTTTTCCAAACTAATAACATGAAAATCGCTTTTAATACGAAAATGAAGCTTTTTCGAAATAATCATAAGAAGTTCAAACGTATTTGTTTTTTGTATAGTGGACTATTCGGTTATTGGCATTTTTTCGACAATCGCTTTATTTTCATGCTATAAACGATCTAAGTTCGAAAAACAGTCACCAACTATAAATTAAACTATGAGGAAAAAACTTGGTAAGAAAAAGAAATATATAATATAAAAATATGACTTTTTACGAGTATTTTCAAAAAATAAAAATTAAAGATATCTTGTGTTTGGATCTTTAATCACTTTGGATCTTTAAGCACCGTAACAAAGCATTTTTTTTTTAATATCTAGGTGACAAAAGTGTTTATTTTTATCCAGTTTATATAACACAAGATAATATTATATAAGACAAGATAATATTATATTATACAAGATAAGTTTATATAAATTTTTGGGTTTATTAGTGGCTTGTTTTTAGAAATTTAAATCATGGTAAGTGGGGTCAAGTGGTGTAAAAATAAAAATTTTTTTTAAACTTTCAATTTTATAACTGATAATTTTCGATTTTACTATTAAAATAATGTTTAGTCAATGAAAAGTTAATTAGGCAACACTAATGGCATAAAAACTTTTACAAAAATTAAATATTTATTCTAGAAAAATGTGTATTCTGTCTCATTTTTAGGGGTCCTGCCTTTGGGGAAAAAATACAAGGGTGATTAAAAATTGAGACATCGTGTTTTCAGGTTCATAATTAAATTCTTTTAAGCTTAGGTAGTTCTAAGACTGCTTTGTTAAATTAAAAGATACCATTCAAGGATTTATTTTATTTAAATTTTCATAACTACAAATTATTTCTATAAAACAAAATATGAGTCTGTCTCATATGAGTGCTGAAAAATTAATAAAACGTAGAAACTTATTTTAAAATTGATTTGTAATAAATTTAGTGTGCATTTATGAAAATTAATAGCGAATACTAGTTTCTGAGAAATTCTAGCAGTTACTCCATTGAAATTTGGTGAGTTTAAACTACCGACAAAATTCGTTTGAATGAGCGAGTCCCTATTTAGCCATCACTGTAATTTTGATTAAACACGTTTATTGTTCCTGGGATAAAACTTGTTTTCGACCTCGTTTAGAAACGTTTTTATTATGTTTATGCGTCTACTTTACTTATATTTGTCGATTCCAAAATATTTTAGTACTTCTAAAATTGGTTTAGATCTTCAGAGTACGGTTTCGTTTTTTGTATGTAAATTTTAGGTATCTTAACTATTTTAAATCATATGTAAGTTTTATTTTCATATTTTCCTCCAAAATCGTCACAAATTTGCCCCAATGCTGTCTGACATTTAACCCAACAGTCGTCATAAATGTACCCCATGCTATCAGATGTTACTCACTATTCACCAGTGTATACTATACTTGTTGAATGTAGCTTAGACGGTTCAGCACAATGTGATCTTAAAAACGTGACTACTTTCCGATTGCTTAATGCAGTAGTACAACAAAAGTTATTCAATCAATTTTAATAGATTTCATTGCATAATATACGATGATATGTTGTAATGACATCAAATATTAAACTTATATATCAAATATTAGTGTTCGATAATATCATCTAGTTATTAAAACCCCCTCCCCCAAATATTAGTTTTAATATGAAATAGATGTGTCATTTTTTCCTAAAATATATTGTGTCTCAATTTTTACATCACTTGATCCTATATCCTATTAGAAACTGCTATGGTTTTATTTGCTTAAAGATGATGTAACTTACTTGAATCAATTTGTATATTTGCATTAACGAATCAACCGAAACTTTACATTTTGCACCATCGTTTACATCGACATCTAGACTTAAACCAGAGTTTCGACTTCGTTTACCCCATCCTGTTGAGAAATTTAATTGAGCTTCTGATTCAATGATTAAGGTTACCAAAATTGTGCAGATGACTATAAATACAATTGTTGAACGAACCATTTTTCCTGCAACAATAATAATATATAATAAGCAAACAACTTAAACGGGGTATAACTATATCTCAAGAACTAAATTCTCTGACTTTTTCAGGTTTTCCAGGTCTCAAATTAAGTTTTTTCGGACCATTTTATTTTTAAATAAATACTTATTATCATTCGTTTCATTTTTTAATTGATTTGTGCCATAATAACGAATAATAACTAACAAGTGACCAGTAAACATTTCTTAGGCCGATCGCACACCAAAAGAGCAAAACTGTGTTAGACAATGCTAGTCATTTTTGTGCTAGTCAACTAAAAACAATTTGTTTTTATAAAGTGCACACTACCTAGGCAAAACACCATTAGACAAAACAAAAATCAGTAGTCATCATGTCATCTGATGAAGATGTTGCGATTTGCATGTGGTACACATTACAAAATTTAGATCAGAATCATAAAAAAAAAATTGTAATACTAGTAAAAGTAAATGCTTTGCTTATTTCTTCCCATAACTTGTCTTGCACAATTCTATTGCTATGGTCCTTGTCTCCAAAATCATAAATGGATGTTCTTTTTTCCACTAAACTTACTAGTATTTCCCCATCACAAGCCATTTTGTGATAAGTATATAAAAAATTTAATTATTAAAAATATATGTGGACACTCAGACAGTATCAGTCATGACTAATTGTGTTTTAAAGCAAAAACGTTTTGTTTTGACTAAGCCTAATCAGTGTGCGTATGCAATGTAATTTCCTATATTCTATTTTTAACAAAACTGTGTTAGACTGACTAACACTGTCTAACGCAGTTTTGCTATTTTGGTGTGCGGCCGGCTTTAGAATAAAAAAATTTGTAAATATGTAAAAAAAATCCGAATCCGAAAATTTTCTCTCGTTTGCGAACTTATTGCCTGGGTGCTCATATCATATGTTATCATTTATAATACGCATAAAAATTTGTATATGGCGTAATTATGGCCAGTATAATAAATTTTTCCTCTACGAAAATTGTAAAAAATGACACGTTTTATTTTTCGGAGTCCGTAAAAAGTTTAATTGCGGCCGAAAGCTTCAATTTGATGTATATGCGTTTCTTTTTTATTGTAATAGCAAAATCATTCAATTACAAATGCAAAAATCCATTAGTCTAACACGAAATGAAACGGATTTTCCATTGTCCAAATTACAAATCAAAAATTGTAATTTTCAATTTCGGACAAAGATCGCCTGGTTTTAAAATATGTTGGACAAAATAATTTTTGTATTTATTATTAAACGATCTGCCTATTAAATAACAAAAAATAAAACAGAATCTTGTCGAAGTTTTGGGCACTAACGAAAATTATACGATCTCTGCAAAAGAAAACAGATCACTTTTCAGAATTTTCAAAGAGAAAGAGGAATGTGCGATATACATCGATGTATCGAGAATCGATACGATTTCAAGACAACATCGATATCTTAGATCAATATATATAAAAAATTGGAAACATGATATATGATGGAAAATCGTAAACCATCAATCGTCGAGGTCCAGAGTAAATTAACAATTCATTTTTTATAGCGATTAGAAATTTTCTTACTTCTGTTGTTTTCGATATTATTAATTTTTTACAATAGTAATTTCAGAAATTTTATATTAGTCCTTTTTACGTTTGCTATACTTGTAGATTTTGAAATTTTTGCGATTATTTCTGCAACGAATATTAAAAATAGAAGTTTTTGTTTCCGATGTTTTCAAAAAATATCAATTATTTCGATGGTAAGAATTTTTAAAAAAAATCGATAGTTCAATGTTAATGTTTTTTATTTACATCACTCATTCCTACTTTACTTTCAAATATACATAAGTGTGTTATTCTAGCGTTTCATTTGACAAAATCCATTGAAATTCATTCTTTAGGCATCAGTGTTAGAATTGTATTATGGGGTCATACCAGCGTTAAATACACAACGGATGTTCTAGCTTCTATCATACATCATGATCGATGTCACATTAGTATTTTTAAAACGTCCGTTTTATATTAAACGAACGTTTTGTGGACGTCAATTTTTTGTTATTTTAAAATTAAAGTACCAAGGTTCAAAGTTGCTTGATTTTTATTTATTTGTTTTTAAAAAAATGTATGAATTTAATATATCCAAACTTTGAACCATAATCGTCTTCACAGTTATGCGATGATGTTTAAATAAGTCAAGCAAAAATTTCGTTTTTGGCATAAAACGACGCTTACAAAATAAATACGTAGCCAATTTTCTTATTAATTTTAACACCATCATATTAACATAAAAACTTTACATTAGTTCTACTAGTTAAATACGAAAATACAGAAGCCGCGTTTTTGTTATTCGTTAAAATACCCGATATTAAGTAGCAATTTTTTGAAATATTTTTATTTAACATTAATGAAATACACTAAATATCTTTTTTTTTTTATATATAATAATTTATTATTTTAATTAGCTTGTATATACTTATATTTAAGATATAATTAATTCATTCTATGAATTTTAACCTAATTAGAAATATCAAACACTAATGCGAACAGCTTAATTAGTGAATTCATACGTTCGCTTCTGCGTTGAGAAAAAAACGTTAGTGTGACTAAGCATGCAGATATGAGGGATATACTACATTATTAAATTCGATGAAACTCGTAGGAAATATTTTTGAGAAAAACTGAAAAAACTGAAAAATCACTAGAATAAAATGAGACATTCAATGGTCCAATTTTAATGAAAAGTTTTGCAGCATAATGGGTTGGATATGATGATGCTGTCACACAAACAAACACACAGATCGATTTCTAAATACTTCTTTTTTGGACTTAAAATCTATTTCCGATAAAAGATCGAATTCGAAATTATGACACAACTACATTACTTTTTTATAACATATAGCGAAATTTTTTATATGTACTTTATATGTACGAAAGTAGTTATATGTACTGTGTTCAAACAACTAAATTTGTTAGTTATTATCTGAGACTATTATTTTTTAAAACTCTTCATTTCTTCTTTTAAATACCTTTAATTTACAGTTTTGATAGTGGATTAGCTAAATCAGTACCCACAATGCTCTGATGCAAATGCTTCCAGGTTTGATTTAGGATACGGAGGATTTTTCTTTTAACCCGTAAAACGTAAAGATTCTACAACCCAGCCTTAAAAACAGTGGACACATGATCTCTTATATGAACCGTGGTTTCATAAATGCCTCAGTAATTCGAATCTTGACCCAACAAAGGTCTGTTGCGAAAATTTTATTTACAATAATTTAATATCTTGTTTAAAAAGATTTTTTTTTAATTATAACATTTTTAATGAAAAAATTTGATTTTTAAACATTTAAACATTAAACCGTTATTTAGAATGTGATGAAAATTATTCGGAAACATTACATGAGAAAATGATTCTAAAATCGACTTTTCTTTGCAAGAAAATAATTCATAGTTAATATTTGTTAATTAATGAAAAATTTTAAACAATCATGAATATATTTTTAATAATATAACTTACCGATTGTTTAAAGAATTTAATTGTTGTTGATAAAAACAATTGAAGTCACTGTACTCAACAATGAAATGATGCACTTGATGTACAATTGAGATATTATTCGTAATTAATGAATGATAATTTCGAAATACATTGTCTTTATAAATCGTAACATTTAAGGGAGGGTATCAGACAATATGATTGTGCACCAATCAAAAACATTGAGGAGAAACCTCATCTACACAATTAAATCAAATAGAAGTAACACAAATACAAATATATAATTGAAAAAAAGGAATAGCCGTTGGTCAATCATAAATATTTTCAATGATGAGGCTTCTTTCTATTCTTTTTCTTATGTGGGTGTGCGGCGAACGTCTTATTTTCAACATCCGGAATCAACTCGCAGGTCTTCATTTGAAAATGACGTAAATAAGAAATCATACCATAAATTTTTTGTTTACTTGTTTCGAAAACATAAAAAAAAATTAATTTATTTAAAAAAAAAATTAGTTAATTAGTAATTAGTAACGATAATAAATCTCTCATAACCAACTGGCCGTGAGCTGACTAAGCTTTTCGGCATGGTATAGTATTTGCTTGCTAAAGAAATAATACGATACCTATGTAATAAGTACACTTCTCAATGTATCATCTATCCAATTCCGAGCAAAAACTACTTATTCAAATGTTGTAAAATTTGGTATGCACAATCTTCACATGGAAACGAAGAAATGTCGAATAGTTTTTGCCGAAAAAAAATTTCCAAAGTGAAAAACAAAATTTTATTTTATATTTAAAAATGATTTTCGAGAAAAACTATTCAATAAGACCACCGTTATCTTGTCAATATTGTGCTTACCAAGATTCCCGATATTTGGATATTATTGAAGTATTTTTTGAGTCATATGTGTACGAAAATTGCAAGAAATAGAATGTATATTACACTTTATTTAAGTCAATAGTTGTTAGAAGTTTACAGTTTGCATAAAGGAGCGTGCTTCTAATAGCTGTTATAATCCCTCTTATAATATAGCTGTTAGATGTTATAATAGATAATCCCTCTTAACATACTTAAATATTGACAACACAGATTTTCGATTTAAATTAAGATGCCCAGAGCATTTAGATCAATTTTACATGGAATAACTAAATTTTGAAATAAAGCTCGTATTGTTATGCGGTTTTTATTATTACGCGCAGAAATGCATTTGAAACATTTGTGACTTTACAATTATTCGCGGCTCGCTTAAAATTACATCGGTAGTGAATAAAATGCAAACAAAAAATACATAATTTTTTTAAATCGTTAAATATGGATATATGTTAATGAAAATTAGTATCAACCACAGATGTGCCGGATGTCTGTTTTCTTATCCGTGGATAACCGCAAGAAAAAACAAATCCAAATCCGTTTCATTTTCAAAAAATTCAAAAAATTTAATATTTCAACTCTTTTTGGAGTGAGCTAAGTGGTAATTCTAATTAGTAATTACACAATAAAAATTCAAATTTATTATTCAAATCAAATCATATTCCATTTTTAACGATCCGACACATATCTACTAAGAACTTATGAGGTCGCTGATTACGATAAAAAATTACAATTTTGAACATTTTACAGGATTATGAAAGTACATGTAGTCTCTATAGAAATTATTTATTTTAAATATTTATATATAATTTTTTATAAGTTGTAATTGTTCCTTTGTTAGAAGCACAGTCCTTAAGGGCCTATATACAATTAGAAGGCCGAAAAAAAGCGAATTTATCAGAATTTTTTCTGAGAAATCTTTTAAATTTATTGATCTACAAATTTGTACACATATTATGGTATCTTTTTTTGTATTTTAAAAATGGCGATTTTTGACCAAAATTTCGACCTTAAATTGTTTATGAAAAAAAAAAAAAAATATTTATTGGTGAGAAAAATCTTCGATTAATTACTAAAAAATATATTTAAAAAGCTAATGTTAAAATTTGAGGCTAATCGGTTTAGCCGTTTTCGAGTAATGTTGGTCACCGACTTTCAAAACACCATTTTGAAAAAAACGCGTTTAAAGTTTGAAAAGCACTACATAGGATAAAAAAATTTTTCAAATTTGCGAGTAACTTCGAAAATATTCACCGGGACGATTTGAAATTGTCTACGTGTATTCTTAAATATATATACATTAAGAAAATAAAAGTTTAAAAAAATCGATCTTTCTACAAAGTTCTACATGTATATAACCTCTTAATGTAAAATCTTTCAATTTCTTATGAAAAGTAGTGCATAAGTAGCCATTCATACAACATGGCATCTGCACGAACAGTACATGAGTAACTATATAACACAGTACAATGTACGACTGGTACATTTTTTGCCACGTCACGTGGCACATGTACAAATAATTTGTTACAATAAAATAATATTAAATCATTCATTTTGTTTCATTTAAATTAAATAAAAATATTCAACGTATAAAATGCAAGATTCTGCAACAAGTAAATTAAAAATCTCTACAATGTCACTATTTTGCATGCTACGCTTCAAAACATTTTGATAATTATTTTTTGAGTTATTTGGGGGGAAAACTTGAAAGATTTTTACATAATGGAGGGCGCATAAGTATTATGTTTCAATCCCCTTAAAGTTCGACTTACTTATAAAAATTATAAAAAGTAATTTCTTTATTTTGTAATAAAGTTTAAAAAGTTTATTTAAATAGCATGCATAGTTTTGGAGATTTTAAAGTTTAAATTAATGCTACTTTCGCGAATTAGACAATTAATGCTAAAATAATTTTGAAAATTGGAAGAATAATTTAGGAGATTTTATCGTTTAATCTGCTTGAATGTCTTTTGTAAAACTAAAGGTATTAAAATAAATTGATTAAACCTATAATTATAATAAATAAAATTTTTGTAAACGAAAACGCATTAACCAGAGAGATTTCACTCTTGGGAAGAATATCATTTCTGGCAATTTATTCAAAAATTTACATAAAAAAACCAATAATATTTCTCGATGTAGTTATATATTCTATCAAAAACATCTAAATGTATAAAATGGCTTAGTAACTCACGGTATTTAAAATCCTTCAATTATATTAGCCCAAAAAGTTGTGAAATCTGGTAAACATCTTTATAGCAGAATTAAACAGAAATTTAATTTTAAAATATAATATAATATTTTTAGTGTTAAAATAAAGCATCTACTAAATAATGGCCAAATTTTTTACTTAAATTCGAAAATGATTGGTATTTATTTCTCGTATAAGTTTATCCTTACATTTATTTTAAATTTATAGGCAAGTTTTCAGAGCCTAATATAAGCAATCAATTATTAGAAAACAATTTAAAATCATTTCCTATTAAATACATATTATTATATAAGTATTTATAACTGTATAGACTTGAAATTTGGAATATCTATTTTATCAATGCTAATGATTAAAAACATTTAAACATTGTTAATCATATTTCAAGTATCTAAACAATTAACTCGGTTAGTTGTTATTTTCACATGATTTTGATTGATTTTTTACTACAGATTAAAATTTTTTCAGTCGACAGGCTAGCCGAAAGCTATTTACGTTACTTCCCTCAGTAGTATATCATGCTACATTTTCTTTTAGTAAATATCACATTCAAATAAATGAAACTGTAAAATATTTTAATTATAAGATTTCCAGTTAAATAATTTTGGAAAATTGGAAACACCATTCAAATTTATAATCACTTAAAATCTTGATCGCTACCTCAATAACTTCAAAAAAACATTACTGTGTGAACTGTTTTACCAACTATAGATAGAGGTAAATTAATCATTATTTATATATCCGCTAGTTGGCAGCTCTAGTTTTTGTAACATATTATATCACCTGTAGGCATTTTAAGACTCACGTATATTGTATTGTTTATTTTTAATATTTACAAATAATACTAAATAAATAATAAAGAATATTTTTCTCTTCTATAAAAATTGATTTTCTAAACTATGAATATATATAATATGATTATTATTTAATTAAAAAAAATGTATTGCTGTAAGCTCTCCACTATTTAGAATATTAATGTTTTCAAATTAAATTTTATACTAGAAATATCGAAATTAAATAATATTATAATCTAATATACACATAACGTCAGATTACTGCCATAGATCAAATTCAACCAAAAAAACAAAAGGGACTCAGGCAGTTATCTTGGGCGTTAACAAAATTAATTTCAGAGGTGTTAAATTAAATCGCCATGGATGTACGAAGGGTTCAATATAATTTGTGGTAGGATCTCCAAATTCGGATATCCTCAAATTTTCAAAATTTACATATCCGTGGCATTTTGACCGATAATATCAGCAAGGCGGACGACGTAAGGTTAAAAAAACCAGCATGCTTAATTCGAATATTATAGACCCATTCTAACTTAACCTTCATCATCACTTGAATTGTTTATCACATGGTGATTATAAACGTCAAAACACAAGCAAATCCTTATTCGATCCCAAATAATCAGACTCGTGCTAGCTCGATCCTAAATATCATCTGAGTATTTTAATCTCTCAACCCCATATAAGCAGGCGGTCTCGTACAAACTTTACCCAATACACCGCCTAGATATTTTAATCACAGAGTAAACATACGAAGTAAAATGTAAAATTAACATAAAGGTATATAAAATTAACATAAAGGAAAATTTTATACGATTATCAAAATTTTAAGGATATCATAGAAAAATCGTAAGCAAATTTTAATTTTCCCCTTTCCTCTTCGAATTACTAAAAATATTTTTTGTTACTTTTATCTAATATATAATACAGTATCTAGTCGACCCACAGGAGGAAAACAGACTTCCAAAGGAAAACGGTTTATAGCGAAAAATTTCCTATTTTACATAGATTATTTCGATATCGATAAAAGTAAAAAAAACCAGCAATAAATTTCAAATTTATTGTAGAAATTAAAGTTTTGAGCTTATAGTGTTATTTGCGTTCTCATCAAAGGTGGAAAGGGAAGTGAATGATTGGCAGAAATTTATTTGAAAAAATATTTTTTCAGTTCTAAACTTATCATTCCCTTCAAGAATGTTGTATTTTATGCTTTCTTGATTTTTCTATACAAATAATAGATTAATAAATTCTGATTTTTTTCGGTCAAAGATGTAAATGGCACTCTTAGTTCAAAATTTTAAAAATATTTCAAGTGAAATATTTATAATGCAAAAAAAAATTTATATATGTTATATACATAAATTTTAATTTTTTTTGAAAATCAAAAAAAATAATGGAAAAAATTCGAAATATTGAAGAAGGACAGGAGAAATATGTCAAGGATCAAACGCTCTATCAACTGGAATACAGACGTGTTCTCCAAATACAAAACAAAAAAGAGCATGCCTAGGAGATCTCGACAAATTGCGATGTTATACTTCTTTGTAGTGTAGGCATTACATCTAATAACAAGAAGATTAATAGAGTAATAGACAAATTCGGAGGTGGAAATGGGCTTCAGGAACAAACAAGGAATAAGGAGATGTTGCAATTATGGCACATTCCATATGCTTTCCTGATTCGACGGGAAATTTTAGATTTTAAATTTTAAGGTATATTTCCCGGCGAATTTACTGCCCACTAGTTAATCATCGTAAAGAAAAATGCGCAGAATACTACAATCTCCTGTTCAAGTCTCCAGAGACCATAAATAAAACCATTTATTAGAAAACAACCATAAAGAAATTGTTATTCCTGATATGGAAGACACTACTGGTGATACTATTATTAAAATGTTGCAGTTTTTGCTATATGGTACTGAAGTTCAAATATCTGTCAGCAGCGTAAATAAAAAACGAAGTTTTTAACTCACGTGAGAATGCCAACGAGTAATGAACAAGGATCGACAAGAAATAATTAATGGAAATACTCAAAAAACGAAACGAGATGCTCTTATAATATGAACGCAAGGAAAGAGTTAATCGGATTAAAGAAACACTCAAACGGATTAAAGAAAGCATAAACCCAACAAAAATAGAAGTAAATATCCAAAACATTACAAGAACTCGAAATGAAGAACTATTACTAAGCATTAAAAATGGAACAGACAAAATGAAGGCTTTTAAACAAAAAATAAGCGAGAAACTACCAGGCATGTCAACATCCCTTCTTATTAGAGAGAAAATACTCCACGTTAGGGACATGGACGAAGTAACAACGGTCGACAATATTAAAAGCGCCATACTCAACTCAGTTGAGTAAATCCTGAAAACTACGAAGTGAGTGCATTGAGACCCACTTACGGCCATAGGCAAAATGCTACGTTTGTAATGCATGAAATGAATGCTGGCAAACTCCTTCGGAAGGGCTTAATAAAAATTGGTTGGCTTAATAGTGCAATCACAGAAAGAGTAAAAGACACCCGATGCTTTAGGTGTTGGGATCTTGGGTATGTTAAGTCTCAATGCATGGGCCCAGATAGGCAGAACCTATGTGTGAGATGCGCAAAAGTCAGTAGATTCCCAAAACACGCCGTTCTGCATACATTCTAAGCAAGAAGGCCATCAATCAAATAGTTTTAAAGAACATGTTGGTGCTAACAGAAGACAAAAGCCGAAAAACGAACAAAATGACCCTCAAAAAGATACTTCAAGATAGGTGTCGGAATAGTTGTTCTCAGTGAGCCTAATAAAAGAGCTATTGGAAATAAGAATGACTGGATATACGAAGCTTAATTGGATACAGCTATAAAGATAATGGACCGAAATATTGCCGTTAAGCATCAAGGGACTGGTAAAAACAATCTACTATGGACTTTTGTTACGTTACTACGCCCTCATTTACAATCTATGGATACTACGCATCTCCAAACAAGAAAATAGTGGAGCTATCAGATATACTAGAGAAGGTAGAAAACTGCATAAGAGCAAGAGACCTGAGGTAATAGTTGTAAGAGCTTTTAATGCAAAATCTCCACAATGCGTAGATAGTTTCAGAATGGATATCTGAACACGATATAATCATCTAAACGTAGGGAAGAAACCTACTTTCCAAACGAACGGCTACAGCTCGCTACTAGAATTGTGTCTAGCAACAACAGGAATTGGAAGAGAAATTGTTCACTGGGAAGTCAGCGACACAGAATCTCTTAGTGATCATAATTATATAATTTTTGAAGTGAGGGAAAATATAAAGATCCATCAAATGAAGCGAATTGTAAGGGGTTGGAATACCAAAAAAATTGAAGAGAAAAAATCCCAAGCCATTCAACATTTCATAAAATATTCAAAAATTCCACAAACAGCTAAAGAATTATCGAGAACGTTATCCAAAATGTGCGACGCATATATGCCAAAGAAACGACTGACAAAAACGAGGCAGCCCAGTTCTGCAATTTCGTCGTTGGTGGGACGAAACTCCACTGTGGTGCAGAACTCCGCAAGAAATGCATCAAGAAACGAAGACAGCTTACTAAGATTGCCTAAAAACACGATACTACACTTAAAACAGTCCTGCAGAAAGAGTACTTTCGTTATAAAAAAAACTACTACGCAGCTGCATCAAAACATCAAAAAAGATAAATTGGGAAAGTGTACTTAACGACATTGATTGAGACGTTTGGGTTAAAGGATACGTCATTATGAAGAAAAGACTCGTTCGAAACCCACCTAAATCCCAATTGACTATAAAAGCCATGGAGAATGTTGTACGGCATCTTTTTCCGATACATGAAAAAATGAACACCTGCTTAGAAAGATGGTGAGACTGTAAAAGATCATCCGAGTGTGTAGTGGATACCGGACAATTTCGGCTGAAGGTGCTGGTGTTATAGCAGATATACCCCCGATAGAACTATTAGTGGACAAAACATTTTAATTCTACAAAGGTCTGTCTAATCTTATAGAAGAAGTCAAAATGAACACAATAAACAAATGGCAGAATAAATAGGAAGCTGGGATTCATGGTCGCTGAACATAGAATTTAATTCTAAATATCCAAAACTGGATCGAAAGACGCGACTGAAAGGTGGACTACTTTTTGACCCAAACCCTGTCCGGTCACGGCTGCTTCGAAAAATTTCTGTTTGACCGAAACAGATAAATGCTATTACTGCAATCAGATAGATGACGCAGACTTTTCAGCCCTAGATGGGCAAAAACTAAATATACCTGAAGAAGGCAGGAAAGACTTTCAACTCTACATCCATATATATATATATATATATATATATATATATATATATATATATATATATATATATATATATATATATATATATATATATATATATATATATATATATATATATATATATATATATATATATATATATATATATATATATATATATATATATATATATATATATATATATATATATATATATATATATATATATATATATATATATATATATATATATTTATAGATTATAGCTAGGAGTAGACCGCGCATAGAAAATTTAGTTATTGTATGTAAAAATACTGGGAAAAAATCTTATATCATTATAGTTTTTATACTAATAATGTTATAATAATGATTATATATATATATATATATATATATATATATATATATATATATATATATATATATATATATATATATATATATATATATATATATATATATATATATATATATATATATATATATATATATATATATATATATATATATATATATATATATATATATATATATATATATATATATATATATATATATATATATATATATATATATATATGTATAAATTATATCAATATAGTATAAAAACTATAATGATATAAGATTTTTCCCAGTATTTTTACATACAATAACTAAATTTACGAGCGAATCTATGCGCGAGTCTACTCCTAGCTATAATCTATAAATAACATATTGTATAATAAAAATAAACTTTAGTCACATTTAGTCATAATTTAGATGGTGTAGTGTCAAAAGATATAATCCATAAGCTGTCCGTTTGCTGCTTCGTGCCTTCGTTGTTCTGTTCTGTTGTTGTTCAGTATTTACTATTCGGTTAGAATGAAATGAAATGTCCTTCAATGAAATATAAAAAAAAGTAGATTGTAACATATAAAATATATTATACACTCACTCAATTCGTCCAGTATAAAAATTTCAAGAGATAAATTCTAACACGTATATTTATTTTACATACATGTCTGTTTAAAAATTTTTTTCCCTCTGTTATAAAAAAAGTAAAAAAAAAATCGTTTTATTTATTCTATGATGTTTATATTATTACATTTGAAAATCGATATAACCAGAGACGGATCTAATGTTTTTAATCTCCTTAAACACATACGAACCAAATTGTCCATTTTTAAAACCTAAAGCTTTTATTTATATTATCCTGTTTATATCAATTTATATCACCAAGGGTAGATTTTTAAATTTGAATTTTCTTAGGAGTGATAATACTCAGGACCTAATTTAGTTTAATTAGTTAGATTTGAAAATGGTTTCTTCTTTTTATATAATTATTTGTGTAAATTAAAATGAAAACAGATATTAAAAACATAAGAATCTGTTTTGCTGGATAACGACCTCTAATTAAGAGAAAAAAACAAAATTTCTTATGTAATCAGATAAATAATCATTTTAATAATTATTTTTCCAATCAATAGTCTTGTTCCTGCTGCTAGTTTTTCAATAACTCCCTAGGGCAACGGATGATTTTCCTTATTTAAAATCCACCACTAGGCCTATCTATTGAACACAATTCAGGATTTTATATTTTTCAAATAAGTTCATACACAATCTAATCTGGATTAGAAAAAAAAAAATTAAAAAATGAAAACAATAGAGATCTAGATTCAGATTCAGATATTACCTTCGTAAGAGTCTGTTTCTAGCCACAAGCCTTAATAAGAGAGAGCGAACCACATTTATAAGAGATAGTTAACCAATAATTGCTTTTTGTCTGTAATTACTTTAATACAAGAGCTTCAAATTCCCATTTTGCAAGAAAAAATCATGTTTTGAAACACTTATAAAAAAATATATTTGTTAATAAATTTTTAGAATAATTATTTTCCAAGGCCATTCAACCATACTAAAAAAGTGTTCCAAAAGAACTGAACGGTTTTCCCTTCGTTTTATATTTATATATTTCATCTCAAACATGTATTCTGAACTGAAGAATTCCAACCCTTTCTACTAAAAGCCAAACTCCTACAATTTCTACCATTGAAGATTTTCAGTTATCCCCCACTACATATATCCACCGGAACTTAGGGCTTTCGATTATCCATGGTTCTTGTTGAAAATATTTCTATCAATATGATGATACTCTCGTTCATGTGAAAAACTTACCTAACCCAATTGAGGTGACTAATTTTTATATACTTACTTAACAACATCTGGCTTCTTGATCATGCCGTATAATTACAAATTTCGTCACTTTTTTCTTTCGAAAGTACTGAAAATACATTCTTCTTTCATGGTAAACGTCCAATTGTCAGAAGAGTACATCAGAACAGGGTGGGTAATAAGTTATACAAAAGAGGCACCAACTTCATTCATTTATTTTAAACTATGAATTACAAAATTAATAACACTACGCTATAAGTACATTCCTGTCTGTTGGAAAATCTGCCATTGTCGATATGAGAAAAATAACATAGTAAAATTTTTTCCTACAATAATTTACTTTAGAATGAATAAAAAATGATATTATCAATTATTGAATCAATTAGGATTTACATAAATTATAATTATTTATTTAGATTACACATATGAATAATTTCAAATTTCGTGCATTCATAAACTTAATGAACTCTGTAACATAGAGTTCATTTGTTTTGTATATGTTATCTATGGTTAGTGAGTGGTAAGACAGTTTTGCCAACACTGCATTAGATTGACTGATATTATGATATTTATATATATATGTATATATGTTTTATGGCGTTCGTTTTCTACAAAAGAATATCCAAAACTTGCGATTCAAACCAAACAATATTAATTAATAAAAAATGTTTCTCCATCATAATTGATGAGCTTAAAACAAAACAATTGAATATAACTGAAGTGTTTCAAACAAAATGTATATTATATTGATCTCATGACAGCTTGTTAACACAAAAAATCAGTGATTAAAAACAACTATTTTTCAAGAAGTTGGGAAAATGGCACCCGGCATTTTGTATGTTTTTCGATAATTATTAAATGTGATTTGTATAAAATAATAATTGTATAATAATATTTATAATATAAATTTGTATATCGATATTGTGTATTTTAAATAAAAGTGTTTTTTTGTGAGATTCAAGAGATGTGATTTCGAAATAACAAGTGATGTATATTAAAGTGCGCTATTTATCAATAGCCAGCCATATAATAATTACTAATCTTGACTCATAACCTGTTCTAAATATTATTTTGGGTCGATTTTGCACACAATTTTGTTTGGTTTTAGAGTTTTAATTTATTTTATTTTTTGAGTGAAATTTTTTTTAAATGACTTGGTATCGAATTTGTATATAAATTAAAAGTTTTCCAAATGACTTGGTTAGTAGTGAGTAATTTAAAGACAACGAATAAATTTAAACAATTTTATAAAGAATTCAATGTACAAAAAAATCAAGCCGTGCCACAATGGCCACAGCTGTATCTGAACAAAATAATGTTCAACAAACGTCCGGTGATGCTAAAATCACATCATCACAAGTAATGCATAACGGTACTGATTTAAAACAAGGTAGTAATGTGAAAATTGAATCAAATACTGGCTCCACACAGCGTTTATTTGGTATGAGTCATCATCAATATATACCGACATCATCGTCAGAAGTTACTACGACACCAGGTCAATTACCAAGTGATCCAGGTAGTGGTGTGCATGCATCTAGTCCTAAACAGTCACCGGGTAACGAAAATAGTGGACCTAATAAACAGAGTTCGTCACCATCAAATACAGAATTTATGCATGGTAATGATGAATCAGGAGCGCCGCGACCGACACCACCTGGGGGTTATCCACCAATGAATACATCTAAAATGCAGTTACCATTAAATGTAAGGCCTGGTGGAACTGGACCTGGACCTGGAATGGTCATGTATACATCACCCCAAGGGCAGTCACAACAATATTTATCTGGACATCGAATATCTCAACAAAGTGGTCCAACGCCAACGTTAAATCATTTGTTACAGACATCAAATACAATGCAGCGAATGCAAAATTGTTATGGACCCCCCCAAGGTCCACCGTCATCGAATGTTGGTGGCGGGGGTAACAGTGGACCAAATGATTCAATGCCATATTCACCACAAAGTTGGCAACATCCACAAGGACCCCCTCAACAATCACAAAATACGTTGTATCCACCGCATCAAGGAAATATGCCGCCAATACCACCAAGCCCGAATGCCACAATGCCTCCCACATCAACACCGCAAATTTATGGAAATCCAACATCTGTAAGTGATTTGGTTATTACGATAGGGTGTTCGGAAAAATTATGCAAATGATAACCTTGCATGTTTTTTGATCAAATCTGACAAACTTATGGTATCTTAAGACTACGTTTCTACAACTAAAATTTAAATTGTAGTTTCCTAAGCGATATCAGGGATCTGAACTGGATGATTTTTATCCCTGTTTGGGTTAAGTTAATAATATTTAAGGTTTGATTAATATGTTAGGGTCTATTAGTTTTAGTATAAAGTTAATAACGCTAACAAATATTGACTGCACAAAAAAATTTTGGTATTGCTGTTCATATATTCCTAATCAGTCGAATTTTCATTTGTCCGTCCGTCAAGGTAACTCAACGACGGAAAGAAATAGAAAGCTGAAATATCTGTGGCATATTCTTGGCCTAAAAACTCCAGGGTCCAATGGATTCATGACCCTACTTTTGACGATGAGAGATAAAAGAAATATTAAACAAAAAAAATTATTTTTTTATAACAAATAACTTCTGAAATTTAAAAATTATTTTTTTGTAAAATATTTGGATTCACCACAATTTTAGTCCAAATTTAGCTAATACACACATATACATAATTAAAATGTATATTATATATGTATTTATGTATAGATTGGATATTTAAAGTATTTTATGAATCCTATTCATTAAAAATAAGTCAAACATTCATACTCAATCATATGTCGAGTATCTAAATAATTAACTCCGTCGATTTCTTCACTTTTTTATTCCAGGCATTGAAATATTTTCGACTAATTTGGTAAAATTAGAATTAAAATTTGTTTGCTAGACGACTTTAATCGTCCTCAAACCAAAATGTTTTTTTGTAACTAAATCAGATCAAATCAGCTAATTCTCCACTATATTTTCTGAACACCAAAGCATATTTTAAAATTGATGTTTATCTAAAAATCAATAATCAATTTTTATGTTTACAGCCGTTTGTACATCGACCGCCACAATCTTCAACGCCCAATACAAATTTGCCGGATTCAGTGGTAAGTTTTTAACGTCTATCTTTATTCCCAATAAGTCGCTTGCTTCAAGAATAAAATTAAGATAAATAATACGAATAAACGGGCCAAGTTTTTAAAGACGTTTAATCAATTTTAAGAAAAAAGGGAAATTACGAAAACTGATTTGAAATAAATAATAAGAAAAATGAAACTATAGAAGAATAGATCACTTCAAGTGATTAAAAGATAAATGGAAAAGTTTTTATTGGACATATGTCAAAAAGAGCTATCGAACAATTCTTCACTTCTTAGCGGCTGAGGAATCATAGAATAGTGTACGAAAATAAAAAAATAATGAATGAATATCGCTTTTGTAAAAAATTCAAGGAAATACTTATATATTAGTATTGCCCTATTTACGCTACACTTGGTGTGTATTATAATTATGATAGACTGAGAGCTCGTGGAAGATTTGAGTAACGGACTTTCTGTGTACGTGTAATTTTTTTACAGTGATGAATTATAGTATGCCAAGTAGACAAACCACGTTCTGACAGAAACCAACTCTGTACGTCATTAGGTATTACTCATTTTAAAGGGGTAATGGTTGAGTTGAGTCAAAGCGGTAACAGTTAACAATAAAATTTTACATATGAGATTTTTTCCTGTTTTGGCTATAATTAAAAATCGGAGCTAGAGTATCTATGAGTTTTCACACATACATGTAAATTCTATGTGTATAGTAAAATGTTCTAGGCGCTCTGGATCCGTTATTTTTAAAAATAACCAAACAAAGAACCTATTTTATGTAAAATTTTTATTTGAAACTTTTTTTCAAACCTTTACCGTTTTGGCTCAACTCAACTCTCCTTTTAAATACATAAAAGCTAATAATGTGCAAGGTTTCTTTCTACCATAACGTGGTTTCTGTACTTCGCATAATATAATTCATCACTGAAAAAAATTACAGCAATTCCAGATAAAAATTATACCATTACTGTATTCTCCATGAGGTCTTAGACTACGGGCTAAAAAGTTGACGCAAGAGTGATAAAGGATTAAAATCGGAGAATGTAAAATTTAAATAACCGATGGACGTTTTTAATGAGATTGGCTTTGATATGGACGATGGACAAATATAAATGAGATTTAACAGACCTTTGACAGACATTTTTTTGCATTGAATGTTCAAAAATTTCGGGGTTTTGTTTACAGGGCGTAATCTGCAAGTCCAATTTTCTCACAATCAGACTGTATTTCGGAAATAACGCGTCGAATTTTGCGATTTTACATATCACTATAGAAAATAATCTAATGACGTCAAATTTCACGAACGGGGAGGCCAGATAACAGGTCTATTTTAACTTTGCTTCGATAGACGATTATGAGTTCCATAGAATACACGAAATACCCGATGAGTTCTTGAATTGTGTTTCAAAAGAAATTTGAACAATTTGCATATTTTGCGATAGGTGTGAATGTATTCATGATGAATTATCAAACTATACTAAAAACATTTACATAACTATTAGATAATCAAAGATAATTAATGAAAATTCTAGGTGTTTGAAATAAATTTCAAATTCGTTACACTGCCTAAATTATTTTTATACTTGATATAACAGATGGACTGAAAAGTCCCGGGCCTAACAAAGAAAATAGTTTTTTTGGTTCAAAATTAGTTGTATTCATCAACGTGATCTCCACCATCAACGCAATCATTCTAGTCCACTGCGTTCTGCAGCATCGGTGTCTCTACGACTACGTTTGAAGTCAGCAAACCAACGTTTTATTGTTGTTTCTGATGGAGCGGAGTCCCCATAACACTTTTCAAAAGCCATTGCTTCGCTTGAACGGTATTTTTTCCCATCAAGAAGCAGTGTAAAATTAAAACACGAAATTGTTTGTGATCCATTGTTTTGAAAATAACAAAAGTAGCGTCACTCTTAGCACAATAACTCACAAACTAATGAATAGAATATCATGAAATTTTAAAAGCTGTCTTTTGAAGGTTAGTATTAACTGAAAAAAGGTGACTGCAATAAAACTAGCACCATCTATGTGTTAGGCCCGGGACTTTTCAGTCCATGTATTATATACGTTTCCTTTTTCATATGGCAAAAAAGGAAAGTGAATATTCAAATACATTTATATAAAATAAACATACAAAAAAATTTGCTTTCATAGGTAATACCATAATAATTTACTTAACACAAACTTATATTATTTGTTTTATTTTTAAGTGGGTGAGATTTATTAGTGAGGGATAGGAGTTTACAATATTATTATTAAAATTATAAACTATACTGAATGCATTACAAAAAAAAAAAAAAACTTCTACCGAAAAACTCTGGCCAAAAATTATTTGATATGTTTTAGTAAATTATTAAATTATTTATTTTTAAATCTTTTAAAAATAAACAAATATTATAAATTTGAGTGAGTAAATTATTATAGTATTACCTATGAACGCAAATTATTGTTTGTATATGTATACTTTATATAAAAAGAATCGGTATCATATTTCAGAGTATATTAATTTTAGTTGCTCATGGGCGTGCATAGAATCATTAAATAAAACAATTTCCGCCTGTCCGTCCGTCTGACGGTATGCCTGTGACCAAGATATCTCAGAAACGAAAAGAGATAGCCAGTTCAAATTTTGGAGATATATTTTAGACATAAAAGTAAGACAACATCGTGAATGAGAAAAATGGGTTCAATGGATCGATGTTCATGACGATCCATATACAATTGTAGAACCATTAAAGATTGAAGAAAAATCCAAAGACACCAATTGTTTGTTATTGAACCATATGTTGAGTATCTAAACAATTAATTATGTTGTTATCTTTTCTTCTTTTGTATTATAAATACGTATTTCGACTACAATATAGTCACTATCAGTATAAATTAACTAATGGTAATTATTCTCTCGACAATTAAAATTATTATGGTCTTAGACGACGAGTAACATCTATAAAGACGATATAAGAGTAATTTTTAATCAAGAAAATAATTTTGATTAGCTAATTTATACTGATAATGAATAATATAATCATTATCAGTATAAATTAGTCGAAATACATATTTACAATTTAAAAAATTTATCTAGACTACTGGCTGAAATTGTAAACCTTTTATCATTGATAGACTGGGTGTCCATAATTATGTCATATCATTTATATGGCTTAGTAATGATTATTATAACAACTTTTTCAATTACAAAAATTGTAAATAGTGGGCCATTAATATTTGCGGTTGTCCCCACAAACTTCAAAGACGTCGGACAAAGGACATTTCGTTTTGTCACATGTTGGTTAAGATGGTTTTTAAATTTCGATTTTTTTCCCAATTTCCAAGATAATTTTTTAAATATTTTATTAATACGTATTTCGACTACAAAGTAATCATCAGTATAAATTAGCTAGTCGTAATAATTCTACCAAATTATCGGCCTGTACTATTTGAAACAGATGTGTCATGTTTTTAATTACATCCATCTTTCATATTTAATCAAAAATTAAAAAAATCGATAAAACTTATCGTAATTTGGGACAAAACAATATTTCAATATTCGATAAAACTGTGTTTATAAGATAATTTGGACGAAAAATTAGAAAAATCTGGTTTATTAAAAGATTGTATTCGTAACTTTGGATAGATATTACTTAAAATTATATCCAGGGAGTGTTATCCTGGAAATTTTTCAAACGATTTTTCTTTAAGTAACCATCCAATTTTCAAAATCAACGGTCTTTCATTTATCGACATTCAGCAGTTTTAGTCAAAGTAATCAATGGTTACTAATTTATACTGATGATGACTATTGTGAATTGAAATATGTATTTACAATCAGCTAAATTTTTCTAAGAATTGTGGCGAGTCTAAAATTTTATGTAATAAATCTGAAGTTCTCATGAATTAAGTTTGATTTTGGTAGATTTTTCAAAAATTTTAGTTGAAAACTATTTTCCAAAATAAAAAGTTATAACAATTGAGTCAATATTTTAAATCTAAATCTGAACAAAATTTGGAAAATTCTGAGTAGAAACTCTGAAGGGGCAAGTTTATTTACTGAAATGATACCATTATTTCATTTCTCTGGATTCATCTAATGGATTTTTGTTAACTAAAAAAGATGATAGACAAAGACACCACTATGAAATATGTCACCTGATCGGTTAAAAGAATTGCTTTATTTGAAAGGATAGTATTTATTGTTTAGAAAGAAAAAATATTTGCTTAAGTTTTTTAATTGTTAAAATTTTGGTAAGATGATTTAAATTTTTTTATGCAAAGTTGTACCAATCTAATTGTTTAATTACCCAGCACTCATCGTCTTTAAATTAGGCTCCTGAATTTCATAACAACCTAGGTACAAAAGTATTACGGCATTCTCTATAAATAATTAATTTTCCAATAAAGTAATTTCTTTAACCTATCAGGTGTCTTTCTTTACGATGGTCTCTTGATCCCTGAGCCTATCTTTATAAAATTTAGAAGACAGCTTTTATATCGAAGGCTAGTATTAGTTTTTTTTTTTTTTCAAAGAAAATTATACCATTTACTTATTCATGAAAATATATTGTCATTTAAAATAATAACGCTCTTAAAATAGTACAAAATTTCCCGAAAGAAATATGTTTTTCGTATTTAGAATATCACTTTGCTTAGTTCTCTTTAATGGATCCTTGCAGGAGGTTTTTGGAGGGAATCGTTCTCCGACGTAACAAAATTGGTATTTTTAATTGCTCTATTTTTTATAATTAACATCTCACGAAAATGTACTTAAACTCATTTTAAAATGTCTACTTTCTTCTATTGAAAAAGAATTTCAGAAATTCCTTATAACTTTAGTGGTGATAGAAGTTAGTTAAATTTCAAAAATGAGAAGTCTACATGATCTTAGTATTTCAAATTTCGAAACTGAATTACTGAAATATTCCAAAATAGCTGGATAAATACCCCAAACCGTACCAAAAAAATTGCGACGACTTAAACCTCAAATTCTACTAATTTAAAATTATAAAATAAACGATTTTTAAGATATCATTTATTCAGGTCAAAATCAATGATAAAATTAAATCTGAAAAATAAGTTAACATACAATAAAAGGTGTGTATTTTATAATTTTCAATAGGTATGGAAGATTCAGATGTCGCAATTATTTTTATATCGAGAATAATACTTCTTTTTATTTAGAAATATACAAAAATTTATTTAAAAAATGTGTTAAAGTTTTGCATAACGATTTTTCCAATGTATGAGTAAATAAAGTTTAACTTTACCAAGAACGAGTTTCATGCTTACTCAATTTACATAAGTAGAAATGGCATTTTCACTTCAATAGATAAATGGCTATTAGACGATTTATATGATGTATTTTATAATTTTTTCAGTTTAAAATTAATGATTTACTTAATAAAATTAAATCTCGTTAAAAACTGAACACAAACAATCGTGTATTTTATTAATTCAAATATGAATGAAATATACAGCATGTATTTTTTTGCTGGGTTTGATGCTTTCAAACATCTATATGATCCAGATACAATTTATTGAACTTACCCAAAATAATTTTAATTTGCATAAAATTTTTTTTTTTTTTAATTCTTTTGATTTTAAAAGTGTAAAAAGTAAACTATTTTGTTTAGATTTTAATATTTACAATGTAAAACAATATACCTTACATTATTTTAATTACTTCTAGATAATGTTTATAGAAACAAACACTTTAAAGTGAATATTGTTAGCTTTATAATATGTGGAAATGCATATTATGTATATATTCATTTCAAAATAATAAATCTTTTTATTAATGGAATGCCACAAAATTCATAATTCAAATTATTATAATATAAACTACTAATTGGTATTAACCGTTCCGCTACCATTACAAAAACATATCTGATTTAATAATATTTAGTTTAATTGCCAGTTTTGCTTTTCATGCTTTTTAAGACTGTAAATAGAGAAAATGAAATCTTAGGCTTCCAGAAAGATATGTGTCAGCCTCCTGCTTTGATCCAGCTCAAGAGCTGAAATGCATTTTGTTTTATTATTATTATTTATTTATTTTTATTTTTTTTTTTTGCTAACGAAATTAGGAAATAATTATTTCAGATAAAAAAATGTCTAAATTCTGTGTCGAATCAAATTGATTGAATATTTAATTTTGAAAGATTTTTAACCTTTCTTGTACGAAACTGAAATATTGCCTTTCAGCATATTTTAATTCATGAGGCACTCGTTTTTTATTTGAATCATTTTCATGAATTTCAATTGCAAATGGTTTGTTATTTATGTCACTATCAATGATTTCAAAAACTTCTCTTGCTTTTGAATTAAAACGTTAAATAACTGGGGTTAAAAATATAAAAATAATAAGGGAAAGAATAGCATTAATAATGTTTTAAATGTAATTAAATTTAAAATTTAATTTAAATTATTTAGTAAATAGAGATAAATTTTAAATATAAAATATAGCATCATTCACAAATTCTTGCACAAAGTAAATATTTTATAAAACAACGTGTTTCTGCACATATGCACTTAATACCAATGGTCCTACCAATACCAATATCAATCGACACATATAAGCTAATTTTTAAACAATATTTATTGTGATATTTTGATCGAAAGTTGATTTTAACTTTAAGACATTGATAACTGTCTGAATAAAAGCATTGATTTTCATGATAATCGTGCAATCGTTTAATATTCATATACATTTTTCATTAATATTACGTACAATTATGACTGGGCGCGGCGCACACAATAAAATTTTTGTATGAGAAAATCACATTATAAGACAAGATCATAAGAAAATTCTGATCGTACATCACACAATTTCTCATGCAAACGCATACGATCAGATATTTATACGAAAGTAAACTTTCAAGTGTATAGTATTTAATGTGTTAATTACTTTTTTGGCTAACAGGTTATATCAGATTTTCTGATTAGAAAATCTTATCGTGTGCGTCCAGTCTGTATTAAGTATACTAATTTATAACTCAATCAAACTCAGGTCCATTCTAAACATAGTTTTATTTAATAAGAGATAACTCAGAACGACAGTCTTCTGAGCCACACTTTTTAATATTTTACATAATTTTGTCATTGTTTAGCAAATTAAATTTTTTTATCAACTGGCAAATTTCATTTAAAATTTGTATTTGCATTTGTTCTAATCTATCTCTTTATTCATATTAAATTATATTTAAAAAAGTAACCTAATTTTTTTTAGGTTTTAAGCTTTTTGTAAACCTTTACCGATCACTCTCGTTACTTTTTCTAATATAAATATTTTTATATTAAGATAAATGTATAAAAAAATAATAATTTAAAATTATTAATTCCAAAATAATAATTTAATTTTTTCATATATTACGTTTGTTTCTATTACTGGGAAACACCAAGGTTTTTTTTTTAATTTTAAAATAATTTTTTTTGCGTTAGTAGAGGTTTAACTACAGTTAAAATAAATTACGCATTCAAAATTCTAAATGGGAAAAATATTTTATTATATATAATCTTAAATATTTTAGAATTTTGATAGAAAATTATTTGTAACGAAAAAGTAAATATACGGTACACAAAATGTATTTCCGAGAAAATAATTTTTTATTTTTGAATATGCATTTTTTTTTTGTTATCTTTCAAATAAATACATTATTGAGCCATCTATCCAGTTATATAAAAAGTAAAAGCGTTGTAAACATTTTATATTATGTTATGTCGGAGTTATTCTTATTGAATATCATTAACGGTAAAAACCATACTGCATACGCTTGAACTAAGCCCTTAATAGAATTAAAATTTTTTTTTCATATGTTATTTCAATACAAAAAAGATTACTAATTTAATTTTGAGTTTACAAATTACTAGAATCTTTATTTGTCAACTAAAAAAAGCTTCAATTATTTAAAAACATTATGAATAAGCTAAATAAATATATAATGCTTTTTGAATTTGTTTTGTTTTATAAGCAAATATGAAATTATATTAAAATGATTATGAAAATAAATAGTAAATAATATTAAATATACTTGAAGGCATAGTTCAATCGATAACAGTTTGGTATATATGTATGAATGTATGTTACATAGGAGAATAACGCTTGGTCGACCGTACATGGGCTGTGGATATAGCTTGTCGAACCCCCAAATATTTGCGCTGTGGTTCCCTCTCTTATGCTCCTCGCATATGGCCGATAATAAAACTATACGCTTTAAATACAACCATTACAAATTTTCAAATAAAAAACATACAAAATTCCATAATAATTGTGTTTAATAAATTTATATTTATTCCAAAGAATAATACAAAACAATTTTAACGTATTTTGTGTGATTTTGTTCTGATTTTAATACAGTTTTGTTATATTAAATCCAGGTGGCCATTACTTTTTAACTAAGACTTTATTTTTTTAAGTACTTTTTACAGTTAGTTTCAATTTTCTCTCTGTTAAATAAAAATTTCAACATTATTATCAAAAATGTTATATTGAACCCATTTTTGTGTGAATTTTTTAGTGTGTGTTTTCTCTAATAAAAAGTGATTGATGGATTTTTGTGAGGAAAATTCTGTTATGTCAACATGAAATTTTTTTTACAATTGCATTACACCACCTAAATTGAAACAACGTTTTAGTTGAATGTGATTTGTGAAATAATATAGAAAATTTTGTGATTTTTCATCGAATTTTTCTTTATTTGTTTTGATTTTTTAATGCAATAAAATTCTTAGTTTTAAGGTACAGTAAAACCTTTTAAAATTATTTATCTTTGTATGTCAATTTTGTGTTTATAGTTCAGTTTCGTAATGTGTTATATGCTTTCGAAATGCCTAACCAATCCCTCTTTTTTAGTTATCTGATTAACTATTTAAGTTAATTAAGGTCTAATCGATTTTCGATGAAAATTTCTTCGAGGAAATTCGACTGAAATTTATAAATACCGGTAAAATTATTTTTTTTTACATTCAATAACCACTTCAAGTTGTTTAACGAATTTAAATCAATTTAAGCGGGGAATAATTTATGCGGTAGCTTTAACGGAAGCCTTAACTTTTTTCAAGTATACACAAATTTATTTCACTTAGAATTTATTTCACTTAGAGGTATATTATTGTGTTAACACCTGCATATCCTTCGATAAATTGATTTAAATATCAATCTCTAATATATATAATTTACAAATTATTTGGTCCCACGCGACATTACATAAAAGTCTGTTTTTTCTCATATGAAAAACTTATTGTGGTTTTTATCAAGATCAAGCTAAGCTTTGCACAGCGAAATCTGTCAAATGTAACAGTTGAGATTTGGATTGGGAGTGTAAAAATTCTGAGAAAATATTCAAAACGATTTTATAATTTTTTTTCTCTATAACCAATTGTTGAAACCACAACCATACGCGAAGCTATATTGACCCAATTTGAATTTTGTATGAAATATTAAGCTTAATTTATGAATTTTTGGAACGTAAAAATTTGTTTGGAAGTTTCAATTTGCGTGCGAAGATTGTAGGCAGCAACATATTTTCAAATATTTTAATTGGTTAGGAGAGTAAATATGCTCGCTGTAACGATTTTTTAAACCAAGAAATTTTTTCTGTGTAGTGTGTAGACTTCATAAGGTCTAGATATTTGAATCTTGTTATCAGTATTAATCTATTTAGGAATATCCACTTCGTCAAGGTTTTGTTTGGAATCTCTGAATGGGAGTTTAACAACTACATAAAAGTTTTCTATTTATATTTTTTCTTTAAGCAAACATGAACTATACCAGAGTGTAACTCTCCAAAGAAGGGATTATTGCTTATGAAAGTTGGAACGAAATTTTTTTTCATATGAATATTGCAGAGATCTTTGATCTATCACTTATCATGAAAATAATTTGATTGAATGTTTGATTTTATTTTAGGATCTGGCTGGCCAAAATAGTAATGACAGCTTTACTGGTGGCGTCAATAGTGCTGGAGGCACTAACGCTGGAGGGGGTGGAGCCCCAGGTACACCGAATTCACAGGGGATGAGGCCAAGTCCCTCGCCCACTGGATCAACTGGCTCACGATCTATGTCGCCGGCCGTCGGTCAACAGAATATTCAGATGCCTCCCCGACCATCTAGTAGCCAATCGGATGGAAGCGGACCCACTCGTATGAGTCACTCTCCAATGGCAACTCAAGGTATACACATTAAAATATATGTTATCCATAAATATAAAACTATTCAAAAATTCTTGTGGTTTGAGTCAATAATTAATAATTTTTTGGTATTGATTCCCGCGCTTATTTGAAATTTGATATATTGCCAGTTTTAATTAGTTTCTATTATTTAAAAAATTTAACATACTGTATTGGTTTTTGAAAACGAAAATATTTATATTGACTATTTATGATATATTGACTTCCATATACTAACATGAATGAATTATCAAATAAAATATTTAGAAATGATTCCATGTGGCATATTTGTGATCAATGTTGTTTTTAAACTCCTAAAAGCTACACAACAAAGGAAAATAATGCTATTAAACAAATTTTACATGTAAATATTCATTTTAGAACATGTAGATGTCGTAAATCAAACATTCTAGTTTTTCTTATTATATTATTTGAATTCGGATTTTCTCATTTAATGAGGCACACCGAAAAAATTAATTGTATCTAACTGGATGTGTGTATTTCGTTTGAAAAGTAAGCCTTTTTAAAATTGGAAAATCCTAAGCGAAGAATCGTTATAAACACGATTCATACTGTTTTGTTTTAACTTAAGCAATCGTATATTTAAACGAAGAAATTCAAACAAAAATTTTTCGTGCAAATGTAGAAATCTTGAATTTTATCTAATTAAAACATTCTCGAATGAAATTCTAATTCTTATAAGCTTTATTTAGGGTAATCTTAAGCAAATGTCTTTGTTTGAACAAGAAAACACTACACATTTTATTAACTTTAGACGTTTGTATATGGAGGTAACAGTTTTTATTTTTAAATTACGTTTTACTCAACGTTTATAAAACTTTGAAATGGATCGAAAGAAAGCTTGTAAATTGATTGTTTAAACCATTGCACTTTCAGAATTATCAAAAATGAGTTTTTGTAATACAACTTTTCTGTGATGCATTTGTATTCGAATTATTAAAAAAATTTCTTGAATTCTAAAAATAATATCTGGAAAATATGTCGCGAAATATAAACTCTCGTAATTTTAAACATAGAATTAGGAAGCTTATACTTCGAATAATATTCACCTGGGGATAACTTCCAGTAATTAATTCCATTAATTAGACCTGTTAAACGATTTATTACACAATAGAGACTCATCAGACTCGTAATTCCATAATTTCAAAGCGTTTTAAATTTAAATTGGTCCATTTTCTAATTTCCTGCCCATTACGATATTCAATGGATTCAAATACGATAATATATTTCTGAGTTTTGAGTGAAACTGAATTTACTTATAAAATTCTTTGTCCTAGATACTTTACGACTATTTAATTTATGTTATTTCAAGCCCTTACATTCTTTAAATCGTACGTGTTTGACCAAAAATGTATAATATTAATTAAACATTTCATAATTTAGGGGGATATCAAGGGTCACCACAATCGTCTCATATTACAGGCTATAAAATGCCTGGTGGAGTCGGCGGACAATCAACAGGTTCGAGTGGTCCACCTGGTGGACCCCCATATAGTGGAGGTGGTCCTCAACATACAAGTGGGCCTCCACAATCTCATAATCAATTTCCACCATCGACTCAAGGTAAATATTAATCTTTAAATTATTTTCTTATTTTAAATTTATATTCAATGTGAACATTTTTGCTGTAGGAAATTATGGAGCGGTTCGAGCACCAGGTAATATGCAGTATAGTCCAAATCAAGTTTATGGTGGGCCAAATAATCCTGGTGGACAAGGCCCTAATCCAAATGTAAACAATATTAATTCCGCACAATTTTCAGGTCGCCCAATGCCAAATCATGTAAGTATAAATCTATTTTATATTATTAAATTTAAAAATTCATGCAATTTAAAGTGTTACAATTGAAACAAAATTTAGACTTTTGCGAAGTAAAGATGTATAAAAATAACAAATCCAATATCATGCAAATCTCCAATTAATAGGACCATCTTTAGAATAAACGGAAAGTCAGACTATAATATGAGTAAAATGTAGACGATAAGCTATTTTATATTACACGGAGATAAGTAATAAGGATTAAGGCTACTGTGACCAATAAATAAATGAGTATTGTTAAAATTTTCTTTTTCCTCAATTTTAATATTAAAAATTTATTGTAATGTTTTTTATATGAAAAATTATTATAAGCAGATCAATAATTTTTGATAATATTGCATTTAATGTCAATATATCACTTTGTGGAGAAAAGTACAGTTAATACGTCTCTGGCTGAATTTTTCCTCAATTTGAAGAGGTATGAATTTAAGCTTTAATCGGGCTATTTAAAAATAATCACTTTAAAAAATTGATTGTGTCTTATCATCCTCTTAACTTCCCAAATATGCAAATTCTTATAGTAACATATATTTTTTACAAAATAGTTTTATTTTATATGTATGTTTTATATTTTATTAATGAAATCGAATGAATTCTACAAACAATGTTTAGCGTTACAATGCATCTGTTTATAGATAAGCATATGCTGACCGTTTGGACCGTACAGTATTCCACGACCATGTTAATATAGGGTATATGGAATGACCAGCAGTATGATTCACATCCTTTATCACTGCTTAGAAGTACTGTAGATAGCTAAAGAAATAAGTTGTACAAGCGCCTGCATTTATCGATTTAACTTTGTGCTTTTATGTTTACAGTTTCCTGGTTATCAATCACAACCATGGAATCCACCTGGAAGTGGTGGAGCACCTCCATTATCACCTAACATTGGTGGTAAAGGTGGTAATATACCAGTAAGCCAACAAAGCGGGGCACCCAGTCAAGGCGGTCCACCGACATCATCTCCACTACTTCATGTCCCAAATTCCCAATCTCCCAGACCACAACATTATTTAAAACAACATTTACATCATAAATTTGGAGGTGGAGGATCTGGTATTAGTGTTGTGACCAGTCATAGTCCACCTCAAGGATATCCAGGTATGGGTCCACCAAACGTTGGTATGCACCATCATGTGGGTGCAACAATGGGACCTCCTTCAATGGGCGGTCATATGGGCCATAATATAAGTATGGGTCCACCAAATATTGGCCAATCAAATAGTCATGATGGTGGTCCAATGCCACCACCAAGTAGTACTCCAAATTCCCATATGCCAATATCAATTGGTGGTGATGTGGGCCCATCCGGTTCGGGATCTGAAACCAGTTCTGTGGATAATGGAATTACTACAACGGCAGCTAGTAATGTTGGTACACATGTTACACCATCTGTTGGTGGTAATACGGTTACGTCTGTCGTTACAACTGGTCCTGATGGTACATCACTTGATGAAGGATCTCAACAATCGACCTTATCAAATGCATCAATTGGTAAGTGAATCAGAAATTTTCTTTATGTAGAATTCTGAAAAAAATGAATTTTTAAGAATGTTAAGGATTTAAGTAGAGAATTTGTTAATACATTCAATAATTAAATCGAGACTAATTCGTTCCATGTGCAGTACACATGAGATAATGATAATTATGGACGCAAATTCGATTATCGATCGTGCTGATAATTGATTAGTTCAATAATAGACATATTTTTCAGAATAAATGGTTGTAATAAAAAAAATCAAATATTCACGAAAAATTATTTTTTAACTTAAAAAAATTAATATTTTTATCCGATTTGTGTGTAAAATTGTCGAAAATATAAATTTGTGAATTGAAAAATTCTGGAAGACAGAATTTTTTTCATGAGGTAGAGTGAGTGCGACGTGAAAGGTCGTGCATACAGAAATATTTATTCCTCTCAAATTTTACCTATAATGATTACTCACTAGTAGTAATAATCCCATAATCTCTGTAAACTTAAGTTATGTTACCAATAGAAAGTTGTCTGATTTAATGACGTCTTCAAAAATACAATAATTTTTGTGTATTTTCCCATAAAGCTGAATAAAAATACTGAAAAATAAGACTTACGTTTAAATTTTTGCTCCTCATGTATCTATTTATGGTACAAAAAAAAAACTTTTTTGGTCAGGCTCAAATTTAATTCTATTAGGACTAAAAAAATAGAAAAAATTTAATTAGACGACTAACTGCAGCATCAACGTTACGAAGGAATGTCACACCATCTAAGTTTTTGTCCGTTTTTTTTTTTTTTTTTTGTATTGCTAGCCATTAGCGTGCTAAGTATTTTTACCATGTTAGCATTGTCAATAAAAGGAAAAGTTGTTTTCACGTTGCTAATAACTAACTGGTATACTTATTGAGACATCATATGATGTTTAAATTGCAAACAAATTGGCTATTATGAAATAAATAATAAAATTAATATAATTGGAAGCAGATTGAAAGCACGCTTGTTTAGTTTAAATAGAATAAATATGAACAAAGATTATTGACTAGCATTAAAATACACAGTACAAATACTAATGCACGAGTCAAAAAATATTATGGGAAAAGAGTCCCGCCAATAAATCAAATATTTTTCATTCAAATATGTTGTTAGTAACTACCAACGTTTAAACCAGGCAGATGGAGGGTAGAGTAGAAGGAGCTTCGTATTGAACAACTGACCCTTAAAAATGCGTTAAATTAATATCACGCTACAGTAGCAATGAGAACACATAAGTTCATAAAAAACAATAATTAAATAAAATATTTTACGTCCACTAGGATAAATGTTTATGACATAAACTTGGCCCATGATTTAAAAAAAAAAAGTATATTAAAGTCATATTTATTTAATTGTTTTGGACTAGGGAAATAATTGAAGTTCTGTATACTAACTACTCTAGTAACTAAAAATTAAAAATTTCCTAACTCGGAACGCGTCAATTAATCTACAACTGTTATTTTCATACCATATCCTTTGCTTATGTTAGCGCCACTTATGACGGAATTTTCAACTTTCAATTGGACATTTTTTCCATTCGTCTCCCATATGACATAGTACTCCTTAAAATATCTACCCTCCATAACCAGACACAACAAAAGTTGAAAAATGTAATAGTTTAAAGATTCGAATACTAAACTCACGATATAGCACAATATTTTGTATCTAGTAAATAAAAACGGGAAAATGGTAACAAAGTGATTAAATATTCGAATCTTTAATAATTATTTCTCCAATATTATTTTAAAAAATTTTTTATTTTATAATAGCGTCTGGAGAAGATCCACAATGCAGTACACCAAAATCTCGTAAAAATGATTTAACGTCTAGTGGCGGTCATTATAGTCATCCAACAACACCACAAAGTACAGTACCATCACCTGGTGCAGCAAGTATGAATTCAATGCATGCCGATGAATACGATATAAGTAGCCCTAGTTGGCCACGAACTCCTGCCAGTCCGGTAATTATTACCTTTTTCTTGTAATTTTTGTAAATACAATTTTCGCAGTGTTTTTTTTATTATATTTTTTTTGTTTTTTGAGACACGGGTGAAGGTTATTTTTTTTAGTGTGTTTTCTCTCACGATTTTTTTGAGAAGATTGAAAAATAAATTAGTTTCATCAAATTTTTAAACTCATTTAAATGATTTTATTTTTTTTTTAAATTCGAAATTTCGACGTAATTTTTTTTATTTTAAAAGTACAGATTACGTTTGTTCGTTTGTCCATTCACTAATAATAAAATTTAATAATTCAATAAATTATTTTCCGAGTTTTTGGAATTTTTTTGAAGAAATTTTTTAACAATATAAAATCATATATAAACAGCGCTACAGTGCTTCTAGAACCAGGGTCTTATCAACAATCGTTTGCAATTCCATTATATCTTATGTTTGAAACCTTCATCTTCCTCCCTTTGTTAACTTCATTGAACCAACATAGATGTGAACTATTACTTAATCGTCTTCCACCAACACTCCATGCATAACTTGATGAGAGGATATCTCTTTTGGATTATTTTTTTAACATGAAATTTAACATATAGAATTTAAACATGAAAACGAAGGCCTTTTCAAATTTTTTTGATATAAATTTATCGCCCATTTTTATATATAAAAATTATGCATATCAAATTTTATTACAGTTAGACTATATTATTTTTGTGTTGTTGTAAGCGCACATAAACAAAGTAAATTATGAAAATATTTTATAGAATTTTAATAATAATTTTATGCGTAACATTATTGTGAACCATTAGGTATAAAAGAATTTAATAATATTAAATTACAAATATTTTGAGAGTAATTAATTGAATTTGTTTTTATATATATTGTAAAATAATTAAATTTCAAATGCATACAATTGTTACTACGTTATCTAAAAACATAAATTTACAAACAATACGTATTTTGTTATTAAATATCTAATTGTGTTCAATTAAAATATTATTAAATTTTGATTTTGATAACAAAAATATTTGAATATCCAATTTCCCTTTCTGGTATTCATTGTTTCGTCTATTTTTATATAATGCGTTTGTTTAATATTATTTAAAATATTATCAAATATAATAAAAATTAATAGATTAGGGGAATAGTCTAGCATATAGCAGCATATGAATACGAAAAGTAATCGTTCCAAAATTTATTGAAGAATCTAGACGGAGGTTTGAGAATAATAATTAATACAGCCTAAATATCTCCAAATTGGCAAAGGCCTTGTTCAGTATATCTCATTATATTCTATTTAACGGATAAATATTGGACCACGTGATTTTGACAGTTAAAAAATCTCAAAATAAAACTTAAAATTGGAAAAAAAAACTGAAAATGAATTATGAAATTAAATAAATTTAATTTTAAATTTCGTTTTAATTCTAATAATTCTACCTTATTTTTGAAATCTGTAATAAAATCGGAATTTGGAATATTATGTGTACCAATTTTGTCTTCTACTTGAATTATATGGATTCTAAAGTAAAAATCAAATTTTTATTTCATATTTAAAAATGTTTTCTGTGAACAACTCTTCGACATGCCCTCCGTTTTCATGTCAATATTATGTATACCGAATTTCATAGCATTTGGATAATTATTTTTTGAGTTAATTGTGCTCGCAAATTGAAAAAATTAAACACTTAACATAGGATTGGATTTCTATTTCTATATGTTGTCTTTGTTCTTTGTTTTAGGTATTAATGAGGTACTGTATGAAATCAAAAAAATGATCGTTTAAAGGAGTTAAAAAATTTGTTTGATATAATTTTTATCCACACATTTTTAATTTTATTTTTAGTCTATTTTTATTTATTTATTTTTTAATTGATCACAACTTTAGTATTTTTTTTCGTGTATTTTTACAGGTATTTAACAGTCATGTCCCTCAAGCTGAAACCTACAGATCCAAGGTTTTTATTGTTATACATTCAGATAGCTTGTTCTCTTTCTAATCTACCATTCAAATTAACAAAATTAATATACCATTTTATAAATAATATAATATTGCATGATTTTTATGTTTCAATGTGTTCCGCTTGTATACGCTATTCGAAAATTTATTAAAAAGTAGTTTGAACTATTTTTAATGATAATAATTTATAAAATACAGTCATAAAGATTACTTTATGCAGTCCATACAGTTATGAAAATATATATAATAATATGTATTGCAATTATATATGTGCTTATTAACTAAATTGGAAAACTAAATGTTTGTTTTGAAAAATGTCCATCGAAAAAGAGAATTTTTTTCGTTATCTTCAAACTAAGCTTTAAAAAAAACTTCATACAATACTTACAGATATTTAAAAAGTCCTTAAAATGACGTGCGTAATATTAAAATTGGTTCTTGAGTTTTGTCTCGTAAATAAAAAAAAAAACCTTTCAAAATATCGCGATTTCTTAATTGCTATTTAGAAAATACAATTTTTATTAAACTCAATATATGGCCTAAACCCGTATTCTGAAAAAAAAATATTTTCTAGGAAATTCCCTGGTTTATTTAAAAAGAAACTCAGGAATAACTTAAATTCTTCTAAAAAAATAAAAAGTTTAATTTGTAAAAGTAGAATTTTTAATTCTCGACATTCAAAAACATAGTCGGTTTTCCCTGAATCAATTATTTTGAAATCTTTGATAAAAAGTCATTTTTAATAAATTCACTGGTAATTTGGAACATGTAAATATCGCAAAATAGAATTTAAGGAAATTAAGGTAGTTCAAGCGTGAAATCACTTTTCAGCAGATTTTGTCTAACTTTTTTTTTGCCGTTTAAATCGCGAGATAGTCAGGTTCAAAATTCGCAATTTCGAAGATCACTTTACATTCAAAGCGTGTAAAACTAACTGTTCTCCCAGTTATTTTCTATTATATCACAAAAAAGCTCGCATCAGAATTGAAAAAAAAAAGTAGTGGAGAATGAAATATTTTAAGAATTATTAAAAATTATTAATTTTTATACCCGTCATGCAATTTTTCTACCACAACTTGATTGACACCAGAACAATATTCACTTCTTACCCATAATTTTGAATTGAAACCGAGAAGTTTTTCTTTTTCTATATTTTCCAAGCTGAAAAATTGTCTGCATTTATAACATTAATAAATGCTAATAATATTTATAACATAGTAAATGCTATGACTATGGTATTTATAACATATTAAATGCTCTGAATATACTATACAAATGGTTTTACGCTGGAACTACCTTAAACGAATGATTTTGTTATAGTTACCGTAAAAAAATTTATTTTTCTAAAGAGAAGTGCAATGTTTAAATATATCCTGCATGGGATTTTTCCCTTCATTTTCAATGCTGCCATCTTTTACATTCCTTTATTGTATTGATAGTATATATTAAAACTATATTTCGAATTAATAACTAAATTTTGTACTCTTCTATATCTTCTATGTATACATGCGCTGTGATTTTTTTTTTTTAACAAAGCTTTATTGCGTCATCAATAGAATTTTAAAATTGTGGAAGTAAATTACAATTGGAAGTTTCATGGTACTGCATTTGCTGTATTTCAATCAAAATGTGAAACTAGACTCAATATCATTCAAAATTTGAAAATTAAATTAAAATTGATTCAAAAATGAAGTTATAAGCTACCAAAGATTTTTGCGAACGCACTCACGAATACCATTCAAAACGATGCTTTATATGTAATTTATATTGTGATACGCAAAATGATGTCATATTTATTTTGCATATATTTACGTACTTATTTAATTAGAAATATTTTTAATATTCTTGCTAATTTTTAAAGATTGTAAAGAATTAGTTCCGATCCATTTTCTCGAAGTAAATACCTGTCATTTCAATTGAAAGGTATTGACTTCGAGAATAAAAATAGCAAATCCAGCATCATGCAAATTCATAATTGATTATTTCCTAAATGTAATTGTAACTCAAAAATTTTATCCATCCTTTAATGCGAAATATTTTTGAATAAGAAATAAAAAGTGTGTTTTAAACAAAAATTTTAGATTCAATGGTGTATATTTAAAGAGAAATTAAATTTTTTATCCTTCAGCTAGTTCGAAACTCATTTGGATTAAAATACCACAGTTCTTATAATTTGCCTGTTTTGTAGTGATATGGTTAAATTTTGGCAAGAAATAGTCAGTCCAATATATATAAACCGTTGCAAGATATTAGCAGTTTAATTACGAAAACAATTTGATAGTTATACTCAAATCCAAAAAAACTCGATTTGAATTAATCATGTTTATTTAGAATTACAGAATACAAAATTTTATGTTTTTTTTTTTTTAAATAATTTATTCAATTCAAAATGAATATTTGCATATATAATCTGATAAAGACCTTACAACACCATAAAAATTTAGAGATAGAAGAAAAACTTTCAAAATGTGAATTCTTACTAAACATACAAATTACATATCTAATTGATGACATAATTGGTTTTTGTGCAATCGAATGTAATAAATATGAAGCCGGGAATTTAAAGATGCTATAAGTGAATATTTGAGTCGATAATTTTATAGTTTTATTTTACCATAAATTACTTGAATTACTTGGGTGAATTATTGTTGAACTTGCAATTTAATACTGTTCGAAAATTTCTAAATTTAGATACTGAGATTAATTTTTTTTTTAATTCAGAAACTCTTTTAATCGTATACGTATGTTATCTATCATCAAGAAGTTTATTTAGATTGCGTTTAATCGGTTCATTCTTATTACATTCGAGTATATATTATTATACTCGAGTATATATAATTATAAATAGATAAATATTTTAAGGGAGGTAGATTAGTTTTGCACGTTTTTCAATTACTAAACACAATAAAACAAAAGAGTCATTTAAAACGGACAAAGAAAAAAATGCGAGGTTCTGGAATTGTTTCACGTACATATTTGAACATAGCGATCATTGTATTGAATTGAAGTATTGCCAACAAAGTGAGGAAGGAAACTCTGTTTTCTATGATATGCGCACATATCTAAAATAAGATAAAAATTCACAGACTTCATATCTCTATAGATACTACTATATTGTTCTACATTTAATACATAACAATGTATTAAATGCGATGTATGTACTTTTTTCTTATATCATATATATCTTTCTGACAATTTAATAAGATTTAGTGCACCAAATTAAGACTTAAATGGTGTATTTTGTCGAAAAATTAACTTTCTATGATTGTTTTAACTTTGTGGGTTTTCTTGGATAATTATGATATAAAAAAACTCAAAAATAACATTTTTTTTCTACGACCAGCCGATTAGTTTTTGAGATATTGCATGAAATACATACGCTAAATCGGCCTCTGGATCGGATTTTTGACATATCTCAAAAATTGCTAATACAATCATTATATATATATATACAATCAAATAGATATTATTTTGAAATCTTCGATATTATATATACAATCAAATAGATATTATTTTGAAATCTTCGGGTCAAAATTCTCTTATGAATAGTTTTTTCTTTCGAAATCGAATAGAAAAAAATGTATCCGATTTTAAAAATAACATCTATTTAACGATTGAATTGAATGCATAATATTTGAGATATCGTTAGAAATCCGATCCATAGGGCGATTTATCGGGTTTATTTCATGAAATATTTCGATAACTAGTCGATCGATCATTAATATTATTTTTGATTTTTTTAGTCCTCAATTATCCTAGAAAACTGTTTAACAGCAAACAAACAAAATTTAAATTCACCATTTAAAATATCATTAGGATTAAAAAATACATTAAACTTCATTAACATATTTTATCTTTATATATTACTTGTAATTCACTTTGTTGGCCACAGTATTCCCATCTACTTTTATCACGATGTGATATTTATTATCACTATATGAATATTTGGTTTCACATTGGGGTCACATGAGGTTCAGTTTTCAAATTATGGTCAAAATCGAAAGTTAATTTTAAATCATATTTTAATAACTTCGATAATTTTTTTAATTGCAAAAGAAAGCTAGAAATACATAAATTTTACTATTAAATTTTAATAATGGGGGGATCTACATTAGTTAGTAAAGTGTATTGGTAATTGAAATAAAAATGGTAATTGAAATTAAAGTGAAATGGTAGGTGTATGTAGATGGTAGCATACATGTAGATGTATGTAGTATATATTCGTATCACCCTTCTCTTATAGGCTGTGTCACATTTATTTTTATTAGCTGTATATTTGAATTCTTTTGATTCTTAAACTAATGTAGATCCCATTTTAAAATTTAATGGCTAAATTAATAATTACCTTTATTTTGCATTGTAAAAAAATTGTCAAGTTATTAAAATCATGATTTAAAGGTTTACTTCTGATTTGAACAGGAAACTAAATTTTAATTTCGAATTTGGTTTCTATGTGTACCATTATAATTATTGTAAATTTCTAAAAATTATTTTTTGACAAAGTCCTTAAATAGTGATGTGAATTTTATAGAGTCCCATAATTTTAAAGACATAAACATTTTGACGTGACTCGCGTCATTTAAATTTCTCAATAAAATCATCGTCGTATTCATTCCAATATCTATACATTTGAATCAGAATTCAAAAAGTAAATCTAATACAAAAGAAAAATTGTATGTCCTCATTCGTACCCTTTTGCTGTACAACTAGACCTAACATGAAATAATTCCAAAACATCAAACGTCAAATTTTGTTGTTGTCCGCTTTACATGAAATAATTAAATAACTATACAAATTATCTAATTACATTTAAATTTTTTAATAGTTAATTTTATATTTGATAGGTGAAAAACTATCAAAATTTTCTCATCCTCTCTTTCAATTAATAAAATTGCGCATATATCCAAAATTGATATTAACTTGGTTATGTTAAAATATGGTATGAGACCGAGGATACATTTGCTATTAAGAAGTTGCAAGATATTTTTGAGTGAATGCTTATTATTAAATTTATACGAAATGAGCATGATATTAAGATCGTATGACGATATATTTAAGTATTATTAAAATTTAACTGTAAAGCAACTACTATCCAGATAGCATTTTGACTTCTAGAATAATGCTTAAAGAATTCTTATTTATGAGTTGGACGCTTAATAATCATCCAAAAAAATGCCTTAATAATTTTTTTTTCTCCGACTTACAGATATAATTTGTAATCAATATCATAAATTATTTTACTTAAATTTAAAATATTACCTTATGTTGGTATGAACATAATCAAATTAATAAAAAAAAAAATATGAAGCAGAAAACTTGCTTAAGTTGTAAGTTATTATTTAGAAATATTTAATTTGAGTGAAATATACATAAATGTAATCCAGTTTCAGAAGAAGACTTTTTAAAAAGCTGATTCTTGCGAAATACAGAAAAATTACATCTGACTTCTTACGAAAGTCGAAAAAACAGTCTTAGTGCATACTTTTCTGACTTTTAACGCAATCAGAAAATTTTTTACAGAGTTCATATTTCCGATTTCTTACGAAACTCTGAAAAAAGACCTCGTATAGAGCTCATAATTCTTACTTCTTAAATACATCAATAAAAACATTTCTTAAAAAATTCAAAATTTTTATTCAGTCGGAGTACACACTTTTTAAAGAGCTTATAATATGAAATGGTACTTATTTAGTGAGAAGCTAATATATGCCAATAATTCTCAACCATTTGATTGTATATGAATTCTATGTAACTGAATTTTAAAAATAATATAACTGCAAATTCATTTAAATGGGATACTAAAAATAATATATAAATTGTGGGAGCACAGGAAAGCTAACATTATTCTAATATGCATGTTCAAATCTAAAAAGCAAATAAGCATGTGAATTTTCAATCTTACCTAATGTATTCTCGCTTTTAGAGCATGAATTTATAATAAATAAATTTTCTTTGTATATATTTAAGTATTATTATATTATATTAATTACAATTTTTAATCATTTTGTTGCAAAATTTTTGTTACAGAAAAGTGATAGTTTATCAAAATTATATGAAATGGATGATAGTCCTGATCGACGTGCCTGGTTGGATAAATTACTTGCATTCATGGAAGAACGACGTACACCAATAACAACATGTCCTACCATCTCCAAGAACCCCCTCGATCTATTTCGTTTATATTTATATGTTAAAGACAGAGGGGGTTTTATGGAGGTATGCAAGGTGCAGTGTAGTTCCGTCCCATTAATTAAGTTTCTTTTATATGTACTGATTTACTCGTTATTAACTACTAAGTATATTTAAGTATTTTATTCACGTTTAAAACGTTTGTTTATTATATATAATAATTCAATAAAAATAATGTTTATTTTTCAAACGTTACGTTCGAAACAATAATTAGTCTAGAGGCCTAGATCTTATTGAACAAATGAATTTTGATAGCATGAAAAAAATGCCAATTGTCAGCAAAATTATTTGAAAGAATTTTAAAATTTATTTCAAAACCCGTTTGATGAAAAGTAAATTAAGTTAAAATAATCCAATATTTAATTATTTATTATTTTTCTTAAAAAGATCCTGTATTGAAAATAAATTGTTTTTTTAATCCCCGATCGGAATTTCGAATAACCGAGGGCCTGGGAAATCGTTTTATAGACACACAGCTGGAAATCTTGAATAGAATGACAACAGAATTTGTTGCAATTATCATAAAAACAGATTTGTATTCAGATGCTATTAAATCGAACATCGAACTTGGTTATTGGATCTTCAAAATTGTCTCTCGCTGACATTTAATGAACTAGATTGACTCAAAATAGGTACTCGATTTTAGTTTTGAGGCTTTGGCCGATTGATCTAGTTTATTGTATTTTTTTATGAAAATTAGTTAAGGCAAAATTCATTAATTGTTGTTCCAAATTTCTTAAAGTTTTTCGTAAATAATCGCTTCTGAAATGAATTTAGTTAAAGTTAAACGAAAAATATTAAAGAAAACTGCGTGTTATCATCTTGAATTTAACGCGATTTTTTATTTTCCTTAGATCCGTGTTATCATTTTTGGATTTGTTCCATATGTATGCTTCGAATTAAATAAATTTAACAATTCTAAGAATATAATTTTACGCTATCAAAATTGAACTGAAGATTTCAGTTCACTGTTCCAATATTATTTGAAGAATCTATTGATTTTCTGGAAGGAGGTTGTCGATAGCCTCTTGAACCATTAGGGATATTTAAGAAAAATAGATTTACCTTTCTAGTCTAAAATGCACAAAACTTTCACCGAATTAATATTTTAAATAGATTTGCATCTTTTTTCTACTAGCAAATTCGTATTTTCTGTAAGATCTAGAATTTAGACTAATTTTTCAAATAAAAATAAATATTATTTTTATTGTACTGTAATATTGCATTTTTTTAATGAAATGAACACAGTGAAATTTCTATTTAAGGGTGTTTTTCTCTCTATTTTTTGTTTTTAATTTTAGTGTTTGGTTTTTCATTTTCTTTTTTTTTTTTACTTTTCAATTTGGTGTTTGCAAAATTGTTTATAGAATGTTTGTTTTTGAATTTTTTGAAATGAATATATATATATATATATATATATATATATATATATATATATATATATATATATATATATATATATATGTATATGTATATTTATATACATATATATATATATATATATATATATATATATATATATATATATATATATATATATATATATCTTTATATATATATATATATATATATATATATATAGGTGAAGTGATGAATGAAGACAGGCAAAACTGAAATTTGAAAAATTTGTTGCCTGTTTTTTATGTTTATAATAATAATATAAAACCCTTCACCTAGAAAATTACACTGTTCCATCAGATAGAATTTTGCTTTACATAATATGAATATAGATACTCAGTAAATGGTAGATATTTCTATATTATTTCAAAGACGCGAATTGAACGTAAAAAATACACAAAGAATTTCAAGTAACTTAGAAAAAAAAAATGTTCGAATAATTACTTGATTATACTACTGCTATGTGTCTGTTGTGTTTTCTAATTGTGCATACTCAAAAATTTAAGCTCAAAATTGGCATTTTATGTTGGGGTTTTATAAATTCTATGTAAGATGAACATTTAACAACCGTTATCAAGTGAATTGAATCTAATATGAAACGAATATTTTAATTTTTACAAATTCTTCTTTTTTTTTTCCAAATATATTACAACTTCTATTTAAAAACTGCCTTCAATCTTTGGAAGCTTTTTGAGTTTATGATTATTCTGTTGCGTAAAATATGCTTTTTTAGGATAAAGATTGCTGCGTGCAGGAAGCTCTAATACGTGTATGGGCAGTAATTTACACTCTGTTATTTTCGGAAAAGATTGTGACGTGTCATTTACACTTAATTGCGCCAGTTCTAATGATTGTTACATCTAAAGTATGGATGTCCTATTAGAGGACAATCAGCTCAAAAAATCTACCGTGTTCGTAATTTTAGACAAAAACATGTGACGGCACTATTGTTGTCAGCTGTAACTTTTAAACATAGCATAACAACCAGATTCATCATTTAAAAACGAACCAAAATAATTTGTACTCTCAATATTTTCTGTTTTCGATATTATAGAAATCGTGGCGTGTTCCATGACTTGCGAATTTTTAAATTCTATTTGACTATAATTCACAGACCATTATTTTAATGATAATTAACGGAAAAATCTCAAAATTTTATGTTTCTCGACATTCCAGCCTAGTTTCAAATTTATTTAGATCAGCTGTTTGTCATTTGAAAATTTATAAGATTTTGATTTATGTAATTCTCATGAATGTAATGTAAATTTATGACTAATCAAATTTCAAAAAATTGAAATAATATATCGTTTCAATTCGATTCACCGTTATGTTTTTAAGTTCATCATACATAGAATAAATATTGTACTACTGTCATCTGTTATTGTGTTTTTCATTATGTGTGTAAAAATATTTAATTGTATTAACCTAAAACAAAATAACTGCTTTTTCTGTGTCTTAATGTTGTACTGTCATGATATTGGAAAAAATGTGTAGCATTTGTTTTTTATTATATTTGAAAAATTTTAAAATTTTTGAAGAGATAAAAATTACATTCATTATATGTTTGTTATCTCTAGAATTTAAATGTTTCTGTTGCTTAACTCTGACAAAATTATATATGAATTGGGATTGTACCATTCTCAGAAATATAATTTTAGTAATTCGACCTATAACGACTTAGGCAAGAAACCAGACATTAAAATTTAAATAATTCCATGAAAGTCTGCGTTCCAACCTCTCGTCAACTGTAATGTAAGCAGTTTTCTTGATTGCGAACTCAATGCCCGCCGTCGCCATAAAAATTAATGTTATGGTTTGGTGTAGTGCTGCAGTTTTCTCAAATGATGTATGTATGAAATAGATACACTCAGTCTATCTGATTAAATACGGAGCTGAAATAATCAGCAGGTCATAATAGCGATTGGTTAAAATGTCTAGATAAATCTACTGTATGTTCCCAAGTATATATATCTCCTAACTAAGTCTACACGAGATGCGAATATACTTTCACAGCCAGCGCAATACCGATTTGACTATTACTCGTAAAGATTAACACTTTAATCTTAGTTTTACGAAAACAGTATTAATCTTATAACGAATGTTTGTCATAGATTAATCTATTTCGAATTCGGAGATCGAAAGTACAATTAATGAATGTTAACTGAAAATTAATCCTATTTTGTTGTTTTATTCAATCTTGTGAAACAAATAGAAAACCTCCTTTATTAAAAAGGAGGTTAATTAAGAACAAGATCCTCATTTGTTCTTCCATTACACAGGCAAGTTTAATTACAGTAAAATTTATCGAAATGATGGAATTGTATGTAGACAAGTTTCTTATAATAGAAATCAAACCACTCTTCCTAATTATATCTTCCAAAATGGAATAAATTTTGTCTCTCTTCTGTAATCGGATATTATGGTAGCTTCATCAAAGAAAGTGTTTACTTAAAATTGCCACTTAATTATACAATTTTATTCTTTTAAACTTCTGTTTTTACACTCTAAGCGATTTAATGAAATATTTGCACGCTTCTCTCTTCGCTTTCACTGCACTGAATTTATAATTCAAATTTCGATTTAAATTTTCGAAAATAATAAAATTGGTCCATAAATTCATATAAAATTTTGTTTGAGGATAAAAAATTATACAATTTTTTATTTTTTGCATTTAATACGTGAGTAAAATAATTTTCTAATCGATTGTTTTATACCAAGAAAATTATTTACGTTGTCTGAATAAGTATATAAATGAAGCTTTCGAATACCTGGAATCATTTTTGGTAAGAAAATATCTTTTTTCGTGATGGTACAATTTTAACAAAAGCAAAAAATCCAAAATTTCGTTGATCAAATAATAAAACATTTAATTCAAGTTTTCATACGTTTGTTATTTGATTAACTTGTTTCGAAATTGGTAAACGTTACTTAATATACAAAATTCAATATAGTAAAACTTGGTTAAAAGCATCAAAAAGGAAAAAAGCTTTTATTTTTCAATGTCAACTAAAAAGTAAACTCCGGGAAACTTCCATGGGAGTGATGAAGATAATAAATTTTATTTAATCAAGTTTCACTGTATTATTACATATTTGAAAAGGTATATAATAGATGGCAATAGTAATGGATAATATAGAGTAAGGCATTTATTTGGAATCTGACTTTTTTTCTGAAGCGAAAGTATCATTTCTATAATCCTTGTTTCTCAAAATATTATTTCGAAAAATATAAAATATGTAATTATATACATCAAAACAATATTAAAATACTGGAATTTTTTGATCATTTTACATAAAATATATATTTCTATGGATAAAAACAGCTCCCGATCGTGCAATTTTCTTGCGAAATTCCTTGGAAATAAAATTGTAAAGTGTTTCTTGCCTGTACGCGCTTCACTCGAAAACTATTTAATATATTAAGAATTAATAATCATCGACAAAGTAAAGTGCTTCGCCGTCTCTTTACAACGCTTCACAACATCATGGCTTTGTAAAAAACTATAACAAACGACTCGACGCGTAGAATTGTATACTTCGGCATTCATTGTGTATATTCTTATGCGAATGATTATGTCGTAATTGTTTTTTGATATATTTGTAAAATATTTTTGCATTATTTAAGTATGGGAACACTCAAAAAATTAAATGATTAACCGAGCAGTGCTCTCTATTTCGACTTAGTTTGCTTAAGAGTTCGTAAATAACAGAAAACAACCGTTTCAACACGTTGTTAGTTGTATAGGAGATCTGAAAATAAACTTTTCTACGCCTTTTATGCCAACTTCTACAATATTTTCATTATTTCAACTGCAAGTTGTGTGTAGCCTATTGAGCTACCAAGTCTTTATATATATATATATATATATATATATATATATATATATATATATATATATATATATATATATATATATATATATATATATATAAAAGAAATTTATAAACGGGTAATTTTGAATGATCAAAAATTAAAGGACAGCTTTTGGAAATTGTCCGACCTATTAAAATTTTTCGAAATAAAATTTTGAAAAGAAAATAAAAAAGATGCGATTAAATTATTTACATAAACATTAGAATCTCATTTTATTTTAATAATGCATTCAAGGGCAGTAGCAAAGTTAGCAAAGTATATATAAATTGCGAAAATTATTAGTATCACGCTTCCAAATTCCTCTGGCTGTGAAAGCGATTTAAATTCATACTATGCCTAAACCATATCTAAAATAAAATTCATATAGAAAGTATTTTGCTTTTGAAAACGTGTTTACAGCCATGTTTCACTCGGCTCAATGACACTGACAATTCATTGACAACTTTTAGCTGGGTATGTGTTTTTGAAAGAAACCTTTGCAGGAGGTTCAATTTAATATAATAAACAAATACAATGTTTATTATATTACAGATTGTATTTATTAATATAGCCGGTAGAGGTCTCTATCAAAAACACATACTCACTTAAATTGAGCTGTTCAATATTACAGCTTCCACAGCCATTAATTGCTGACATTCTATAATATGCTTACCGTCCCTGAATTTTACATATGTCGTCGAACACATAAAAAATTATGGCCAGTATTCAAAAATGCTTTACTCTGTATATACTTTTTACTAACAAAATTTAATTCAAACAAAAGCTGAGACACCATTAAATCTTTTTTTGTAAATAATAAAGCCTAAAAATCTTTATCTATCTTAAAGTGTCTTAGTTGAATATTTTTTTGGGAAAACAGGCATATTTTCTTTCACACACTTCTTTACTGTGTATCTCTTTTACTGATTTGCTCTAACAATACTAACGCGGCAACATTTTTTCGCAATCAAATTTTCATTTACAAAAATCAGTATCTTTATTTATATTGTGTATAATATCATAGACATAAATTTTCCTTTTTCAGATTTCCCCATCATCCAACAATATCCGTCCTACTGTCCCATATTCCAAGGTATTTTAGAAAATTTTTATTTATTTTATTTTTTTATTTTTATAAAAACAAAACAAAAAAAAGCATAAATTAAAAATCTAAAAATTCGCAAATATATATCGTTTTTACAAAATTAATAAAATTATTTTCATTCATTTCAAAATTTTGAAAAATAAATATTTTATTTTACTAAATTTTTTCTTTTGAATAATAATAGAATCGAAAGTTTTTTATGCTAGTTAAAGACGTTTGGTACATTTTGACGCAAAATAAAATCTTAATATTGAATTTCGTATAAATTTTTAATACGATTCCAATTTAACCAGTATTATTACAATTTTAACAATATTTTTACTTGTTCGATATTCTGTGATTTATTAGAACTTTTCGGAAAGTCCTAGTACGAAATTTGTCTAATTGTAGAAAATTATTGAAACCACATGGATTTTCGAAAATGAAAAATTTATCAAAAACATTTAAATTTGATACTTTCAGTATGTTGATCGAACAGTATTATACAGTCAAGTTATGTGACAATCTAAATTTTTTGCGAATGATAAAAATTAAAAATTTGAGTATATAAATTATGCTAGTTTAGCTGTTTCCTAACAGCATTTCTAATTGGATTTATTTAATTACAATAATTATAAAATATTTTTTAACTTAGTATTTTCCCGCAGCAAATAGTTCTGACAAGAACTGTCACATAATATATAATTTCATTTTATTTGGTATTTCCAACACAATATTAAATAAATTAAGAAGTCACTCAATTTTCCTTGAATAGTTAGCTTCAATTGAGTATATAGCTGCTAATAAATGGTATCACTTTTCATGGGATGTAGATAACGGGAATTAGGAAATAAAAAATAAAAAACAAATTTTTTAATTAATTTTATTTGCACTACAGCAGATAATATTAGTTTTAGAAATTATAAAATCAGTGTCCATAAGAGAGTGTTATATAGGTATGGTTAGATTCTTTTGAAGTATATACGTTCAGTCAAAATTCTATTAACAAGTTTAAATTTATTAAAATTAATTTTTTTTAAAAACCCTTTATCTTATCTTTCTTAAAAAATTATTTTTTTACGTATACCTATGTCCGAATGTTCTTAAATATCGTTTATTACTTTATGAATATTTTAGATAAAAATGAAAAATCCATTTCTTTATGCAGTTATTTGAATTGCAAAGAGTCTCTGTAAGAGATCATGCTAAATTTAGGGCACGATTATCTGTAGCCGTTATTTTTGTCTTTACTATCAAAATTTATTTCACAGGATTGTATTTTAATTAAGTTATTATGTAAATTTCTTTAACTAAATATAAAATCAAAATTTGGAAAACGAAAATTTCTTTTTTCGATTTTTTAATAGTAAAATATTTCTATATTGTTAAAATTAATTTCCTGTAATAATTTGGTTTGTTAGATTATGATCCCGATTTGACAAATATATCGAAATATTTAACAAAATGAAATAAATTAGTTCCACAATAGATTAAATATAAAATACGATTTCGAAAACATTGTACATTTTTTGTCTTATCGTTTTAGGCTTCTTAGTCGAGTATTCTAGGAAATGTATTTAAAAATCATCATATTTGCATATTAATTCTCAATAATTGGTAAAAACCATGTTAAGAATAGAATTATTATGCTTCATTTCTCGAACTGTACCAAACGACGTTAAAAAAAATTATTTCTAATAAATGAGGATATTCGATCACTTAATTATAACTTGATTTTTATGAAAAAATAATAGTATTTTGAGAGAACTTAACTCATTTTTTAACGGAAATATAAAATTTTTTTGTAAACAATTATGAAGTAACGATTGTTTACTTAATTCGATATTTTTGTTTTAGTTGAATTTTAATCGAATAACCTAAGAAGAAGTTATATTTATTAAATTTTCATAAAAAACTTTTGAACTTTTCAAAAAGTTATTATTTTAGAATTGGCTGATTATTAATTGAATTTGCACTTATTTATTATTTTTAACTAAATTTTTTATTCAAATAGAATCACGAAAATTTTAATTAGATTTTTATTGATAAAATTTTCTGTTTATGATAGTAAAAAAGTTTATAATATGTCGAAATACAAATTGATTTTGTTTTTTCAAAATAATATTCGTTTTTGATAGCCGTTCACTATTCGAATAATTTTTCAAAATAGTATTCGAATAAAAATCTAATTAAATAACTATTGAAAAAATTTTTCAATCTAGAACTAAATTTTATATGCATGCGAATGTAATTTTTAGCAAATATTGGCATTCTCAATTTTATTCGGATTTATGATTAATCGTATATATATATATATTTTTTTTTTTTTTTTTTTTGAAAACGTCACTTTTTTTTAATTGTCTTAAAAATTAGTAAAAATTTTATTATGATTTTTATTATTTTATCATCTCAATAAATTTAAGCACAATAACATTATATCACCCAACAATTTTCCATAGAGAGAGGGAAATTTCTGTGAAAAAATATTAGGGAATTTCATCAAAAGTTAAAGTACACGGCAGATTTTCTTATTCATTACAGATGAATGGACTAAAATACTATTAATACTTAAAAAAATAAACCATTTTTCCCGAAAAGTGAAAAATAAGTCGTGATCAAAGTTAATAATCATAGTTGGGAAATCAAATCAAATGCTTACTAAAAAAATTTTGTATTAGAAAATATTTTTCTATTAATAAATTTAATAGATCATTGAAGCCTCATCTAAAAAATAGAATCCACGGCACAGATAGATACACCACAAACCTTCAGGAAATTCTATTTTTCTGTCTTTGCTTTTCCAAATCGTATCGACTCAATGTAATCTTTGAATGTCCTCCTTATCTTGAATCTTGTGTTTTTAAACTATTCCACTTTCGGGGAGAAAATTTTTTCCGCTTGTTCAAAAAAATCAGACCTTTGTATTTATTTGGTTGATCTCTAAGTTGCCTCTGGTATCATGATCATGTCCTTAGCTTTATTTATTATGCTAATCAAATCGTTCTATATCTTGGGCTATAAAACTCATCTTTTCTCTTCCTCCAGTGGCCAATGTCTCAAAATTGAACGAAAAACATTTTCTTTTTTATTGAGATGATGAAACAGAAAACTGACCACAATAAAATTCATATATCGCAAATTCGTATATTCCGTAGAACAAAAATTCCCCAATTCTAATGCAAATTTGTTTGTAATAAATTTTTTTATTGTGATTTTTTCTTTCACGGAAAACGTATCCTGCGCATTGTATGGATTTTCACTGTGCATTTATTTTTACAAGACATACCAATGTGACGAAGAATTAAATCGGAATTTCACTGTATAAATACAGTAATTATTTCCTATAGCACTTTCAAGAAAAATACTATTTATGACGCACAAATTAAATTTATTTTCATTAAAAAATTTTTTATAATGAAAAATCAGTTATATTCGTAAATGTCTTCCGAAAGCTAGTGTGATTAATAAATTTTTAGGATGAATATAGCAGTATGTGTTACCTTTATGAAATTTCGAACAGTTTTTAATCCCCTTATAATTTTAATTTCATTGTCTTACAAACTGATAAATTTCTTACTAGAATAGAAACGAAGCACATAGCCCTTTCAGAGGCTTGTACACGTTCTGTTTTCGAATGTTTCCACTAAACATATTTTATTTTCGAAAGATAATCTTGATTTGCCTATTCTTTGTCAATTTTGCCTAATCAAGTTGCCTCCGAAGTCTGAAAAAGTACTTACAATTCTTTACTAAGATTTTCCAAAATAATTATAAAACTGAATAAAATATATAATAATTACTACAGTAAAAAAATTAAGATTTAGTTTTAACAGATGTTTTTCCTGTAGTATGGAAATTAACCAATATATAAATGTTTTGAAATTCTTACTTGAGTGAACCATCTTTTCTGCATATTTAACTTATTTAAAAAAATATTTAACTTATTTAAAAAAATAAATTAAAGATTGTAGACAATTTATCGGAATAAGATCTTTTAGAAGTTTAATTTTCTTCAAAATAATTTTTGAATTGATTAGATAGTTTAAATATTTCAGTAGTGAAAAATCAATCGCATTTTTTCCAGTTCATTTTCGTTGCATTAATGCAATCATCCCGGTTAACTCAAAAATTTCTTAATCGTTTAATCGAATAATGTTTCTTTCATAACTAAATAACTAAAAAAATAAAGTTAAAGTTGGAGCTGTTTTTGAGATCTATCCATTAAAGTTTGTTTTATAGATTCATTGATTTAGACTCAAAAATAAATGAGAATGTATATTCGAAATACAATAAAACCTCATTTATCAGAAGAAATTTTATTTGATTTTTATTAATATTTATTGTAATGCATTGTTACTACATAACGTGTTTGTTGTCTTGGATAACGCGGAAGCTGGTTAATCGGGGGCCGGGGAAACGAGGCTTTACTTTAAATTCACAAGTTATGTTATTCTTCATAAGACATATTTGCTACGTTCTAGTCTTTATAAGTTATTTAGTACTTTAACCTATAAACATAACCTAGTAATTTTTCATTAAAATTGTCAACAAAATTGGTTTTGATTTTAGCCATTCGAAATGAAATTTATGATAAAATAATATGATTTGAGCTTCCAAATTTGGATATTCCTTGAGAATGCTATAGTAAACAATTACAAAATTAAAAATAGCATTAATTTTTATTTTAATGCTATAGTAATTAAAATTTTTCATTGTGATTTCAACAGTTGTGTATTTTCAAACATTCACTCATTTAGAAAACGTAATCAAGCTTAAAACAAACAACGCGTCGCGCCGTACGTCAAATTTTCATATTTATTTTTATTTGTTGTTTAATAAAAGAAGCTTCAATTAAAAAAAAAAAAAAAAAAAAAAAAAATTAAAAAATATATAGTTTAGTCACCTTTTCCTGTTAGTAAAATTGCTTTTGTGGAATTATTACATATTTGCATGATTGACGAATTAAATTGGACAGGTTATTAATTCAAATTATGTGTTCTTCAATTTAGGTAACCAAAAATAAAACTTGGAAAGATATTGCTGGTATGTTGGGTATTGGGGCATCGTCAAGTGCTGCATATACATTACGAAAACATTATACTAAAAATTTATTGGCATTTGAGTGTAAATTTGATAGGGGTGGTATTGATCCACAACCAATTATTAATCAAGTTGAGGCGACATCCAAAAAGAAAGGTGCTAAATCAGCGTCAATACCTTCACCAGGTACTTATTAAATTTTGTTTTCATTAACAACATAAATTTATTTTTGTTTTAATACATTAAGCCATGCTGCGATTTTCTGAATTACTTCATGTTAACTAAAAATGGTGAACATTCGGGTGGGGTGTAACATGTTAGTTGTTTTTTAGTTTAATATGTTTGTTACTTAAAAAGTGAAAGCTAAACTTAAAATTGTTGGCTTCGATTTTTTTTGTGAAAATGCAAAACTTGAATATCTGACTTATTGAATTTACCAAACTTTAACCTTCTTAAAGTAAACGAAAACTATTTTTCTTCATTTTTCACAATAATTATTAATTGTAACGAAAAGTTATAAAGTTACTACAAAAAACTATTCGTTTAATTTAAAAGAGAATTTATACTCGGTAAACTCGAGTGGTTAGTACTATTAATTTTTTTATTTACACGTAAGAGCGAGAATGTGTATGGTCAAAAATATGAATATTTTGTTGAATGTGACTCTTATCGTTATAACTTTTCTTTCAATTGACTCTAAAAGTTTGGACCTTCTAAAAGTGTAAAATTTTTACGTTTTTTAAATCACTGTTTAAAATAGTAGCCTCCTTAAAAAAATATTGCCTGTTTTATGCCCGTACGTAAATTACACAAAAAGATGTTTTCCGGCTTTCTGATCATTTTAAGCTATTATTAATTATATTTGAATCAGATTCTCTGAATGCATTTTATTGGAGTATAACACAAATCAACTTAAGAAGGTTCATTCATATTATTTCTTTAGAAAAGATTCTTTCATTTTTTAAATAGTTCTAAACTGTTTATTAAATTTCTTTGATAACATATGGAGGCCGTGTGAGTGGTATCACAACTGATTATTTTGATAATAATATATCCGCATGTCTTAATATTAAGTACAAATTTCTATAAAAATAAGTATCTTGCTAATATTTAGGTTCATCAAATTCACAAGATTCATTTCCAACACCTGGTTCAAGCGGAACATCAATGGATGGTTATGGTGGCTACGGGTATCCACCAGGTAGTCAACCGGATTACAATTCACCTCAAATACAACGTCCATCGTCACAAACAAACGCACCAAGTCCACATCCAAATGCGAATGTTATGAATCATCAAGGGAATAATCAAACTGGTGATAATATCAGTGTATCGAATCCATTTGATGATGGTGCTTCTGGAGGTCAAGGTCCACCACGGTATGGTAGTGGCGCACCACCTGGCTCACACCAGTTTGGTCCAGGAACCGGTGCAGGTGGTTCACCTCGACCACAAGGAATGCCCGGACAAGGATACACTGGGCAACCTGGTTATCAATATCAAGGTACTGGCACGAGTCCAGATCCATATCAAAATTATCCAAATAATTCGAATTATCCACAAACAACAAGAGCATTAACCAATTATCCGCCATATAGTCCAGATACTGAAAGGTAAAATTATCTTTTATTTTAGAATTTTTTTATATTGGTTTCACTACCTTTTTTTCTTTTGATTGGTCTCGTTTTGTAACATTTTCATTTTCGCTTGTATTTAGAAAGCATTTACAGTGTGCTCCATTGATCATGGAAGTAAAAATAACTGTGCTTTGGTAGTAGAACCGATTGGTATATCTTTCGATATTTTAATTAATGTTTTTTTTAATTTTTTTTTAAATGTATTTAGCAGGGGAGGTTATCCACCAGCCAGTAGTATAAGTAGTACAAGTATGGCATCGAGTAATAGTAATCCAACTGTTACTGGAAGTGTTCCAACGCCTGATCCTTATAATAGATATAATATGAATACAACGGGTCCAGGTGGTACATTCACACCACGGCAAGGTTATGGTATAAATACAAATCCGTCAACAAGTCAACCTAGTTCACAATCTCAATCGACCGGTTATACAGGACAACCGGACTATGCCAGAAATGATTATACTGTAAGTAATACATAATTTATTATATAATTGTAAATTGCGATTCTTTAATATGTTTCTGATTCAATTTTAGTGTTTAGTGTAATTTTAAAGTGCCCATTTGTAGTCTCGTAATGGTCAATGTACATTTAATTTGCTTTAAAATTTAACTCTAATTTTATTCTCATTTTCTGTAGAATTATTCTGGTGGTACGCCGGGCCAAACTTCACCAGTCTCTGGTAGTAACCAAGTATTTGGAAATGGTAAAGCCATGCCCCCACCAACAACTCAACCTCGTAGACATCCAGATTTTGCAAAAGATCAACAACCACAACAGTATCCTCCTTACAATCCACAAAAACCTCCGATGTATGGTATGTATCCCACATTCAATATTTAAAAAAATAAAAGGAATATTGTTAAGTAATTAATATTTGATTATAGGTTGGCCAAATAATCAATACCGAGGTTCGTACAGTGGACAACCACAAGGAATTCCTACAGGACAAACTGGACAATGGCCACAGGCAAATGTACCCCCGCGTGGAGGTCCTCCTCCGCCTGGAGCACCAACCGGTGCTAATGTACCACCCGCGACAAATTCTGCAACATGGGGTCCAGAACACAGGTATCCACCTGGAGCACCTGGTGCACCAGGAGCAACTGGTACATATCCAGCACCCCAACCAGGCCAACCTAATTGGAATACAATTCCACCAAATACAGTGGGACAAAATACAGGAATGCGGCCAACAATGGTTGCAAGACCGCCTTTCCGTGCTGAAGGAAAACCACCTTTCAATATGCCTCCACCTCAAGTACTTAAGGTAAAATTAATGCAAATTAAGTAAATTTTTTCTTATAACGTAAATTAAATTTTTTTTTTGTGACCAAATTTATTTTAGAAATAAATTTTTTTTTTTTTAAATTATAGTCATCCCCAACAAGTGGCGGTATGACGACACCATCGTATACGCAACAACCCTTACCAAAACGTGAAATAACATTCCCTTCGGATAGTGTTGAAGCTGCCACCGCAATGTTCTATAGGCGTAAACGTTTAACACGCGTGGATGTAGCCCCCTTAGATGCATGGCGAATAATGATGAGTTTACGTTCTGGTCTTCTATGTGAAACTACATGGGCATTAGATATATTAAATATTTTATTATTCGATGATACAGCTGTCGCATATTTTGGTCTTGCACATTTACCAGGTCTTTTAGATACATTACTCGAACATTTTCAACGTAGTCTAACCGATATGTTCGAGCTAGCTGAATTAACAGATTCGGATAAACCATGGTATGAATTACCTAAAAAGAAATATGAGGAAGTCGACTTAGGTGCTATTACCACACTGATTGATGCGAACGATCATGTGGTATTTTTGGCAAATACACCAAATTATAGTTTGACAACACGAAAAAATGCACCAGTTAAAATTGTGTCCAAAGACGATGAAATATTTATTTTAGATAATCATCGAAGTTGGGATTCTGAACCGGATCCAAATGAACGATGTGTTATGGCTCAAATAACATTTGAACCATGGCAATTAACAAGTTCTGGTGTTGAAATGAATCCAACTGATCACATATTAACATGTTTTCAAGCTGAATTTGGCAATGTACCTTTTGTACGATTATTAAAATCATCCAAAAAACAAAAATTGGAAGATAATATTAAAACTGAGGAGGATAAAGATGATAATATGGTAGATATTAAGGAAGAACCTCAAAACGATAACGATAATAGCGAAGACAATACCGATAAACGTAAAAAAGTTAGTGAACAAAGCTCGACGAGTGATAATAATAGTGTTGTTGTAAAAAGTGATAAAGAAAGTGATGAAACACTTAATAAAAAGCGTACAAAAACATTAAGTAGTGATGTAATTGAATCAAGTGGTGATGATTCAACGCCCAATCTTACTACGACGACCACCGCGCAGGAGGAGAAAGAGAAGGTTAAGACTGAACAGCAAATTACAAAAGTACCAGTTGACATTGAAGATGATGGTCTAACACGAGGTGCCACAAATGAATGTAGTATGGATCCATCTGACGTAAAAATAACACCTAGTAAGAGTTTACTGTGTAAACAGACCAAATTAACAACAACACCAGGTTCGATCAAATATAAAGTAAATATTCAAGATGAAGCGGGCGTTTTGAAACGACGCCGTATGAGTGATTACGAAGATGAACCATTCTCTCGAGACGAACCATCATTATGTTTAATAACCGAAACACAAGAATCTCTTGGTCGACGCTGTATTTGCATATCTACAATATTACGCAATTTAACATTTATACCTGGTAATGAGTTAGAATTTGCGAGAAATTCAACCTTTCTGGGTTTACTAGGTAAGTCGTTTTAACAAATACATAGCCCAAGAATTTTTATATATATATACAGTAGAATTTTCATAACTAATATCATCAGGGGAATAACTTTATGATAGATATCGTAGGCAAAACTTCACATTCAATTTTCTGACACACAAAACAAACTTTTCATATCGAAGAAGGCTGTTTTCTTGGGATTCCACTCCATGTTTTTTCATTATTTACAGTATGTGCCGAGCTTTCAATTTTGAAAAAGTATTTGAAATATAAAAATTTTATTGCAAAATTCATGTTCAGAGCTACTTATTTACAGTTAAAACAAAACACAAAATTTGTAAAATTGCGTTTATCATTGATAAAAACAAGGGAAAAAATTTGAATTATTGTATCAGCGAAAGAAAATGTCTTCTTAAAAGAAATGGGATGAATTACTCGGTCTGATAAGTTTAACGGTAAAGTAGACTAATGAGTCTATCTCTGAGATATAACACCGGTTATCAGATTACCATACCCAACTATCGGACCATAACATTGTGTATCAACCAGAATTGATGGTCACTGACAAAGTTTTATTTGTTGGTTAATATTGTATTTTACATCATGAGATTATTCGTTGTCCAAACAGCACAGGACCACCCATGCTCTTTGAATGAGGTTGGTCTTCAATATTAAATTGATATATACGAAATACATTGCTCGAAACTTCAATGTCGGTGAGCCAGCTAGGAATGATACTAAAGTATCGGATAATAGTAACTAAACCATTTTCACAATCAGCGTAGTGCAAGCTACTCTTGCACTACCAAATGAAATTATCCTAAGAAAGATAAATATTAGGTGGGGAAAAGAACATACTTTTGGTATTGCAAGACAATTATGGTTAGGGTGTAATCATAGGAGTTCTAAACTTATAATCCCCTTTTTATGAACTTCTTTACTAACTATTGTAGTTTTAGGACACTGGTTGATAAACGGTATAACGGCTGATGTAATATTACACCAATACTTCTGTTGAAGTTACCACAGTAGGAGGAGAAATAAATGATAATTTATCTTCTCTTTCATTGTCCAATTCTTGCAATGTAAACACTAATACACTTGAATTAGTTATTCTTTTAACGTTTTCTCGGGTATTAAACTGATTGAAGTGAAATATTTCCTGGTGTTTTGAAGCAACTGTAAATAGTTTGGAATCAACGCCAAAAGGATTCACCTTGTGGGGTGACCTTCTTCAGGCATCTAAGTGTGTATCTTATGCTTATTGATTTAAAACGTTTTTTTTTAAACTTCAGAGACTAAATTTCTTCTAAAAATGTATGTAATTTTTCCCGGCTCATTTTGATAATATTTTAACTAGAGATCAGTAGTTCCGTAATCCTTTAATCTGCTTTGATTAAGAGTAAATTTATTTCTTTAATAGGAAAATTGTTAATATTGCATCATGAACACCCGGTTCGTACACAGAAAACAAGAAATTATGATCGCGAAGAAGATGCTGATTTTGCGGATTCATGTAGCAGTTTACAGGGTGAAACATACTGGTGGTGGGATTATCTAATGCAAGTTCGAGAGAACGTCCTTGTTGCAACCGCCAATATTTCTGGACATATTGATTTGAAACCATATCCAGAGGAAATAGCACGGCCTATTTTGGACGGGTTACTACATTGGGCAGTATGTCCATCAGCGCACGGACAAGATCCATTTTTAAGTGTGGGACCTTTCTCAATGCTCTCACCACAACGTTTAGCATTGGAATCGCTATGTAAATTATGTGTGACAGATGCAAATGTTGATTTAGTGATTGCGACACCTCCGTTTTCTCGCTTAGAACGATTATGTAGTGTGCTTACAAAATTATTATGTCGTAGTGAGGAACAAGTATTACGTGAATTTGCTGTAAATTTATTGCATTATTTAAGTGCAGCATCTTCAGCAATGGCTCGGGTTATTGCGATACAATCACCATGTGTCTCGTTGTTAGTGAGTTTTATTGAACAAGCTGAACAAAGTGCACTTGGTATTGCAAATCAACATGGTATTGGTGCGCTTCGAGAGAATCCCGATGCAATGGGGACAAGTTTAGACATGCTACGCCGTGCTGCGCACACCCTACTACATTTAGCACGACATCCAGATAATAGACCGTTATTTATACAACAGGAGCAACGTTTACTTAGTTTAGCAATGAGTCAAATACTGGATCAACAAGTTGCAAATATTATTTCAAGTGTGCTATATGAGTGCTCAGCGCCGTATTCATCACGACGTCGAAGTATGGTGCATATACATCATGATACAGCGTCTTCTTGTTCATAGTTTGAAAATTTTTTTTTCAATTCATCATAATATTAAACAACCTAACCTCCCTACCCAATTCTTTATACGTCTCCCCACCCCGCTATTTTAGATCATCCAAAAGTTAAAACTTTTTATGTGATTAAGTGAAAAAAAAAACATGTGGTAAAAAGTAAATTGTACATATATTTGAGAAAATTGTGGAAAAAAGACTATATAATTAAAGAAAAAAAAAATATTAGTGCAAATGTAATGCACCTGCGTACATCCGTATTTTCATCCAACAAAAACAACTTGATGACATTCAGTAATATCGTTATTATATATAAAATTAGTTAAAACTGTAGAAAAAACAATGATGAAAATTTTTAGGAAAATGATTGTACTAAAATCATATTTTACAAAAGTTTAAATAAAGTATATTCTTTTTAAAACAATAAATAAATAAATGCGCCTCCATTGTCGCTACATTATATACATTTAAAAAACAAACAAAAAATCATTCATAAAAAAGAGCAAATTATGTAAGCTAAATGATTTTTAGTCGATTTTTATTTTTTTTTAATTTTAGAACTCAATTCCTTTGTCGGAAACTCCATGCTACTTGTTTTAATTTACTCATCTATTTTTTTAAACATTGTACAGTGAAAATTTTTAATAAAAAATCAGCATTTTTTATTATGAGGTAAACAAAAATTTAAATCAGAACTCATTGAAATGCAAACGATAGAAGATGGTATTCTTTAAAATTATTCTTTGGATTTTCCAATCAATTTCAACACAAATTTATCGCTATTTAGTCCGTCACTCGAAAACTTTCATAGTAAATATTTCAAAAACAAGCGCACGCAGATATTTAAGAATTCAATGTCTTTGGGTTCATAGGTAACAAAAGAGCATTACGAGCGGAGTAGAACTGAAAATTATTCATTAACCGCTTTTGTGAAATATAAGAATTCAATGTCTGGTTTTATAAGTGAAAAAAGAGCACTGTCTATATAATTGGTGTAATACTCTATAGCTCGATATTATCTTTTTACAATAATTTTTTTGTAAAATTTTTTATAGAAAAATAAAATTCATTTCAGGCGATTCAGTTCCTCGAATTATCCAAGAATAATAATCGATTTACATCTTAATTCTCAATGTCGGAATAGTAGCCTGGCTATCAAACAAAAATTTTAGTAAGTGCTTCACTCTTCGTGTAAGTTTTGCATTAAAAAATAGGGCTCCATTTTCTAAAGAATGAAGTATTCAATGTTGGAAAATTTTTATAAATTTGGTTTTTCAGAAGTTAACTTATTAATAAAAAAATTACAAAATAATGACGTGTTTTTGGACTCTGTGAGGTTTGAATTTGAGAAAATTTTGCATATTTTATGGGAAATTAGCAGGGATAAAAACAAAAAATTTTATTAAATTTGTTTTTATTTATAAACAAATTGAATAAGAATTCATTAATATAAAAAATGTTTTGTTTCTTATAAACGAAAATTTTTCGATGATTTCTGACAAGTATACGAAAAAATTTTCCTGTATGCAACATAAAAATATTTTTGATAATAATTGATTCGTAATTATTTTTAACAATTTTTTCTTTAAGTGAGGAAATGATAATTTATGAGACTTCTAAAAAATACAAAGTGATGAAAATACATTTAAGTGTGAAATAAAGAAAGCTGCGTAATCGTTTTAAACAAATTAAAAAAAAAAAAAATACACAAAAATTGAAAAAAAAATACATATAATGACTTAGAAAAAAAATAAAATAAAAATAGATATGTAATTTTGTACAGATAAAAAAACCTAAATTTTATGTTAATTGATAAAAAAAATTACTTTTTAATCAATTATTCCATTGAATGTGAAGGAAAAACCCAAAAAAGAGTTTTCCTTGTGTATTATAAATATACTCATTATATATTTATGTAAAGACATTTTTTCTAGAACTTTGTCACTAAAGAAAACAAAAAAAATCCAAAAAAAAAAAAAAGGAAAATATCATCTCTAGCCGAGATTTATTTAATATATATAACAACTTATTTTAAAATAAATTTTACGTCATCAAATTGTAAATAATAAATATGAATAACGCCACATTTAAGGGTGTACGAGCGAGCAACAGTCATAACGATTTTCATCAAAAGAATTGATTAAATATATATATATATATATATATATATATATATATATATATATATATATATATATATATATATATATATATATATATATATATATATATATATATATATATATATATATATATATATATATATATATATATATATATATATATATATATATATATATATATATATATATATATACATATATATATATATATATATATATAAATACGTTTAATAGCCAAAGCAACAGCGAGAAATAGTAAAATAACAAGAAAAATTTTTAATTGTATATAGTTCCTAACACCTATTTTTTAGTTAAAAAATTCAGAACAATTTTTAGAGTTTCTTTTAATATATCTGGAAATTTCTATCCTCTTAAAAATAAAAACAAAGAAAATACTGATTCGCCAAAAAAACTTTTCATCGCATAGTTAAATGTACGGATAATTACCTTAAAATTGACCAAACGCAGTGAGACGCACTAGTGGTAATATCCGTAATTATAATACAAAATTTTGTGACTGTTCACATATGTTCTATCTGGTAAAAATCTATTTGGTTATTAGCAAAAATGGTAGTTATTACAGACGGGAAGGCGATATTAAAAGGCGATTTTTTCATTTTTGCTATTTCGCTGCTGAAAAATCAAAGTAACCGGCTTTATTAAAAAGATGCAGGTTTATTTTTTCATTATGATGATCATATGAAATTATGGATGAAAACCATCAAAATATTCGATCTTTTCGGTCATAAGGACAATGTAAAATATGCCTTCTTTGAAGTTAATTATTTCTGTAAACAACTTTTGAATGTAAGTCGATATCAATGCTCGTACATTTTTAAATAATTTTTTTTTTCGTGTAAGATTTACATACACAATGCGCTTGCGCAACATTTTTCAGTTGGTTTTTAATTATATGATAATTTAGTAAGTTAAGTTACCAACCAATTTTTTGTATAAAAAACAAAAAAAAATTATTTTTTCATTTTTTCCCTCCTTTTTTTTTGTACCTATTTTGATGCTTTTAAAAAAACCAAAAATGGCGTATAGAGCAATTATTAAAGTAAGAAAATAAAACAGATAAGTTTTTCATGGCATGATTCGAAACTAAAATTGAAGTGGAAAATTGTTCTATTATCAGAAAAAAAATTTCATTTAATCTTCCGGTTTTAATTGTGAAAACACTTCTTTTGGAACGGGAATATTTTTAAAATTATTAAAATTAAAGGGATAATTTGAGGATTAAGTAAACAAATTTACTAACTTTTGTTGTTCATAGATTCAAATCTCAATGTTTAAATAACAAAATTCGTGAAAATATTTTACTAATTTTTCATGCCGTTTTATATAGTAAATATATATAATGCGATTCCCCGAATTGTGTAAAGTTGTCAAATTTGGTACAATTCGTAATTGAAACATTTTCACAGGAGGTTCGTGGGAAAATTTAATTATTAGAAAATAAAAATAGAATAAAACTAAAAACAAATAATATGCGACGTTTCGTCTATTTATTTAGATTTTCAAATATTCAAATAAGTTTTCATAATACAAATATTTTTATTGGTTTTAAAAAATAAATATGATTAAAAATATTTTATATTATTTTGTAATTTTTTTTTTATCTTACGTAAGATATTTAACCTCTTTTCCATGCTCTAGAGCAAGCGTGGAGGTATTTCAGTAAACAAAATGTGAGTATCGAAATCTGACAGTGGATTCCAGCGAACAATATCTGATTAAGAATTCGGATATTGCTGAACTAATTTTCGGTTAAATTTTTTTTACTCCATTTCAAATCAAAATTATTACAATCTCAAATATCTCCAGTTCAGTCTTTGTTTTCAAATTGTGGTTTAAGGGGTTATACGTAGTTACAATGACGAAAGAAGACGTTTTTTTTATAATTTTTGTGTGAAAAAGTTTTGACAAAAATCAGTATTGTTACATTTAGTTTAGACATCATTTAAGTTTATAAATGGGCCGTTGAGCCGCTTTTTAGAAATCGTGGTCACCGACTGGATGAATGTAATTTTGAGACAAACGCGTTTAAAATGTCTTTACTTCGCCTACTTTTAGTACGAGGTGTGTTTTCAAATACGCGTGTAATACTTAGCGGATAAATTTTCAGGGAATAAATCAGTTAAATAAAATTCCAGAAATACAAAAAATATCTGTTTTTTTTTTTTTTTTTTTAAATTCTAACTGCGTATATATAACTCCTTAAACAAGCATTTAAATACTTTGATAGTCCAATTACTTCAGACCCGATCTATTCCCTTTGTAAGTAAAAAATTTTTTAAGCGTACTTGCGTAATATTTGAACTTGACGAAAATAATTCACTCGGGAGTTATGGCGATTTAAAATTAGAAAATATTTATAAGACGAAAAACGAATTGAAAGTAAAAAAACTCAGATAACAATCAACCTGAAAAACTTTGAAATTGTGTTTTCTGTAAATTTTAATCAATTCGTGGTACAAATGAATGAAATGAAAAAATCGTCAATTCTTATGGTGTGAAAAATTCAGATAATTTAAATTTAACTTCTAATTCGATTTAGTTTCAATAGAATTAGAAATTTAATTTCAATAAGACTTAATCGTAATTTTTTATTATAGTATAATAAAACATAAATTTTTTTAAATCTACAATTTCGGTATTGATTTTAACCATAAAATAATGATCTTTCGAGTACCATAACATTTCCATTTTAGTAAAGCATTTTGATTCGAACCTAAAAAATGTTTATAGTTTTACAAATTTGGTAATTTAATTTTTCCAGTCCCGGTGGTATTAAATGATAGCGTTGAAAAAAATATACTTTTTTTGCTTCAATCCAATTAGCGATCGATTTTTTTCCCGAGTTATAATGAATCGTATCTCGACTATTTTGACTTTTTAAATGGTTTCATATGAATTTTTGGAATTCAGAACGTTAAAAATATATTTATATCTCTATAATTCTGGATCAATTTTCCCCCGGACAAAATGACATTCTCATTGCAATCAACTGAGCGAAGTTCTAAATTTTGAAAAACATGAATATTTTTTTCTTTTGAAAAACATGAAAATGCTGCGTACAGAATTCATTGCACTATTCAAATATTATTAATTGCAATTATTTATAGTAGTGTAAGTCATTTTCCAAAATTTTCTTGGACACTTCGAACTAAACAAATAATTTCTAACAAATTATTCAAGTTCAATTGACCATTTTTAAAGGCAGTATTAATTTTTTTAGCACACCTTTTTTTTATTGAGGTGAGGGGGCCTATATATTTTCAGTATATTAAGAATAATCATTTTTTCTTGATGATATACCAAATTTCTTTGAATTTGTAAAAATACCATAAAATTATGAAGTAAAATTCGGAAGTTTAATATTCACACTTCAGTTTCAAATCATATATTTTTTTCTTAATAACTGCTCTAGTAAATAATTTATTTTAAAATTTCATAACAAAAATTTTATTTAAGTGACGTTTTTTCAATGTGAAAAAAAAAAAAAAAAAATTAAATTTAACAACAATTGTGGTGATAGTTTTATTGCAAATTTTTTATTTTTTTCAGCCAAAATTTTGTTTGTGTGTTGTGCAAACTTTTTAGAATGAAGAATTTAAAACAAAAAAATTATTAAAATAAAAAAAAAAATATATATATATATATATATATAAAATAATGTAATACCCTCTCTGATGTGACGACTAAAATTTCTGTGCGAAGAATGATTGTGAATGATAAGAAAAAAGAACAAATTTTTTGAGCATTCAACAAAAATGAAAAAATAAAAACACTTAGCTATTATTTTATTTAAAATTCGATAATTTGTATTTCTGATTGAAAAAACATAGTTTATGTAAAAATAATATATATTACAAACGGATAAAATTTCATATTATAACTCAATTCATTTCAAAAACATTATCAAAACAAAACAAAAAACGCCTTTTAAACCCGGTTTCGATCATATTTCGTTTTTTTTTTTTTTTTTTTTTTTTTTGTTGCGCATATCGTGTAGGAAATGTATGTTGCGTTATAACCGAAGGAACAGGGAGTAAAAATAAAATAAAAAGGAAACTTTTGTAAATGCGATTTTTTGATTCAATGTTGTTCCTTACACCTATCTGATAGTGAAAAACGTGTTTTGACAAAACTGCCCTGGAGCTTTATGTTTTGTAACCGATTTAAAAAAGCAAAAAAAGGAAATGTTTGAAAAAAAATTATTTACAAATCCATGTTTATATGATTTATTTTAAAACAACCTCAAAAAATTAAAAATTGTAAGTTATGTTTCAAATTTGGTTTTTCTTATTTGAAATACATATAACTTAAAAAAAATCTATCCAATTAGTTTAAATTTATAAAATAAAATATAATAAACCTAACTAAAAATTGCCAAAATTTTAACAATTTGTTTTTGGTTTTATCATTTTTCTTTCAAAGTATCAACATCTAAAGAAAGAAAACTTTTCACCTAAATGTAGGTTTTTGGAGTAATTTTAAGTATTGATTCTCGTTTATATGATAACCTCCAAATTTTTTTTCCTAACATTTTGTTTATTTAAATCGGATAGAAATATCTAGAGATATTAAAAGAAAACTAACTATTAAATAGATATCTTCTATGAACAATATTCAATAAAAAATCGCAGTTTCACAACTACTTTTTATTTTATTTTTGCACTGTTGCTTCGGCTATTAAAGGTAGGAATAAAAAATTACAATATTATTTTGTATGGAACAAAACCATATTGATTCAAAAGTGTTTAAAACTATAGCGATGTTTTTGAGATACCAATGTTTTAAACAAAAGAAAACATAATTTTGATGAAAACTTTGTATTGACGAAATTAACTATTATTCTCTGCTATTGATAATATAAATATATTGAAATCAAATGATTTTAAACCATTGGATCTTATATTTTGGACTATTTTAATTAATTTTTGTGCCATAATTTTTTCACCTGGACTGTTTTTGCCATATCTGCGTTATACAAAAAAAACCACATCTATTGGCTAAAATTTGTTCATCAATAAAATAGACGGTTAATGCAAGGTTGCATTAAAATATTTGATTGACAAACCATTGGATCTTACATTTTAGATAGGTCTAATAAATTTTTGTTTATGAACATTTTTTCATAATCTTAGAGTTTTCGATAAAAATTATGTCTTGGAAACGGTGCTGTTATCGGCTTATATCTCAAAACTTACCCAGAGACAATGATTGCATAGTTCAAATCATAAAATGTTACTAATTTAAAGCTCAAATTTACATTCAAAATAAAAATAAAACCTAACAAATAAGGGTTTAGATTTTATTGAAAATCTGGTCTGGGCTTAGTGGTAAGTTTAATAAGAAATTTTAGGAGGCAAAGAATTCTTATAATAGCACAAAATATAAGATCCAATGAAATTTTTTACTAAAAGCTCATGATATTTTGGTATACTAGAAACTATTGAACTTTTAACGCGCATTGCGCTTGCGAAATTTGGATCAATATATTTTTGTTGTACAGCCATGCAAACATTTTGTATCGGATTCCAAAAAAATTATAATTTTTTTTTTTTTGCATTTCGATATTATGTCGTTTTTCCGCCTTAATTTCTTACGCTACCAAATATGTATACGGTTTAGACAATAAAATATAGTTGCGACTTTTTGCGAAATTTTTATGTATTTTATATTCAGAAAAAAAAAAGTTTGGTCTATTTATAGTTTTTAAATAGTACCGCGCATGTTCAATGTGATTCGGAAATTATATTTTTATAGTAATCTGATGGGTAACGTTTTAGATATATTTTACAGAAAAAAAATTGTCATTTTTATTAAACATTTTCTTTCAAAGTATCAACAAACTTTTTTTATAATCATATTTGATTCAAAATTTTGATTTGAGATTTTATTAAATTTATGTTTCGATACTATTGTAACCCTCCTCTTTAAATCGTATTATTGAGAAAGAGATGCGGATGTTATTTTATCACAATTCTTACAAGTATAAATAAGGTGTGTATTCCGAAATAGAGTTCAGTGCAGTAGCCATTGCTTAAGGCGTCATGAATTCGACGCCATATTGTACTGGTGATTTACAACACCAGTACCAATGTTTGAACTGTTTTTAGCGATAAGCATTCATGAAATACCTTAAATATGAAGTCCTTACAGTTATAAACACATATAAGAATAAAATGTATTGTAAATTGTTCTTCTTAGCGAAATTGGAGCTGAAATTGTGGCGAATCTAATACGTTTACGCAAAAAATATTTCAAACAAAAGTTGTTTGGTTTCATAAGACATTTATTTTTCTTCATACCTTTTATAGTTTAAAAGTTGGGTCATGGTTTCATTGGACCCAATAGACCGATTTTTGCTCTATCGTAAATTTAAAGCCACTTTTTATGTCTCACCAAAATTTCAGCTCGCTATCTCTATTCGTTTATGAGTTATCTTGATAGCGCTCGGACATGCGGAAATAGACTAATTAGGTGATTCTATGACCACCTATACCTAAATTTTGTTTGTGACTTCAATTTTTTCAAGTATAAACTTTAGACTCAAATTAATAAAATCTGACATTCTTTATAAGTCAAGTATAAAAATTTTGTTGGTACTTTGTAACATTTATACTGATAAAGTTTTTAAGAATCTTCTATTTTAAAAATGTTTTTAAAATACAAACACTTGTCTCGCAAAGTGTTTTAATTATCGATCCCCGTAGGTTCTAATTCGAGCACTGATGGTCGTTGTCTTCGTTGCGATGTACGGTTTGTCCTAACCATTTGTGCATGGAGACTAATATATTAAAAATAGATCAAACTCGAAAAACTATAAAGTTGCTTTACAAAAAATTTATATGCGCAAAAAAAAAAAATTCGAAAAAAAAAAATCCCGAAATTCCATCGTAAATCGATCATTTAATACACACTATATTCCAGTCCCTCCTGTATTTCCTGTATGTCGAATAATTAAGAGCGATTACTTACAGCTGTTATGGATATGAACGACTAAGCTTCTAACAAGCTGTATTTCTTTAAATATTCGCGCCCAAATACCTCAAAATATACTTATCAAATGTTTTGAAATTTGATATGCATAATATTGATACAAAAAAAAAAAAAAAAAATAAAATTCGATTTGATATTTTAAAATTTTTTTCGAGACAAACACTTCGATAAGCCCCCCGTTTTGATGTCACTATTGTGCAAACGAAATTTCAAAATATTTGTATAATTATTTTTTTAGTTATTTGGGCGTAAAAATTGAAAGATTTTTATATATGTTTCAATTCCCCTTTTCATGTGTATGTATGGATTATGTATTTTTGATAAATATTGTGTGTATATTCTCGAATTCTTTTTAACTTTATTCCATCGACTTCAATGTAACTGGACAGTAGATTTTTATGACGTAGATACGGGTTAAATGTTTATGCTTACTACCGTGCCATCGATTGTGTAACTATGAACTAAATATGTGATTTAATGAATCTGTAGATTCGCTATTTCCAATCATTTATCGAAAGGTATTCGTAATAACCATTATTTGAATAATGCTCATTCTACGTAAACTATTTCTGACATAAATTAGCAGGCGTTTATATATAACGTGTCTAATACAGTGATATAGATAAAAAAAATTAATTAAGTTGCAGTGATGACTGGTGGAGGCATTACTTACACCAAAAATTGACTTTTACTAAACTAATTGATTAAACTTGACTTAAATGGGCTCTTCAAACACGATTAGTTACTTAACTAGTTGCTACTTGAGTAAATTATTTGAAGAATATAAACAAGGCTGTACACACACACACACAGTGAAACGTGATCAGGTTTTCCAAGACTGAATAATATTACTATTATTAACACAGCGAATTATACCCGCACAATATTGTGCTTTTGAAAATTTTCATGTTAGCCGCTCAGCTATGTGATCAAATTTTTGTCGTAGTAATAATAAAAATATATTGAAATTTTGGCCAGGTTGCGACAAATCGCTTAGAATTATTTTGTTTGTTATGATGATCGCTGTTCAGTAAATTGACATTGAATAAATAAATACTCTTTCAGTTAGTATACTTAGCGCAGTGATCCTTTACTCTTCGAACAATAAAATTCTTAGTTGTGTGCATCAATTCTTCTAAATATTCACAAAGATCTGATCCTGATTATGGATCAAATTATGAAGATTTTCGCAAAAAAGTATGAACAGACTACAGGTTTACAAGCTTAATAGGTCTTTGTCGAGGTGTCATATATTCTGTATATGTATCCCATAGTAGATGTAGTAATTCAAGAGTGTTTACTTCGCAAACATGGATCAGAAGTTATTCTGTAAAAGTATTTTAAAATAAGCAAGATACGGACATTCAAAATTCCTAATTAAACAAAAATGTAAATATTAACTTGTGACGTCACTTGTTAATATCTGCACGCTATAAAAATTACATATTGTACATCATTTTCAAGCAAGAGATGAAAAATAATTTTTGATAGCTTATAACTTCTTTGTTTTTGAATTAATGCTGATTAAAAATTTTTAAATTTTGTTTTGTTTCATGGTATTGAGTCTAGTTTCACATTTTGATATGAAATATAGCAAATTTTCAAGGAATCCGGTACCCTATTGTATCGCTCGTAAGAAAGGTCGTAGTCCGACTCACATTTATGTCGATTTTCGAATGGTCTTGATCATTACGTTTTTCTTAGGCCTTATTCACGCCTTACAACGAAGATTGAAAATTTTATTATCCTTGTCATTGTACAAATGTGGTTCTTATGGAGCACTTTATATATATTATTTTTCAAAATTTTAAATGATGATATCGTCTATTCAATTATATAGAAATCAGTGGTATATTCTGGTTTCATTACGTTATATAAAAAAAAACAAAAGAAAAACGGTCAAAAAAAATTTTTTTTTTTAATACATTATTTTTATTTTATTTTTTATTTTTTGTAAAAGGCACGAAACATATTTATTATATTAGAAATGACATTTGTATTTCTGTAAACAGAAAATTAATCATAAAAAAACAAATGTGTCATACGTCGTTTATTAATTTTCACAATTTTTATTAAATATTAGATTTTCTATTAAATTTTTTTTTCTTTTAATTTTTTTTGTGCATTATTTTTATTTTAATTAAAATGGAAAATAATACATTTTTCTAAGTTACGTATTGTACCTCACTTAATTGTAAATATTATAGTAAAAATATATGAATAATAAAAAAATGTTGGCATGATCAAAACAAACAAAAAAATTAAATCGTATTTGATTTGGAATTTATTTTAATCTTTTTGGAAGTGTCACTATTGTTATCGAAGACAAAATATTCTTATACAATCTATTTTAATGTTGATAATGTTTGGGAAAGAGTTGATGAAGAATTTTAGTGAAATTTATGCTTAAATTGAAATTTAAACATATGATCGATCAATAGAAAATGTTGACTGAATGTATTCAAGAATCGAGCCTTACCATTTTAACATTAAACAATGGAGATTATAACTTGCAAATTAATAAGTTTTTATGAACATCATAATAATAAACATAACAACTTAAGAATTATAGTACTTAGCCTAAGCTTTATCTATATTACATCTTATATATAGTATTACAATTACATCGGTATTACAATGTTTACCATTTTTGACACATCGTTTAGGAAATGGAAATTTTTTTTATATAAACCATTGGAAATAGATAATAACTGAGAGTGTTATTTGATCCGACGTATAGTTGAGTATGAATTTTTCAACTAAATATCCGGACCATACAGTTATTAGAGTGTGTATTACAGTTAAATATGTGTTTATTAGCTAAATTTCAGCTGGAATTGTGACGAATTTAAATATTTGGTCGAGTTACAAATTTAAGACTATATTTAATACACTTTGATGTCTTTGTATATAAAAATATAGCTTCCGTAAGTTTTTGGCAGTAAAACTGGAAATTTTAATAGTTCGTTGTATTTTTACCCAAGAGTTTTTGTAGCTATACAAATTTTTCATTTCATGTATCCATGACCACGTGATTCATGGTGTGTTTACAACTTCTAAACGGTGAGAGACATAGAAAAAGTGTAAAAACAAAAAATGATTATTTTTTTTATGTAAATAATTTTTCTGTACCAAAGATTTTTCTTATCTATCTTCCGAGGTTTTGAGAATAGATATAATCTATTGCACTGACATCTTCTGTGGCAGCAAAGCTTCGGATACGTGACATATGGTAAAGGTTATGCATGTTTTAATAAAATTTAACCTAGCCTGCAAAGCGAGTGGGTTGCTATAAATATTATATAAATATCGAGTATAAAAACAAAAAACATATTTATATAAATTAGTTGTTAAATTAAGTTAACATTAAAAAATGTGTGTGACGAGACTTTTTTTTCGATCTTAAATTGCTTATATCACAAAACAGAGTACTTTTCGAAAAAGTCACAGAACAAGATCTCTGGGCCACCAGATTACTTATTTTCTCACATCAAATAAAATGTGCGGGACAAGGTAGTGCCACTCTATATTTTCACTGTATGTATACTTGCAATCTTGTGTCGACGACAGATTTACAGCTACAAGGTGTTAAAGGTAAGTAAAAACATAACTCACTTTTCTTTTAGTCTCAGGACTGATATTTTAAAAATTCATAGCCCATACTGCTAGACATTTCTTGCCTGTGGTAACCTTTGCCAGACGCTTTAAAGCGTTCAAAAGAGGATCATCAGGGAACTATGATGATACTTATTACCGTCTATCAATAGCCAGACCAATCATAGAGGCCAAAAATTTCCCCAGACACATAATAAGTATTATGTGTTTAAGTGTGAGTGAGAATAAGATTATTTTATAATCTAGCTTTAGTATACTCGACATACATAATATGCCAACGTATAATAATTTTAGTCTAAAGTTTGTAACGCAACTTACTATTGACCGCACAAACAAAACTTTGGTATAGATATACATAGAAACAACTAAAAGAGCAATCAAACTGAATTTTTGGTGAGATATAAAGTGTGTTTAGGCTCGTGAATGAGCAAAATCGGTCCATTAGGTACAATGGATTCTTGACTCAACTAACTATAAATGATAGAAGATAACTTCAAATACAATGTTTATTTTTTTTAAACAAACAACTTTTGTTTGAAACATTTTTTCTGAGTTCACAATTTTAGCTCAGGTAATAACAATACATATTAGGTAATAACATTACATATTATTATTATACAACTATGTATACTATAAACTGGATATTTATAGTATTTTATGAATGCTAACTAAAAATAGTCCAAATAATGAAATTCAATCATGTGACGAGTATCTAAACAATGAACTCAGTTAATTGTTATCTTCACTTGTTATAGTTTAATATATGACTATTGGGATGTTTAGTCCGTAGGATTAGACTATAGTATTGAAATAGTTCCCAGAGTATCATGAATAAAAATCAAGACTGATAATATAATACGAAAAATAAGTTGTGTTTTTACCTACCTTTAGCATTTTGTACAATGGAAGTTTCGTTACAGACACCCCCCTTATCTTAACCTGTTATTCCTATTGAAAGAAGCTCTCTGATATCCTGTACTAAGGACTGGCTTCGACAAGCGCACCTTGATTTATAAGACTTTAAAGATGGCATGGATGGCGATAACCTGATTTGTGTATTACCACAGCTAAACCATTTAATTTTTCCCAGTTGAAACTAACCAGGGTACAATTGAGAATAATAGTAGGTCTTCTGATAGGTCACTGTCGGTTGAACTATCACCTGCATAATTTAGGAATCTCAGACGATTCTACTTGTAGGACGTGCCTGAAGAAGGATAAAACTTCCATTAACACCATTGTTACTTGTAGAAATCTTGAATGTTCGAGTCTGAAACTTTGGATCAATTCATTATGGGAACAATTCCGGCGGAGAAGCTATGGCCTTTTTGCGTGGTCACTGGTCTCGATAAGATTTTATAGCATCATCTGTTCTGGATGTTTTGTTTTCTCTACACATTTAGAAAGAAGGCACACTTTCCTCCTGGTAATGGAATGTTCTAAAGAAGGGTACAGAGGCCCAAATGGTCTAGGTGCAAGGGACTCAGTTGCAGTTTACCTTTTATTATTATCTTATCTCATACTACAGTGAAAGTGCATAATAGCACTACATATTTTATTTGTGAGATAATAACTAAGGTCTGGCGACTCTGGGATCATGGACCAAATAATCAATGTCTCTGCGATTTTGATCGAAATTATCAATCCGATAACTGTTGAATTCGATAGTTGTTGAATAGATGAATTTTCTAAAAGTATCTCTAGTTGGAGATGTTTTAACGAGGATAGTAGAAATTAATCTAACATTCGTGAACATTACTTACCAAATGTCGAAAGATTTTAGAAGTAGAAAATTTTTAATTTTACAGGATATATTACGACTGTATTGATTTGTGAAAAACACGCTTAATATTACTCGTTTCGAGAATTTTCATTCTTGGGTTGTAAATTTTCTAAAGACTCTAAAAACATATCTTCGAGTCTTTCTGAAAATATAATCAGGTTTCTGAAATCAGCTTCTATTTTGCTAAGCAGCTGATGGATTGTTGTAATATGGAGGGCAAAACACAAAATTTTGTTCAATTGAATATTTCAACAAAAAATTTACGTAAAGAAACAAAGAACAAAATTTTTCGATTGGATGTTCTCAAAAATATATTTATTTTAATTATCCTACTATTGGTCGAGTACTTCTTCCCGAACGTTGTTTATTGCTTGGAAGAATCGCTACAATATTATACGTACATCGAATCTTTCAAACGATTGTTCGCCGTGATTCCATGATTTTCTTACATTTATAAATAATTTAAAAAAAAAAAATAAGTTTTAATTGTAGTAATGTTTTAGATCGATTTTTTACACTTGAAAAGGCTTGATTATAGTTTTAAAAAATTATAAAAATATTGATGATAAGAAAAACTATATGTTGGAATGATTTTAAAAAATTTTCCATTTTTAATATAAACATTAAAATTAATGTAATATTTAATAAAAGAAAATTAAATTTTATTTCAATCTACCATCTTGACTATAAATTTAGTTGTAAAAGTTGTAAAGATACTATATGACAAATAACGTCATTATTATAAAGAAACAAATCCTTGGAGAACAAAATTAAAAGCGGAATCTTTTTAATTAATATCTTGTGGGTATTAGGAAATTCAAGAAACCCTCAGATATTGAAATCCATCCACCTAAAAGAATCTAATTGCACTCGACTATAACCACAATGCTTGCTGTACTTTTACGTCAGAAAATCGACATCGTTATATCTAGCAGTATTTTTGAAGTTAATTCAAATTTAATAGAAAAAATTGAATAATTTACTTTATTTTTTGTTGAATTATTGTTTTTTATTGGAAATAGTAGACGTATACCGTATATTTTAGAAGTGTGTTTCAAAATTTCCTAGGACCACTATTACCAAAAAATTATAATTGTAATTGCGCCGCCACATCCAAAAAAAATTTTTTTTTAATTCTTGGACGAATATCTAGTCCACATTTTGAAAAGTAAACCAAAAATAAATAATTATACTGCTTTGATTTGATTACAAAATTGCACTCACTCGATATAATTTTACCTGAAATTTAAAATGATTACCTATAGATGCTGGGTTCAGCCTGTAATCCCTTTAGCCTAGGACAAACAATGGCACCAATTTTTTTTTGACGCTGAAGATCATAAATGTAGCTGCAATAAAATAATCTTTTTAATTTTTACTAATACCCGCAGCTTCGTCACGAATAGCCCTATTATTTTAAACGGGTAGGTAATATATAATATATCCTGAAAGTCATCCTAAATATTATTAAACAATTTTTTTCTAATCTTATGTCTAATTTTAGATATTTTTCATACAAAGCTGAACTTTACCCTTCCCAGATATAATATGGTTTTAGTTTTCCCAGACGGTTCAAACGATTAAAATAAAAAATAATTTTTGAAATAGGATGCATAAATAGGATGCAAAATTTGTTCGTTTAATGTGTGTAAATAAATAAACCTGTTAATAAAACCCGTTTAAGAGCGATTATTCACAGTTGTTATTGACATAAAGGAGTGCTTATAAAAAAGTGTTGACTTAAATTACAAATAATTTGTATATCTTTAAATTTTGGCGCCCAAATAACTCAACTGAAATTTGGTATACACAATTTTGACATGAAAAACGGCTTGCCGAATAATTTTTCTCGATAAAAAATTAAGGTAAAAAATTTCGGGAAAAACACTCCGATAAGTCCATCATTTTCATGGCAATATTGTACAAATTAAGTTTCAAAACATTTGGATAATTCTTTTTTGAGTTATTTGGGCGCGAAAAGATTTTTACATAAAAGGGGATGCTTCAGTATTATGTTTTAATCCCCCTTAAGAAGAATGCATTAAATTAAGCCATTATTGTAAAAAAATGCATAATCAATAGCCATGTCACTCTTAGGAGGAACATGTTTTCAGACAATTAATTCCATGATCTGAATAAGAATATCACAAAATCAAGTATATTTTCTGATATATGATGTATCCTCATATATTAAAATAGCTTTGAAATATATGCAGTGTATCGATTTGAATATATTGTCGTATCCCGAGGGAATGATTCGGGATAATCGATGCACTCGTAGATTATTTTACTTGGCAGGGCTGCTGTCACCATGTTGATCTTTTACGTTGATCCCAAAACGAAACGATGATTATTTAATTTACAATCCAGTTTTATGTTGTGAACGGACGGAAGTATAGCATTCAATCTAAAATTGATGTTAATAAATAATCTTCTAAAATTGTCCAGTCAACAATAATTATTTTACTTGAAATTAAATAAAGATCGGAGAAGTATTTCTCTAATAAAATATTTATTTAATTATAAATATTTTATTACAAACTTAGGAAATAACTTACTAATTTACATGATCGCGTTAATTAATTTATATAATAGTAATTGATTAATCAGCAATTTAATTTAATGTGTTATTGCACATGCTCTGAAATAAGAATTATGTAAATTGGGATAATATCTGGAATACTACAATATATACTCAAATTGTCTATAATAAAAGTGTCTATGGTCGAACAGTCTCAGCTATCCACTACCATGCATCAGTCTCTATATGAAAGAAATGTGTTATATTCTGGTCGGCATATGATAGCGGATAAAATTGGAGCTGGTCGACGCTTGTCACTTTTATTACATTCGTCGAAACGTTTCTTCTGCTATATATTTGGTTCATGTATCTTATAAGATGGCGCTCAACATCACAGCCGGAAAAAAACACGCATGCGAGTACTATTGGACAGTTTCAGAGGACAGTTTCACACAACGAAAATTCTTTATGTATCAGATCCATAGGAATTTTTATCAGCCAGCGCTTGGGCGGAGAATTACTATGAAATGGTACGTAATTTTATTGTAAAGAAGCGTGACCTTATAGTAATAAATGTTTGTATTATTACCATAAATTTTATAATTAACTTGTGGATGTTTCTGAGGGAATAAAAGAATAAAAAATAGCCTATGTTACCTGGGGATAGTGTAGCTTCCCAACGGAGAAAAATTTTTCAAAACGGTCCAGTAGTTTTTTAGTTTATTCGTTAAATATAAAAATACAAAATGCAAATGTTTCCTTTTTTACCCGCATAGTTCCCACACTCTTTTCGAATTTCTTCGTTTACGACATCTCAGAAACGAATCAACCGATTTTGACCGAACCGACGACGATCCACGTGGTTTTTTGATGTTAAGAGCTGAGTAGTTTTTATTAATCCATCGGTAGAGCCATTTAAAAGTTATTTAAAAAAAACCATATTATAATAAATATGGGGATGGTCATAATAAATTGATGATAAAAATAATAGTAATAATAACATTTATCATTATTATTATTATCATAATAATTTATATTATTATTAAATTATTCTGTGACCTTAAAACGTCCAGATGAAAAATCGATTTTTACAAAATCTGATGAAAAAACCAATAACTTCTCATTTTTTGAAAATCTTCGATTTTCTTAGTGACAAGTTAAAAACACTTGTTTCCGATCTTTCCGTCAACGATATCTCTTTGGCCAATCAACCAATTTCTAAGTTCTTGGGAACGATCGACATAATTTTTTGAGCTCTTATAGTTTTATTTTGACAACAAAAGCGATCCGAAAAGAAATGTTGGACTTATGTTAAAAAAACACTCGTTCCCAAATATTTCGTCAACGATATCTTTCTAAGGCGGCGATGAACGTGGTTTTTTGAGCTTTAATAATCATTTTCTTTCGTCAAAAACGATCCGAAAAGCAATGTCATGTAAAACAAACACTTTTTTGAAATTTTTCGTTCACGATATCTGTCGAACGAATCAACCGATTTTAACCGGATCGGCGATCGACGTGGTTTATCAAGGCTAAAATCTGATTAGCTTTTTGGAGTTGATCGCTGGAGCCGTTTAAAGATTATTCCAAAAAAACCACATTAAAAAAATTTTTTTCTTAGTTTTTTTGACATTTCTCAAAATCAACTAATCTGAATCGATCCAAATCTAAGTTTGGTCAAGCCCTTTCGAATGGCACAACCGCGATGAAATCGGTCTTGCCGTTCAAAAGTTATAAGCGGTTCACATACTTTTACATACACGCTAGCACACACACTGAAAAAATAGAAAAAATTGTTTTTTTGGTTTTTGATCTACACCCATCATAAAGAATTTTTTCTCGAAATTTAGTGGAAAAGTAACTTTTCAGGTCTCAAACACGCTGTAAGTTTTTTTAATCAAAAAAGATATTTTTACATTTTATTTTTAATTTAAACCAACTTTGGGCATAATTTCCCATGTTCGTGTGTTCGAAAAAAATCGAATAACTGTTTTTTGTTGTTGTTGTTAACGAAAAGAAAGCTATTATTTATTATTATAATTTTTTTTTTTGTGAGTGATATGAATCAAAAACAAAAAACCCAGTTTTTTCGATTTTTCTCAGAAAATTTTAAGTTATCTGAAAAAGTGGATCATTCAAAACTTATAGACTTTTTTATTACCTATAACTATTACATTTAACTTTTTTTGATCGGATGTCAAGTTTCTTTGGAAAACAGGAAAAACTACTTTCCACCCAAAAATTCACCTTATTCCACCCTCGTATTTCAGAGTTTAATTTATATTTCTCGTTTTAAGCGCTGTATTTCCTTCCCTTTACAACAGTTTTAATGCTGTTTTTTATTTTTTACATAAATAAAACTTATTTACAATAGTGTACAAGAAGAAACTTATAAACAATACAATTTTTCTACAATTTTATTAAATTTAACATAGATCTGTAGTAATCAATTTCATATTTACACCCAAAATAAATTCAAACGTAGCGCTACACGTAAAGTAAAAACTCCCTATATACAAATGTTTACATATATCACACAAGTTGGCACCACTGTTTTTTTTTTAATGAAGTATACGTTTTATAGTACTAGAAACTTACACTGTAGGTGTTTGTTAACATCGGGTATGTTATACAGTGAATCCAATATACAAGTGTAGTCTGAGATTGTATGTGTTCAGTACTGTATTCGGTATTCATTGATTTGATAAAACGGACAGAGAGCCTGAGAGGCGTTTTTAGTAGTCAACAGAGTACATAGTGAAGACATCTTTTTGTTATAACATACCATAACATTTATAATATATACATCATTAAAAAAAAAAATCTGTTCGAAAAATTCTATATAAAATATATCTAAAATGTTCGAACTCTTCTAAAATGTATTTAAATTAATACTTAAATAAATAAATATATAAAAAATTTGTTCTTATATATAGTTTTATGTGTAAAAGTGTAACTTTTTGGCTCCCCAACTTTTTTAAATAGCAAAAAATTTGTATTTTGAAGGAAAATTACACTAAAAAAATTTTTTTTTTGAGTGAACTGTATTTTATTTTTATTTTTTTGGTAATAATTATTTGTGATGTTGAAGCTTACGTACGTTTCGATAGCATGTACGCTATTAATCCTTTTCGGATTTACTCACGCCGAAATGGTAAGTAAAATTTTCGAAAATTATTTATATAAATTTTTATGAATATTCTTTTTTTTTTTTTTAAATTTACCTGACAGAAATAAAGGATGGGTTGTATTTATGTTTATTGAGAGAAATCTATCATGTGTTGTGATGTCTCCAGGTATTATGATCAAGACAAAAGGTCTTTCTTGTATTCAAGACATGTTAAAATGCCATAGGCTTTAAATTTACCTTTTAAGGCATTAAAATATGTATTTGCAATCCTACTTTAAACAAATTTCGTGTGGTACATGCACATTTTTTTTTTCATAAAGAAAACAGGTGTTTACATTTTTTGCAATAACGCGAATCTGATAAACATTTTCATTTTTGGGTCAATTATTAATATTTCATTATATAAATTAGATCAGACTTATTTATTATGCCAAGGATTTGTTTATTATAAGCAAATATTAAATTTTGTTTAAGTGGCCTTGCTTTAAAAGAAATTCATTTTATTTTGTGGATTGAGAAATTTTGTGTATGTGAGATAAATTGGGAAAAATTTTTTTTTTTTTGGATTGCAACAAGTGGAATTTTTTTGAGTTCTTCATCAATAAAAAAAAAATCGTGTAAGTTGTAATTCTCACCCGTGTGTGACGGAATATTATTCGCTTCCTGTTATCCTATTGACTTTGTAAAAAATTATTTATATAAAATCAGTCATACAAACTATAAGAGGGAAATTATGGCTGTTATTGTTGGAAAATTGATGTAACAATATTAAAATAAATTTTGAAGTTGTAGAAAATTAAAGTTATTCAGTCACTATTTACAGGTTATTTACATTTACGTGTAAACTAAGAATATTTAAAATCTTATAGATGAGTGTTCCTGTATAGATGAAATCTTATATATGAATCCGAATTTAGATGCAAAATTCATTCATGTTCTTCGAAACCATATATTTTGACAATGAATTGAAAAATTAAGGCTATAAAACGATTGTTAATATACAGTTGGTTTAACATAAAGTTGTTTGGGAAAGCATTCTATTAACCCGTTACGGTCACATGGGATTCAGTTGATTTTTATAATTTCCAAAATAGAATATGTATAATCGTTTTTCAACTTAAATATTTCAAGTCACAATACTTTTCTTTTTATAAATACCTAATGTTGAGAAAATTATTTAAATTTTCCTTTGTAATATTAGAATTTGATCGAAAGATCATAATTTTTGCAACATATTCTAGAAAAATATTTTTAACATTCTTAACATATATTTGGGATAAATTATTTCGTCCTGAGTTCGAAAAATTAAGGCTATAAAGCGATTGTTAATATACAGTTTTTACAGTTGTTTTAACATAAAGTTGTTTGGGAAAGCCTTCTATTAACCCGTTACGGTCACATGGGATTCAGTTGATTTTTATAATTTCCAAAATAGAATATGTATAATCGTTTTTCAACTTAAATATTTCAGGTCACAATACTTTTCTTTTTATAAATATCTAATGTTGAGAAAATTATTTAAATTTTCCTTTGTAATATTAAAATTTGATCGAAAGATCGTAAATTTTGCAACATATTCTAGAAAAATATTTTTAACATTCTTAACATATATTTGGGATAAATTATTTCGTCCTGGGTTCGATATTTATGTTAAAATAACCAGTGTTTGAATTGTTATGTATCAATTTGATACTTTTGATCGTACTTTTTCTCCCATTTTCCTTTAAGAAAAGTTTTTAATTGAATGAATATATTTCTCGCCCTTGTCCTTATTAGTTGAAATCCAAATTCAGTAGGTATTCTACATGGGATGTTTCTTCTTCAGAAGACTGTTTCTTTCGACTCTTATTGGTTTTACATTTTCTGCCTTTATTATTTCTTGTTTATACGGCGAAGGCTACCCGAGTATCAAGTTGGGATTGCCTAAGTTAATTAACGTAACTTAATTATTGTCTCAAAGACAATATTAGATCCACGAAGAAAGATAATTTTAAGGATTTGCTATTTGATTTGAAACATACATAACCTAAAAATTTGATCTATTATTTTCAATCATATGAAATAGTCTTGACAAAATTATTGTTTCAATAATTCAAATACATATTTAGTAATAAGTCCGAAAATAAGTCTACCAAAATCGAATGTTGAACAGTTTTTGTTTTTGTAAAAAAAATTAATATTTCATTTGCAATGACCGATTGAGTTAATTAATATTCGTTTTGGTATAATGAAACTAGGCAGCGTTGATTGTTACAAAAATTGGGTAGATTTTTGTAACAATACAAAATCTGTGACCACCATGATAGAAATTCTGAAATCAGATATAAAAAAAATGTTTCGTGGTATTCGAAATTAGGATTTTAAGCGTTAAATTCCTTTTGCTAGGCCGCACAATCTTATAAATGATCAAAATTTTAATTTATACATATTCAATAATTTTATATATATTCGATAAAAGTGATCAAAAGATTAAGAATAAATCTAAAATCTTTCATAAAATCTGTTAGAACTTCTTACGAAAAATAAGAGTAAAATATTCGATCTATAGATTTTTAAGATTTGAAATTCAAGACTCAAGAAGTAACGGTAAAGAAAACCCGACTTTGTTATTACCTTTATTATTATTGATCACTATAAAAGGGGATTTGTAAAATATATGAGTAATATTTGAAGTTCTTTTTACGAAGAATTAAAATTAACTGATGTCAAGCAAGGGAACATAACTTGATGTACACATAAAATTTTTTATAAAAACGCAAAAATAAATTTTTAAGACTTCGAGATATGTCGTAGTGGTGGCGACGTTCCTGGAAAAAATGGAAATACCAGCGATTTTTTATTTGTTGAATAAGTGTCAGGGAATTACACCTAAAATCTCCAAATTTTGCCAAACCTCAGAGAATTTTACAAATAAACAATAAAGTCGATAAATAATTGTACAATCATATAATAATAAAACTTGATATGAAATAAAACTTAAGGAAGTACGAGCGCCAGGCGGTGTGGGGATAGATATCGACTCTAGCGCGGTAAGGGGAACGCAGTAACCATATGATTTTTTTCAATATATAGATATACATTTAACATTGGCTAGTGGCGGCATTTATTTTTCTTTTAATTAATACACTTTAATTAGTCGGGCAAGTGTAAATGTTTTTGAATTAAATTTATCACTAATATATTTACTTTCATCCATAAGTTTTTTAAAAATATTCACCGACAGTTTTACGAGAAAAATACAGAAATGTATCAATGTTTGAAGGTTACCCCATAAGACCAATGTTAAATTGCTCAACTTTAAAGTTAATTATTTATTTAAATGATCGGGCAATCTCCTTCAAATTTTTGGAATTTGTTTAGACATATTTAAACTTTGTATTTAAAAAAAATCAAGCCTTTTATCAAAAGTTGCCTTGGTGCTCGTACTTCCTTAAATAAAAAATCAAAACTTTAATTCAGCGAAAATGTATTTATTTATTAAGTTCATTTCGCGAAAAATGTTATTATTCGTCATTTAATTATACAAATTACTTAAAATTTCTAAATTTGATCATGGAATTTCGCAATTATACTCTGGAAAATCTGGAAAAGTCTAACAATTTTATTTCCAAAAATTTGAGGCTACCATGACAGAATATTAAGTACCTACCTAAAAGACTACAAATTTTTTGTTTGTTTTACTTTTTGTTATTAGTTGATTTAGTGTAATTCACGACACACGGCAGAAGTGAAACGTAGTAAAATGTAACCTACGAGAGATTGAGATGGTTATAAAGTACTAGGAGTATAAGGATAAATTTCGGGTTTATTATTCTTTTACAAAGTTTGAAAATTATTTTAATGGAAAATATTATATCACATAAATTGTTAATATTATATCCCACTATACAAAGCGAATCTAAATGCACAATGCTTAGTTGAAACAGTGGGGACGCTGCGAAGCATCGCACTAAGACGATATCGAGAATATAAAATATATAGTAAGTTTTCACACATATTATACACATATAACTTAACTACTAGGTAAGCGCACGACCGTGCTATATGATGTAATGTAATGTATGTGTAATGTATTCTATCTCATTCTCTCGCCGACTTAATCCTATATTTTATCGAATTTCAAATTACAGCGATTATAAAGACGTTTCACTTCAAAAAAGAATTAGATAAGTATTCACATAATATAATTGTTATCTCGAAAATATATTTTTGAGCCGAGATTTAATTAAAAATAAAACTTATTTTGAGAAAAAATACTATGATAGAAAATATTATATTAATCTGACATGCATATAGACTAGAGTAGAAGCCTTAAAAAATGATAAAAAGAAGAAGAAAATTATAGTAGGATAAAACCCATTGGAAACGCAAGATAATATGATAAATATGAAAGGAAAAATAAATTACGGGCGATCTGAGTTCGGGAAGTATGGTAGGGGTGAGTTTTTAAGGATAAAACACGGTTTATTTCGATTTCCGGCAAAACTACAAGTTCTATGGAAAAAAGTTAAATAGCAAAGTTGTAGGTAATAAACAGATCTACAACTTTTGTATTTACACTTTTTTCACATAATCTCAAAATTATTCGATTGAAAATTAGGGTGCTTTTTCGATATTTATTCAAAATAAGATGAAAAAATAAATATTTTAAATCAAAAAAATTACAATGTATTTGGAACATAAAAAGGTAAGTTTTCACCAAATTTCGGAGAAAAAAAAATAAAAAACCAAAAACTTGGTTATTTGAATTTTTCGCATAAATTTTGAGGTTATTTAAAAAAAGTGTGAATATAAAAGCTTTAGATCTTTTTATTACCTAAAACTTTGCCATTTAACTTTTTTCCATAAGAGTTGTAGTAGTTTAGCCGGAAATTCAGATAAACCGTATTCATTCAGATAAAACTCACCCCTTCCATAATTCCCGAACTCAGATCGCCCGTAATTTATTTTTCCTTTCATTTTTATCATATTATCTTCCGTTTCCAATTGGTTTCATTCTACTGTAATTTTTTTTTGTTTTCAAAAATTATCTACTCTGGGATAATATGGTTACAAATGGCTTAAAACGCTGAAATCTGATGGCAATATTTTTCATCCAAATTAGATAAAAATCAATATAGGAGATTAAAACAAATTGCAATATTTATAATTTTGAACATACTCTTTATAATGAAAAAAATTATGTTTTTTATTATAATTTGAAGTGTAATGATTTGAGTTTTAAAAGTATTTTCTATACGGAAATTCCTTTTCTTCCTCTATGAATTTTTCCACCTCTAAAAATTTGCCACTCTTGGCACTAGCCCCGGCTGCTTTTATCATAAATCTAGCGTTGGCGATACTGAAGTTGCAAAATTTTGGCCGTTTAGATCACGAGATATGCAAATTCAAAGTTCGGAATTTCGTGGGCCACTTCCCATTTAAAGCATTAAAACTTACTGTTCTTCCAACTTTTATATCACAAAAACTCTCGACAGAATTTAAAAAAAGTAAATTATATAGAAATGTTTTAAGAATATAAAAAATTGCTCCACGTCGTTTTTTCTTGAGATATTAAAAATAATCATGTACTTTTCCTGCCATAACTTGAGTGACACGAGCTATTTTCACACATCTTACCCGTAATTTATTATTAAAACCAAGAAGTTTTCCTTTTTCTATATTTTTCAAGCTAAAAACTTGTCGATAAATTGTTATATTAGTAAATACATAATAATATAATAAATACATAAATGTACATAACACAAATTTCGCTCCAATTTCTTACATAAAAATTATTTTGTATTTTATAAATACGTATTTCGACTACAAAGTAGTCATCATCAGTATGAATAAACTATTCGTAATTATTCTTCGAGGAGATGTTAATCGTTGATAATTTGGTGACGGGGAGATAGATCTCTCTTGTGACGGTTAAATTAACATCGAGTAACATCTTATCGGAGAATCATTACGATTAGCTAATTCATACTTTGTAGTCGAAAAACGTATTTATAAAATACAAAAAATTTTGAATTAGGAAATTGCGACCAAATTTTTTCGAAAAAGTGATAGAACGATTTTAAAATTATTCGTCTTTCTAATTAAATGAAGAAATAAAACAAATTAATTATTAATAGAGAAATAATCTTATTTATAATAAGTTATTTACACCTTTTAAATATCGGGTTAATAAAAACAACACGTAAAACATTTGACGGAATCTCAACGGCATGTCGGCGGGGGAATAATGCCCATACAAAAATTAAGCAGTTTTTCTGTTGTGTTTTACTTTTTTTAAGTGAGTAACGTCATCTAAGAATGGTATGAACTTTAAAGTTTGCGTGGAAACTTCATAGCCCAAAAATGGACATATCAGCTTAACTAATCAAGCCTGCGATATATTTTATGTTTGAGTGTGCCAGAATAAAATTAATATAATTTATTTAAGGTAGTTGGTCAAGCAAAATATTAAGAAATCTTTCAAATTTTGAATATAGGTAATTCATAATGCACACGTTGTTTAAATTTTAATACGATTTAATTATATGTATCCAACGTGAGATAATTGTAATTTAAAATCGCATTTTTTGTACACGTAGTATGGGAGAATCGTGAGAAAATGCTACATTTGTTTATTTTTGTCCTAGAGAAAATGTTACCGTTTTGGTAAAAAATTTATTAGTAGAATATGTTCGGAATGACTAAAAAAAAAATGGGATCAATTGACCACGTCGTTTAGTGAAACAATTAAAATAACTGTTAACAATTAAAATATTATTTCCACGTCTGTGTATACTATAGCAAGTGAGTATATGTGTGTATATACTGTAGTGCAAGTTATAAAAATACTAGCTGACCCGGCAAACGTTGTTTTGCCATATAAATTATTTCTAGTTTCTAGATAAATTCTAGTGTAGACAAAAAGTAACTTACTTATTATAAGTGTGTAAGTATGTGGTATATGCGTGAAATAGTCATGAAGCGCTATGAACGGGAATATAAAATATAAGGGAATATAAAAATAATAAACGCCAAACAATATTATTTTTAAGTAATTATAGTTTATTTCTTAAAATTACATATCACTCATTAATTACGACAGTAACACTAACAAACAACATCAATTTTTTAATGCTATAGCGTGAACAATATTTTTTGTTAGCCCATCTTTAGCGAGCACAAACAAACTGGATGGTTTACCCACTCGAGAGCATGCTACGTACAATTGCCCGTGTGAAAAACATCTCGAGTCGAAATTTTCATCCGATATTGATCCTCCTAAGGTCGGACTTGGTTCGGATTTGGAGGATGTTAAATTTGATCCGATTTTGATCCACAAAGTGGTAGAAATTTCCGTTTTTACCACTTTGGAGATCAAAATCGGATTTGACAGAAATAAAAACTATGATTTTGAACTCCTATATCCTATTCTATAATAATAATAATAATAAATTTTTTCTTTTGGAATTTTATAACATTTTTATTATATAATTTAAATACATGCATATAATAAATAAGTATTACAATTATTGTTATTATTACTTAAGCATTAATTTTAAACTTATATAAAAAAGTTTTTTTGATGTTTGTATTCCAATAATTGTAATTTGTTGTCAGCGATCTACAAACTTCGTAAATAATGACTTTAAGGACGATCCATCGAATCTGTTAGAAGTTAAAATTTATGAGAATAAAGAATTTATTTATGAGAATTCTATCAATGATTAAACTAGCTTACGTGACTCATTCTTGATGTCTTGTCTCCCCGTGTCCATTTCTTTATTATAATTGGATGGATAATTGAAACTTGGAGGAACTTCGTTACAATTGTAGATGTTGTTTTGTCGATTTCTATCAGTATTACTTATTTCGCCCGAGTTTATTTGTTGAGGATTTGGAGCTAGTGGCGTAAAAGGCTCTGTTGGAGCATTATAATAACCTGGCCACTCATAATTTTCTGGTTGTACAGTATTTGGCAAAGATAAAAGAGATTCCGCGTGTTCAGAATAATTAGGAGTAATTGTACCTTGAAATCCATGATGTTCACTGCGCGGTTTTTTTTGCCAAATTTACAAAAGACTGTTGTTTATTTACTGCAGGATTTTTTTGTGAATTATCATCTTCTTGCGTAGTATTGTCCAAATCAACAGATTTAGTTCTTGTTAGACTTGACTAGAAATAAAAAATGATTACACAATTGATTATAAATGCACTTAAAAATTAAGATAAAAAAATGTTTGAAATTATAAATATTTTGATGAGATGTCACTGTACAATGCTTTTTCTGATATGAACTAGTAATTTGCTTCATTGGATTACCTGTACTTTTAAGGATTTTTAGCGCCTTATATTTCCGTTTGTTGTCACAGATCTTAGCAACTCGCATAGTAAACATTTTGTCCGGAATCCTATTGTCAAATTTACGATTGACCCATTCTTGAAAACAAAAAAATGTTGTTATAATCATTAACTATCACATACAACAAAGATACAATTACTTCATATTTAAACATACCAAACAATCCCTTGAAAACATTTGGATCAATCCCCGGATGCTTTCCTTTCTTTCTTTCTTTTGCACAGTACTTAGAAAGAGTAGAACCATAGATATCCTCTAAAACCTGTTTTACCATTAGTTTCCAATCATTTCTACAGCCAGCATTAGTTTCTATAATTGAAGCACGTGCCCGAGATAAATAAATACCAGTACTCGCAGAAAGTTCAACCTATAATTAATAATGTTCAAGTTAGCAATTTAGAATAGAAGTTAGCTGTTTGAATAAAATTTCAAAATTATTATGTTACTTTTTCATCTAGTTCTCCTGGTTTATAGAATTGTTCTCCAATCTGAAAGTAACAAATTAATATTCGTTTAGTCCAATAATTATCAATAGGTTATAAAATTTTTAATATTGGTGATTTTTTTAAAATGATTATGAAACAACTTACAGTTTTACGTACACCATCTTCTATTCTTCTGTCTTTTGACCTGAATCTTCAACTCATTTGAACAATCAGCCACATACATAACATACAAATCCATGGTTACAGATTTGTTTTCTGACACAATAGATGATAATTCACTTTTCACTGAAGGTTTTAAAATAACATGAACATGACTTTTACGTGGAAGACATTTTGAAGCTAAACTCAACACACTTAACACCGTGACCCTTAAACCAGTACGACACAAACACGTGTTCTTTCATCAACTGTTAGTGTTCAACTGACTTCTCGCAAGCAACGCATCACACTTCATACACGTCATCCAACCTCCCTCACTCCCGCAGGCCCCCGGCGGCATCCAAGTCGTCATAAACGAAATTTTTATAATATACATGTTTTATAGATTAAAACAATTTCGGATTAGGGGGCTCAATATCGGATCTAGTCGGATCATGGTGATCAAAGTCGGAACAATTTCAGATTAGGGGGCTCAATATCGGATCAAAATTTCGACTCGGGCTGGTGTGCTCAAATCTAAGCCAGAAATAGACATCGTTTGGCCTTGGGATTTGTTGATTGTCATTGCAAATGCCAATCTAATCGGAAACTGAATTCGTTTGAATTGAATTGGCACATCTGTAGGTATGATAGGAATCTGTGGTATTAATATATTTTCACCTCCGATAACGTTTTTCATCAATTTTCCAATGACTAATCGCGTACCGTTGCACAGCCGTGGCGGGTTTAAATTACGAAGCAAGATAATTGGAGATCCAACCTTCAATTGTAAATTATGCGATGGCATGCCTGATAAATCCAGTGAGTTCTAATAGTTAATATGAGAGTTACATTGAGATAGCAATATGATAATTGTAAACGTTACTACTACACTTGATACATAAACTATAATGATGGCCGAAAACTGTGTAGGGAGTGAGAGAAGTCTTATTGTGTGAGTGAAACAGGATACCGGCTGCAGTCTCATCCCTACTCCGTGCTGTTTACTTAGAAGTGACACCAGTATTGTGTGGGTTTTTCACCAGTAAAGGCGCGACAAATTTTAAGAATCTAAGATTGGTAACACTAAGCATATATCAGGAATAAACTTTAATAATAAAAATAAATGTTTTTTTTTTTTTTTATAAAAAAAAATTTAGATTTGCCATAAGCTAAGGGAAATTTTAATCTAAGTACAGTTAAAAACACGATAATTGATCAGTTATCGAGCGGGATGAAAAATGATTAAATTACTAAAATGGCTATAAAAAATAGGGGTTGGTGATAAAAAAAGCAAATATTTAGGGTTGTATGTATTTTTTAATGCCACATTATAAAAAAATAAAAGCAAAAAATTTCGTCCAAAAATTAAAAAAAAAAATTTAAGGGTGAACAACTCTTATCACTTAGGGGTATGAAAAATAGATAGTACTGTATGTGTATTATACATACGTAGAATGTAAATACAAAGCTAATACTTATTACTATAGCTAAACTACCTTAAGAATTTTACTTTGAGGAATTTCGTTACTTGCCGAATAATTAAATTTAATTTTCTTCGGCATAAATAATTTACTTTAAAAATTATTGGTTTACAAAAATTTATTTCTGGGGCGAGATTTCTTAACCTTGATAACTTTCAAATTCATATACATGATACAAAATTATCCAAGGTCTATATTTACATAACTTTATCTAAATATTCAAGGCCCGTCGATATTTACGTTTGCGTCAACTTTAATGTCCATTTATGGGTGACCATAAATCTTCGGAAAATAACGATCGAACGTATTTGTGATTTAAAAAGATCTGTGAATTTTGCAGGTTTAGTATGACCTTGCTTCAAAGTATATACATAATTTTTTTTGTAATTACGCAAAAATATTATTTCTATGGAATTGAAGTCCGTTTGTTTTTTGACAACTGTTTATTAAAGGAACTGTTTTCGTAATTGGCTCCGACAACAAATATTTCCAACTAATGTTGCCGGCGCCGGCAGCTAATGAAATGACCAGCGCCGCCGAATATATTCGAATATTAATTTTGCTGGTGTCGGCATTATTAGTTGAAAATATTCGTCGTCGGCGCCGATTACAGAGATACACTTCCGTTTATTAAATACAAATAAAACGCTTGTTATAAATTCCAACCTTGTGTGACGCATTAATTTAGATGTAAATAAAAACAACAGATTAAAACAATTAACTGAATAAATTATGAAATGAAGTCATTCGAATGGTACATTCTGAAATAATATTAATATTAAAATATGTCCTGCTCTGAGAAAATCTGTAATAGTGAATTTCAAGTTTTGGGAAAATCGAACGGAGCTTTCAAAATATTTGATCCTAAAAATTAGAAAAATTATTTTTTTTAATAATAAATATATTTGAAGTAATGTTTCTAAAACTGCCTCTCTTTATCATATTTAAAACTGCCACACCATCTATGTGTTATTTTGATAAATTGATTATAATTAATATATTTGATTATTGTAAAATTTCAATAAAATCCATTCAGTAGTTTTTGCGTAAAAGGGTAACAAAAACTACATACACACAAATTTTCTCGTTTAAAATAGGCTATATATAAAAGTAAAGCGGTTTTATATTAAAATTTTTAATATTTGGAAAATTTTTTTATAATTTCAAGTTTTTAAATCATTTTCAATAAATTGATGTTTGTTTGCATATTTGATAATCGTAAATAATAGTTAAAGATTAATTTTGTTGCTTAAGAAACGTTAAAGCTATTTATATTGTGTATTTACCCGCAAAATTAAAAAATTTTGATTCTCTATATGCGACGCATTTATCGGACGTACTAATATTAAATAATCACAGAATTATTTGTTCCTAATACTTATCTATATATACTCTACCACATACTTACTACCGCCTAAAAACACTTGAGTGTGGGTAAATATGAACTATTTATTATAAGTGAAGATGATAACTAACAGAGTTAATTGATTAGATACTCGTCATATGCTTGAATTTCATTGTTGTGACTATTTTTAATTAGTATTCATAAAATACTATAAATATCCAGTCTATACACTTTTATATGTATACATGTATAGTAAATAATAATATGTATTTTAATTACCTTTATGTGTTTATTAAATAAATTTGAGCTAAAATTGTGGAGAACTAAAAAGTTGTTTCTTTCAAAAAAAATAAATAAACATTTGTTGTATTTTAACTTTTCTAACTTTTATAGTTAAAAAGTTGGTTCAAGGATCCATTGGACCCAAAGGATCGATTTTGTTCATTCACAAAATTTATATATTTAGAATATGTCATCAAAATTTCAGCAATCTATCTCTTTTTGTTATCGTGATGTTTGGACGGACATTAGGAAATGGACTAATTATGTGTTTATATGAACATCGTTAGCGTTACAAACTTTAGACTTTTAGTTCTCGTACAAATTGTGCATGTAGAGTATAAAAATGGTAAAATTACATTCTAATAATTTGTGTTATTTTTTTTTTTTACATATTTTGACATATTTATGATGTTTTTTTGCAAAACTGTCCCAAAAATTCTTCGAGAATCAAATGAATCAATTTTTTATTGAACGTTTGAAACATGAAAGCTTCAACATATATTTCTTCCATTAAAAATTATTTTTCGATACATTTTTATTATTTATTATAACTTTTGCATATTATTAAAAAAAAATATTTATTTGTTCTATAATAATCTGTGCTTGTTAAAAATAATTATTTACATGCGTAGGTGTTTGTTGTTAAAAATAAAGTACGCTATAAGAATATCTCTATCTCTTTTGGAACCACAAATTACAAAACATAACACAATATGACATTTACTTCATTAGCGTATATCCCTTTACTGACTCCATTGCGACCAGACTATAAATTAAACATGCAATTTTTTAGATTCAAACCATTATAGCATGAAAATTCAATTTTCTACCATAAAAATTATTTTTAAATTAAAAGTGGTGGGGGCGGGGAGTCATGAATGGCATTAAATGAATTATAATCAAAATTTTAGTTTATTCGGTTGAAGATGTTTTAGAATTCAGTTGCAAGAACTGTCCCAGGCAAAATCAACAAATAGGATAAGCTGAATAAAACCATTTAAAAATGGCGTAAACTAACAGTTTTTTTTAAATTTATATAGCAAAGCTGTTTATCAAATTTATATTTCGCTTATAGCGAATTGTTTTTCGAAATATTATGAGTTCAAAAATGTTTATTCTAGCTAAAAATATATGGAATATTGTTAAGATTTCTCAAGTTTTCACAACTTAGAAAGTTTTCTGTGAATAAAAAATTATCAACCATTGTAGCGGTTGAGAAAAAAATCTTGAAGATTTTTTATACGCAATATGGCATAATAAACTTTCATCTTTGCGATCCTACGTGATCGTCGGTCTAATTAACAAAGAATGCACTACTTAGACCAGTATCTGGATGTACGTGAGTATGCCAAAAGCTCGAGTATCGCATTCTGTAAATAGAATTGAGTAAGCTCTCAAATTTAATTTATCCGGTTGTTGACAGGTCAATTTTTAGTCTAATTTATTTTACTATGTATATTTCTTTTTTTCACAGCATTTTTTATTTCTCATTTTCGTTTTTGATGCCTGTTTTTCGAATAAGTAAGTTGATTGTAGCACAAAAACGAAGCATTTTTGCGAAAAAAAAATGGCAAGAGTTCAAAATTAAATATGTTTTTGTTTTTTATGGTATTTGTTTGTTCGGCCGTTATTTTCGAATGGCTTGTTCGGTTTTGATGAAATTTGGTAGACCCATTGATCACTGTATAGTTTAACTGTATTACCATACTGTATAAGTTGAACAAATAATTGACCCGGAGCATTATCCGGGTCCTTAATAATTAACACAATTCTATTGATAGAATGGCAGCGCTCTATTTTTGTAGACTCCAATACCTGTAGATCCTGTTCTAACTCGCCTATTTGGCGAAATCAGTGTGTTTTCATATAGATAAAATATTTTCCCTGGAATTATTAATTACAAATTTATAATTAATACAATCCTTTAGGCATAACACCAATTCAATTCAATATTATTATTATTATTATTTTTTTTTTAATCATAAAATAATCTGACAAATATTGTATTTTTAGTGGATGGAAAATACATGAAAATCTTTTGTGTAAAATCAAATTTTGTATCCTATTAAATATATATCCGATTATTCCTGAAAAATGTATGGTGCATATGTAATATTTAATGCAACTCTCTTTGCTATTGGATTACATTCATTACAATGGTTTATCCAATTTTTATCCAATTTATACTTTTATATACCGTGTGTTCCATTTTAAATGTAACCACTTTATCATTTTGAAGTAAGACGAACACAAACGAAATTAAAAAAAACGAAAGTTAAACGAAATTTGGCACAATAAGCGTATAAACATGGTTGCGAGGTTGTTAAAATAAACGTCATTTAATCCAAAAGAAGCCAATTCTATATATGATGTACGCAAAAAAATAGTCATTAATTTATAATAACAATTTATAATTTCAATATATCTATTTAATCATATATTTTCTTTTAAAATAGAATTATTATTGCGCTAAATAAAAATCAACAATTGCAACATCCTTTTCTTATATAATTTATATGAGACTAACTGAGTGCAATGTATGTGATGACTCCAAATATATCATAGATAACATACATAGACATTATAGTATATATTATGTACACTACATGTTATTTTCGACTGCACAGCAATTTGCAGGTCTGTGAGACCCAAACATACACATATAAATATGAATAATCTTGTCTACAAATTCTAAAAATAATTTGTTTTTATACTCAACATACATAATATGCCAGAATATATTAATTTTTGTCTAAAGTTTGTAACGTTATCTAATATTGACCACACAAACAAAATTTTGGTATAGATATACATAGAAACACCTAATTAGTCTACTAAAAGTAATTAGTCTAAATTTTTACTGCAGGTTCCCAGAACATCAACAATAAAAGGGTGTAAATTTTGTACTTCAACGTAGCAATGGGAGTGGTAAAAAATGAAATAAAACAGAAAATTTTGTCCTTAAAATGTAAAAAATACGCAAAAACTTTGAAAATCATTGTTCCTTATACCATTCATTCGATGAATTATTATTTTTCATTCATCCACAAAAAAAATCAGATACACATTTGAAGCAATCAACAGCGATAGATTGCAAAACACCGCAATTTTTTTTAAACAATTTGTCATAAAAAATGGGAGATTTTGGAGATTTCTTCGAATGTTATATAATAGAAAATAAAAGTTTTCCTATTTCCCTAAATTATGTCATTTCATATGGATTTCAAAAAATCTGTATCTTTCTTGTAACTATAGAAAAAAAAGTGGAATTTTTTTTTGAGATTTTCTCCAAAAGTGGGAGTGCAAAAAAAAAAACAACAGTTTTCCTATTTTATATCACATTGGTTACTAAAAACCGCATCTTTCTAGTAAGTTTAAAAAAAAGTTAGCTTTTTAAAATTACTCATATTTAGATCATGGTAAACCTTGTAAAAAACATAGTATATAAAATATACCTGAGCTTTTCTACATACAATCAAACTGGGAATTACAAGGTATTTTCATAATACACAAATATGATGAAACCAATATAATTATTATAACTGTAAATTAATTAAAAATATATAAGTGTGAAATAAAATCATATTGTAGTGTGACAAGCTAGATTTGATATCATTGAAAGCTGCAACTTCTGTTCGACGTGCGCTGAAATTGATGTGCGTTCTTTTCAACGGACGCATAAACGCTAGTGTGACAGGCTCCATTTATCTCAATGTAATGCTAAAACGCTAGTTAATTACAGCTCCGTTAAAAAATAATTGTGTGGCACAGTGCATAATACAAAAATTCTTTTTTATGCTCTACAATTTTTATTTCAAACATTTTTTCGAAGTCGTCTTACCTTTATGACTCAAATCAACTCTCACCATTTTCAACAACTTTAGCCAAACCGTTCACGAGCTTTATTTTTATGCTATTAATTTGATTATAATTGGCCATTATATACTAGCTCAAACTCAATTCTTATACATTAAAATAATTTAAGTATGTTTGGAAGTTGTATAAAAATCGTACGAAATGATTGCAAATTTAGTAGAACGATCATTCCATGCTAAATCACCTTTTCATCATTCCATGCTAAATCACCTTTATAAATTACAAACCGATTCAACTGTTAAACAGATATTGCAATTTATAGAGATTCATTCGTTCGCCGAACAGATTATATTTATTTTCTTAACTGACAAAAAGATACCAGGAATTTTAAACCAGGAATAACAAGTAACTTTTATTCTAGGGAACTAATTGACCATACATTTAACTTAACGGTTTTCAAGAAAAAAAAATTAAAAACAGACTGATAATGTCGTTTTTAATGGAAAAATTAATTAGTGCAAAAGAAAGCCTGGGCAACACTCGTTAGATGGGATCTACAGTCACTGGCAATTATTGTTTGTTTTTTATTCATTTTCAAATCGGTTTAATTCGTTTAATTAAACTTTGTGGAATATTATTTTATTCAATACAAACGGGATATAGGAAATGTAAGAATTTAAATGGTTAATATTAAAATCATAATCAATTTTTTTAAATGTTATGTTTGGTTTTAACGTATTTACACAAACACTATGTATTAAGCGCAATATATCATATGTTACAAATGTACCAACATTATAATTATATAACTGTTTTACAGTGATGATTACATTTAATATAATAAAATAATAAAAAAATTTATTAAATTCATATATGAAAATAAATTAAATTTAAACTATTCGTGATTTAAACTATACATGTTTAGACAAAAGTTTTTTTAATTTAAAAAGGCGTTGAACATTTAATGAAACTGAATTGGAATAATCTTTTTTTGGTTTTATATATCTAGAAACGTTCATATCGAATTGAAATTATGAGGTCATTCAGTACACTTTTGTCGCCACTTGTATCTCCCAAACATCCTTAAATCCTTCTTTCTACTTCAATATAAGAGTATGGTGGTTACAAAAAAAACGGGGTTATAACTGTAGAAATTCGAATCATAGGATTTAATAACAACTTTTTATCCCAAATTAATAATGCTTTACTTTCCGAATAAAATTAGTTGTGGTCCCAGATATAAATAAAATTAAATTATATTTAAATATATTATGACCTTGTTTATAATGCAAAATTATATATTAAAATAACAAAATACACAACTTTTATGGTGCATTTTGTTATTTATGTCGTTTAAAATGACAGTTGTACCATTTTAATATTAAATCACGTAAAGAACTTAAAACGTCCATAATAATTACGTATGTTATTTTGTAATTTCAATTGAACAAGAACGATGCCAGTGCGGTTTGTTTCGGATTTGAGTATGCATTTTTAAATATATTTTACGCTGCTTCTACAGCAACATTTTTAATTACCTTTTTTTTTTTTTTTTTTTTTTGGTATTCTTACCAAACACTTTTGAATATTTTTCGAAAAATCTTTGATGTATACTTTTAGAAAAAACACAATGATTTTTCGAAATTATAAAAATTGCCGAAACATTATTAATTAATAATCACATGTATTACGAAAACTAACAATTTTTCAAAATAATTTCAGTGGATCAAATGTGTTCAATTTACAAAAACAATTATAAAAATAGTTCCAAATCGTTTAGTCTATCTTCAAGGAGGGAATTGCTAAAACAAATTGGACCTATATCGATTCGGCAACATCTGGATCGATATATTTAAGTTATACATACTTAAAATCTTAACAGAAAAGGGAAGACGCACAAATTTCTTTATATCACTTCAATTGAAGCGTCTTTACTTCACGAACATGAATTAAAATTTTTTTTTTTTTTTTAATTAAAAAATTAGGCCAAAATATGGACTTCTTAAATAAAATTCTTAATTAAACTAGGAAGATTTGCAATATATTTCCGATAACGTCACACAAGTTTACCTCCATAGTGAATATACGTAAGGGTCTTCAAAGTTGAAGATAAATAATGTTAGTATACACATATGATTTCATTGTGAATAAAAATGTTACATAAATTACATTCATATTCAAAAATGTTGGTGTTCGATTTGTCTATAGAAAATAGCCGTTTAATCGTAGAATCAACCATAAAACATTTTGTGCATCAAGAATGAGATGGTAAACAATCTTTAAGAGCTTATTACTTAATCGTTTTTGGATCAATTTTAATTTAATTTTCGAATTATGTTTGATATTGAGCGCCTAGTTTGTGTTTCACATTTTAATGGTTAAAATAGCAAATTTTGTTATTGCATCATCTCTATTTCATTGATACAATGCGATCCTGTATAATGTTCTATTTTCAATCATTTAATGCTTAATAATTGCTTATTCTGTTTTGTTGACTAAATATTAAAAAATATAATTTTAAAATTTTTTTTTATTTTTAGAACAGTTTATTAGATTTTTATTATTAGCAAGTTAAAATTTTTTGTAATCGACATATTAAATTGTTTTTCAAAATTATTGTATAATATTATAGAATGATAACAAAAAAATTTAATTTTTTTATTCGACCATGATTAAATTGCAATAGAAGCAATTTGAATATTTTGTATTTTAAATAAACTAGTACGTAATTAATTAATTTAAAATTATTTTTAGTTTTTATTTCATTTTTTTTTTAAGTTGGTTCTATTTTTTTAGGCACAATATTAACAATATTTTAGCACAAATTTTTATAGAATTACCTATTTAGTTCATTTCCGTGTGTCCGCCTCGTCTGTTTGTCAACAACATAACTCAAAAAAACCAATAGAGCAAGCTGAAATTTTTGGTGATGTATTCTAGTCCTAAAAAATGAGTTTAAGTTTTGAAGTTGAATGAGCTAAATCTTACCATGTATCCATTGAACCCAATAGATCCATGATCCAACTTTTAATTATTAGAGATATAAGAAAAACTCAAAAATGTTCGGTTTTTTCAAAATCAAATAACTTTAGTTTGAAACATTTTTTTATTCGATTAAGATGTCACAGTGTATTAGTTTTAGTCTAAAGTTTGTAATCTTAGCCAATATGGAATGTACAAACAAAAGTGTTCATGGAATATCCTAGTTAATACATTTCCGTGTGTCCATTCATTCGCCCCCGCCATCAAGATAACTCGAAAACGAAAAGAAGGTTAAGCGAGCTGAAATTTTTGTGGCCTATTCTCGACCGAAATGAATGGCAATTAGTCCATTGGATTCATGACCGAACTTAAAGATAGAAAAGATTAAATTTTATTAATTTAACAACAAATAGTAATTAAATCTTTTAAATTGTGGTTTTTACGTTCAGTTAACAGTCTGAAAATAATATGATCACAATACTTTCGAAAAAAAAGTTAAATAACTCGAAAAATAGACGAAAACCAGAAAATTGGTATTCTTCATTTTCGACTTATTTTAGCTTGTTTTACTACCTATATTTGTTGCACATCCTGTAATACAGAATGTAGTAAAAGTTGTGTGTATGTGTTTGTGTGTTATATGTTTGATAAAAAACACAAACTAGATGGTATAGTCAGTCAAACAGTCATTGAAATATTGAGTAAAAGTTTGATGAGAAATACAATATAGGATTCTCTACTGTCAGATATGTCAAGGTTATCTAAATCGATACGATGCATTGGTCGTGTCTATTATTCAAATTTCTTACATACTCTAATGGCTTGTTGGTTGGCTGGCCTGGCTATACTATACTGTATATAATATACATGTAAATGGTAAAGATATCTATGTGGGTAAACTTATATCATATATGTGTATACACTGACAAGGCCCGTGTGCCATCATTTTCATTCATGCATTTTTATATACATTTTCGTTCAATATAATATATTTAAGAGGGTATGTGTTTTTGATAGAGACTACATAGTACGGGATCTGGCTGGTAAATTAGTATATTAATAATTTTCATTATCAAGATTAAGTTTTTAAGTATGTTGAAATATTGAATTCGTCTTTACAAAAATCATTCTCTTTGTATTTTACGATACTATATTTTTAAAAGGGTTTTAATATTTCAATGTTTTAATATTTGAAAAAGGTTTTATTTTATTATTTCGGAGAAAGATAGTTTAAAGTGCTCGAGCATCCTGTCATAAAAACTAGGTACATTAGTGTGTTGGAAAAACCCCAAAATACTAAATGTAACACGATGTAAAAGGACTGTAGAAATATTGTAGTAAGTAGTAAGTTCTCTCTGATCCTTGATGGTGTTAAGACATACTTCTGAAAACTCTATTTGAATAAAAGAATATCTTCAAATGAATAAAGTATTCAATTATTTAAAATAATTCATCATCACATATCCATAATCCCAACAAAGTATTTTACAATTAGGGGGTAGCTTTTCATCAGGTGCTAATAAAAAATTACCCATCAATATTATTAATTGAAACATTATTAATTTAGTTTTAGAGAAACAATTCGTTTATATCTTATGGAAATAAAAGCTACACCACTTCACAACAGTGTATTTAAAAAATCTGTAAAGTAAAAGTTGCTGCCGATTGCTTAGCTACAACCTCTACGTACCCAGGTGTAAACAGGTATAATTATGTGTAAAACTTTTCGTTCATAACGTATTCTCATTTCATTTGTTTCACATTAAAGCTCATTTTTATCTGTACTTAATGATATAAAGCTGCCTATATAAAAATAAACGCAAATAAAAGTTCCCTACCCTAATAGATGGTAGGTATTAAAAATAAAGTGACAGATAGTGGGCATGCAACGCTACTTGTTAGATAAGATTCAAAATTACTACTTAAATCGTTGGTTGAGAACCCTATTTATCGGAGCATGCGCCATAGTTCAAGAAACACGTTCAGCTGGCATTTATCATCCTTGTCTAAAATTAATAATACTGCTGGGTAATTTTTAATTGACAACTGATGAAAAGTGACTTTTCCCGCAGTTGTAAAAACACAAATTTAAATCGGAATTATCTAAATTATTAATGTACTATTTTAGCAGCCGGATCTTAGACTAACAGACTCTTTTAATAAGAGTTTTTCCTGAAAAAAAAAAGGATTCTAAAGTAAAAATCAAGATTTTATTTTATAAACGTTTTTTTCGGGAAAAAATATTCGACTGATTATTTCACATTAGATGCATTAAACTACATTTTCCTAGGTTGTATATGAAAAAATAAGATATTTTTGGAGATTTTTCGCAAAGGAGCGGATAATTTCCTCAAAAACTATACAGCAAGTTTGGAATTTAAGTCAAATTGCAAAAAATAATTAAATCTAAAATAAATGCAATCAATAAACACTTTAAACTGCTATAATGCTAATATACATTGTAGTCCTTTCAATTCGCTTATCTAATTCTCCAAGTGTTATGAAATTTGGTAAGCGCAATCTTGACATGAAAACGGAGGCATGTTGAAGGGTTTTTCATGAAAAACCATTTCTAAATATAAAATAAAATCTTGATTTTTACTTTAGAATCTTTTTTTTTTTTTCAGTAAAAACCTTTTTCGATTTACCCCGCGATTTTATGTGAAGATTGAGCATACCAAATTTCATAACATTTGTACAAGTATCTTTTGAGTAATTTTTTTTGAGTATGCGGAAAAAAAATACAATGTTTAGTACATTACAGATTGATGTTATTAGTAAAGTTTGTAGAGGTCTCTATCATACACTCACTTAAATTACTCTTATATTTAATAACATTCCCATAAAAATCAGTTTTTTTTTTTCAGAATCTTTCAGAAAATTTAAATGCACATACTTTGAACTGTCCTCTAAACGTAGAACATTTTTTTGATGACAATAATTTTTGAAAAATTATCTGTTAACGATTGCAGATTTATTACGAGGTTTTGTACTATGGTCAATTTTTAAGTGAACATTTTATAGCAAAACCAATTTTCTTACGATTTTCTTAAATAATTGAAAATAATAAATTAAAGGTATAAAAATTATATGGCTGTAAAAAAATTATGACAAGAGGTATTCGTTTAAATGAAAAATGATACCAAATAACGAATCTGAAAAGTAACACATTGAAATTGCTGTTGTATTTCTGAGCTTGGAAAAGTGATGGAAGGAGCTCAGTGAATCCCATCTTTTTTTTTTGTAGTTATCATAATTTACATCAGTGTTTCTCAATCAGTTGAACACGAATCATGCTTGAGAATAAACTTTTTATATGGTATTATTGTATGCCCTTAAACAAAATATGCTAGACACTGATGATATAGCTTTTCTATGGTTGAAAAAAAATTATAGAACCAGTTCAGTAATCCCAAAATCCACTCCAAAAAAATAAAATTAAAATTAAATCTTCAGCTCTATATATACCAGGGTAGATAATTTTTGAAAACAAAAAAAATTACAGTAGAATAAAACCAATTGGAAACGGAAGATAATATGATAAAAATGAAAGGAAAAATAAATTACGGGCGATCTGAGTTCGGGAAGTATGGAAGGGGTGAGTTTTTAAGGATAAAACACGGTTTATTTCGATTTCCGGCAAAACTACAAGTCTTATGGAAAAAAGTTAAATGGCAAAGTTGTAGGTAATAAAAAGATCTAAAGCTTTTATATTCACACTTTTTTTATATAACCTGAAAATTTATGCGAAAAATTCAAATAACCAAGTTTTTGGTTTTTTATTTTTTTTTCTCCGAAATTTGGTGAAAACTTACCTTTTTATGTTTCAAATACATTGTAATTTTTTTGATTTAAAATATTTATTTTTTCATCTTATTTTGAATAAATATCGAAAAAGCACCCTAATTTTCAATCGAAAAATTTTGAGATTATGTGAAAAAAGTGTAAATACAAAAGTTGTAGATCTTTTTATTACCTACAACTTTGCTATTTAACTTTTTTCCATAGGACTTGTAGTTTTGTCGGAAATCGAAATAAACCGTGTTTTATCCTTAAAAACTCACCCCTTCCATACTTCCCGTACTCAGATCGCCCGTAATTTATGTTTCCTTTAACTTGTATCATATTATCTTGCGTTTCCAATGGGTTTTATCCTACCATAATTTTACTTCCTTTTTATCATTTTTTAAGGCTTCTACTCTAGTCTAATAATTCAATAAGTATCATTTTTAACAGCATAAAAAGTTTTTCATTCTTAACATAACGTGTTATAGAAATGTTATAAGCAAAATCTATTCAACCTCAACTTAAGGGGAGGGAAATTGGGATATTAAATGAGACCTCTATAATAAAGCCAATTATGTATTACGAGTATTTTTTGTTTTTAAAATAAAAAACATTAGACTGTCCGAAAAACTATTCGACACGCCTTCCGTTTTCATGCCATTTGGTATGCACCATATCAAATTTCATAACATTTGTAATTTTTTGTGTCAATTACATTTAAGGAGCTTGATTCAGATATATATTCAAAAAGTAAGTGGTTTAAAATGAAAATATTTTTTCTACTGCTCTGATTATATCGTGCGTTGATTGCAAAATGCCCCAATTTCTACATTTCTTCATCCTACAAATTGATTACAAAAAAAAACCTCCTCTTCGTAAAAAGTTGGTATTTCAAGAAAAGGGAGAGAAGGTAGTTTGGATAAAAAGGGGCCAGTTTTCCTATTCTTTTAATGCTTATTTCATATTGAATGAAAAAAATCGCGTCTTTATAGCTTACTTAGAAAATAAGTTGGTATTTTTGTGATTATAAGGTGATGATGAAATATATAAGTTCCTGTTTTTCCTATTTCCTCTAATTAGGTTATTTCTTTTTACATCGATTGTAAAAGATTTCTATCTAGGTTGTATTGAAAAAAATTGATATTGTGGAAGATTTTCCTCATTGGAAGGATTGAACATTTTTTTAAAAACTATACTGTATAAAACCTAAATGCGATAAACATGTGTTCCATCATAATCGAACAAGGCGTTCGAAAGTTACAGCGGAACAAATATAGATGCTGTCAAACAAATACAAAATCAAAAACCGATTTTTATTGCAGTTGATTTTCAATTTTTGATGCACACAATTTTTATCGGAGTTAATTTTGAATTTTTCATTCATAAACAATCGTTTTTTTTGAAGATTTTAATCAACTGCAAATACATGGAAAAAATAAGTATTTTAAAATTGAAAAAAAAATAAATAAAATAAAATTATAATAATTTGTATTTTATGATATAAAATGAGTATAAATGCCTTAACGTGGTTCAAGACACCTACATTTTGGTAAAAAAATTGTCCTTCCTTCGATGTTTGGGGCAAATGTAATGACTAAAAACAAATAATTATAATTTTGCGATTTTTAGGTTAGGTTTTCAATAATTATGATTGTAAATGTACGAATTGGATATGTTTTTTATTTAAGTTTTACATTTTGCAAAAATCAACAAAACAGCTCTGTCACGCCCGTACTTCAAAAATAATTGAAGAAAAACCAAATTTGTAAAATGACGTGAACTTTTTAGTTGTTTTTAAGTCATGTTTTAAAATAAATCATATGAGTTATCATAAATAAAAGAAACGAAAAAATTTAACCGACCAAACAGGAACCTTCAGACCTCATTGTGTCAAAATACGTTTGACACTATTAGATAAATGGTACTATGAACAATATTCAATAAAAAAATTGCATTTACAAAAATTTCCTTTTTATTTTATTTTTGCTCCCTGTTACTTCGGCTAATATCTACTTATTTTTTTCTTGTTAAGTGTATTTCTTACACCGACTTTGTGCGGCATCGCACCAGGCTTATGTTGGGTGATAATAATTGATAAAATTTATATCATATTATGTTTATATGTTTATATGTAAAAATTTAGAAATGATAATGATTTACGCATTAGAAAATTATGCGTGATTAAATACGGGTCAAATAATCTTATGATAAAAAATAGCAAACAAAATCGTATAAAAATTCTGTATAACATATATGCAAAATGTATAGAGTGATCTGAAATAAATATCATATTAGATAATACAGTAAGATCTAGTTATACCAGAGTGTGCAAAAATTGAGCACCGTATAGGAAATATGCATAAATTTTTCTTATCACTTCAATTGAAGCGTCTTTACTTCCCACCATGAATTTGAAGTTATTTTTTAAATATCGAAAAAAAATAACCAAAATATGGACGTTCAAAATTCTTAATTAAACAAAGAAGGAGATTTATAAATGTTTATCTCCATAGTGATTATAACATAAGGATCATTCTACGATAAGAGATCCTATCGATACCCATGGCACTTACTTATATACATGTTCTTTCAAAATTTAAGATAAATTTTTGAACAATCTTTGAAAGGGAGGGCTTATCTTATAATTCATAACAATATTCTTGAGATATTATGCATTCAGTTAAACAAAATAAAAAAATGAAAAATTGTAACCCTCCCCTCTCCTTAATAGCGGGTATATTTTAACATTGTTTTCCGTACACTTAGAGTTGCAAAAAACGATCTTTATAAATGTAAATATTTTTTGGACAGTCATAGAAAGATTGTGTTTTTATAAATAAATTATATAAATATTAAAAAAAAAAAAAAATTTATGAAATTTATGCAAAATAAAATAAAAAAGAATATCGTATATCACATAAAATACATAATATGTCGATAAATTTGTTTATAAAAATAATATTTATATCTGTGTTTGATTGATTATAATATATCTGGCTCATTGATATTTGGTATTATAGTGAAACCTGGTTAAGTGAGTTCTGTATATTTAACGAATCTCTATTAATGATAATTTAAATTAAATTACCTCTAGTACTGGAATTATATAAATTATATCAGCGTTTTGCCCTAAAAATCAAAGACGCTAAACACACTTAAGCGTTTGGCTACTTTAACTGGGAGATTATGGATTCGAATCTCGCATTTGTAGTTTGTCATTAATCATTAAATGGGCGAATAATTTGAGATTGTTGATGAATGTAATTTATGGTACATTTTTATCACAATCAAGTCATTTGTGTATCATTTTATCTTAAATTTTGGAGAAAAGTGCCATGGACTTGCTAGGACCTCTTATCGTAGTATGATTTTTATGACGTCATTTATGCTAAATCGCCTTCTTTGTTTAATTAAGAATTTTAAATGTCCATATTTTGGCTATTTTTTTAAGATTTTTAAAAAATAACTTCAATTTCATGTTTACGAAATAAAGACGCTGTCATTAAAGTGATAAGAAAAAATTTGTGCATCTTGCCTATTTACAGGGTGCTACAGGTAAATAAAAATAGAACTCACTTTTATTATAGTCTCAGTGTTGATTTTTTTGTATGATCTAAATACTGCAAGACACTTTCAGTCAGTAGTAACCTTTGCCAGACGCTTTAAAGTTCCAAAAAAAAAAATAATAATAATAAAAAATAATAAAAATAATAATAATAATTAATATTGCTAGTATAATCAGCCTTGATTTGTGTGTGATACTCAGGGAACTATTTCAATGCCTTTCATGAACATTCAGACCAATCGTAGGAAGCCAAACATCTCCTCACTGAAGGAGTATTAAATTTCGCACACTTCTAGTTTATATAGAGAAGGACTGGTAATATTTTTTCTTAAAATTATGCATAAAAAATACATAAAATCAATTAAAAAAAAAACATTACACATACTATGACACACATATATAAAAAGTAGGGCTTACATTAAACACTACCATACACACACATATATACTCTTTTGTTTAATATACTGTTTTTTTATGAGATTCATTTTTGAGTGATTATGGTCGAATTTCGATAGCTGTAACGGAACTCTAGTTGAAATATTTCCCTGAGTAGATGATTCCACTATTGACGAACCCGTGTGACTTGTGTTGATAGAATTAACCTGCAAACATTTGCTCAAATAAGGACAGATTATCGAAATTGAACATTTTTTTATGAAGAAGTTTCAAAAATAAATGAAAATTATTTAATTGCAGTATTATTCAACTTAAAAATCGTCAAATCACGTAAAATCGAATCGAATATCTTTGAAATGAGTACGCTTTTCAAATTATTCGTATTTATTTATAATACATCGATTAAATTATAACTCATATCAGAATTGAAAAATGACTGAAGAAAACTTCAAGGATATATATTTTGCATTATTCCACTATTTATTTTATTATTTATTAAAAATTAATAATTACGTCGTGACATGTTTATTAATCTTCACAGTTTGAAAATGGTTGTACAAACCGAAACATGTCACGACGTAATTATTAATTTTTAATAAATAATAAAATAAATAGTGGAATAATGCAAAATATATATCCTTGAAGTTTTCTTCAGTCATTATCATGGATTTCCACAAAGTAAAGCTCTCTTCAATAAAGAATTGAAAAAATTTAACATTACAGTTAAGGCAAAAAGTCTTACAGCAACTTTTTTTTTTGGTTGTTGTATTATTAAATTTCTGAATCGATTATAAGTTTTATAATTGAATATTCTAAAGGTACTTCAATATTCAAAAAACCGAGCACCGTATTCTATCACTGGAATATTAAGAGCAATATTAAGAATTTGAATGTTGCCGCACATATTCTTAGTCCATTATTTTACGACTCTCCTCCTCTTTTACGATGGACTTTAAGATTTAGAGTCATTGTATTTATCATTTTTGTAAAAAAATGAACAGAAAGAAACACTTTGTCAAAAATAGAATTGATTGTCAAATACGGTTTTCGATTTTTATATATTCAAGTACCTTCAGAACCTATTCTATAAAGACTTACGTCGTCTCATATAAAACTTTTACATGCAAAATATAATGGAGGTAATAATACGTACGTATGTGATATATGCCACACACTCTGCAACAAAAAAAGAGGACAACGTAATTTTTTCATGACTATTTATTAAATATTTGTCCATACACAATAGACGAAGTTTTGCTGTGAGTCTTAGCAAATTAATTATAGACAAGCACTCTTTGTTTGCTGAGTGACTTACAATGTGCTTCACACAATTGTATTAAGAATATATTTATGCATACTTATTTATTTTTATTCTGTAAGGATATTTCGCCCTACAAATTTGACTTCTCATTTAAATCGATAATAAATAGGCGATTTAAATTTTAATTATGTTTATTTCATTTAGATTGTTAAATGAATTTTTCTTTAGGTTTTGATCTTGCGTCGATTCAACTGAAAATCTTTTTTTTATGTGTACTTTATCTAAGTATCAAGTGATCCTGAACCGAATCACTTCTTCAGTGATATTCGGGAGGCATTTGATCATTAGTATCGGATGCCGGTTATCCTTACCGATGGTTTTCTATGGTTTTCCATTTGGTTTTCACAAAGTGAATTCTGGGATAATTCCGTATAAAGTCAACCATAGCTGTATGCCTTCCTCTTCCCTTCATACGCCCCATTCTATTTTTTGACTTAAATTGTACAATTATGCATTGTTTAAAAAAAATAATGAATCAAGAATTGCATTGAATTTGAAATTTAATTTACTAATACACGAATTTTAATATATTGCCAAAGTAACAGCGAGCAAAAATAAAATAAAAAGGAAATTTTTACGAGTACTATTTTTTGATTGAATATTGTTCCTAAACAATCTATCTAATAATAAGTACGTGTTTTAAGATAATAATTCGACCTGCCGCTATCTGTTTGGACGCTATTTTGATCCCATACGACGGCCACATTTTTTAGTGTAAACGGCCACACTAAAGATGGTAAAAAATGAAAAAAAATTATAGTAGGAGAAAACCCATTGGAAACGGAAGAGAATATAACATAAATAAATTACGGGCGATCTGAGGTTGGGAAGTGGAGGGGTGAGTTTTTAAGGGTAAAACACGATTTATTTCTATTTCTAGTAAAACAAGGAGTCCTATAAAAAATGTTAAATGGCAAAGTTGTAAGTAATAAAACGATCTACTTCTTTTGGACTTAAACCACATAACCTCAAAATTTTTCGATTGTAATGGAATTAAATTAAATGGGGTGCTATTTCGATATTTAATCAAAATATGGTGACTAAGTAAATATTTAAAATCAAAAAAATTACAGTTATTTGGAACATAAAAAGGTACGTTGCCGTGGTAACAAAATTTTTTTTTTTGCAAAATTAGAAATGATAGAAATAAAAAACCAACAATTTCGTTATTTCAATTTCAATAACCTCAAAATTTATGTGAAAAAAATGTAAATACAACAGTTAGATGAATGTAGACCTTTTTATTATTTTACCAAAAAGTTAAATAACAATATTTTTCCATAGGACTTGTAGTTTTACCGTAAATCGAGATAAACCGTGTTTTATCCTTAAAAACTCACCCCCGTCCACTTGCCGACCTCAAATCGCTTATAAATTATTTTTCCTTTCATTTTTGTTATATTCTCTTCCGTTTCTAATGGTTTTATCCTACTATAATTTTTTTGGGTTTTAAAAATTATCGACCCTGGTCTACTACAAAACAATGTATTTATATATAAAGTGTCATTTTGCAAATTCGGTTTTTTTTTTTTAAATTGTTTATTGATGTACTAAAGTGACCGAGATGTAAATATTAAAAATATTACCAGAAATTGGTCAAATTCTAAAACTAAATACAAATTTGTTTTGGGTCATAAAATTTGCACTCAACATTGAAGGAAAGAAATTTTTTCACCAAAATTTCTGGTTTTGCTAAGCACTTTAATATATTTATACTCGTTTGATATCATAACGTACAAAATTTCAATTTTCAAATTTAATAATTTTGTGTTTTTTCATATATTTGCGTCACTTTTAATTATTTGCGTTACTAGCAATTTCAAGATTCCAAGGTTTTAATAGAATTTATAAACATAAATGTTATTATTAAATTTATTTTTAATGCGAATAATCCAGAGAATACAATCGATAATTAATTAAATACTGGAAAAGTCAAAATTGAAAATTAAAAAATAAAAAAAATAAAAAGAAAACTAAAAGTCTTTAGTTTATGATAAAATGACTATTAATAATACCTTGAAAAACTTAAGTTTTGGTGCAAAGTTGATGTATTTCCTTTGGGTATAAATGTTATAACCAAAAACCAATTTTTAGAATTTTGCGAGTTTTAGGTTAGATTTTTAATATTTATTGTTATAAATATATTCGAATTGGATTTGTTTTACAATTAATTTTATATATAAAAACCTGTATTTTCTTTTTTGTAGATAATTGATTCTCGATTACTTTCTGTTTTTAAATTGAATAGAAATATTCAGAAATGTTAAAAAAAACTAAAAAATGTGGCCGTCATATTATAAAAAAATTAATATATATAAATATCTAAAAAATAGCGACCAATAAGTTTTTCATTATTTGATAGGTATTAGGAACAATATTCAATCAAAAATTTTTATTTTATTTTTGCTCCCAGTTGTTTCGGTTACATGAAGCGATTTTAATTTTTAATGGCATTATCTGAAAAGTTTACCCAGTAAAAATGACCACACTAAAAAGTTTTTGATCAAACGGTTTGCACTGTGCAAACCGTCACCAAAATTAGCATCGAGTAACATCTCCTCAAAGAATCATTACAACTAGCTAATTCATACTGATGATGGCTACTTTGTAGTCGAAATACGTATTTATTAAACACAAAATAATTTGATCTAGGAAATTAGGGCAAGAAATGGAAATTTATATATTTTTTTTATTAGAAACACATTTCTATAGTAATACCATATAGTACGGGATCCGGCTGCTAAATTAATTAGTTCATGAATAATTTAGATTATATTACTTATATTTAATTTTTAAGTATTTTTACAGCTAGAGGAAGTCACTTTTCATCAGGTTCCAATTAAAAATTACCTGCGAGTATTATTAATCAAAATAATATTTATGTACTTTTAGAGTACCATTTCGTTTACATATTATGGAAATAAAAGATACACCACTTCACAACAGTGTATTTAAAAGATCTGAAAGGCAAAGTGGCTGCTGATTACTTAGCCACAAACTATACGCACCCAGGTATAAACACAGTTGTGGAGTGGTGTAGGTTTTATTTCTATAAGATGTAAACGAAATGTTTCACTAAAAGTAAATTAATATTTAAATTAATAATACTGGCGGGTAATTTGAATTTAGCACCTGATGAAAAGGGACTTCCCCTAGTTGTAAAATTACGTAAAAATTAATTCTTGATTATCTAAAATATTAATATATTAATTTAACAGCCGGATCTTAGACTATTTGAAATTGAACTGTTTTGTTTGTTAATATTTTTGTAATTAATTCATAAGTAGCTAGCTTTAATTCAAATATAAAAAAATCACTAAATAAAATTTAGCGTTCCTTTCATCTCAAAGCCCAACTGCATAACTTTAGGAAAATAATTTAGACATAATACCGAAAATATTTGTCTCATCCGAAATTCATTCCTATTAGAAAATCTGATCATACATCAGACAAAAATCTTAAGCAACCGCATATCATTAAATATTATCGGATACGTACAACGAACCAATGAACTTTTAAATGTTTTTAATTTAATTAATTACTTCTTTTAATTCTGTTTCGTCTTCACACAGCATCGTATGTGTGCAAACATGATATGATTTTCTGATCAGAAAATCGGATGTCTTATGTATAATTTTTACCGACGTGTGCGACGTCTAATATAGAATACACGCTACATAAGATTTACATAAGATTTTCGGATTTAAATATATTATATTGTGCTTTCACCCTTATAATTATCATTTGAATATAAACTTATACTTCCAACAATGAATAACCCTTAAAATTTGCTTAGTTAAATATTAACCATTAATAAATCCTAAGTTAAAAACATAATAATTCAATGTTTTTTTAAACATTTCCCTGGAATTTTTAATATAACAAGTGAAGACACCAACTAACAGTGTTAATTGTTTAGAAACATATGGTTGAATATCATTGTTCGAACTATTTTTAATAATTATTCATAAAATACTATAAATATCCAGTCTATACAGTTATATATGCTTATAAAATAATATGTGTTGTAATTACCAATGTGTGATAATTAGCTAAATTTGAGTTTAAATTGTGACAAATCCTAACATTTTACGAAAAAAAAAAAATTAAAAACAAAACATGTTTCTTTCAAAGAAATAAACATGTTTTGTATTTGAATTTTTCTTTTATCTTTTATAGTTTTCAAGTATCTAATGGACCTAATTGTCTGATGATCAGAACTTCTTATATACAAATTTCTTATATAACTGTCTGATGGTGTACGTTAACCATCAGATTTTCTGATCAGACAAATCTTATCGTTTGCGCCCGTCCTAAACTCGGCCATGTTACAGGTAATTCGAATTTTCTGTTTGTGGTGGGATTGTCAAGTTTTTTTTACACTAAAAGACTAGAGCTATAACAAATCTAATTATTTCGTAGAAAAACTCTGATTAATATCAATGATTAATGATTACTATGATCAATTATCAATGACAATGATTAATACTTTATTAGTTTGGACATTATTGGAGTTTTCAATTTCGAAACGTAATCACTCAAAAGTAAACTTCATTGCCTTTAAACAAAACAGTTTATATGCGTGATTTTTACACACTACCATATACACAGATATAACAAACGAGTATATACCTGGTGCATTGTAGTGTGTGTAATATAAGCCACACCATTTTTATATATGTGTGTCATAGTGTGTGTAATGTTTTTTTATTAATTTAATAATGATTCATTTTATTAATCACATGGACTGAAAAGTCCCGGGCCTAACAAAGAAAACACAGTTTTTTTGGTTCAAAATTAGCTTTATTCACCAACGTAATCATTTCAGTCCCCTGCGTTCTGCATCATCGGTGTCTCTACTATCACGTTTGAATTCTGCAAACCAACGTTTTATTGTTGTTTCTGATGGAGCGGAGTCCCCATAACACTTTTCATGCCATTGCTTCGCTTGAACGGTATTTTTCCCCATCAAGAAGGAGTGTAAAATAAAAACACGAAATTGTTTTTGATCCATTATTTTTACAATGTTTTCAAAAATTTACTGTTTAACAACGGAACTTTCCAAAACGTTAATGTTTTGTAAACACAATTTTCCCAACTCAATATTACCTGTTACAAGTCGATACATCCGTTTTTCTTTTTCAAAGGACCACAGACTTCAAAATACAAATAATTTTACATGGAAACCCAGAAAAGGGTCTTTTTTTACAATTTGCTTAAATTAATATTAAGGATTAAAACTTCGTTTTCTAATAAACCTGAATATGAACATTTATTCAGAACTCCAAAAACGACATTGATAAAAGTTGTATATATGAGCAAAAAATTTACGAAGTACATGCTAAAAGCTTTCAAATTTCTTTTTTTCATATCGATATGGACATTACCATGGCAACCATAAAAGAATTAAGTCAATTTTGTTGATGCTTCAAATGTTTCAAATTATTGTATTCCTTTAATTCACTGAATGTAATCAATGGAGTCTTTCTCATACGGTGAGCTATAAAAGTAATTCTTGCTATTCTTTTATAAAAATCTGTTTTTACAGTTTTTTAAAATTATTGTCGAGGATCAAACAAATTTTTTTTCTTCAATTTTTAATGGAGCAATTTGATTAAAGACTTATTAAAAACCATCTTAGCAAAATTTCGACTCTAGTAAGTAGAAAGAAAAGAAATTGAGGGTACATGTTAAATTAATGATTCATGTATTTAACTAAAACAACTTTTTCAAAATGTATTTTTTTCATAATTTAATTTTGGTATTTCATTTTCAAAAATTGTTATATATATAAGAAAAAAAAAAAAAACAATTTTTTTAAGAACTCAAATTTACTAGTTTGATCACATCTTTCATCTTGATGCGATTGTTTGTTCACTACGATTACGGCCGTTCCAAATTAACTACTAAATTAGATAATTTTTTTATTCTTTAATTTTTTCCAATAGTTCAATAAATAATCTTCGAAATTATAAAAGCTCATATAAATTATGATCTGGAAAAATTCAAATTAGTGTCTGGAAAACCTGCTATAGACAGGCACTTGAGTTCTCAATATATAGTACACACCCTTTTTGTCTATAAAATAGGTATAATTTTTATAAGCCTTTTAACGTTTTTCTGACAAAATATAAAATAGGTATAATTTTTATCTAAATCCAAAAGAAACCGTCTAAACCAACTTACGTGTTTTTTAATTTGCATTCATTTTTCTTGCCATTGCAGGTTAGAATTATTTAACTATGTACATAAAATATTATTATATTTAGAGATTGAAAATTATAATTTATAAAGAAATACACTGTAAAATGTAGAAAGTTTTGGCTCTTTAGAATCATTTTTGAAATATGTTTAAATAAAAACATGATTTAAATATGATTGAAGAGACATCTATTATTATAATAAATTACAATTATTTTTTTATTCATGTTCAAATGAATTTAAATCCAACCATTATTATTTAAGCATACATTAATTCCAATTTGCAATGTCAGTTAGTATACATTATAGCTATGTCAAATTCATAATTCATTTAAAAATAAATTGATTATGATTCATTTAAAATTAATCTATTATTTAATTAAAAACTGAAATAGAACTACAACTATGTGTACAATGTATAGTTCAATAATGTTCATATTTAAATGATTTTTGCAAATTTTCTATAATGTTTTAATTGACTGATTTTATAATTGAACATAATTATTATTTGCGTAGAATTTTTCAATACTATTCTATTATTAATCATATAAATAATGGAATAAAGCTATTAGTGAAATAAATTTAACCATTTTATTTTTAAATATTTGATAACGATAAAAAAAAACGCTATTAAAAATTTTTAAAATATTAGGAAATCCACAAAGCATACGTATTATCCAGGAATGTTCAAAAAATGTTTAAAATTGTACTTAAGGAAGTGCGTGCACCAAGGCAACTTTTGATAAAAGGCTTGATTTTTTTTTAATACAAAGTTTAAATATGTCTAAACAAATTCCAAAAATTTGAAGGAGATTGCCCGATCATTTAAATAAATAATTAACTTTAAAGTTGAGCAATTTAACATTGGTCTTATGGGGTAACCTTCAAACATTGATACATTTCTGTATTTTTCTCGTAAAACTGTCGGTGAATATTTTTAAAAAACTTTTGGATGAAAGTAAATATATTAGTGATAAATTTAATTCAAAAACATTTACACTTGCCCGACTAATTAAAGTGTATTAATTAAAAGAAAAATAAATGCCGCCACTAGCCAATGTTAAATGTATATCTATATATTGAAAAAAATCATATGGTTACTGCGTTCCCCTTACCGCGCTAGAGTCGATACCTATCCCCACACCGCCTGGCGCTCGTACTTCCTTAAAAACACAGAAACAACCTTTTTTTTATCACTAGATAGCATTTTAGTCAAATTCGCACAAAATATGAATAATACGGTGTACCGGACTGAAATTTTAGTTAATACCATAACCAAAACTTGAAAATTAAATAAAAATTTATTCCAAAACAAAAAAGTTATAGATTTTCAAAGATTATTTTCTTTTCTATCTGTTACTTGAAAACGATGTTTACCATGTAATTTATATAAGGATATTAACAGTCATACATAGGTATTTCCTTCTTCGTTAAAGTAGGAATTTTGAATGTCCATATTTTTCTTATTTTTTTTAAGATTATTGAAAATAACTTCATATCCATGTTTGTAAATTAAATACGCTTCAATTGAAGTAATAAAAAATATGCGAACCACTATTAACAAATTTAAAAAAAATAATATCAAACATCTTTAGATTGTCAGTCTCCCAACGTCACATTTATCAATAATGCTACATATGTCATGGCGCCAATTAAAAATTAAACATCGATTTTTGACATAAATATAACAGATTTCCAAGAAATATCAATACTAGTCAAAACTAGCAGAGCAAAGTAAAGCTGCTGTCGTAAAATTACGCTGGCAGAGAGCTGTGTGAAAAAATAAATAATATAATATAAGTACCAGAATTAGGTGCTTTTATGGTATAAATAAATCAATTTAATCAAAATTACAATAAACATTACTGCACTGATTCACTAACGTGAATCACTGGTAAAAAAATGGTCCACCTAGCAGCGCAGTAAATATGCTCAAAATTAGGTGATTGTTAGGTGCTGCAAATTTTTAATTAAGAGAATTAGATGCTTTTATTAGATGCCTTCAATAAAGCAATTTAAATCCGTTTAACAAATATCACTGAAGAAAAGTGTCAACGTGACATGTTGCAAGGAATTTTTGTTGTTTATTTTGATTAAATTGATGTATTGAAGGAATTCCATAAAAACAATTCATTTTAATACTTACATTATATTATTATGGTTTTTATTTCAGGATTGCTCTGTCAGCGTGATATCACAGCAGCAATGCATATTAATGAATCAATTTTTTTTTTTAATTAAAAATTTGTGCACCTCAGTTAAGTTTTTAGCACCTAATTTTAAGCATATTCGAATTAAATTTTAAATACTTGACTCTGCTAGCATGACTAGTATGTAATATCAATGTATTTCTGCATTTTAAATAACAGCAAATAATATACAATTGTTTTTTTCTTTCAGTATTTTTTCTCCAATTATAGTCATTCCCAATAAAATCGGTTTTCACATCCTTTAATAAATCACCTTAATACGTAAAAAGCTTGTAGTAATCCAGTCTTATAATAAATTTAAAAAAAATTCGCTTTTAAAATTTACATCTTTAACATATGACGCATAAATTTTCATTATTTTTGTATACGTTTGTACCAGGCTGTTACCAAAAATAATTTAAAAAAATATTTTACCGATTTAAACTCAAAATTAATGAATAAATTGTTTCCACCATTGGACCTTAAGCTAAATATGTTCTGGGATATTTCAATGCCATTTCATAATAAAGTTATTATTAAATAATTATAATTTTTTTTCTTTTGTTTTAGGTAAGCTGCTGAATAGTCATTAGTTTCTTAACTAGTAATATTTTGGGTAAGAAATCTTTGAAAGTTTGAGCACATGTTAGTCTTCTGTTGATGTATAGCCACGTTTAAACACATTTATCTATACTGTATTCACACGGGAACTAGAACTGCGCGGATGAAAAAGGAAAAATTTTTATTTTTATACATAACAAATAATTTTAAATACTATTGGACCAATTTGAAAAATTCTTTCATTGGGAAGCTATACTATCCCCAGTTGACATAGGCCAATTTTTCTCTCTATATTCTCACGGAAACGGGAACTATGAGGGTGAAACCGCGTGACGTTCGCTAGTTAAATTATAAACTGTTGCAAATACAACAGTATGAGCTATAAACTGAATCCAATTCATCTTTTTAGTTATTTTGATTTGAAGCCATTTATATAGAAATGTTTAATCAACACTCAAAACTTTGAGTGGTTCCTTTTATTCGACTGAATAGGATAGCTTGATTTTAATGTGACTGTTGTGGCATTGCATGGACATGTATTCAATTGAAGTTATCTATGGAATTAAATTCATTTCGTTGCTATGGAATGAATTGATGTTTGTTGTTAGATTAAATTATTAGTTTAGCTTTGTGTTAGTCTTTGATATGTGATGTTTGACAAATTAAAAGGATTTTATTTTTGTATGATTTACGTTCAATAAATTACAAGCTATTTCGACATAGTAAGCGTGGTTTCTGTGAGGTTTTTGGAAATTATAAAGCAGTGTGATATGCTGTGCCTTTGGGAAGCAGGGGCACATCGTGAATATGGGGTCTTCTTGAAATCTGCTAGTATGTGGACTGTCGCCAATGCCGATTCGGGAAGTTTGGGTTGGGAAATGGAGATTTTCGCTAACGGCTTGCGGATGGATTGGGTAGTCAATGGCATGAAAGTGAGGGAAGACTGTGAAATGTGCAAGGTGCAGAAGGTAATGTCAGAGAAGAAGATCAGCTGTGGTATAACTTGCGGCACTGCCAAAGAGCGAACGAGGAGGTTACCGCAAATGCTTCACGATTATTAGTTAGAAGATGATGTGGACATCATAGGGGTGTGTTGTGGCATTGAATGGAATGAGTTGATGTTTGTTGTTAGATTAAATTTATAGTTTAGTTTTTTATTAGTTTTTGATATGTGACGTTTGACAAATTAAAAGGATTTTCATTTTGTGTGATTCACGTTAAATAAATTACAGTTACCTCAACAATTTCAACAATGATTGGTTGGTGTCGACTGAGAATGGTGATTGTTTACAAGGAAATATTAAAAATTATTTTTTACTTTTTAAGTTATTAAGTTCAATTCACGATAAAAACGAGATCACGTTTTACATATGTATACAACTTTAAAATACACCTTTAGTCAGAAATGATGGAAAAATATGACTAACTTTAAAAAAATACAACGAAAAGTATTTCCTGAGAAAATTAATACGAATATTTTCAATAGAATTCATATATTTTTACGCTAGCTTGAACTAACTGATTAAGCATGTAAATTAAAACTGGTAACACCATAAAAACGCTTTGGAAAACGTCCCAAAATATATTAAAATATAGAGAATTAGTATAATACAATTTTTATAATAATTGAGTAATATATTCCATTGTATTTGTTCTATATTTGTTTAGTTATTAATTTAATGGACTATCAATTAAACGGTATTTGAAGTATTAATTTTTGCAAAAATTTAAATAAATTATTATTTAAAAATTCTTTTTTAATTTATCAATTAGTAAAAATTCGTCAAGTCTGTTGAATAAGTTCACGCGTTAAGGAAAGGGTTCGCTAAAAATAATAAGTGTAAATTAAATAGCATAAAAAACAATTATTAATTATTTGAAAAATCGACTCAAACAGTTACAGTAGAGAGAAATTATTATATAAAATCAACATTAGTCGATTTCAAGCAAGAAATTTTTTTCAAACAAATGAGACTTGTTCAAAATCGTAACAATGAAAACGACGGGCGTGTCGAAGCGTTTTTGCAAAAAACCTTTTCTAAATACAAAATAGTTTTACTTCAGAAATTTAGTATCTGGAAAAATACTTCGACTTGTGGAAAGTACAATTTATATAACATTAGAAATTATCCTTATTTTAGAGGTCTCATTTATTATATCAAAAAAATAATTATCCAAATCAATCGATCTGGTACAAACTTATCAGCAAAAATCGGTTCAAAATGTTAAATCAAAATGTTAAACCAGACTCAATACCAACAGCATACTTGAAAATTGATAAGCTATCAAAGATAATGTATCAATCTCTTTCTTGAAAACGATGTTTAATATATAATTTATATGGAGACACTAGAAAGTGACGTTATAAGCAATAACTACCCTCTTTGTTTTATTTTGAATGTCCACATATATGGTTTATTTTTTTATATTAAACAAAATTATTTAAATTAAATTTAATTCCATGTTCGTCCAGTAAAGACGCTTCAATGAAAGTAATGAAAAAAATTTAGTCAAATACCGTATTTTTCTTTGCTATAATAATTTCAGGATATTTAGCCGTATCACCTTTGATATTTTTGAAAAATAAAACTATTTTACTACCACTCTGTACTCAATAGATTTGCAAAAATTTATATGCTTATAATTGATACAAATTTTATGAAATACAAATAGTTTTATTGTATTATCACATACCGTACCATGCAGTGCAACTACGTGTTCAATTGTTTGCGTTATTTAAAAAAAGTAAATCTAAAATATACTTAATTATTATTTCATTATATTCATTGAGATTATGTGTGATGAAATATTATGAATTATAGAATGAATGATCGGTGAGAATATCATGACAAATGTTTTACTTCGTATTGTTTACGGTTCTTTTAGGCCAGTTGTCTTAGGGTTTCACCTCGAAATTTAATGGAATAAGTTGAATTTTTGCACAAACCTTCATTTTGGTATTATAAAACACTTGTTCTAAAATTCACAATTGGTCACGTTTTAGGAATCTTAAATATTCAGGATCAAAGATCCAAGATTTAGTTATTTTAGAATAATTCATTTTCTCTGCCTTCAATCGTATTTTTATTTCTTTTCATTGTTGTAGAAAGTAAAATTGTCTACAAGTTTTGTCTGAAACCTTTTTTTTTACGTTGAACCGTTTTCGAGATGGAGTGCGCAGAAGATGGAGCGCTTAGCCATAGTTAATGTTAATGGTAGCGAAGAAATAGATTATGAGAATTCACCTGAAATTGACGGACGGAAGATGAAGATACCTATCATAAAAACTTAGTATTAGTAAAAATATTTATTTGGAAAGGAGCTACAGCTGATCTTTGGAGCTCCTCTGAAAAAAAAAACATTTTGCGGTGACTACTATATTGAATAATTTCTAAGGTTGCTTACACGTGAACAATTGTGAATTTTAGGGCAAGCATTTTAATACCAAAATAACGGTGTATACAAAAATTCAGCTGATTCAGTTGGATTCCGAGATTGACCCATTTATTTGACTAAGATGATTGGACTATTTATTAATAGTGTTACTCTTAATGCTGCTGAACAATTAAAATCTTTGTCGTATTTGATTTCAAATTACCATAACATAAAAGACAATTTTTTCTTATAACATAACATATGACAATCAACATAATAAAATATTTATTAAACAAAACATTTTATAATAAATACATAACAATATTTATGTATTGAATTTGTAAACTGTCTGATGAAGTGTTAATAAAGAACGAAACGTTTCAAAGTAAGAGCTTTGTTTTAATCCTCTAATTCTTATTAAAAATTAATTATTATTATTTTTTTCCATTGTTGATAGTATTTTGTACTCGAATGTATTTCAATTTATCAGCAATTTATTTCTCACGATGCTGGGAACAGATACTTAATATCATTATCATATTTCAAATACTCTGAAAATCCACCATCTACTGATGGTGGTTGTAACTCCATTAAAACCTACCCTAGAATTGATATACTGTAGTTGAAAAAAAAATTTAACTCAATTCAAGGGATGGTTTCAATTAATAGTTTCCGAGGTGAAATTTTGAATTAAAATTTTTGTTTAACCTCTGTTAATTCCAGGGAAAATTTAGTTGTAACCAGCCTCAGTTTTCATCTTTTTGATTCGTGATCAACGATACTAAAAACCCCGCAGAAACGAAATTTTGAATTTAAAAAAATTTTCTTATCACAGCTTGGGATAGTTTTAATGGGGTGGCAGCTATCCTCAGTTGCTTTTAAATCTTGGATTTTATATCTGCTACTTCTAGGGGGTTTTAATGGGATTGAAACTATCAACAAAACAAAATCCCAGACGATTTTCGGGGTAATAATTTTGAATTTTTATACTCGACATACATAATATACTAAAGTATACTAATTTTAGTCCAAAGTTTATAACGCTACCTAATATTGACCACACAAACAAAATTTTGGTAAAAATATTAATAGAAGCACCAAATTAGTCCATCGTCGGTCGACTGCACGTCTGCAATTTTTATGATGTATTCTAAACATAAAAACTGAATTGAAGTTCGTGAATGAGTAAAATCGGTTAATTGGGTCCTATGGATCCTTGACCTAACTCTTAAACTATAAAAGATAGAAGATAGAAAATTTTGTTTGAAACATTTTTTCATTAAATGTTTGTGTTATCCACAATTTCTGCTCAAATTTGGCTAAAAACACATATAGGTAATTACAATACCTACTATTATTATTATTATTATTATACATGTATATAACTGTATAGACTGGATATTAATAGTATTTTATGAATGCCAATTAAAAATACTCCAAACAATGATTCAATCATATCTATTTAGTCTAAGAATTTAAACAATTAACTCTGTTAGTCATTATTTTCACATGTTTAAAATTTTATCAATTTTCATAGTGAGGTAAAGATTAGTGGTGATGAATGTAATGTTCCTGAAGGTTTAAGTAACAAGTAGAATCAAGAATTTTACCAGAAATTTTGACCAAAATTGGGATGCCATACCTCAAAATAAAACCGTATTTGCACTGCTGGCAATCACGGCAAAACGATTCAACGCACCATAAAACGTAAGTTCGCAGAACTAAAATTATATACGCGAGAAAAGAAATAGCAAAATTGTTTGACCGAACGAAATGTGAGTTTATGAAATTTTTGAACGCGTTTTCTGCGTTGTATGAAAACTTTAATTATCAACCGCGTTTATTACATTCAGAAAATTTATTGTAAAGTTTTTGGGCCTCATCAGTGCCTTCTCCTAAACGGTATTGATGAAGTTTATATTGGAGAATATAAACCAATTATGATAAAGAGGTGTGTCACTCATCGTGTGTGAGGTCTATTGGCCAATGGTGCTACTAGTCTTAGCGCGTTTTAAACACAATATTTATTTTTATACAGTTAGAAACTGCTAGTAATAACTTATATAATACGCGCATTTCCGACATTACTAATTTAGTTAAAAAACTTTCGAAATAAAAAATGAAGATGAGCTTATTGTAGTAAATAGAAAACGAACAACAGTTAAGTAAGTAGGTATCATATTATCTGATTTAAAACATTTAAAAAAAAAAAAAAAGATGTGGATTTATGTTTTATATTCATATCGTGTATAGTACGTGCGAGGGACATCTTAATTGATTGATGCACCACGAGCAGTTAAACTGTGTAATAAAACATTCACATTAATGAAAATAGAAATATTTGTTTAATTATTGGCATGGAAATTGTATAGCAAATGTTTAACAAATATTATATATATATATATATATATATATATATATATATATATATATATATATATATATATATATATATATATATATATATATATATGTATATATATATATATATATATATAAAACAAAAGTCAGCAAATTTTTCCAATAAACAATAAAATCGATAAATTCATGTGGATTTATGTTTTATATTCATATCGTGTATAGTACGTGCGAGGGACATCTTAATTGATTGATGCACCACGAGTAGTTAAACTGTGTAATAAAACATTCACATTAATGAAAATAGAAATATTTGTTTAATTATTGGCATGGAAATTGTATAGCAAATGTTTAAATATATATATATATATATATATATATATATATATATATATATATATATATATATATATATATATATATATATATATATATATATATATATATATATATATATATATATATATATATATATATATATAAAACAAAAGTCAGCAAATTTTTCCAATAAACAATAAAATCGATAAATTCAAAGTGATTAATTACTAATTATTTGATGAATATGAATAAAACCTTGAGTGAAAAATAATTATTTATATTTCTTATTTTCCGAAGTAATACTTTCTTACTATTCATCATTTAACTATGCATACAATTGAAAATTATCTGAACTTGATCAGGGGATTTCTGACACTATATTCCTGACAAACTGGGAAAAGTCAGGAAATTTAATTATTTTTCATTGTAATGTTTGTCCTATTTTAGATAAATGCCCTATGTTAATAATTCATATACCATTCACAAACTTATATTTCATTTCATTAATGAAGTAGTATTTTGTAGTCCTATCAACGAAAGAAAACAATTTGATTCACGGTGTCCATGCAAGAAAAATTGCAAACATCTTCTACAATATATATTAAAATTGATAAAGCCTTGCCAAATTTATTTTATACAACTTTGCTTAAAATACACATATGGTGACCACTTGGAACGGCATGACATTTTTTTGTGTCATGAAATTTCAATGATTGTTGTGGAAAAATTGAGTTATTTCAAATATTTTTTTATTTCTGTGCTGCATTGAAAATCGAAATTTTTAAGGATTTTTTCCAAAAAGTAGCGGGGTTTAATAGTAATTGTAATTTCTTCGACTATTCTATTAATTGCTAAATAAAAAATAAAATATTGCTATACGATTAATCTAATTTTCTTTTACGATTTTAAAAATGATGGACTATAGGAGATAAAGGAATTAACCTAGTGAATATATCAACTAACACAGTTAATTGTTCAGATACTCGATGTTTAGTATTAATGTTAGAACTATTTTAATCAGCATTTTTTTAGCATTTATTATATAATCTACATATCCAGTCTATACAGTTATAAATATATATTATAATAATATGTATTGTATTTATATATGCACTTACTTAATATCTAAATTTGAGCTAAAATTGGGGGAAACTTTTTCAAAAAAATGTTTCATACAAAAGTTGTTTGTTTTAAAAAAATCAAACATTTTTCATTTTTAAAATTTTCTTCTATCTTTTATGGTTTAAAAGTTAAGTTCTGGACCCAATGGACAGATTCTGCTCATTGGAGAACTTAATCTCATTCTATATGTCACCAAAATTTCAACTTTTTAGGTTTTCACTTTTGAGTTATCTTGGAGGCGAACATGCGGAAATGGACTAATTAGGTAATTTTATGAACTATTTATACCAAAATTTTGTTTGTACGGTCAATATTAAGTCTCGTTATCAACTTGAGACTAAAAATAATATACTGTGACATATTATGTATATGCCGATATACATCTAAATGTTATCCTCTCGCTTAAACGGTCTCATTTTTACATTTCTATTTTCACACAAATTGATCTTCACTGCCGCAAAAAAATGTATAATTTTGGAGCCGTGGAACTTAAACCTTACTTAAGTCCACTTAACTCACTGTAGTTATACTATCTTCATTTGTTTTAATTTTCATGATGAAAACAATAGTACTTTCTACCAAAAAGTTAAAAAATATAAATATTTTAAGTAGATTGTTATGGAAGTACAGATTCCACTTAATATGCCAAGGTCATTTCAATCGATACATCACTGCAGTTTGTAATCTTTCTTTTTTACAATTCATTCAAAATATTTAATTTTATTATTATTATTTGTATTTTTTTTTTTTTTTGTAAAAAAAATTCTATGAATTGATCTAAAATAATAATAATAATATAACATATAGCACACGGACAACACCCGTGGTGATTGATATTTGGCATATTTTTTTACAAAATGAATATTAGAGCAGAAACTGGAGGTACTATAGTATACAAAAATCGAGCACCGCTTTCTTTAATGAAATTGTGGTCAGTATAACTTAACTATAAAAGATATGATGGATGTTGTCTGATCTTTTATGGATTCAATTCATGTTTATAACCGAGGGAGGGGATCCTTTTTCGATGAACTGTTAGATATGACGTCAGTTTTCAATAAATTTTTTCAATAAATGTTTCGTGTTTCTACTATAAGCAATTAAAGATTGAAAAAAGGCAAAAAAAGAAAATTAAAATACCTTCCAATAGAACTCGAGAAAACCATATTTAAAAATTGCGTGTTTTGCCTTTTTCAATTTTAAATAATCGCTTATAGCTTCAACACCGGATATTTTTCGAAAAAAAGTGTATGAAAAAGTTATTATTAATATGATTTCAAACATTTTAGTTCATCGTAAAAGGAGAGAAAATAGCAAAAGCAAATAGGACCAAAAATTGTTCTAGCAACATCCGGATTCTTAATATTTCATCCATTGTTAACGTGGTTTGTTTCACACACGTGAAAATTTTGAATAAAAAATAAAAGTAATTTAGTTTCATGATATGTGAATAGATGTCTATACGTAGAATTTATATTGAATATGTATAGTCCCGGTCAAAAAAACGCACCTACCTGAACATTGCATGGTTTTTAAAATTACAAAATACGCGATTTTTATGGTGTACTCAGAGCAATAATAAAAGTTATACTTAGTGCATCCTGGATTATACAGAAACTTTTTACAAATATCTATATAGCCAATTATATAAATCATTACCTATTTTATTTTCACACAATCCCTTATTATATCCGTAACCGAAACTAACAAAAAAATTTCATATCCGAAACCGATGTAATATTAGTTCAATATCCATATCCGAAATTTTATATCGATAATATCCCGGCTAAAAATTAATTATTTACAATTAAACTAGTGAAAGTAACAAATAATTGAGTTAATTGTTTAGATGCTAGAAATATGATTGGATTTGATTATTTGGACTATTTTTAATTAGTATTCATAAAATACTATAGATATTCAGTCTATACAGTAACACGTCCATACAATTTGTATTGTTATTATTATCTATATGTGTTTATTAGCCAAATTTGAGCTAAAATAGTGAAGAAATCAAACATTTAACGAAAAAAATGTTCGAAACAAAAGTTATTTGTTAAAAAAAAAATAGAAATTTTTGTATTTGAAATTTTCTTCTCTCTTTTGTAGTTTAAAAGTTGGGTCAAGAATCCATTGGACTCAATAGACCGATTTTACTCATTCACGAACTTAATTGATTTTTTATGTTTAATATGCTTTACCCAAATTTCAGTTCGCTATCTTTTACTGGTTTTGAATTATCGTGATGACTTAAATTCAAAATTTAAATTGATTCAAAAATACAGAAAACGACTATCTTTGTTTACTAAGTCAAAACTTTTAAATGTTCATATTTTGTTCATTTTTAAATATTAAAAAATAGATAATTTGCTTCAGCCCCCCGGTTTCTGAAGGAAAAGGCTTGAGGTAATAAAAAAAATGAAGTAATAAAGAAAACCTGGTCATTATGCTTGATAACGTCCAATAATTTGTTTAATTACAAATTCTTCCCATAAATTTATGTTTTTCAGCTTTAATAATGTGTGGATAATAATTCATGTTTGTTTAAAAATATAAAACTACTGCTAAAACATCGTGACTCCAATCCCCAAATTCATCTCTAGATCCCACAAAATTCAGCCTGTCTGTCAAAAAAATACACCCCGTCCGCCGTTAACAAATTATCCAAATAAATTATTTAATGGTAACAAATTATATCAATTTATCTGTGCTCGATTTTGGTATATTCAAGTGTCTTCAGATCCTTCTCTATAATGTTTTTAAAAAAATACGTCTTTAAAACTACAAACAACCCACGTACCTGCTTGGTCTTTGTTAGTTTTTGTTACCATAACGTTATTTTTTTATTCTTATTCCTAGAATTTAAAATGTTTTTTTTTTTTTTTTTTGTTTGTTTATGGTTGGTATTATTGAATGATGTCAGATATTTTTATGTTGTATTTGAAAATTAACGAAATTATTAACGAATTTGGAAGTTTCATATACATTTTTATACTTGAACTGAAATTTTGATGACGTATCCTAAAGATGGAAAGTGATTTTAAAAAAGTCCTCTATCTTTTATAGTTTAAAAGTTTGGTCAAAGATTCACTGGACCCAATGCACCGATTTTTCTCATTCACGAACTTTTTATGTTATAGTACGGGATCCGACTGCTGAATTAGTACATTAATAATTTAGATTACCAAGATATAATTTTTAAGTATTTTTACAGCTAGAGGAAGTCACTTTTCATCAGGTTCCAATTAAAAATTACCTGCCAGTATTATTAATCAAAATAATATTTATTTACTTTTAGAGTAACATTTCGTTTACATCTTATGGAAATAAAAGCTACACCACTTCGTAACAGTGTATTTAAAAGATCTACAAAGTCATAGTTGTTGCTGATTGCTTAGCCACAAACTATACGCACCCAGGTATAATTTTGTGTGAAACTTTTCGTTGATAATGTATACTTATTTCATTTTTACCACATTAAAGCTCATTTTTTTCTGTAGTAAATGATATAAAGCTGCCTATATAAAAAAAAAAACTCGCAAAGCAAAGTTCCCAACCCTAAAAGATTCGTATCTATCTGTTTGGTGTTTGTTAGTTTTTATTTTGTTATACTAATTTAGCAGACGGTTCTTAGACTATTATGAACTCGCTTTTTATGAATAGAATACGTTCCAATATTTCAGCTCGTTAGCTCTTTTTGTTTCTGAAGTATCGTGATGACGATCGGACGAACAACTTGAAATGGACTAATTAGATGTTTCTATGAACATCTACACCAAAATTTTGTTTGTGCGGTCAATATTAAGTAGCATTACAAACTATAGACTAAATTTAATATACTCTGACATATAATGTATGTCGAGTATAGAAATACAACAATTATATCTCAGAATAAGTTTCATTAAAATATTCATTTACACTTTAAAATGACCGGTTTCACAAGTATTCTTTGAATTACCTTTTAAATGAATTTATGGGAAGATCGCGCAATGTCTTGGGTACAGAGTTGAAAACTTTCATGTGGTTTGTATAAACTCCTTTTGACATCATTGCAGAATCAGCTTTGGGATCATATAGCTCTGGTTGGTGTCTTTTCAGATGGTCATGGCTGTTCATATCTTATTCAAAATAGAAATTATTCTTAACAAAATTTGCAGGTTCTCACATATAAATGCACGGTTCTTCCTTGCAGTTCCAACCATTTTAATTGTATGTACTACTTCTGTGACAAGAACGCGCCAGGCACCAAAAATTTTAAGATCAAATATGAATTTTAAAGTTTCCACAATTGCTACTAATTTATGTCAGACAAAATTACAGCAAGTTGTGGACGGTTTAAGCAGTATAGAATATTGAAAACTAAAAATAAAGAAAAATTGTTAATTTTAGTTGAAAAATAAACAATTTTTTTATGTGCACATGGGTATTTTATTTTCCACAATATACATAGAGTCGAAATTCAGGTTTATTTATTAAAAAAATAAATTCTATATAATTAGGTACAAATATTTAATGGCTAATAAAATTATGTATTTATTGTTAAAATTAAAAGTTACAAAATGAAATAGTAAACAATGATATTTAAATAATTTATTTTGAATTTCCTACGCAAATAATTGTTTAATATGTTTAACCTCTATACACAAGTCTAATAAAAGGGGGTGTATATTACACGGGCTGAACAGTCCCGGGCCTAACAGTTAGATGGTGCTAGTTTTATTACAGTCACCTTTTTTTTCAGTTAATACTAACCTTCAAAAGACAGCTGTTAAAATTTCATGATATTCTATTCATTAGTTTGTGAGTTATTGTGCAAAGAGTGACGCTACTTTTATTATTTTCAAAGCAATGGATCAAAAACAATTTCGTGTTTTAATTTTACGCTGCTTCTTTATGGGAAAAAATACCGTTCAAGCGAAGCAATGGTATGAAAAGTGTTATGGGGACTCCGCTCCATCAGAAACAACAATAAAACGTTGGTTTGCTTACTTCAAAACTTGCTCTTACTTGGTCGTAGAGACACCGATGATGCAGAACGCAGTGGACTTCCAAATGAGACGGTAACACCAAAAAACATAAAAAAATCCACAAAATCGTTTTGAATGATCGAAAAGTGAAGTTGCGTGAGTTAGCTGACATCAGAAAGATATCAAAAGAACGTGTTGGCTTTATATTGCATAAGCATTTGACTATGAGAAACCTCTGTTCAAAGTGGGTGCCGCGTTTGCTCACTGTTGACCAAAAACGAAAACGTGTTGATGATTCTGAGCAGTGTTTGGCCATGTGTAAACGTAACAAACCGGAATTTTTGCGTCGATATGTGACAATGGATGAAACATAGATCCATCACTTCACTCCGGAATCAAAACGATCGTCATCTGAGTGGACACCAACTGGATGAGGCCTATTTTGAGGCAAAAGATAAATCGTTCTACAAAAGTGATATTGAAATGATTGCGTTGCTCTTGATGGAGATTACGTTGATGAATAAAGCTAATTTTGAACCAAAAAAACTGTGTTTACTTTGTTAGGCCCTGGACTTTTCAGTCCATGATGTTTGACCTAAAAAAAAACGTATCTGTCATTTTACTAAATGATATGCAAACTTCATAAGGTTTTCGTTATTATTATTATTATTAAATTTAATCTTAAAGTCTATAACACTAAAAAATATTGAAGGCTGTTTCAAAACGTAAGCCATTTTCATGTATTTGTCGTTTCGTCCGTCATTAGGGTAGTTCAAAAACGAAGAGATATCGAACTGATAATAAAAGATTGTTTTTCTTAAAATCCTACATGTATTATCTGAAACATTTTTTCATAAATTATCTAGATTCGACACAATTCAAACTCAAATTCAGCTAATTATCACTTGATACTAATATCAATTATGCAACAAGTTTTTTTATAGCTGTAGGGGCTATGTATTTAAGGTATTTTATAAATTTTAATAATTATAATTAGTTCAGTCATATGTCCAATATATATAAAATTGTGATCTTCGCTTGTTTTGTTTTTTTTTTCTAATGAAAGAAATTACACATAAGACTGTAAAAAATTTATTAAGTTTTAATAGAATTTCTTCTTCCTATTATATCCATTTTTATATTTCTTCATTGGAAGCTCAAGAAGTAATTTAGTTAAGTAACAAGTCATTTATTAAAACTATGTAAACAGTTACCAGTCATGTTATATAATTTTATACCACAAAACTATTAATATTATCGATCAGTTTCTGATTAACATTTTTTTCTAAAAATATCAAACCAATTTTTTTTGCGCTGAATAGGGTTTAGAATCTTAAGTTAGTTCTCTACTTTCGTGTGTCAAATAGATCTGTAGCTTCAAAATGAAGGAATGCATTCTAATAAAAACTTGGCCTCCTTGTAGGTATTTCGAAAATGTTTTTAGTTTCTGGAATATACACAATTTTCAATATAAAAATGTTTGTATCTATTTCCATTTGATCTATTTTCTTTTAAAATATTCCGAAAATTAAAATTTACACTAGTTTTTGTATAAAAATGGTCGAATTTTGAGGTTTTTATCTATTGTGTTTTAACTATTTCAATATCTCAAAAAAGAAATAGAATTATGAATTACTTAAAGGATAATGTTAAATTAATGTTTCACATATGATTTAAATCAATAAATCAAATACGTCGCGAATAGGAAATGTTTTTCTGTGTGAGGTCAACTGGATCCCATGTAACCCTCACGTTATTATTATAATTGGACGTGTGACTGCAACGGGTTAATAGAAAATTGAATATTAAATTCGGTACATGGAAGTTAAAGTGTATGCTGAAACCACAGTTTATTCAACATTTATTTAAAATCTATGATTTTTTACATCTATATATAGATTCATTTTGTAGCATAAAATATATACGTCCATCGTATTGTTTTCAATGTTGTACGTACGGCTTTTACGTTCAAAGTTGCGTAGGTACGTGTTGTCTGGTTTTTATAAAATTAAACTAATAGTCAAGTAAAATGGAAAAATATTAAAAAAGCTGGTGAAAAATGTTTATATATATATATATATATATATATGGTTAAAAAAATGGGTCATGGGTCCATTAGATCCTAATGAACCGATTTTGCCCATTCACGAACTAAAACTTACATTTTATTACCTAGAATTCGACACCAAAATTTACTAGCAATACAAACTTTAGACTAAAATTAATATACTCTTGAATTCAAATTTTGGTGTCGTATTCTGGGTAATAAAAACTACACATAAAACTGTATAGACTGAATGTTGAGAGTATTTTATGAATGCTAATGATTAAAAATATTTTACTTAGACAATTATTGTTATCCTCACTTGTTTTATACTGTTTTCTACTGAAGGCTTTTATTTATTTATTTTTCTGTTATTTATTTTAATTATTGTTATTATTTTTAATGCTATATTTTTGAAAATGACGATTTTTAAATAGTCTTTTGATCTTAAATCCCCCTCCAGCTCGGAAACTACCTTAATAACCTTAATACCCCAAAAAATCTAACAACAGAGGAATGTTCCTCGGGGGGTTTTTAGTGGTTTTATTCATAAATTTGAATGAAAAAAAAAAGATTTTTGTTAATTATTAATTTTAATATATTTTCTTTCTTTTAATATCTGTTAATTATCTAAGATCATTTAAAATTTGGTCTGGAAATATTCAAATCGATGCCAGTGAGTTTTTTTTCCTCAAGATAGAGTAACGCCTTGTTTACTCAACTTTTTTCTATCCCAATAGAGATACAGATTTGTAGACTTGGCCTAATTAGATTACTTTACAAAAAGTTCCAAAAGTTTGTATCTACGATCAATATGTCAAACGATTTCAAACTTCTAATAAAAATGTACTTCGTATACTCAAATAATCAAAAAACGCAACGACCTCAACCTTCAACGCTCACTTAAAATTATACAAACAAATGTTTAAACAAAACAGAGATGTCTTTAAAATTTGAACTAAAAAGTATAAAATAATTTTTAATTTTTCCTTGTTACCAATTCCTTACCAAAACCATTCTCAGTCGATGTCAATCAATCAATTCTTTGGCTATGGATAAGATGGGTATCGATTTCGAAAAGATCATAAGGAAAAATTTTAAATTCATTTTTACTTATTAATTGTATAAGTCGGTGCCCATCTTACCGACTTCAAAAGGTAAATGGTACCAAGAAAATACCTAAATTTATCGCTAAGTTGACTGTTTACTTATCAAAAAAATCAATTTTCTGCGTTATGGCTAGAGCGATTAATTTCTATTTTCCACAACTAATTATCGATTAATTAACGGTTAATTATGAGCCTATTTCGAATTTAATTGGAAAAAGTTGTTTCGCTAAGTTGACGTTCATTGAAAAATTGATATCTAGATTACATACATTGAATTCTCCGTATTTAACCGTCAATGGCATAGTTTTAAGAATAGCTTAAATATTTAAGATCCGGATGTCGGCCGAACCAGTTTTTAGTTCAATTTAGGTTTTTTGGTGAATGTTTTTGGAACTTGCAATATCGAATATCGTCTGTTAGTACGTACACAAACTAATTTTTTTTCTCGAAATAACCTAATGTTGGATTTTTAATGTGTAATGTTGGACAAAAATCAACACTTTTGGACTAATACTGTTTTTCGAAAAATGATTTATTTTTGTGCTATAAGCGCTCTAAATTCGAAAAACAGTAATCAAAAGACCAAAATTTTATGAAGAAGAAAAAACTTGGCAAGGACCTTATGATTTTCCACAAATAATTCATTGAAAATTAATACGATTTCAACTTTGATTATATAAAAAGCTTCCATGCTATTTATTAATTAATATTTTTATGTAACATTCAATCTTGATGATTGGGTTGATAATCTGGGGCCTAATATTATAATCCACTTGAGAAAAAATTTCATTTGAAATAGTTTTTTCTCATTTATCTATAAATAGTCTATTTCTATGATTATTTTTGAAAATTGCTTCACTGGTAAGTGGGTACAAGTGTATTTAATCACCTACTAAGAGCAATTTTGGATGGCTAAATTAGATTGAACTTAAAAATTAAAAGTAATTTACTATAATAGTAGTTGTCTTTTCAATCATATTTTGGTCACATGGGGTCAAGTGGACACAGCTAAACTTTGGAACTATTATTTCAATATAAATGTACTATTTTTTTTCATGGATCAGCTTAAATTTCATGGATAACTTATTATATTGCATAAATGAGTGTAAGACAGTGCTGTATTGTTAAGGATTTTAAAAATTACTGGTAGATTTATCATATTTAATATTGATTGGAATGATTAAACGAAGTGTTTTAAAGCTATTTCAATTAATTTGAACTCTTTTTCTATATAAAACCGCCATTTTTATGATTCTCATAATTATGTTCTTGAATTTACAATGCAGAATCCCGTAATTACGGAAAATAAAAGGAAATTATTTTTATCTTTCACTTTGAATTGAGGTTTATTTGAATAATTTATTTCAATAGAATCAGTAAATATCATTAATTACTGCGATGTTTTTACTTTACCAGGTTTTATTTTACAAAATGTGTATATTTAAATTTTAAGTAGCTGTTTTGTATTAAAAATTGAATATATTTCAACCAGATTGACGTGCAAAGTTTTTTATTACGTTAATAATTACGGCAGTTTCACGCCACAAAGAATTATCATGAAAATTTCGATTTTTTATTTTTATTTATTTAAATAAAATAATAATTGTTTGAATATGAAAAATCTAGAAATGAAATTATAATTTTTATTGCTTGATTTGGATAGCAATAATTATGTGTATTTATTTTAAAGAATAATAAGAAACTGGACAAAAATTATTTATAAGACAATAGTCTGCGATTATTTAATATTTTCTGAAATTTCCTATTCAGAATATAAATAATATATTAAAAAATTTTTTTTTTTTAATTTGATAAAATTCATTAGAAAAACAGTTGATAAAATTCATTATAATAATAAAACTTAGGCACATCGCACATGGAGTGATTTGAGAGAAATCGTCGATTTTCGCGATATCACAGACTTTTTAACGTTTTTTGAAGAAGGGGTAATACATTGATTGTTTACTAATGCATATAATACATCTATATATATATATATATATATATATATATATATATATATATATATATATATATATATATATATATATATATATATATATATATATATATATATATATACGATTTGTTTGAATCAGTTTTATACTCCACATTTAGAATAAGTCAGAGTATATTAGTATTAACCCATTTCAGTCTCCCGTTTGTCATCATAAGAACTCAAAAACGAAACGAGACAGCTAATTTTAAGCATAAAAAAAGATTTAAAAAAAAGTGGTTTGTTTAAAAAAACAAAAAAAAATTTTTTTTAATTATATTTTTCGGAAAATGTTATATATATATATATATATATATATATATATATATATATATATATATATATATATATATATATATATATATATATATATATATATATATATATATATATTTGTAACTGAATAGATTTTATGAATGCTAATGATTAAAGAAATTCAAACATCTTATATCGAATATCTAAAAAATTTACTCTGTTATTAGTCACCTTAACTTGTTTTATGTCATTAGAATAGATACAGATTACAGCCACTGTATTTATACAGTTCATTTTGTAAACAAATAAAATAATAATAAGAATCAATATATATTATATTTTAGAGTAATAGTATAAGATGTATTGGTTTAATTTTATAAAATAAGTCGTAAAGTTCATTTCTGTTTATTTAATCTGCTATTGAAATGAATGAAAATAATATTGACGCTTGAAAAGTGTTATAAAAAAATAAGTTTATAAACTCTTGCAGAACGTCATTACTGCCATAATGAAGGAATGTTGTATCTATTGCAACGTTGCTACAACAATTAGGAGAAGTATACCTAGAGAAAGGTTTTTCCCTTTTTGCTATCCACAAATAATAAATATGTCTAGAAATTTTTAGGTTGAGTATTTAACTAGGTTGAGTTATACTATAATAATTAGGTTGAGTTATACTATAGGTGAAAGCTCTTATGTATTTGACAACGTTGCTTACAAATGTAAAATTACATACGATTGTTGTCGCATCATGATGGAATTCTTACGATTTCAGTATTCGATTATGCATATCGCACACAGTGCGATTTCGTACATGTAATTTTCTTATGGAAAGTAATGATTATTCGTATACGACACACCAGCTGCAACAATAACATACCTGTGATAAAAGTATAGTATGTATTCTAAGATAAAAATATTGCGGGATATTATTTGCATTTACTTAATACTCGCTACTCCTCATTCCTTTTCTTTTAAGCATATTTATGTACTAAAAAAAAATTGTATGATCTGCTTTATTACATGCACCTATTAAGCCTGTTTTATAGGTTATAGTTTTTATTGTTTGTACATAAACAAGCATTGACAAGAATTAAAAAAATTGTCTATGTGATGAAGGTAGGATTTGTGCTGCGATTTTTTTATCACATGTATGATCGAAAATCACACCGTGTGCGACTATACATTGCTTTCCATAAGCAAATCACATTCATGATATCGCCGATTTCACAAAAATCGTTTCGTGTGCGATGTGCCTTAATAATTTATTTTAATAATAATCTAGGAAAATATATCACGGGCTTACGTTTATTAATTTCTGTAATTATGTTAATTTTATCCCGGAATTGGAGACAAACTCGAATTAGACGAAAAAAATTGAATATTTGGCATTTAATACTATAAATTAGTCAACAAAAAATGTTTCCGAACTAATTTTAAATTGTCATCTTTTATATTAAATAAACTTTGATGTGAAAGAAATTTGTGTTTCGTTAATCATTCCCAAAGTACGTTATGTCTAAACATTCCATAATTAGGTACATTTACTTTATTATTTTATTTTTAACGAAAAATTCTGAGGTTTTATTATTAAAACGTAAACGTAAACTTGGTATGTATGTATGTGTGTTTGTATATGTGTGTTTGATGGGTGTAGTATGATGGCTAGAAAAGCGTCTGAGTGGTAGTCATGTTATCTTTCCGCTCTTCCGTCACACCAAACACACCCAATTATTTTTTCAAACATCATCGTGAACTATGAATATTATTACAATGAAAATGGTATATATATATAATAAACGGGATTGGCTAATAACATTCTTTTTTTTTTTTCAATCATGATTTTTCTTTGAATTTTTCTTTTGTGTTTTGAATAATGTTGAAAATATGTTGAAGATTTTATATTTTTCTTTTCGGAGAAAATAATAAATAAACAAGTTGAAATAACAACTAATAGTGATAATTGCTTAAATACACTGAATTGATCTGAGTGTATATGTGTTTTCATTAACTGTTTCCCATAGGCATTTTTTTGTATACTTGTGGAATTTTGCTTAAATTGATTTTTTTTACCTGATTTAAAAACATTAAATTCTCGGTTGTTTTTCATTACACCATAAAATTATGTGTATTTTATACTTTTAAGTAAGTGTGAAAGATTTAGGTCGTAGCGTTTTTTTTATTCCACGAGTATACATTGAAAATTTTACAAAATTTTGATAATATGATGATACTATGTGTCCACTTTTTTTGGTATTTTTGAAAAATGCAGAAACAGAAAGGGAATTTTACGATTCTTGGAAAATTACGGAAAAATTTCCAAAAAGGCCCAAATTTTTCCATAAATACATTATAAAATCGAAATATTAAGAGTAATAATAAGCTATTATTACTCGATAAAAATGAAAATTGTTTAATAAAAATAAAAACTTCAATTCAATGAAAATTTATTGTATATATAACCTATTTTCCAGTTTTTCTTTTTTTATTTGCTTTAACAAATCGATAATTTAAAATTACTGAATTTGATCAGGGATTTTATCAATTAACACCCTAGAAAGCCTAAAAAGGTCAGGGAAATAATAAATTCTTAAAAATCTATACCTACCATGTGATAATGAATGCAAAAAGTTTAATGTAACAAGTGAAGATAGAAACCAACACAGTTAATTGTTTCGATACTCGAAATACGATTGAATTTCATTGTTTGGACTATTTTTAATTAGCATTCATAAAATACTATAAATATCCAGTCTATACAGTTATATGAGCATATATGTATAATATTAATATGTTATTGTTATTACTTGAAGTGTTAGCTATTTTTGAGCTAAAATTGTGGAGAACTCGAAACATTTTACGAAAAAATGTTTCAAACACAAGTTTGTTTCAAAAAATAAATATTCTTTTGTATTTGAACTTTTCTAGCTTTATAGTTTAAAAGTTGGATCAAGGATCCATTGGACTCACTTTTTATGTTTAATAGTCAGCAAAATTTCAACTCACTATCTCTTTTTGTTTTTGAATTATTGTGATAACGGACGGACAGTCGGAAATGAACTAAATAGGTGTTTCTATAAACACCTGTACCAAAATTTTGTTTGTCCGGTCAATCAATATTAGGTAGCGTTACTTAAACTGTATCTAAAATTATTATACTCTGGCAAAATATGTATGTCGAGTATAAAAATTAGTTTAGTTGTTTGTCAGGATGTCTGTCTCTGTTTGCGTGCATCACGTCAAAGCGGCTAATCCGATTTTGATGTATTATATATAACACCAAAAGGTATAGAATTTTATCTTTTAAGATATTTTAACTGGTTTATTATGATCCAAAAAATGAATTTCTCGAATTTTCAAAATCAATGATTTTATACAATAAACATGTATAAAATATATATTTATAAATATTTAAATTAGTAATTTTCATTAAAGTAATTCTTCTTCAATAGACCTACGGCAAAAATAGTAAATTAGTATCTACGTATGTGTATAACACACAAATGTGTTACACACATTTGTGTGTTGATACAGAACGAAATCTGATGTTTATATTTGTATAACGTATTGTCCTTCTAACTTGCACTACAGTGTATACACACATACACTCACTCACTATAGTATATGCATACACAGAAATAATCTTTTAATTGGTTATGTAAACTGACTACCCTTGCGAGGTTGTATGTGTGTGTGCTTATAACTTTTAAACGGCCCGGCCGATTTCATTGCGATTGGTGCCATTCGAATGGACTTGACGAACTTGGATTTTGAATATAATTGGATCGATTCGAACTGTAGATTTTGAGAAAATATCAAAAAAAAAAACTAAGAAACAAATTTTTTTTATGTGATTTTTTTGGAATAACTTTTAAACGGCTCTATCGATCAACTCCAAAAACTAATCAGCTCTTAACCTTAATAAACCACGTCGACCGCCGCCAATCCGATTTAAATCACGAAAAAATAATTACATAACTTCGACATTTCTTTTCGGACCGTTTTTGATGAAAGAAAATAATTATTAAAGCTCAAAAAACCACGTCGATCGTTGCCAAGAACGTGAAAATCGGTTGATTGGTTCGAAAGATATCGTTAACGAAATATTTGGGAACGAGTGTTTTTTTTTTAACATAACTCCGATATTTCTTTTCGGATCGTTTATGATAAAATAGAATAATTATTAAAGCTCTAAAAACCGCGTCGATCGCCACCAAGAACGTGAAAATCGGTTGATTGGTTCGAGAGATATCGTTAACAAAATAATAGGGAACAAAGTGTTTTTTTAACATCAAAGCTCAAAAACATTGTAAATATGTTAAATTTTAAGTGCTTATGTGTGAAGTTAGCGGTTGCAGGGATCGCCTTCAGGGCCAACCGTTTTCCAATTTTTTTTTTTATCGAAATGGTAACATTCTTTCTAGGATAAAAATAAACATGTTTGTCATTTTCTCAAGCGTGTTCCATGCTACGTCTACAAAATAAGCGATTTTTAATTGCAATTATCTCATATCGGATACGGTAAATAGTCTCCAAAAAAAAAAAAAAAAAAAATTGTAACAGCGTGTGTAATTAAGCATTTAATTACCTTTATTTAAAGTCTGAAAGATTTCTTAACAGCTTACTTGCTAGACCCAACTACCTTATTGATTTGTAGATGATAAATTATAAAAATTTTAATGATTGCACAATCTATTCGTTGCGTTGATAATTATTTTGTCTTTTTGCAATTCAATAAAAAAAATTAAAAAAAAAATGTTTAGTAATCAATTCCGATATAGTAGTCATGCGTCAGTCAGGATGTCTTTATTTAGAAACCGTTATTCATCAAAACATGCAAGGAATTGACAAAAACAAATATTATTATTTTACAGGGCTATCAATAATGCTTTTTTTTCTTGTTCGCTATAGTTATATTGCTTTTGTATCGAAATATTTCGTTTTTAAAATTCTGTTCTGTTAAAGAGATTTACCAGAAATGAAGATAACTAAAAGTATTAATTGCTTAGATATTCGACGTCTGATGGAGTATTTTTTTTTAATCTATTTTTAAGAGCGATTATCCGCAAATGTTATTGGCATAAGAGTGTGTTCCTAGAAAGCTGTTGACTGAAATTACATGTAATAAGTATTGTATTAATTTCAATTTATGCGCCCGCATAACTCACAAAATACTTATACAAATATTTTCAAATTTGGTATGCATAATATTAACATGAAAGTGAAGGGCTTGCCAAAAGTTTTTCTCGAAAATAAATTTCAAAGTTAAAAATCAAAATTTGATTTTATATTTAAAAATGAATTCGATAAAAACTCATCGATAAGTTTTTATGGCAATATTATGCATACCAAATTTCAAATTATTTGAATAATTATTTTTTGAGTTATTTGGACACGAAAATTGAAAGATTTTTATATAATGGAGAGTGCTTCAGAATTATGTTTAAATCCTCCTTAATCTTAAACATTAATAAATTACACTCAGTACTTAGTACATGCAGTTATAAATACAAATATAATAATATGTATAATAATTACATTTATATTACCTAAATTTGAGGTGAAATTGTGATAAATCTAAACAGCTTACGGAAAAATGTATCAAACAAAACTTGTTTGTTTTGAAGAAACAAAATTTTATTATTCTAAAACTATTCTTGTATCTTTTATGGTTCAAAAGTAGGGTCATGGGTCCATTGTACCAAATGGAACGATTTTGCTCATCCGCAAACTTGATCTTACTTTTGCAGTCTAGAATACACCACCAGAATTTCAGCTTACTGAATCTTCTTTTTTGAGGTATCTGGATGACAGACGGTCGGATAGACAGACGGAAACGAAATTAGGTATTTGATTTATCCGTAACGTGCATACTACGTGGACAGAACTTCTTAATCGATTAATGCTCCACTAACTACAATTTGTAATAAAACATTTGCATTTTAGAAAATATGATTATTTGTTCAATTGTTGGCAGGTAAATTTTTTAGTAAAAGTAAAAGAAAAAAATAGAAATAGGATTAGTAATGATTTTTATTTGCAATGTTAAATCATATACCACTCGCATTTTGTAGACACAGAAGAGAAAGAAAAAAGTTAAGTCACGCTGTCCATATTAAATTTTTTTTTTCTTCATATCTTCGATATTTACTAGCGTTACTAACTTTGACTTAATATTTATCGAGTATAAAGACGCATTAGTTATTGATTTTATATTATTTTATACTATACTCTACATAAGTATGGATTTAGGTGACGCTAAAAACTGTTAAATGTGTAAATTAAACGAAATTGATAGTTTACAAGCTTCAATTTGTTAGAGTTTCGAAGAAAATCTGTAGAAACTAGAATTGCTAACAGATATATTTTGCATATTTGAAATCTACATATTTTAGAAAGAAATACACAAAATTTTTCTTGTGCCGTCTATATTAGCTTCGATTATTAGTTTTAAGAAATAACAATTTACAAAAAAGTATAGGTAATTTATGCATTGAAGATGCATTGAAGATATAGAATATTTCCCAAGGAGAAAATAAACTAGGTTAAACCTTTACGTTAATTTAATTTTAAATTATTTCATTAAACAAATAAATTATATTAAAACATGTAGTTTTAAATTGCTTTTGGCCTGAATAAATCTTTGAATGCGGAGTATTTATTGGCGCCACCTGGAGGTGCATAACTAAGTCGGTGAATATGAAAACTATATAAAGCAACACCATCTACCGGCATGTAAGCGAGCTAAGTATATACTATCGACAATTTGTGCCTGCTCTAACGCCTATTGCTGTACATGGATTCGTCTCTTTTCGTTGGTAATAAGAGTTAATTTTTGCACAGGGATTATCTACGCTCATCTGGTAAATAAACGAAATCGTAAAGTATGAATTTTAAATATTAAGCAAACTGACGTCATTTTTGGGGCGCAAAGTGATCGAACCATGAGATCTAGTAGTAATGCCATTTGTTGGTAAATAAGTAAACGAAGTATCATTCACAAGTAAATTTCTTAACTTATCAATATAAAGCATAGAAGTAAATCAGAGACTGTATCGTAAAATCTGATATAGTCTCTGAAAGTCCACCCTTCATTGAAGCAATACAGTACCTGATGAAACGTTAAGATTTTTCGGGATCCACTCTGAATATTGAAAATTTTTCGGGACGGTCTATACCATGTATTATATTTGATAAAATATTAGACATCCCTGAATGCTAGACAGAGTCAATTAAATAAAAATATAATTTTTTCTTCCATATATTCTTCAAAGTAAACACATTCAATAGTGATTTTTTTTTATTGTTGTTGGTTTATAAAATCGTGTGTATTATTTATTTGAATTCATATTTTTTTGATATATTTTTCTCAATAAAGTATTTCCCCGAACAGTTGTTTGTGTATTTAAATTCGCTAATATATGTATTCATTTATTATTTTCAATGGCATTCCGTTCGTGTCGTTATCGTAAATATCCAGATTACTATTTTGTGTACAAATGATACTTCCAAGAGTATATGAAAATGTAGTGGTGGCGTTAGTTATCTATCATTCTAACAAGTTGTGCTTTTATATAATCAGCTTTGTACATATTTTAATTTATATTTTATTTACACACACTAATCGAAATCTAAGAGAAACATTTGTTATTTTCAACCTGGCTATTCTGAAAACTGAATAAACCGCTTCAAATTTAAATATTCTACATTCTCGAATTTTATTCATTCATGATCCCAGTTTTAAAGAGTAAATTAAACAGCAGTGACGATTATTTGTTTGAATGAGAAGTGTCAAGAGCGGTTTTTACTGCATTATGCTTTTATTTATATAATAATTGTACTCAAGTGAATTTATGGTATTTTTATACCATGCTTACCCTTTTCTGCTATATTTAATAAATGTGTAAGTCTAAGTTACTTTGAATGGGATTTTTTTTGAAAAGTGAATTGGTGAGTTGGTCAAACTAGAACCTATATCTACTCGTTTGTCTATCTTTTAGTCACCAGGCTGTATCTCATGAACGAACGACATCATCTGCTTCTATCTACATGAGATTCAATGTAAGACTTTGTTTTTTCAAGAAATAGATGGAAATAAACTTGGAGAGTTTATAATTTCTTTGTTTTCGAATCAATTTTTAATTTAGTTTTCAAGTTTTGTTATACATTTTGTCTAGTGTCGATTTTTTACATTTTAATGTGTAAATTAGAGAATTTTTTAATGCAACGTCTGTATTGATGCAGCGGTTAAGGTGTAAACACATAAGAGGTAGGCAGTAAGTGAATTTTTGAAAAAAGTTAGTTACGATAATGAATACCGCTAATAAAAGAGCTTTTGAATAAAATGTGCGTTATCTCAATGTATAAAATATTTTTATGTATGCTATAAATATTATAGGCTGTATCTCATGAAATTTTTACAGATGATGTATTTCTGATACACTTAAGGAAGTACGAGCACCAAGGCAACTTTTGATAAAAGGCTTGATTTTTTTTTAATACAAAATTTAAATATATCTAAACAAATTCCAAAAATTTGAAGGAGATTGCCCGATCATTTAAATAAATAATTAACTTTAAAGTTGAGCAATTTAACTTTGGTCTTATGGGGTAACCTTCAAACATTGATACATTTCTGTATTTTTCTCGTAAAACTGTCGGTGAATATTTTTAAAAAACTTATGGATGAAAGTAAATATATTAGTGATAAATTTAATTCAAAAACATTTACACTTGCCCGACTAATTAAAGTGTATTAATTAAAAGAAAAATAAATGCCGCCACTAGCCAATGTTAAATGTATATCTATATATTGAAAAAAATCATATGGTTACTGCGTTCCCCTTACCGCGCTAGAGTCGATACCTATCCCCACACCGCCTGGCGCTCGTACTTCCTTAAACAAATACTAAAAACCAGAATAAAATAAAAATTAACTGAGTGGGGGGGGTATAGACAATGGTATGAAACAAACATTCGGTGCGCGAGTCCGACACGCACTTGGCCGGTTTATTATTTTAAAAAAATTGTATTTAGTTTAACTCATGCCTTGCATAAAAATTAATCAAATTAGCCCATAAGATTACAGACATTAATGTATGTTTATTTTTAAGATGCAACTTAATTGCTGTTATTGATAAAAAAAACCCTAGATTGTGAGTTTTGAATTCGTAAATTTCCAACGCACTATGTTATAATATTTCGAAGGTGAAAAATCGTAATATCTGTATTTTATGTATGTTAATCATACGTAGATAATATAAATGGTTCGTAATTTGTTTATTTTTTTATTTAAGGTAGTTTGGTAGCCAAATGACTTAAAGTTAACCCAATATTTTTTTGTGTTTATTCGAAAGCTTATAATTAAAGGCAATTATAGAAAAGAAAAAAAAACAGATTTTTTTACTACAGCGTTTAAGAGATATAATTAATTAAAGTTTAGCAAAAATAAACGAGCTCTTATCAAAGTTGAACACGCAAAAAAAAACTTTGAAATTGATAGACTTATATCCCAAATATACACTTAAAAAATTTCAGAATAATTTACCCACGTACTTTCGTAATAATTAATTTTTCAATATTGACATGTGGCTTCTATCTCTGTCGTTTAGCGTAGACACTCTTCCATATTAACTAAGGGAATAATGGCGGCTCCATTACGTGCGCCAATTTCAAATAGTAACTAACGTTTTTAATGGTATTGAACAACAAAAGGATATTGAACATTAATAAATATAAAAAATATTTTTTATAATATTAATTTTATTTTCTAACAAAATAATTTATTTATTTATATTAAAATTAAAAAATAAATAAATAAATAATTCACGATATAAAAAATAAAGTTGACAGTTCAGGGTTATGTTTTGACCAAATGTAGTTTTATCAAAGGGTTATGTTTTACTAGACAAAAAGCTTGAAAACTAAATTAAAAATTGAGTCGAAAACAAAGAAATTATAAACTCCCCAAGATGTAGATAAAAGCAGATGATGTCGTGATTTCGTATGATCCTGTTCGTTTTTTGAGGATATTTGAATGCCGATTCCGTGTGATTTAAAAAAATTACTCTAAATCAAGCCACTTCAATCAAAGTGATAAAAAAAATTTTTCTAATTCTCTATTTTCATAAAATTTGATAAGATAGATGTGACTTTGGAGATGGGTTTAGGAATTAAAATACTACATACATAAATATTTAGTCCATACAGTTATAAATACATATAAAATAATAACTTTGTATTATAAATATATATTATTAGATAAATTTAGCTGAAATTGCTGCGAATCTAAACAGTTTAAGAAAAACTATTTCGAACAATAATTTTTGTTGTTGTTTAATAATTGGACCATGGATCCATGGGACCAATTTCGGTCCAGAATTTTAGGTCTAGATTTGCTATCAAAATGTCAGCTCCCTATCTCGTTTGGATTTTGAATTATTTTGATGGCGGACGAACAAACGAAAATAGACGAATTAGGTGCTTCTATGAACACCTATAATAAGTAACTTGCGTTATAAAATTTATGTATTCTAGCACATTATATTTACGACTATGTCGAGTATAGCAAACAAGTGAAGATAACAGGCTTAATTGTTTCAATGCGCAACATACGATTGGGTATCAATATTTGAACTAATTATAATTATTTCCATTCATAAAATACACTAAATACGTAGTCCATTCAAAACTAAAATTTTATCTATGCATTCTTTCTAATATATTGAATAATGTTAGGGGGCTATAAATTCTGAAACTGTATTATTTTCGGACAGTGGGAATTAAAAAAAGTTAAAATAAAATATTTTGTAGATTATTTAAAAAGTAAAGGAGAAAATTTTACAAAAAAATGATTCTTTCTGTTTTTTGGAATTATTAAAATAACCGAGCTAACGCGGTTATACTTTTTTAGACACACGAATATAATTAGTCCAATCCATGCAGGCAAAAAACGGTCTAACCTCGAAATTCTGCCAAACAGCACTGATAAGAACTAAAATTTGGCTGTAGATTTTACTTAACCTCTACTTCAATGTCTTCTCTGGGATGAATATTTTTTATTCAAAATAAGTATGAATATGTTAGACTAATTTTAAACAATTCTTGTTGGATAAAATTTCTACTGAAAGTCAAAAATTTTCGATTTGTTTTTGCAAAAAATTAATTGTTTTTTTTAACGGATTCCCAAAAATAAACGGAGTTAGCAATTTGACCGATATAAATGTAATTTTATCAGTACTCAGTGATGGAAGGGCGTCACAATGGCGGTAAATTTTTCAGAATGTCAAATTTTTAAATCTGATATAATGTAACGACAATTTAAAGGATTTATTCTGATTTTTTTTATATAAATTTTCAGATTAATTTCTGTGAAATATAATGTTATTCATTTTTTTTATTAACTTTTTTATTCGTGAGTGCAATACTGATACATAATGTTTTATAACAGAAATACTTGAATATTGAAAAGGTTTTTTTGAAGAATTTTCAAAGCTCTGTTGACTTTTTGTATCTTTAGTAAAGTTAATCTTACATATAACCTACTTCCAAAATTGCACAATGTTTTCTTATTTTATTTTCAATGATTCCCGGTGTTTCATATATGAATTGATATAAGTATTCATTTAAAATTCATGTTTTTATTTGTATTTAAAAATATTTTTATTCTTAAAAATGATTTATATAGAATCAAATAAATGAATATATCTATTTCATACCCAATTTTTTGAAAAATTGAAACAATTTGAAGAAAATCAAAATTTAATAAAATTGATGTTTCATTTTCGCAATATTGTGAATTATATTGACGAATATTAACCAACTTTTATAGCTTAAAGCAATTATTCGTAATTATTGTAAAATATTTATTTGTATTGTTTAACAATTATACTTTTACGAAATAAATATTATATCTAAATAATATGAACGGTCTCAAAGAAATAAAATTTCATCCTTTAAAAAGGGCGGCGAATCAGACAGGGTCTAGGGCGGCAAAATACTTAATCCGCCACTGTCAGTACTGTACAATATTCGCATATATCGGTCTTATGAGGACTTATATTCTTAAACCCTTCAAAACAAGTTTGTCTGTATGTGTGATTATTCACGTATTTTTCAGAAACAAAAAAACCGTATTGCAATGATAGGTTTATTAGATAATATATTTTCAACTTAGGACGTACAGTATAAATGTCATCAAAATCGGTTGAGTAGTTTTCAAGATATCGACCTGTTTCTAGATAAGTGTGAGCATATCTTAATTCACAAAAGCTTTTTTGTATGTATGTAGATTGGCGTATTACCGACGGATCTAGGGGGGTCATACTTCCTCGGGCGCCAGTATTAGTTATATCATTGGTGTCTTGTGAATTGTAGACGAGGAAGGAGCGCTGGACTTTTTACCCAGGCGACAGAAAGTGTAGATCCGTCCCTGTCGCTCATAAACTTTAATAAAGTAGTCCGATTTCGGCGATTGCTTTTTTATTTAAAAAAAAAACATTACACTTTGGATGGTCCCACAATAGCTTTTAAAAAACAAAAAAATTAATATCAATTCTCTCCCGTTACAAACCGAATTTTGAGAACAAATACTATCAATTCGCATATAAAACAAAATTTAATGAACACTTAAAAGCAAAAAATTAAAATAATAATAAAAAAAAAACCGACCATGTAAAATGGACTAAAAAGTAAAAAAATAATTATAAATTAAATAAATAGTTTCCTTGTGAATAAATTTCGATTTTTTTGCCCCAATTTCCTATATCAAATTATTTTGTATTTTTATAAATACGTATTTCGACTAAAAAGTAATCATCAGTATGAATTAGCTAGTTGTAATGAGTCTTTGAGGAGATGTTGTTACTCGTTGCTAATTTGGTGACGGTTTGCACGAGTTTCCTTGTGACTAGTTCCAATTTGAAGTAGATCCCAACGATTATATTTTTTGCAGACAATGTGATTAGAACCCCGACTTTGAATGGCAATCACTAGACAATTATTTACTAATTTTTACTTTTTAGTCCATTTTTTTAAGTCATCCACCTTATGAAAAAATAATATTATTTTCTATTTTATAACTACATATTTTAAAAACAAAACAAGTGAAGATAACAACTAAAAGAGTTAATTGTTTAAATACTCAACATATGACTGTTATATACATGTATAATAATAATATGTATTGCAATTACCAATATGTCATAATTTAACTTACGGAGAAATCTTTCTAACAAATGTTGTTTGTTTAAAATAAAATGAACATTGGTATTTGAACATTCAATTTTTCTTTTATAGTTAAGGATCCAGTGGCCCGATTTTGCTCATTCTCTAGCTTAAACTCACTTTTTATGTTAAGAATACGTCACCGAAATTTCAGCACGCTATCGCTTTTTGAGTAATCGTGACGGACAGTCAGAAATGGACTCTTAATTAGGTGTTACTATGAACACTTAAATCGATATTTTGTTTGTATGGTCAATATTAGAAAGCGTTACAAACTTTACACTTAAATTAATATACTCTAACATATTATGTATGTCGAAATTATAAATCGGGGAATTGTACGAAAAATTTCTTATAATTGTGCAAAGAGAAAAAATTCGATGTTATTTTTAAAAGAAAATATTTTTATTTTATTTATGTTTTATTTCTTGTTGTTTTGTTTTTATTGTTGCAAACCTAGAATATTCCCAGATACACTGTATTATGTTATACCTTTAGACATGCGCATATTCAAACTAGAATATCTAGAATTTACTAACAGATTGAGCTCCTAGTCACAATGTGTTTCGAGATACATTGCTACCCATTTTACCCGTAAAACAGCTTACTGTGTTATATTGATTTTAATTGTGTAATATTGTGTACGGTTTAGAAATTCATAAAACAACTCAAATTTTTTCTTCGAATTTTATTTAAACAAACAAATTTTTTGTTTGTGCAAAAAAATAACGTGGTTAGTAAAAATTATTAATTATTATTTTATTTTTTTCGCTTCGATAATTATGCATGATGGAAAATTTTGTGTTTTTCGAAATTTCTTACTTATTTGGGATAAAATTTTTAATAATTTTATTATTATTTTTTTTTTTTGAAATTGGTAACCAAAAAATATTATGGAGATTGGCGTCCAATTTATTTTAAGTAGCGATGCATAGCAATGTTTTGTCTATTCGACTGGGGTTTAAGTAGCCAAACATTGACAGGTGTGTTAATGTATTTTAAAACGATTTGACCTATTGACCAATATGTTTTTCGAAAGCTCAAAACTATTTCTATGCATGAAATACTTAAAAAAAAAATTAAAAAATGGTTCTTTTTTAGTATTTTAGTAATTTTTGGGGTTTGGTAAAAAAGTAATGCCTGAAATTTTTTACGCATCTCAGCTTCTTGTTTAAATTTTCTTGCTTGCAATAAATTTGATACAAATTTTTTTATACTAATTTTTTTTTTCTAAATCACTTTTTTTGTTGAGTTCTTTTTTAAATTTTTTTTCTAAACAAATCCAAAATAGTCTTAAAAGAATGCAAGTTATCTAGTAAATATATTTTAGCTAAAAATTAAATATTATGAAACGACGTAATATTAATAATTAAAAAGTGCATTTAATTAAGTTGTAATTAACATGCAATAGGTTAAACAAGTATATAAATAAATGGTCAAGGGTTTGATGTACACTCAAAAAGTTAGGGTACCGTAGCGCAAATTAAATATAATAATTAACTAGTTGGGACTTTCTGTTTATTTTAATGAGTGGTGAATTTTTTCCTTTAAACATATATATTTTCAAAGAATTTTGTTTCTTATTAACACCCGAAAACGTTATTAGGTACTTGAAACTAAATTTACTAAGGTAATTATAACTTCAGCAAGTGAGTGAGATAACTCACTGAACTCCTTAATCTATGGTCCCCATATCGCTGTCTGCCGGGTGCGGAAGAATTTGATTTCAAGCTTTATCACGATCTTATAAATAGTTTGCCCCTGGTCTTATCCAGCCTGAAAATATGGTATCATATTTTGCCCATTTAATCAACGTTAATTATAATTTTTGTCCAAAGATGCTTGAAATTTTTAATAAGTAATTTCTCCTCGTTAAGTCAAATAACGTAGAAAAAAGTTTTTTTTCTGAACAATTAAAAAAAAAAAAAATAATGATAATAATAATAGAAAATTACAATCACTTATACTGGAAAATATCAGCTAATTTTGGGTTACAATTTACATAAGAAAAAACTACGCCTACGTCTGTTGAAAGTGACGTATGTGCTAAAGTTTTATTGTGTTACTTACGAACGGCTTTGTATTTTACATAATGAACTCTGTCACACTAGCGTTTAAAAAACGTCCGTCAACTTCCACGGGCGTTATATGAACATCATTTTTTTAGTAGTTTATAATTATTGTATCAAGTCTTCTTAAAGCTTCATTGAATTTTATTCATTTATTTAAAAAAAATTGTATTTTACGATGGTTTACATTTAAGTTTTTTGGATAAAAATTCTAGGGTTGAACCTGTGAAAGACACAAAAATTTCTTACACCTACAATACGAAGAAAATTTTTATAAAAAAACGGTGGTAGTTGTTTAAATACTCAATTAAGAGTTAACAATGTTACTATAATTACTTAAAAATAATTTTGTTTCACTTGTTACCATTTTTCAAGGCTTCTTCTACCTTGGTCTAAAGCCATCTCTTGTATTGAATAATAAAACACAGCTAGTGTCATATAAATGATAAATGATGCATCAACAAATCTAACCTATTTAAGTAGTGAATTTAACGTAGGTGTTACACTGTACTGTGTCATTTAAATCAAGTTTAGGGTCACATCAGCATCTGTTGTCCAATTACGAAAGTGGTTCATGTTCAAAATATTCATTATAAAATTGTTTATTTTCATAACTAGCAAAAAACAAAAATAACAACAATAATAAACAATACAAATCATTTGAACGATTATTTTATATATATTTTTCTTGGAAAAATTTGTTTATATTATTCGATATAATGATATTTTTTTCGAGTAATTATGATTGATTATTAATGAATTTTCTATTTTTATACAAAATTTCCATTATTTAATAAACGCAAGAGTTTCCACCGTAATGAAAGGCATCTAAAGGAAAAACTTTTTTTGAAACGGTCGTATTTATTTCGTAGAAAGTAGAATTTATGTAAGATTTTCAGTCTCTAGGAATTGTTATAAAATCTAGCAGCCTAATTTAAAGACAGTAAGTGACAGTTGGATAATTTAACATTCGGATAGTCAAAAATATAGCATGAAATTTGACAAAAATTAAAATTTATGTAAAAATATTCCTAAATATTTTAAATTTGTGTCATAAGCGAGAGCGCATAGTTAATTTATCTTAAATATTAAATTTGGATATTTTTATCTTTATAACACGTGACCTAGGTAGCTGTTGTATATGTGTATATATATGTATGTTAATTTTAGTTATCATCAGCCATTCAATCTGTACAGTTGTATGGTTATACCGATATTGCGTCACAAAAATGGCCGACAGTGTTTTTACTTTTATATTCAAGTTAAAATTTTAATGTAATTTTATGGCAATAGATCGTGTATGTTTTTCAAATGTAAATTTATTTGTTGTGCCATTTTATTAAGAAATCAATATTTTGAAGTACTTTTTTAATCACGGTAAACTACCCGTACAACTATATATAAAAAAAAAAATTTGAAACTTTTAACAATTAAAAAATGTAAAGCAAACATTTTTATAAAACATATTTTTTTAAGTATATTTGCACTTATCACATGTTTTAACTGTCGCTTAATTTAAACGTCAGTCACAGTCGTTAAATTAACCTACTGAATTTTATGGACAAAATGGAAACTAGGTGTCTTTCTACTGTATAAAAGCTGTCTTTTCAATTAAAGTAATTCCGTTAACCGATTAGATGCATTTTATTACGATGGTCTTTTCGTCCATAATGAATGGTACTCGTTGGTATCGATATATTGGTAAAGTAATGTGCCATCTGTTATTTCAATTTTTAAACTCTGGTTCCACAAAAAATATGTAATATTTATAATAAAGTCAATTATATTTTTAACAATATGTACATGAATATTTATATACAATGTGTGTGCACATAAGTAGATTTTAGGAGGCAAAGTTTGATATAAATGAGTTCCGACATATTATTAACTAAATACTTAAAAGCTCTGATTGAGATGTACTTTTAGATTATAGCTAAGCTAAGAATTTTGTATAGATATTTTTATTGATTTTGATCTGAGATCAAAAATTTTGTATTTTATAAATATGTATTTCGACTGCAACGTATTCATCATCAGTATGAATTAGGTAATCGTAAGGCGGAGACTATCACATAAACAATGAGTAACATTTCGGATAATTTGCTAACAATTTGCTAATTCATACTGATAATGACTACTTTGTAGGCGAAATACGTATTAATAAAATACAAAATTTTTGATCTAGAAAATTGATGCAAAACATCAAAATTTATTCGAAAAATATTCGAGTTCTCTTTGATACTTTAAAAAATAGGAGATATTTTTTTATTTTATAGATATATTTTTCTATCTATTCGCTCTGCACATGGTATGTGAAGAGAACAAATGAATTGATCGAAGCGTCACGAGTATTGTGGAAAATAATTATTTTTCATTTGCTTGAATGTAAATTCTATTATAAATGTGTATTCTAAATAATTAGAATATTTCAAAAAAATGTGATTTATTTTAATTACTGCGTTAAAAATTATAATCAGACAGAAAATAGCATTAGTAATGTTTTTTTAAAATGTAATTATTATTCACAGATTTCTTTAAAATATGATAAATGAATTAGTGTAACGTTATTATAGCAGCTGCTAAAAATAAACTCATGTCCGGGTAGAATATATTTTAATGAAAATACTAAAAACAAAGCAGAAATTCCTAAAATTTGATAAAATATCGTAAGTTATTTTAAATAAGGGTAATAAGACTTCAAGAGGAAGTGCCATATCAAATGAGAGCTATTATTTATAACTACATTACAGTATATTAGAGATTGTCTTTTTTATATCTAGATGTCTCATTCTACGTTTTAAGGGCTCTAAAGAGCGATTATTGACAACTGTTATTGACATTAAGAAGTGTGCTTCTAACAAGCTGTTGACTTAAATTACATGGATTGTATTTCACATCCAAATAACTCAAAAACGAATTCAAATGTTTTGAAATTGATATGCATAAGATTGACATGAAAACGGGGGGGGGGGGTTGTTATTTTATCAAACAATTTTTCTCGGAAAAAAAATTTCTAAGGTGAAAATCAAAATTAGATTTTATATTTTGAAATGTTTTTTCGATAAAAATTCTTCGATAAAAGCTTTCCGTTTTCATGTCAATATTGTGCATAAAACAATTGGATAATTTTTTTTGAGTAATTTCGGCGCAAAAATTTAAATATTTTTATACAATGAAGGTTGCTTTAGTATTATGTTTCAATCTTACTTAAAATGTAATAAAGTGAAATAAAACGTAAATTTTTGTTTTGTTATGATGACAACCCGATTTTGTTTTGACATATTTAGCAGAATATGTTTTTTATTTAATTTTTTTTTTTTTAATTCATATTTTAAAACATTTTATGTGGGTCATTAAATCAACAAAATTCATATTAAAACGCATTCTCTTCTTAATTAAATAAAACAATTTTATTTATTTTTTTAGACCTCAACATATTTTTACACTCGACATACATAATATGTCATAGTATATTATAATAATTTTAGTCTAAAGTTTGGAACACTGTCTTATATTGACCACATAAACAAAATTTTGGTATATATGTGCATAGAAACACCGAATTAGTACATTTTTGACTGTCCGTCCTTCTGCCATCACGATAACTCAAAGACAAAAAAGATACTGAATTGAAATTTTGCGCGGGAAATTTGAATAATTAGAAGTAATAAAGTAGGATAAGTTATAAATATTTATTTAATCTTCATTAGCAATTTGATAATGTTGGTATATTTGGTGGAGTACGGTGAGTAATCTATGTTTTGATCCCCTGTTAATCCGTCTATAATTTGAGGAAATTTATCACATTCAGAAAATTTATTGTATTGATAGAATTTGGACTATAATATACCATCAGGAGCTTCGTAATTCTAAAGGTCCTCTCACTGGCGCACCTTTGAAGTTTGTAGTTTAAACATCGGAATATGAATATGCTACTCACGGAGCTACTAGTTACTTTTCTCTGTAAATGAAAGCATTCGTAAAGGTGATTGAAAATTGATTTCATAATACCTAATTATTGTCAATTAAACGGGCAAATAAGACATCCTTTAAACATCTGGTGCATTATAAATAATATCGAATTAATTACTTGACCCATTACATAAACAAACAAATTCGAGATATAAAATCTTTGGTAACGCTTAATTAACAGCATGTAATGAGACAAAAATACGATACGTTTTAAAGCATGAAGCTCTTCTACTTCCGTTTCTTTTTCTTCTAGAAAAAGTTGTTATTAGGTCCTCTGCATCCAAAAAAAAAAAGTTTTCGGAAATTGTCTTGTGTGTCCTTTTATGATAGCGACAGCCTATCAAAATTCATCAAACTTGGTATTATGTCTTCTTATTATCTAGTTATACCGAGAAACTTTAGAATTAAAATCGAATTACCGGATATCCCACTTGATTGTAGTGATTCTCAGTTTTTTTTGTTTTTCTCAAAAATATATCCAACGATTTTCTTCATACTAAGTTTCATAGAATATTTTAAACCCTACAACTTTTATTTGAAGCATTTCTCTGAAAAAATTTCAATAAGGGAGATAAATTCAGCTAATCATATTTACCTACATACACAACTATACACTTTTCTTTGTTAACTCAACATTTAAGTCAGTATTTTAAGAATATTTTGGAGGTATATAAAAATAGTATACGAGCCGAGTAAAAATTTAGTAAAATTTTCATCATTCCATTCTAAATCACCTGTGTAAATTACTAACATATTTACTAAACTATTAAAAAGTTATTGCAATTTTAAAAAATTGTAATTTTACATGTAATCTTATGAAAATTCGTTAGCCGAACAGATTAAATTTATTTTTATTAACTGAAAAAAGCACTACCAGGATTTTAAAACTTTTTAAATAAATAACTTGTACTAGAGAACTAATTGGGCATAAATTTATTAAAATTAGTTAAAACGGTTTTCGAGAATAATTAAAAAATTGTCGGATAATGTCTTGGAAAAATTATTGCGTAAGAAAGTGCGATAATACTATCGTCAGCTGACATCTATAATGACAAGTAGTTGTTTGTAATACCACCTCATATTGAAATCGTTTTAATCCATTGAAATAAACTTGTTGAAATATTATTTTATTTTCCCATAAATAAAGACGTGATTTAGGGAAATTTAAGAATTTAAATAATGTAATATAAAAATCTTAAGGAAGTACAAGCGCCAGGCGGTGTGGGGATAGGTATCGACTCTAGCGCGGTAAGGGGAACGCAGTAACCATATGATTTTTTTCAATATATAGATATACATTTAACATTGGCTAGTGGCGGCATTTATTTTTCTTTTAATTAATACACTTTAATTAGTCGGGCAAGTGTAAATGTTTTTGAATTAAATTTATCACTAATATATTTACTTTCATCCATAAGTTTTTTAAAAATATTCACCGACAGTTTTACGAGAAAAATACAGAAATGTATCAATGTTTGAAGGTTACCCCATAAGACCAATGTTAAATTGCTCAACTTTAAAGTTAATTATTTATTTAAATGATCGGGCAATCTCCTTCAAATTTTTGGAATTTGTTTAGACATATTTAAACTTTGTATTAAAAAAAAATCAAGCCTTTTATCAAAAGTTGCCTTGGTGCTCGTACTTCCTTAACCAATATTTATTTAGTAATTTCAAAGTTAGTTTTAATTTGGAACCTTATACATAAAGAACGTGTATTATAACGCATACATACAATGTATTAAAGAGAGCGCAATATATCATATTTGAAGATTGTACCAATATTAGAAATATAGCATTATTTTGCGGAGTTGATTAGATTTCATACAATAAAATTAGATTGTATTCAATTAATATATGAAAATTAATTAAATTAAAAATAATAATAATAATAATTCATACTCCTAACTATTCGTAATTGTATTTATTCTTAAATAATTTAACCATCTAATACATTTTTTTTGTTTGAAGTTAAATTCAAGTCCACATCCTGAAACAAAATTTTTTTTTTATAAATGTTTTAAAATAATCATAATATTATTTAAAAAGGTGGTGAAAATTTATTATAATTTTGTAATTTACGAGTTTCAGATTTAATGAATGAAACTGAATTGGAACATAATTTCAATTGAAATAATGAGTTCTATAATTTTTTTCCGCTTCCACTTGTATCTCCCAAACATCCTTAACTAACAATCTGTGAATTTTTTTTGAACTATTTACATATGGAAGTCATGTGTACGTGTTTTCTTAAATAATAATATGTTTTCAATTATTCCACACATGATAAATAATATAAATGATTATAAACACTACATAACTACTTTGATTGATTGATACAAATAATAATAGAACATTATTCAACAACAATAAATGATTACATCCACAGATGTGAACTTGAATTAACATAACTTTAATAAATTGCATGCAACTACTTGAATAAGCAGCTTACTGAACTCGAACATCATCAACATCGGTCGCATCTCGTACAATCAAATTGAATTCAAAGAAATTATTATAAATATTTATATCAATTGATATTAAACTGACCATGTTTTGCTTAGCTTCTTAGTATCAAAATAAATATATAGAAAAAATAATATGTACGTAATAATATTAGTAGGGGAGCTCACGCGATATAGTCGAAGAAATAAAACACAAAAAGTCGTATTACTTTTGATTATTTGCATAGTAAGACGGAATTTAATGTGGTTTGGTTCGTTGGATTCGCGAGAATCTCTGTAAACTTTGTGAACGAATCTAATTATATAAGAATGTCGAATTACATTTGCGATGATAAGAAAAATTCATTTTGAAGTGGACAATTATTAAAAATGTAAAACTCTGTAAATAATGGTGAAAATGAGTCCAATTTTATTACTGAAAACTTTTTGAGGTCAATAAACACGAATTCAAGGTCGTCGAAAACCACCGAGTAATGAGTTTTTTTTTTTAATTATATGATAAACTGTCATAATACTCAAATTCACGTTCAGCGACCCCAAAATGCCTCAAAAACAAGATTGGAAATTTAGGATTTCATTAGAATTAAATTTGTTTACAAAGTTTCTAGAGATTCTCATCTTACTAAATGGAGGATTTTAGGTTCTGAAAATTAGATGAAAGAAAAAAGATTATATGATGCATAGTCTTTCATCGTTGATAGGGAGGCAACACTTCTTCTGCGAAAGTCAACAAAAGTTTTCAAAAAAGAAAAAGTAGGCATAGGAATTGCCGATAAAAGTGATAGCTTAAATACAACATAATTTGTTTGAATTTTTAAATTAATTGTAGTACAAAAAATAAAAGTTCTTAATTTATTATTTAAACATATATCGGCACTCCAAGTTAATACACCAAGCTATTCATATTTATTCCGTTTATTTATTTTATTAATTAATACACCATAAATTCCGCTCAGTTCAAAGTTCTAATGCAACTTAATTTTAATAATTACTATAAACTGCTTTGTTTTTAATATCTATTTCAAAGTATTAACTTATTTAGTACTCACTTTTGTACTGCACAAGGTTACAGTTAAGATTATACAATGTATTGGTGTACAGATCGCTGAGCGTGTGTGCCGTGCCGTGTTGATGATGATGACGTGGCGACATTTCCCACAAAGAATTTTTTACTTTAAAATGTGTACATATTGAAAAGTTAGCACCCTTTTAGATTTTTTAGAAAAACTGAATAAATTTTCACATTACTTATTAAGCTATATTTACACTGATAGATAGCTATAATTTCTGTAATATAATATTTTTAAATTGAACCCTATTCATTCTAAAATAAGCCATCTTGTGATTTTTGAAAAGTTTATAAAATGAATGATAATTAATTATGAATAGTCTATATTCGATATTTTATTTGTCTATCTAACTGTTGTATACTATGATAGGCTATGAAAATATAGACGGGTGAAGATTATTGAAAATTAATTTTCATCATTTATATATAAGTGAATTTTCGCAAACATGAAGGTGATGTTTCATTACATTACCGAAATATTGATTATTATAATAAATAATGTGAAAATTCATTCAGTTTTTGTTAGACATCTAGACGGGGTCTATTAAAAACTAAAGTCTTATTGGAAGATGCAAGTACTGATCTTTCGATTTATGTACAGATTTTGTCTTTTTGAATATTTTTGTTAACTACGGCAGAGGGGTAGCGTTTGCAGATTTTCAAAAATGTAAAAAAAGGTGTTATTATAAATTTCCGACCTTTCGATGTATATACAGATTTTTATTTTTGAGTACTTTTATTGGCTATGGCAAAGGGGGTACCTTTTCAAAAATAAAAATAAAAAAATTAATTAAAAAATTTACTCTGAAGTGCATGAAATATTCAGAAGGAAAATATCGAGGATTGAAATGCTCGAGTGCGTCAATTTTTTATCGGTACACTTTAAGGCAGTTAAGTTTGATGTACTAGTATCAAATCATCAAATGATATTTTTCCTATTTTTTTGGAATGCCTTTAAAAAAAATATTAATAACTTGGAAGTCATAGGACCTGCCGATAGATATGAAAATCTACTAAAAAGTGGTTTGTTTAAATTTTTTTACAAACATTAAGGTTTAAAAAAGTAAATACTTTTTTTGTTATTTAATTATTAATATTAACATATTTAGTACTCACTTTTGTACTGCATAGTGACACTACAATGAAACGAATAAAATAATAATTAAATAAAAATATAATTAAAAATTATACAATGTCTTAAACAATGTATCGTTAAGGTTAAGCACGCAATCCGGATTTGGTAACGCGAATCCACAAATTATTCTCTACTATAAATTGATAAATACGCGTAAAAAAGTTTTCATTAAAAAAAATTGGACTTCGACTCTCGAGAATTTCCAGGTTTTTTTTTTGTAAGTTTGTGACCCAACTACTTATATCACGCATAAATGATCAGAATGATCAGAATGTAATGCACTCACCATACTTTAATCTGACAATCTAGAGTTTTCTCCGAAAATTTCCTCTTATTCTCCTCTACTAAATGTGTATTCAGTACTTTAATTTGGTTTGAAAACAATTTATATAGGTCACGAAGACGACACTAATTTGTTATATATTCTGTTGTTTATGTATCAAAAAGAAACTATTTTATTTTTAAGGGTGTATGTATATAAACAGACGTATTTTGTGTTAACAGATTGTATTTTGCCGTACCCCAAAAACCGTATGTTCCTTCATTACAATAAAGAGAGAGGGGGCTTAATTTTTCCCTATTTGTCTTGATCATGTCATTTTCATCGCCATCATAGATAAAATGTTTTCCAAAATGGGAGGAGGGCTCAAAAATAACAATTTTTTAATGTTCCCACATCTATTGCCAAAAAAAAATACATCTTCCTAACATCCATAAAGAAGTTGATATTAAAAAAAATTAATTTTCCAAAAAAAGGACGTCCAATTTCATTTTCATTTGATGCTTAAAACCGAATCTTCCTAGCTTGTTTATAAAATTAGGTATTTTTGGAGATTTTTGGCAATGAAAGAGATAAAATTTCGTCAAAAACTATATAGTAAGCTTGGAATTTAAGTGGAATTGCAACAAATAATTAAATCTCTACAATAAATATAATCTTTAAAGTACTATATTGTAATATAAATGTTATTCCTCTCAATTCCTTTTCAGTTATTTTTGCGCGAAAATTGAAGAAAATTTAAAAAAGTACAATATATATATATATATAAAATAAGTATATTTCTAAAACCTTGTGCTGTAATCTTGAAGATGAATGACTGTACCAACTATTGAAAACTTCATTAAAATTCATTTAAAAATCCTTGAATGTTAAGAGATGAGACATTGTAAAGAAAAATAAAAGTAATAATTAAATTAACATGATCTAAAATACTCCCTTAACATCCATATACAATTATCGGGATTAAAATCAGGACAATAGATGAAGCTATGCGATCAAACCATTTATCTGTTCCCGGTTAAAACTGACCAGGGTACAGTTGAGAATGATAGTGGGTCTTCTGACAGAGCAGACTTGCAGGTCGCGCCTGGAAAACGATGAAATCATTTTTCACAATATTTGCATCTGTAGAAATTTTTAAGGTGTTTAATTTTTTCGGTCTGAAACTTTTAATTGATTGATCATGGAAACAATTCCAGCGGAGAAACAATGGGCTTTTGCATGGCTATGGGTCTTGATAAGATCCTCTAGCTTCATCTGCTTTTGATAGTTTTTTCACGGCTCCTTAAGCTGTAAGACTTCTCAGCCTTCAGTTGATGGAATGTTCTAAAGCATGGTGGAGAAGACCAATAGGTTTAGGTGCAAGTGACGCACCTGCGGTTCCCCTCTTAACGTTTTGTTTATCGTACTCTTCCACCATAAAAGGATACCGAACTGATTTTGCTATATTTCATATCAAAATGTGAAACTAGGCTCAATACATTAAAAAAATTTAATTAAATTAAAATTGATTTCAAAAATTATAACCTATCAAAGATTTTTTTTTTTTCTATCTCTTTCTTAAAAATGATGTTCAACGTGTAATTTAAATGGAATTACTAACAATTGACGTCATACGTTGGAAGTTCCCTCTTTTGTTTAATTAGACATTTTGAATGTTTGTATCTTACTTATTTTTAAAGATTTTTTAAATATTATTTTAGATCCATGTTCATGAAGTAATGGCGCTTCAACTGGAATAATAAAAAGTTCGGTTCCCTATCAATATTAGTGAAAAGTGGCGATAAATTTTTAATATTGCAAAATTTATGCAGCTACGTAAAATATAAATTTACAGAAGATAATACAATTTTATTAATAATAAATCTAAATAGTATTAAGAAGGATTTAAAAAGTATGCAAATTATGAAGTTTAAAACAGAATATACAATAAAATATTGATACTTAATTGTAATATATGAATTTAAAAATAATGCAAAATTATTTGAAGTATTATTTTAGACTAACTAAGCTTTTGGTAAATTTTTATTTAATTGTAACATTTTTAAATTTATGCATATTAATTTAATCAATACATAGTAAGAATAATCTTCAGTTTATATATATATATATATATATATATATATATATATATATATATATATATATATATATATATATATATATATATATATATATATATATATATATATATATATTCAATTTAGTCTATAGTTTATAACGCTAGAAAATATTGAAGGTAAATTTTTTGGTTATCCATAGTAGAATTAATTAATTACTCAATTTTCGTATTTTTTAAATAAAAAACAAATACAAATATAGATAGCTGAAATTTGGTGGCATACTTTAGGCCTAAACAGTGAGCATAAGTTTGTGATTTGGCAAATTCCTTAATATGATTTAATGTATCTAGACTTTAAATCATCAGAGATAGAAAAAAATTTTAATACAAAATAATAATATTAATCCACAACAAGCAACTTTTGTTGGAATAGTTTTTTCGTAAACTGCTTAAATTCTTCGCTAAACTTTCAGCTCCAATTCAGCTAATATACACATGTGTAGTTATAATAGGATTTTGGTATAGGTCTACACTTTCTGTCGCCCATCACTGTCTAAAATGGGATGAGTAAGTAGGGGGCTCCATTTGCGCCCGAGAAGGTTACCATTTACCCTAAGATCTGTCGCTATATAATACATATTATGCATGTAAATGTTATAAATAATTCATATTGATAAACAACCATTTGTCGAATATTTAAATAATTAACACTGTTAGTTGTTATATTCACTTTTTATACTCAGCATACATAATATGTCAGAGTCTATTGATTTTAGTCTAAAGTTTGCAACGCTACCTAATATTAACCACACAAAAAAATTATTTTGGTGTAGGTATGCATAGAAACACCTAAGTAGTTCATTTCCGACTCCCTGTCTGCCCGCCCGACATCACGATAACTCTAAAACAAAAAGAGATATCGAGCTAAAATTTTGATCATAAAAAGTGCTTTTTAGTTTGTGAATGAGCAAAAACGATCCATTGGATCACCCAACTTTTAAACTATAAAAGATTCAATATAATTTCAAATACAAAAAATATTTATTTTTTTGAAACAAACTACTTTTGTTTGAAACATTTTTTTGTAAAACGTTTGAGTTCTTTACAATTTAAGCTTAAATTTTGCTAATAAACACAATGCATATTACTATTCAAGTATGTATAACTGTATACACTGGATATTTAGGTATTTTATGAATGCTAATTAAAAGTAGTTCAAAGTAACTAAATAATTAACTCAAGTTGTTATCTTTACTTTTAATATAACGTTTTAAGAAGTTTAAATATATAGAAGTTAAAATCCATTTAATACAATTCTGAATACACTTTGATAGTAGTCCAACAGTTTTTATTAACATTGTTTCTTCATTATGTGATAGCATAGACACGTCAGTATCACGATATCACGAGTTTTCTATAAATTGTGACAATTTTTCCTTGGATTTTATTTCTCTATTAAAACTTCGAAAATATTCATGAATTAACTACAAACGTAATATGCTTAATATGCTTAATGAAACAGTTTATATATGTATATATATATATATATATATATATATATATATATATATATATATATATATATATATATATATATATATATATATATATATATATATATATATATATATATATATATATATATACATATATAAACTGTTTCATAATGAATTTAGTCGTATAAAATAGCGGTCTTTGTAATTCATGTTTTTAACTTGCTTCTTTTTGAAGCTTTTATTTAACTTAAAACTTTATACGTGAAGATTGTACAATTTTGTGTTGTCAGCGAATAACTTGTAGATGCATAGATGCTTAAAATCTATGTTTGAAGAGCAATAACCAAGTTTCCAATAATTTTAATTGACTTTTCATACAAAAAAACTCATTTTGTCATACCATGGACACTCAAAATTTACGAAGAAAATTAACGTGTTGGTAGACTGATTCGAATATTAGAGAGAATGAGCTTTTGAATTATTTGTGTGTGATTTTCGAGAGATATGAATAGACGTTTACAGCTTGTTTATTACTGATTATGAAAAAACATGAATAATGAGATAATTTTACTTTTATCAATTTTATGTTTGTTACCTTAGAATTTTCGACTGGGTGAACTGATTTTATTGAATCTGTTTTTACTTTAAAGCTGTTGCTTCCCATGTGGTCTCATTTCAATTTAGTCCAGATCTGATGTCCCTAAGCGAATAGACAGGGCAAAAACAGTTTTTTAGTGATTGAATTTCATCCAAAAAATTTTTCGTGGTTTTATACAACACTCAAAAAATAAAAAATTTAAAAAGAAACAGTAAAAAATAATTTTAAATTTTTTCTTGTGACCAATTACCTTTTGAAGTAGTTGCCCATCTTATCATCATTAGCTGAAAAATTGATTGGTTGGCGTCGACTGAGAATGAATTAATTTTTACTTTTTAGTTCATTTTTTTGATGGCGGTTCTTTTTTTTTTAATTTTTTATTCTGTAAAAAGTCAAGACTAGGCAATTTGGGCTATAGTCTGAGCATTTTTAAATATATTTCTATAAAATTAAAAACTTTAATAAGATATAAGTTCTCAAAGATTATTTTTCAAGTTTCTTTCAATTGAATAATCCAGACCATCTAATAAAAATGATTTAATTTTGTATTTGATTTAATTTTTGTTTATTATATTATAAAAAAAATTTTGTGTAAAAATATGTCTATTATGGATACATATCCTTTGATTTATAAATTAATAATTTACTCTGTTTAAATCATTCAAGTACCGGGATCCTCAATAGAACGTATTTAAAGAATTGAATCTGTTAGTTATTAAATTTCTTGTTTATATCAATTTTCGCATATTTTGATTTTAATAACAAGCCATTAAAAAATGTCAATATTTTAACAAATTATATTGAAATTGGTTGGCATCAATAATTTTTGGCACAATGTTTATAAATTTTGTTGAAATGGTTTAAAATATGATAAAGAATTATGACAAACGTTAACAAACCCATAAAATCGGAAATACAAAAGATGAATATACATATTTAATAAAAACTATTCAAACATTTATTTTATAGTTTCCGCCTGAATAACGTAAATCTTGGCAAAATATTCTTTTTTTTTCTTTTTTTTTTTTTTAATATAATAGAAAGCGAAATAGATCATTCATATTTAGCTGGTTTCTATTCAAGAGCTAAATTGGATAAATGTTCTGATATTTACGCATTATTTGTGTGACATCACAATGATTTCTACTGAATATACTGTTCGATTTTTATCCAAAAATTGGCCGATTAATAATTCCATGGAGCAGATACATGAACAGTTTTTTTGTGTTTGACACTCCTAAAAATGTCCAATTTTATGTCGCATGTATGTTACTTCGGTTTGGGCTTTCGAGAGCCATCTTACTTTATAAGTTACATGACCCAAATTTATATCAAAGGAAGGTTTCAACGAGTGCTTAGAGTCGACCAACTCTAGTTGCTTGCTATCACGTATGCAATTCTACAGAATATTGTTTTAAACAGAGGGCGATACATGGTAGCGGTAAATTGGGGATGGTCGATGCTAGATACTTGTATTCCACTTCTTAAAACATTTCTTTCGATCTGTATTTGATTCTTGTATCTTATAAAGTACATGCATGCGGGCAAAATTGGACAATTTTAGTTAACCACTAGGTCAATTATCATACTACGCACCAGATTCGCTAGATGTTTAAAAATGGTGATCCACCGAATCTTAACTTTTCAACGTAAAACTCAATCAATCGGTATAATATTGTTGAATTTTCTTAAAATGTGATTGTTTATTGATAGATAGTGATTTCTGATATCATTTAGTAGTTTTATTTGTTTTGAATAATTTTTTAATTTAATCTTTTTTAATTTGTTTCAGTAATAATTTTGAATTTAGAATATTAAATTTTTGCCAAATACGTAATTTTTAAGAAATAAAAACAATTTTATTGGGATTTAACAATATATTATTGCAACATTTACTTATATATTAAATACATAGTCATAATGAAACTTAATAATGCAAAATGATTCGTTTAAGATTCGCTGATAAAGAAACAGATACCAATACGGATCTATTTTTTTCTTGGGGATATCCGCGGATACGGATATCTGGCACATCTCTGCTGAGAACAAAATGATTTATGTATCTGTTTCATAAGAATTTTAATTGATCGGTTTTCAGACCGAAAAATTTTTCCCAATAGTTTCGATGGCAAAGATTTTTACTGTGCAATTTTGTATATAAATTTTATTTTTTTGTTGCGAAGTTGATGTGTAATTTTCTAACAATACTACCTAGCTTTACCTAGCATTAGTGGCAATCCTATTTAACTTATGTGAATCTAGACACTATTTACGGAAACTGACTAAAATTGTAATTAACTGCAAGCTATAAATTTTCATTCTTTCATTGTTAGCAAATCGTTGACCACAGAGCCTTTTTTTCTTGAAAAGAGGCAATTTTCCAAGGAGGCTAAATTATGTCGTATGAAGCGCTGATAAAATTATTATTTTAGTGTTTTCTCATAATTTAAAAGAAAATGTTAATATTGATTTGTTTATTTTCAGGGATCAGATAGTGGGATAGGAGCTGGTGCATCAGCTTCTACAAATCCAAACAGAAGATCGACATACGATAATTCATCTCCTAAAGACGATTCACTCATTGACATTGACGAAGAAGCAATCGAAGGTAGTGGAGGAGGAAGTGAATTACAAACAGATCTCGAATCGAGTGGTTCTGGTTTTGGACCGGATGATGAAGACGATGTATCCGGAAGCTCGGATATCAGCCATGATCTAAATAATTCAGGTGAAAAGAAATATAGTAAGTAATTTCATACTATCGTTATAAAATTTAGAAGCTCATAATGCTGATATATTGATAATAGGTGAGGAGCCACCAATCCTAAAAGCTCCGCGATTACGCTTTCTAAAATTTTAAATAGATAATAAAAGTAAACACTCAGGCGAATAAGATTTGCTTAGTCGGCGTGGATTTAATTAGCCGAAAATATTTTAAATAAATTAAATAAATAAATTAATATATATTTTTAAATTTCCTTAATTTTTTGCCGTCATCACGGATTTTGATCAATCTTATAGACAAATCCGGCCGACCAATGATTTTTAACCAGAAAGGTCGCGCATACCTAGTTAAATGATGTGATAGGAGGTAAAATTTATTCATTATCACGGAAACCTTTTTTTTCATTTTACTCGTTTTTATATTAGATTCATAAATATCTTGGTATGTGTGATTACAAACTGCCGGAAGTATCACTCATACCAGATTTTATTACCTTTCCGGCTAAAAATCATTGGCCGGCCAGATTTTTTCTTAATGAATACTATATTTCCCACAAAATTGTCTATGAAATTCATCAAAATCCGTTACCAAGCAAATCACGGAGTTTTCAGGATTGGTGGCTCCTGGACTATAACCAGAAATTCATCTAGAATAATTGAATGAAAAACAGAGTAATAGGGTTATTATTATAAAAACATAATAATCTCCCACATAATAATTATTAATATTTATATAATAAAATTGATGACGTGGGTGAAGAAAAGAATCTAGGAATTGGTAGGTAGTAACGGGAAGTGGGGCAATAATTAGGTTATCCTACACTTTAAAGATTTTAAATTTATGTAAATAATCCTTTAGAGAGAAACGGCAGTGCAATTGCAGCTAACGCAGAGACAAAACCTAATGTGTTTTTGTACTGAGGCAATGCGATTTTAGCCGCTACTTTGCATTTGAATATCTCTTGGAGTTATTGATCAAATATGTTAATAATTTCTTATAGTGTATATTATTGTGAATAATTTTTTATTTTAGTATGATTGGTCAAACATTTATAGATTTAAAACGGCAAAACAAAAATATTGTTAGCACATCTTGGAGTAAACTCATACACACAGTCTTGAGGCACATTCATACAGTAAATATTGTATTTTGTTTCATACATGTCATTCATGGGGTACATTCATACTGTACTAATGTACCTAATAACGAATGTTCCTAATTAAAATCAGAATCAAAGTGAAACTATTCCTGATACTAAATTCCGTTTTGTATCTTTGAACCTGCTGACATATTATTTTATTAAATTAATGTCGATAATCGATAGCAAGCTGCAATAAAATCGAGTAATTCGGAAATTTAAAAAATGTACTTAAATGTATGAATGCGCCCCCGCATGTGGGGTACATTCGTACGATTTCCACCCATGCAAAATTCACGTATTATTTATAAGTTATAAGTATAAGTTATCTAGCAGTATAATAAGAAATTTTATAATAGAAGTAGTTTTTTACAAGCTAAAAAGTAAAAACTATATCTCCCTCACTGCCCTGTCCCCTACACTTCCAAGGTGTTTTTTGTAAGGAACTATGCTATAATTTCATAGATCTGAAGATGTATGATAAAACTAATTATATGCAATTGGAACTATGAGAAAGTAAACCTTCTCAAAAAAAGCCAGTTACTTCGTTCTTATTCACACATCAACAGTCTGGTCAATTAACGACCCTGTTTATAAGAATCGATGCCGGAATTCGATCCCTTAACAAAATGACTGAACTGGGAAATAAAATTACTTCTTGGCAAAGATGACATAAATAGATGTTGATTCTAAACTTTATTATGGACAGATGTTCCTGATTTTGCCATGGAAATTTGATAAAGAACAGTAGAATTCTAAAAGTTTGTAGAAATGAGATGTCGTTTTCAGTCTATTCAGGATACTTGAAGAATTCTGAGTGCAGCCTTGGTTATCAGAAAACATAGTAATACTTAAGACATTCTTTCGTGGTACGAATTCCGTTACTTTACCAAATTGAAATTTCCTACTTCGAAATTCATTGAATTCCTACTTCGGAATTATTTTCGATCCAATTATATACAGGCATAACCTTTACGATTCATAGATGCATGTTTGGAACGCCAAAAGTGCAGTTGCAGTTTTCAAAATTATTTTATTAGTAATATGATCCATGTTTATCCGATTATATCATTGTCCATCTGAAGACTGTAATTTCAATCTCAACTATTTCTTTGAATAAAAACTCTTAACTAATAGTTTTCTAAACACTACGTTCCGAAAGGTTCCTTTGGTCTCCAATTCATCGTTGCTACTTACAAAATCTTTGCTAATTTAATTCTTCTCACAATTATATTTTTCGATTGTTTCCGAATTTAAAGTAATAATTTCAGCTGAATTTTATTTTTATATTAAAATTTTGTTTTTGTTTTAGGCATTCCTAAGAAACCAGAAAGAATACCAGATGAACGAAATAATATTGACAAAGGTGTAAAAATTGATAACGATCTTGATCATTTGAATACAAAAGTGTCAACAGTTGATGGTGATTCGAATCAATTGAATAATGATGTATTCATCATGAACCCAAAAACAGAGGATCGTGCTACATCATTCTTTGCACAGCCAGGCATTCTTGCGGGTTTGTTATTATATTTTTTTAATGTTATTGAAAGGAAACCGACCGGTTGCATACTGTGACTTGTTATTTGTTAATAACAAATAAAAATAACAGTTGCAAATAAAAATCATTTAACCTTTTCATCGATAGATTTGTTAAACATTCGTTAGATGGCTGCACTCTTCTGGGGTAGTAGAATGTATAATTTAGAATAGAAATCCAGATCGCCTTGAATTGTGGAATTTAAAGTTCTATTTTAAATAAACAGTCGAATTTGGCGTGTCATGAAATAGATTTGAGAATTTTGGAAAGTCAAACTGTTAAAAAACCTCACATTTTTAACGTAAGGAAAATTATTCATTATAAAAATCTTCCAACATCCAAGACATATGTGATGTAGTTAGTAGCATTACTAACCAGCAATTGGAAGGTTCCAGAATTGTTTCCTGATAGATATGTAATGTTTTGATATCCATTTTGTAAGTATCGTTACGACTACGCTAGGAGAGAAAAATGATATTACACTTTTTGGGTTTTGACAATAAATTCTTAAAAGGAACAAATAGGTTGAATATACAAGCTAGCAATTTGTATATGAATTTTTCAGAAAGGCTGTATTTTTTCTGTGACGAATCATAGTATGCGAAAATCGGAAATCACGGTCTGACAGGAATCAATCCTTTACGTCATAAGCTCTGTTGTAGGAACGTAGTTAGGTCAAAAAGGTAAGAATTAACAAATCTTTTCAAATAAAAGTTGTAGAGCAATTTTACAATTTTACGAAAAAAATTTTAATTTGCCTTTTTTGGCTATTATAAAAATAATGAAGCCTACTTATGAATAACAGCGGTAAAAGCTAAAGAATTTTTTTATGTAAAATTTAATGCTTTACAATTTTTATTTGAAACTTTTTTTTATTTAATTTTGCTCTTTAAATTCAACTCAACTCTAACTTTCCAATGAATAAAATATGATGACATTTAGACAGGGTAGATTCCTGGAAGAATCAACTTGTAATTTCCGTATTTCGCATACGATGACTAATCACTGAAAAAATTTCAACCTTACAGGAAGCCCGTTACTCAAATCGGCCATGAGCTCTTACGCTAGAATAAAATGATCTGATAATTAAAAAGTCATTCAAATGGAAAATATAACGGAAAAATATTTAGCTTTCAGTTGACCCGTATCTGATAATCTACGAGTCAACTAATGTATTCATCATAATTATAATTTGAATAAGTTTCAGTTTCAAATATTATGAATCATAGCAGAGGTGATTAGAAAATCACTATACATATAACAATAATAAAACTGGTTGGTTGACCCTATGATTAGAAATATTAAAAATACGGCAATGTCAGCAATTATTCGGAAGCGTACCGGAAAAAAACTAGAAATTTATGATTTTTCAGCATATTGAGATTCGCCAGATTTTTAAGCGCGGTTCGGCTCCCGAAAGATCTCATTTTTCATTTCGATATTTTGACCTTTTCTTGACTTTATTTCTTACGCTTACTTATCGCCATTTGTTTGAAAAAAAGCTTCAGGATTTTGAATTAGGAATTTCATTCGCGGGAAAATGTTATTGAAAAAAGTAACCACCTATATGCTATGAAATTCATGGCGACATTTTGTTCAATTGATACAATAATTCTGATTCAGTAGTTTAAAATTCTGTAAATGCAATCAATATTCATATAAAAGGTCACTGATGAGTCAATATTTATATGAATTATTTGTCGGAAGATATTCTGTTTTCTTGGAAAACATAAAACCATATGTAGATAATAAAATAAATACTGGCGGATATTCAATTACTGACTCAAAGCAAACTTAAAAATTCAAAACATTAATTTTAATGTTTTATACGTTTAACATAATCATGTGAAACAGAGATGGGAAACTATTAGTACATAAATAGCCCTCTTAATAAACCAGTCAAACAGCTCCGATTTAAAAAATTTTTGTTTTTACGTATTCCTTAGAGATTCAGAAACATTCAACACCACTAACCTCTGTCTCACTAAGAAAATTAAGGCACTTTTCCCACCCCAAATTGTAGCAGTAATAAGAAAATTTACAAAATTCAAAATTTCACTAAGAAAATTAAGGCAGTTTTCCCACTCCAAATTGTAGCAGTAATAAGAAAATTTACAAAATTCAAAATTTCACTACGAAAATTGTCTTTCAGATGTTTTCGAGGCCGCTAATCACAAATTCAAGGTTTAAAAGCAATTGAGTATAGATTGAAGTATATTAAAAGAAAAATATTTTTAATTCAAAATTTTGCCTTGCAAATAATCTCTTGGTGGTTTTGGGGTCGCTGACTAAGCAACTGACGATTGTACCAACGTCAATAAAACTACCCCTAGAAGTGACAGATTTAAAATTATTTTTGCAAACATTTAAAAATTACCTGTAGATGTGATAATTAATGATAAACAAAAATAATTCTAAATTTCATCTTAGAAGTCGTCCTTGTTGGTTAGTGGGGTTGTAAATCACGAATTTGAGGTCATAAAATAAGTTAAGTTTGTTTCAACCCCAATAAAATTACCTCTATAAGTAGCAGATATGAAAAAATTCACGAAGTTACCAAACTCTAAAAACACCCAAGATACCAAAGAGTTCAATAAAGTAGGCTTTATTCAGTAAAATCGAAAAATAAATACCCAAATGTTGTATGGCATGCACAATCTTTAAATGATGACGTTTTGGGGTGTTTTTCCTGAAAAAAAAAAAAAATTGTAAAATAAAATTCAAACTTTTATTTTTTATATTCAGAAGTTTTTTCTCACGAAAAACTGTTCGACACACGCTTTGTTTTCATCTCAAACTTCCAAATATTTTAAAACAGAATTATTTTTTTAGTTATTTATGTCGAAAAAATACAATGTATATTACATTATAGATTGTCTTTATTATGAACAGTTCTATCAAAAACGCAACCCAACTTAAAATAGCATTTAAAATATACATTTTTTAACAAAAATAATTGTATGAAAATTATCAGAATTTTTTTTTGTTTTATATCGCATTTTGGATTAATATAATATTACGCATTGTATTATTAATAAATCTGTTTTAGAAAAAATGAGAATAATAAATTATTCTCATTAATAATAAAAACATTGTTCATACAATTAAAAATGTTTATTTGATTAACTCGGAAAATAAATATAAAAACGAAACGGTGCCTCGTGGATAAAATATTCACTTCTTAATTATTAAAACTTATTATATGCCATAAAAACCTTGCATGGCGTTTTATAAGAAAAGCTAGAAAATTTTCCTGCAATTATATCAATATTTAAACACTTTTAGCAGGAGCATTTCGATATAAAATTCAGTTTATTGTTCATGAAATTCGTTTTTTACCCATAAAGGGTAATTTTAATTTTGGAATCAAAAAATTGCATTCTAGAAATTTCGAGCTTACTCTTCGACATTACCAAATAATATCCTTTAATAACCGGAAACTTATGATATTTTAAAGGAAAAACAAATAATGATATCGATATCGAAAACAATCATTTGCTCTCGCTGATCATTCATGCAAATGCAGAAAAATACAAATTGACAGATAAATAAATCTTAACTTTGAAACAAAGATACTAAAATATTTTAAGAGATATACGTGAGAATTTATATAGAAATTTTTACGAATTTCCCTAAGAACAAATTCTTATTAGGGGAATTGATAGAATTTATAAGACAATCTATAAATAACATCTTTATAATAATGACAAAGTCTAGTGTTATATACTTATTTTTCCCTTTTTTCAAAAAATAATTATGAAATATGGCATGTACCATGTTGAGATGAAAAGACGGGGTGTATCGAAGGGGTTTTTTCGAAAGAAAAATTCTAAAGTAAAAAATATAATTTTATTTCATATTTAGAAATGTTGTTTCGAGAAAAAAAACTCAAGTTCTGAGGACTATTTAGGTAGTGGGATACACTTCAGTCAAATTTTTTTTTCATTTACATATTTCGAAACCAAAATAGGTTCATTATTTCCTTCAAAAATTTTTGCAAGTTGTTCCATTGCTTTAAAAGTTAATAATCACTAATTTTCTTCAACTTATAATCAAATCCAGGTTGATGGACAGCTTGCGACCAAAAAATACCGACCATGTCATAAAACAACTGTTGACAAAATAAAGTAGTGAATACCGATGTTTTTGTAAGGCTGTAATTTTTTTTCAGTGATGAATCATAGTGTGCGAAATACGTATGGAAACCACTTTATAGTAGGAATCAACCCTGCACGTTATAACCTTTTAAACATTTGAAAAAGTTGATAATTGAGTTGGGTTAAAAGAGTAAGAAAAATATATCCAAATAAAATTAAATTGTAAAGCACACAAAAAAGGTTCTTTGCCGTTTTTGGTTATTAACAAATGTATGTGAAATGTATATATGTATGTGTAAAAACTTCTAGACGTTCAGGCTAAATTATTTTTAATCAATAATAACGAAAAAAGGATCTTTTTTATGTAAAATTTTATGCTTCACAAAATTTATTTAAATTTTCTTTTTCTAAATTTTACCGTTATGATCCAAATCTCACACCATTCAAATGAATAAAAGCTGATGATGTGAGAAAAATTGATTTCTGCCACAACGTGGTGGTTTCTGTACTTTGCATTCTATGATTCATCACAAAAAAAATTACAACCATACAGAAACACCGTTACGCAAATCTTCCACGAGATCTTAACCTAAAAAGAGTTTATGAACAAGGAATTATTCCAAGCGTAAATTGTAAAAATAATGAAACTAACAAAATCACGGGTTCAAGTGGGTTTTCTAATTATTAATCATTAGAATAAAATTTTTGTATATTTAATTGTTTTCTCGATTATTTCCCAACAAATGCGTTCAAATCAACACTGGTATTTTCATCACATTCTGAGACGACTTTCCAATGATTCCACCTCATAGTTGATTAAGAAATGGAATGATAAATTTCGATTTTTTTCCCCAATTTCCTTGATCAAATTATTTTGTATTTTATAAATACGTATTTCGACTACAAAGTAATCATCAGTATGAATTAGTTAGTTGTAATGATTCTCTGAGGAGATGTTACTCGTTGCTAATTTGGTGACGGTTTGCACAAGTCTGTTGGTGTATATAGATATTATTAGCTATTTTTGAGCTGAAATTGTCGCGGATCTAAAGAAGTTTATATATATATATATATATATATATATATATATATATATATATATATATATATATATATATATATATATATATATATATATATAAAATGGAATGATGTTTCATGAATTACAAATTTTCTAGTACTTTTCTTTATCTATACTAAGGCTATATTTTCGCACAATTTTAACAGGAAAACGAATGTAATGACGGAGAATATGTTTAATAATTCTAGCCAGTGTTCCAAAGCTATTATATATGTTAACTATATATTTTGATGACGTCATACTATTCTGGTCGGCACAACGTTATGGGTTTTGATATGCGCCTCTAGGAGTTTTGACACGCGCGATTCAGGATGCTTTGTGGACCAAGGTGCACAGAAAGAACCGTCCAGAGTACTTGATACTATAGAATCTTATCAAAACCAGTGGCCATGCAAAAAGCCCTCAGCTTCTACATGTGCAAATGACATGAATAGAGCTTTTATTGTCCTCCAAACACGACCTATAAGTACAATATACTGAGATTCCCAAATAATGCAGGTGATAGTTCAACCGACAGTGTCCTATCAGAAAACTCATTATTCAACCGGGAACAGTTAACTGTTGTAGCTGTGGTAATACGCAACTTAGCCTGTCGCATGCCACCCGTGAAGTCCCAGTAATCAAAGTGCACTTGCCGAAGCCAGTCCTTAATACAGGATGCCTCTAGTTATATCTTTTATTCAAATTTTTTCGTATCTTATTATAGATATTTCGTTTCGAATGAACCTTCCTCTTAATGAATATAATGATAATTTTTAATCTGTATAATTTTCTTTTTATGTACAAAATTTGAACAATCAGCTGTCATTGGTGGTGCCGTAGTTGGATTATTATGCGCAATACTAGTGGTTATGTTCATCGTATATCGTATGCGTAAAAAAGATGAAGGATCATATGCGTTGGATGAACCAAAAAGATCACCGACTGTAAATTCGTATGCGAAGAACTCAAATAGAGAATTCTATGCTTGAATTCATCATTTTTCAAATGCAACATAATAATTCAAGCACAACAACAACAGTAAACAACAACAAATTTCCATAACAAATTTTTTGCAAAAAATTAAATAAAAAAAAAAAAAGAAAAACTTTTTTAAACTAAACTAAAAAAAATATAAAAAAATAACGAGAAAATTTGAAAACTTACTCAGCATGTTCGACAGACGGTTTAAAAGGAAAAATTTGTATCTCGTTACGTCTGATCGACAATAAATAATTCGTAAAAAAAAAAATAAAAAAATATTTATATATAGAATGGGAAAAAAATGAATGCTTCTTCTATTTTAACAATTTAGTGTTTTTTTTTTATTTACAAAAAAAAGAAGTTACTAACATTTTATTAACTGTAAAACTATATAGTTATTAATATGCTATAGACTGCAAAAATCATGAAAAAATGGCAACTATAATCCTAATAAAAAAGAAAACAAAAATATTTTAGAGACTTGTATGTAACAAATTATGAACGTAAAATGGTGTGAGTGTTTCATCCATTTTATATTTTATTACTAATATCTATTTTTTATTTAATGTTCCTACATTACTAATCAGTGGAGACGTAAAAACAACAAAACAATCATATATAAGTCATAAAATACTTACGCTAATATGATATAATATTTGTGACATCATTTTGATTTAAAATAGTATGCATTCATATAAAGATACAAATATTTATGTAATGTTTTTTTTTTTTACATCAGTAATAACATAATTCTGACGGCAAGATTACATAAAAATTTTTAAACGTCATAATACATGAAAATTATGTAGTATATGTGATATCATTTTGATATCAAAATAAAATTATCGTATGATGAGATTAAGTTAACGTTTATTACCTCAATCAAATTACATAAAATAATGTAATTATTATTGGCAGCATAGATGATCATATTAACGTCATGGCATCATATTTAAGTCATGTTTCGACATTATTTTATAATTTCTTAAACTCCAACTGTAAGTAGTAATGTATGAATATTAGATAAATTAATAATACATTAACAAAATCAAAAAATCAGTTCGCTCTCTTTCCTTCTCTCTTCGCCGTATCATACACACATTTTCATCTATAAAAAAACATTGTTTTTTATTAATAATATGTGCGCATGTGCATGCGCATATTATATCAATGTGTTCACGCACATTTTGTTATTAACATGTGTGCAGTACGATTAATATATATTTATAAATACATATTAAATTGCCATTGCGCACTATCAGATGGAGTCTTTTATCAAAACAAAAAAAATGTATGAAATAATAGTGCAGATTTTTTGCAATTTTTATAAAAAAAAGAAAAAATCATAGGAAAAATATATCCAATAATGGATTAAACAAATGTCTGAATTAGTACGATTCCTTAGCTAGAAATACGGTTCATTCTGAAAGAACAAAAAAAAAACATAAACTTTCTATGAAAGAATTTGTTTCCTTAGATTTATTCTTTTATCGGAAAGTGAAATCATTGATGTGAAACTTTTGTTATCTATATGAAACTCCAAAACAAATTTGATGGAAAAATCGAAGGGAGATATTACGTTCAAAAAATCATGAGCGTATTATTATTGGGTCAAATATCGTCTCCGTCCTTTTTTTTCGAGCTATGAACTAGAATCGGAAAAAAAAATCATATTGCTTTCAAAAGATCAGATCATGTGACAAAGATAAGATATATTTGTAAAACAGTAGAGTTTTTCCCTTGATTAAAGATCTGTTATATTCTTACTATCTAAAGTAGATGGAGACAATTTTCAATTAAAGCTTTTCTTCCAGAAAAATGTCCTTTAAAAAGTAGAACAGGAATAAGCAGAACTGATAATCGCCTTAATATCTCATCCATTTCTAGGTCCGGATGGCTGTAGAGTGCGAATTATAAGGATTCTGAAGCCTTGTGCCTTGAAAAAGCTTGAGTATCATTCGACAACACACAGTCACTCAAATTCAAACAAATCTAAAATACGTAGGTGCGACTTGTCATTTCTTAAAAACTATAGGCAATTATCTTCGATTCTAAAGAAACAAATATTATACTCTCCATATCATTTTTGCAAGGATTTGGTTTCATTAAAGCTTTTGGGTTTATCCAACAAAGCTAGCGAACATTAAGTAGTTAAGAAATAATGTACGAAAATAAAACCTTTTTATTGAATCTCTCTCTATGTCGATAGAAAATTACTTTAGCGATATTAAATCATGTAGAGATATTGATATTGAAAAGTGTTGAATAAGACACTTACTCGTATAAGAGTCATAAAAATTATATCATTTTTAAGTGTAACTCGCGTATTGATAAAAAATTTGTGTGACATAAATATTTTATTCTTCATATTTTACTTCAAAATAAATGAAAATTAAGTAAAACTGATTGCATGCTTCGAAGTTTCATACTTTTTTTTGTCGATTTGAAATCGTTAAAATCGCTTTGTTTTTAGATAAGGAATCGTTCTACATACATACCGTATGTGATTTTTAAGTCTCTCGTTTATGTAAATTTTACGTATCCAAAAACTGCAATTAATTAATGATATTCTCCCATTTTATGTTCCAATCAGTTTTATTTTTAATGTTAATATTTAATTGAAATATATTTTTATATAATTTAAAATATTTTTTTCTGTTAAGTATTTTTATTATAATTTTTTTTCAATTGTTTTTCGTTTGATATATTATGTAGTTAAAATAAACAATTCGTAGAAACAAGATGAAAACAAACAGACACGACGTAATAAACAAAAAATAAATTGAAAAAATATATAAATATATATATATATATTTTTACTTTTTCATATTTTTAATGGAACATACGGTATATTTAAGAAAAAAAAAGCATAGTTTAAGAAAACTTGTACATAATTAATAATGAAAAAAAATCATGATAATATATATGTAAGGAAAATCAAAAAAAAAAAAACAAAATCAAATCATAATTTGGAAATTTTCATGTATTTATTTATTTCACCTGTATATTTGCACCAACATTTTTAAAAGCGTCGCTATTTTTTTTTATATTAGAGGTAAAAAATTCATTTTTAGATTGAAACTATGCTTAAATATTTTTTTGTCATGAAAACAATAGAAAATTGATTTTAATATATTTTGGGAATAATTTTAACTTACTTATTTTGAGAATCGTATTCAAAATTTGTTTTAGACGTATGGCTCGTATACAATTTTTTGGACAGTTATTGTCGCATAAATAGTAGGATAAAATACTTATTTCGTTACCTTGTTTGCTAGATATTGTCCTTGTCTCACATTGTTTTAATTTCGGATTTATATTTTAAAAAGTGCTTTTTAATTACATCAATTTTAAAAAATAAAATAAAATATAGAAATCTTACAATCATAAGAAAAATTTGTTATTAACGCTTATTTTAATTCAATAACGCTTATTTTGATTTGAGGTGTTAAGTTGTTTATTTATTGATTTATTAATATGGGCTATGTTTCGTTATTGTTGTAAATTCTCTAACAAAAATCATAGCAGTCTTTTCTCACTAAAACGATTGAAGGAGAATGCTGTCAAAACCGTTACAATGCTTACATCATATCGAACCAGCCCATACTAAAAACAAATGAACTTATCTTAAATCAGTATTTTGATATAAAATGAAAATGCTTTTAAGAATCTGATATTTTTTAAATTTTATACTGAAAATTATAAGTTGATTACGTGAAATTTTCACAATTACTGCAAAGAGTTTTCAAAATGATTGTGGTGCCAATTGTTAACAATAAATCAATACATTTAGATGAATCAAAATCTCTTGAAATTTCAATTAAAGTGGCTAAAGAGTCATTAATCGTAAAAGGTTTGTAATTTGTATCTGTTAATGTTCCAATCATCATCATTTTTTAAGAATGTGCAAGTGGATTAATGATTACACCAGTCCAAAAAGAACATACTAGTACTAGTCAATGAGAAAAAAATTTTCCAAATTTTACTAAAATACATCAAAATTGTCACTTACGGTGATGTAACACTCAATAGAATAATTGTGATACACATCCTACAAACCAAATGAGATCGTTAAAGAGGGATAAACTATAGTTATACGTTAAATATACGTATTCTGTAATCAATTATTTTTTAAACGAAAAAATGTGTTTTTATTAATTGTTTCGATTCAAAATTGAATTTTATATTTTTAATATTAACTTTATTGGGATGTGCGGAATAAATAATAGTTATTCTTTCTCAAATATACTTAAGATTGAACAAAACCTTAAGCTTAAACCTACAAAGGAAACTGACAATTGATATCAATTGGCAATTTCTTGTAATCATTATTGATAATTGTTTTGTTTAAAATTATTAGAATATATTTTAAACAAATCATTTACATAGAATAATTTTTATCTAGACTAACGGAATACTCATAATTTAAGGAAGCATTAAAGATAATAGAGGAAATGTACTTTGTACGAAACTATAAAAACTCCAATTTAAGGGAGTAGAACGCTGATTACAAGTTTTGTGAAAATTAAAGTGATACAATGTTTATGTCGCCGAGGAGCTCATTTTTAGCCGACTCATAACATGCTCTAGATTAGAATAAACCAATCGTGCAAATGTAGGAATGTATATCGACAAACATGTGAAAGCGATAGAAATTATAACTCGCCAAAATAATTTAAAATGGTTACAAAATGTATTTTGGGAAGTATGAAAAAGTGAATATTATTTATGGAAAAGTACCAGATTTTGAGAGGCAAATAGAAACGAATTTTCTAAAGCATAGAAATATTGACGATAGAATATTAAGGCTAAATTGCATTTATTGAAACAGATAATATTCTTATATTATTAACTAATAAAATATTAAATTTTGGCGCTATAAAATTTATAAACAAAAATAAATAAAAATTTCCAAATTTGATTTTCGTTACTAAAAAAGAAAAAAAAAAGTTATAAAAAAAATACTACTAAAAATAGTGACAAAAAAAAACACTGCTATTGCAGAAAAATAGAGCCAATATACTCCCCTTTCTCCTCCCGTCTCATAAAAATACCCTAAACCTAAAATTTTCTTTCTCAAAATTGAAATTTTTTTTTAAACGTATTTATAAAAACATATATTTAGTGTATTGTTATATTGATAAAATTTTTGCTTTAAGAATTATGACGGCGTGTCCAATTTAGCCCTACAGAAAATTTGTATTCTTGAATACTCATAAATGTAAATAATGTTTTTTCTCTAAAAATTTCCTTTGTTTTCCGTTTACATAAAAAAGAAAATTTGGAAAACCTTGTTATTAAAAAAAAAAAAATTAATTAATATAAGGTAGCGTACAAAAATTATATTTTTTCTCATGTTTTATCGAATCATACAATGAAAATTTTCAACGCAACGTCAAATTTTCTAAGAAACATTCAAATTTAGAGTCCATATTCCAATATGAACAAGAAATGTTTTCCATTCAGCATCCATTTATATAATATTGATCAATTTCCAATAGTATATGCGAGAATTTTAAGGATTTATATTAATAATGGAAAAATTTTAAAACTTACACGAAAAATGTAAATAACTTCTACGAAAATATTCCTTACTTCAAGTCTCTAGGATTCGTAGTCGAAAAATAGAAATCTAACATCATAACATATTTCATACCAGTTCTGTTACATGAAGTTTGTAATATTTAATCGTATTTTGAATCGTATAATTACATATTTTGTATAGAAAATGATCAAACTTCCACGAAGTCGGAAATATATTTACACCTCTGTCTATTTTTCGCCCTGTATAACTTCTTTTGCAGAGAATTAATTTTTTAAAGAGAATAATAAAACTTAAAATCTATTTCTAACTTTCATGAAATATGAAATGTTTGTGTACAATTCAGTTACTTTCATCAGTAGTAATAAAACTTACACGATACATGTAAAAGTCTTTTTGAAAATTGAATTTTCTCCAAAAATGTTTCTTACTTGAGATCTTGAATAGTTCGAAAGATGAACAGGTTTTATGTATATAACATATTTTGTGTAAGTTTTATCTTGCATGAAATTTGTAATATATTTTAACTGTATAATTATTCTTTGTTAGAAAATAATTAAATCTGCGCGAAGTACGGTATATATTTTGTGTAAATTTCGAGTTGTTGATCTAAGCTATTTTTTTTTTTTTAACAAATTTTTAATTAACATATTTTTTGTGCAAGTTTTTTTATTTTTACACTCCCAGGCTACGGTCATACTTACATCAATTTTATACACTTTTCTCCAGATCTTACAGTGTAACGACTACATTTACACCATCGTTTAATTCAACGACGAAACGTTTTTAGCAAATATTGTGTTAAATAAAGGTCACTCCAGTATTTATTTTAACACAGGTGATTTTTGAATTTAGCTTAATGTAATTATTAAAAGCGTACTATGACTCTGTAAAACATACGGAGTACACTAAATGAACGTTTTTATATAATTACATAGCGTTATATACAAATGTTACGTGCATTGAAACGGGCGTCTATGTGAAATACGAACGCTCAACACTCAAAACGAACGTTTGAAAAACACTTGTTAAATGCACGTTTGTCGCTGTGTGTGATCGCAATATCCATGAAAAAAAGTTAATTTTATTTTAATATACGTCGATGCTTATTCAGATTGGAAATAGGGGCACCAATTTAAAATTTTCTCAAACAACAAATATTTGTTTAAAACGAAAGTCGTATTATTTAGGATTTTTGTATTTTTCCGTCGGGGATTTCAAGTTATGTTTCGATAAATCGATCTTAAAAAAAATTCAAACCCTCTCATAACCGTATCGTATTTTTATTGCAAAGAGTAAAACTGGGAATCAATAATTTAATGATGTTTAATAGATGTACAAAAAAAAGTTTTACTGTACAACTGTTTAATTATATAAAAAGGCCGTTCCAATACATTTAAAAAAAAAATGTAAATTAGAGTGATATTTGCACCAATCGTTGGCATTTAATTTCGATAAATGTTTTTTTCTCAAGATTTTCTTTTATTTTTTTTTTTTATTTTTCTAAATATTTTTGTATGAAATACTTTTAATAGAAATTAACGTGTGCGCAATTGGATTATTTTTCTTTCTTTTATTTTTTGTCAATTGTGTCAATATTTCGAAATTTTTTTATTCAGTCAGTGGTTTTAAAAAATTTTTTCGTTCTAAGTGAACATATAATAAATGTTTTAGAATCACTGGCTTTTTTAAAAAATATATTACATAACTTTTATTATTATGATAAGATATTAATTTATTAAAAATTTTTTTTTTGAGTTTTTTTAAATAAAAAAAAAAAATTGAGCCATATTCTGTTTGAATCATGGAAGTCTAGATTATTCATAGTAAATATGAAATCATTTTTAATTGACTTCCATAATTTCTATAGAGTTTCTAGAACAACTGTTATTAATATTTTTTTGGAATATATAATCATGCAATAATTGCAACCAAAACAGATTCATTGAAGTCGTGTCAATGTTCTGACGGATTGTAATCTAAAATAATATTAATTATATGACATTTAGTTTTCAACTAAATTTAGTACACTTGAAGCGTACACTTTTGTTTAAAGTTTAATCAACAACCGTTTATCGATTGTGAAAATATGATGATTTGTAAGCCTAAGAAAATAGCTAAACTCGAAAAAATATACCCCTACTTGTAGATTGTTTGAATTTAGACTGTAAGACATGAAATACATAAGTCTGTTTGTCTACAATCGATTCGATATGTGATCAATACAATCGAATGAATTAAGATATAGGGAGCAAATTTTTTGAAGATTTAAATTCCTTGAAATTTGTGGAATTATATAACCGTTTGTGTAATGTGAATTATTTTAATATCAAATTTGTGAGATGTGGAACATGTTAACAAAAGAGTGATTATTGCATTTTTAGACGGACAAATAACGAGTTTAAAAATAAATGGCATTGTGCTTCTTGTGAATCTAATGGATGTATTATTTGCTAATTTTTCATCCAAATACGATTTATATGGGTAGGATAAAAGAAGGCAATATTGTCCACACTTCGTTCATTTATTACTCAAATGCTGTAATATTTGGTTATCATGGAAAATTACTTTATGCTATGGAAAAAAGCGTTATAAATTTAGCTAAAAATATGCAAAAAATTTACCTGCAAAAATATAAAATCATAAAATTTCAAACTATAACTCTTCTTCTATTCTTGTCGTTTGTGGTAGTTTTGATTTCGTTTGTGATGAAAAGGAGAAATTCAATTGCTAATTTAGGTATCCCGATTAGCCGACATTTTTTGAAATTAAATGTGACATAGTCTTCTGAAGACTCAGTTAATAGGAAATCGTTTGTCAATTTTAAACAATTACAAAACACCTACGCAGGTTTAAAGTAAATAAATTCATTCGTGTATTCCAATGCCATCTAGCGGTATAAATAGCAATTATGTAGTAAAACTGACAGCTGTCAGTAACGCTAAATTCCGTTAGTAGCAGTTAAAGAAGGAGCATAAGTTTATTATTTGTACTTTTCTTAAAAACTATGTAAATTTGAGCGTTTTTTAAGATTATATTTCAAATTCAGAAATTTATCGATCGAAAGTCTGCCATAAACAATTTTTAAAACATGTTTGCAAATCGAGATGCCTTAATTAAAATATGTTAACCCCAAATTATTTGATTTTATGTTGGATAATTTGTAAAATATTTTACTATCAGAAATATGATTTGCAACTTAATAACATTTGATCTCTCGACAATTTTTAATTAACAAATGACAATTCAGCATTTGGATAACGGCAAGCGATTTATAATTGTGGATTAAACTTAAAAAAAAAATACATGCGTTACTTTTATTTCAAATGGTACCTAATGTGAAAGATTTGGGTTGAAAATTTTTAACTAATATTTAAACATTTTTAATAAAAACCTAATCAATTTTTTTTACTAATATAAATAAGGTATTACCTACCCAAATGTTTACGGGAGTTGGTAAAACTGTGTAAAGTGTACTCAGTTTAGTAAATTTTTTTTATTGATTCTTCTCAACACAATTTCAATGAATTTTCTTAAAAAAAAACAGTCGATTAAAAATGTCAATTCCCATATACAATTATTTTTATTGTGTATTGACTGTTTTTCAAAAAATAATAAAATAATAATTTTTTACAATATGGTGGCATAATTTTTATTATTATTTTTGTTTAATAATTTTCCAAGAAAAAACAAAAAAAAAGAACACGTATACATATTTTTGTGCCATTATAATTATGGTTTTCTGTATTATAAGTCAACCGACAATTCAAAACTAATGTATGTAATGAAAAAATAAAACTTAAAAAAAGGAATTCCATTAAATTATTGGTTTTGTTATTTTTTTATTCATCCTAATTCAGAACAATTTTAGGTGAGCGATGCAGCCATTTGACTGAAAATTTGCTATTACTTCAATTAAAGCGTCTTTTCAACTTCACAAACAGGGACCTGAAATTAGTTTTTAAAATCTTTAAAAATAAGCAAGTATCTCGATTTACACTACGTGTAAAATATTGTTTTCAAGAAACAGATGGAAAATAAGCTTTGATAGCTTATAACTTCTTTGTTTTTGAAACAATTATAATTTAATTTCCATGTTTTGTTTTGGTATTGGGTCTAGTTTTACATTTTGATGTGAAAAATTTCAAATTTATAATAAGACCCTATTTGGATATGTACAACTACGCAGGTTGGCCAGGATGAGAATTATTTTATGTATGATGTGGAAACTTTAAGACAGGGTGCATCCGGTTAGATTTTTGGAATAGATTTTCTGATCAGAAAACCTGATGGCCAACGCACACCACCAGACAGTCCAACAAGTTCGTATAAGAAAATCTGATCATACTTCAATTCAACGTTGAGTTCAAGCACTATAGGACAGTCCTATAAGAAATTTTAATCATACGAAATTATAATTATCGTAAGTAATCGAACTTTAAGAAATAAGAAATTATGATGCTACTTGATACTGCATCGTGTGTTGATATTAAAAAATCTTATATCTAATGAAGAATTCTTACAGTGTGCGGAACTTATGTAAAATATATGCTTAGAGCTTCGTCAGATTTTCTAATCACAAATACTTAACATGCGCACCGAGTCTAAAAATCTGAACGAAAACAAACGTTCATGTTGTAAGCGATTTGAGATAGAAAAAGTGAAAGTACGCTATTTTTGTTATAATAATGTTGTTGTTTTCTCAGCTTCCACGATAGATTTTATAAATATACAGAATGGAATATACATATATATATATATATATATATATATATATATATATATATATATATATATATATATATATATATATATATATATATATATATATATATATATATATATATATATATATATATATATATATATATATATATATATATATATATATATATATATATATATATATATATATATATATATATATTATAAATTCAGGTTAGGTATTTTATTTACATGTTATATTTTGATTCATCTGGTAAGGTCTGAATTAATTTTTTTGTTTTTATGTAAAATGGGCAAAAATAAATACTTTCGTGTAATTTTAATTTTTTCGAGAAATACTTCGTTTTCATGTTTTTGGCAATATTTAAATATTTATATTTGAGTTATTTCTATAATAGGGATGTTGTCTAAATTTTTTTTATTACTTTAATTGCAGTGTCTTTACTTTACGAATATGAGTCTGAAGTTATGCAAAAAAATCATAAGCGAGGTATGGAAATTCAAAATTTCTACTACTAAACATTCCTAATTATTATCTTCATATAAATTACATGGTAAAAATCGTTTTTAAGAATGAGATCGATATATAATCATTGATAACTTCTTTGTTTTTGAATCAATTTTAATTTAATTTTAAGTTTTGTTATGCTATTGAGTCTAGTCTTATGATATTTAAATTTTCAGCAAATATAATTTATAGCAAATTCAGTATAACTATTCCATGGTAATCCATTTTGGTCAAGCACGACGTTGGTGGCAGCATCATAGATGAATTCCGTGGCGCGCAATTACTTAAAAGTCAAAATTACAGGTGTATTCATTCGTTAACTAAATAAGAACTTTACTTATTTGTCGTTAATAGTACGAGCGCCAGGCGGGGTGGGGATAGGTATCGACTCTAGAGCGGTAAGGGGAACGCAGTATCCATATGATTTTTTTCAATATATAGATATACATTTAACATTGGCTAGTGGCGGCATTTATTTTTCTTTTAATTAATACACTTTAATTAGTCGGGCAAGTGTAAATGTTTTTAAATTAAATTTATCACTAATATATTTACTTTCATCCATAAGTTTTTTAAAAATATTCACCGACAGTTTTACGAGAAAAATACAGAAATGTATCAATGTTTGAAGGTTACCCCATAAGACCAATGTTAAATTGCTCAACTTTAAAGTTAATTATTTATTTAAATGATCGGGCAATCTCCTTCAAATTTTTGGAATTTGTTTAGACATATTTAAACTTTGTATTTAAAAAAAATCAAGCCTTTTATCAAAAGTTGCCTTGGTGCTCGTACTTCCTTAATAGTAAACAACAACAAATAATTCAACTAGCGTGTGTCATAACTTTTCGTGTTAATAATTAACTTGTTTTCAAAATGGTTTAACATAATCTCTATAGCTTTGATGTTACATATGCAACCAATCTCTAACTTGAAATAATAAATACTGTACGTATAAAGTATATTTATGATCCTCTAATATTGGCAATTAATTATTTAATTTTAAATTAGAAGCATTAATTGTTTTAATTTGTATTCATAAATAATTTAGGCAAGAATTGTATTTTATTAATATTTTCTATCTGAAAATTATTGCTATAAAAGTACCAGTTATTCTGCTAATCCAAGTGAAAAATTTTGACAAAACGCAACCGTGTTGGTACAAAAGGGTACTCGATTTTTTGCGTACTCAAATACTTTCAGATCCTGCTCTAAAGTGAGAATAATAAAGCTTAACCAGCATACCTACATATATCATCTAACAAGTAATTAGGTGTCGGATTCTTCGAAGTGTGTTTGCGAATTTGAAAGCATACGGTTCATTCCTGAATAAGAGATGGTATTGTAAGTAAGTTCGCCAAAATTCAGTTTTTCATCTCATTTTTAACCTTTTTTATATTTACCGTTTGTATTTTAATTTTAACACTTGACCTTTACTGCCATTTTGATACTAATTTTCCAGTTCCGTTTTAAAAAGTATAAACTGCATTTCAGATTTTTAAATTTTATTTCAGAAAATATGAATTATGTTTTGAGATTCATTCATTTTAATTTAAAAAATAAAGTTTTTTTTCAATAATTAAATTTGTCTTATTTCAAAATTTGTGTACCCTTGACTTTAATTTTAAAATTATTTTCAAAATAAAACTAGTGGCTCTGAAGTTGTGGAACTCAATCGAAAATAAACCAAAAACCACGTCTACCTTGATTGCACAAAAGTGGGGGACAGTCAAAAGAAAATATAACTTTTTTCCTATTTGCCCATGATCCTTTGATTGACATCGATTGCATGAAATCCTGTCTTCATAGCTTGCAAAGAAAAAAAGGTTGAAAAAATTATGCTATTTCAATGTTCCCTCATCATTGCACATTGATTATAACCTTCGCCGTAAAAATTAGTGTTTTCCTGTCAATTATGAGTTAAAGTTCTATCAATTTCAAAAACCGCATCTTTATAGTATGTATAGAAAAAATTGATATTTTTGGGGATTTTACCCAAAGAGCGGGGTGCGAAATTTTACCAAAAACTATACATTAAATTTCTTGAATGTGTCAAACAATGATAACATCTTTTATTTATGTCATAAACCTCACTACGTTCGGTCAATAAATTAATTCTTAATAGTCAGTAATTATTTTAAGCTACATTTAATTATAATTGTGTTACAGACTTGAATTTAAAAAATAAATTTCAAAAAGATCAAATTATAAATTTTAATCGACAAAGGTATTCATTCTGAAGATATTCTCTTAATATTTCAAAATCCAATTAGTAACTTCTGTAATCATTTCTTAAGGCATATACACCATACGGCTTTTTAAGACGATTGAAACATAATACTGAAGCACCATATTGTAAAAATCTTTCAATTTTCGCGCCCAAATAACTCAAAAAATACTTATCCCAATGTTTTAAAATTTAGTATGCACAATATTGATATGAAAACGGAGAGCTTATCAAAAAACAGTTTTAAATATAAAATCAAATTTTTATTTTTCTTTTAATAATTTTTTTCGAGCTAACCTCTTCGACTAGCCTTTGTTTTCATGTTAATATTGTGCAGACCAAATTTGAATAAGTATTTCTTGAGTTATTTGAGTGCGAAAATTGAAAGAAATACAATGCATATTACATGTAATTTAAGTCAACAGCTTGTTAGAAGCTCACTTCTCTTAAAGCATTCAATAAGTTATAATTCAATTCAATTTATGAAGGGAATTCTATTCAATTCGATATATGCAGGGAAGGAGAATGTGTGCAGTCATGGCCAACTTTGTTAGGAACTATCCCACTATTCACTTTTAGTGTAATCCATATGGAAAATCATTGACAGGATAGCCAGCATTCCACTCAATACGACTTTTAGTAATGGAAATATTTAAGAGGCGACCTAAATATCCTAAATAAAAGGTAGAAGAAAAGTTTATGGGACAGGACATTGTCTACAGAATGCCGACGTGTTGACATCGATACAAGCGTCATGTAATAAATAAAATTTAGCAAAAATTTTATGTCCGCCACCCAAATACATGCACATTCAAACCCAACTTTAGCTAAAGGCGGTTTATGAACAGTTGTTATCCTAACATAAAGGAGTGCGCTTCTAAAAAGCAATTTACATAAGTATAGTATTTTTTTAGTTATTTGTACTGGAAAATTGTAACAGCTGTTGATAAAAACACTCATATAACTCCGATAACCCTTAAGAGAATGAAAGGGCTATCAGTAAAAACATTGTGTTTTATTCTTTAGTTAATAAATATAAAATATTTCGCCCCCGCACGGGTGGGCTCGAATCACTAACCTTTCGGTTAACATCCGAACGCGCTAACAATTGCGCAACGGAGGTTTACAAACACTTATTGTATGTTTTATCATTAATCGTTGTCATTGTTTAGGGCGGCAAAGTTAATTTGGTCGTCACTGGACGTTTTAATATAATGAGCTGTCCCACTCAAATCGATATCAAACAAGTGCAGATAAAAACTAACAGTGTTAATTGTTTAAATACCGGACATATCGTTGTATATCAATGTTTGAAGTAGTGTTAATATTAGCATTAATAAAATATACAATATATGCAGTCCATAAAATTATAAGAGTTATAATTATTATGAGTTATAATTATATATAAGTTTATTAACGTGAAAATGTGGCGAGTCTAAATAGTTTACGAAAAAATGTTTAAGGCCAAAGTTGCATGTTTTTAAGACATAAACATTTTATGTATCTAACATCTTACTTACATCGTTTATAGCTTCAGAGTTGGGTCATTGATCAATTTGACACATTCTGCTGATTTTGCTCATTTACGAACTTAAGCTCGGTTTTTAGATCATGAATTTGCCATCAAAATTGTGCGGAATGAGACATTAATAATAATAACATTTTCTTAAACAAATCATTTCCGATAAAAACTGTTGTGACTTACGTTTCCATGCCAATATTGTACATAGCGAATTTCATTGCATTTGGATAATTATTTATTATTACCTGACTACCAAGGATGGGTTATATTTTTCGCGCGTATCTTGTATATATGTTTGTATGTATGTATATTTGTTTATAAATTTCTTTATTACCTAGTACCTTCCAAACGGCTTGATTTCGACAGTTAGGGTATCGTTAGGTATATTCGTCTTAAAAACTCCAGTGTCCTTAAAGGACATTTTTGGTACGAAATAGCAATACAACAAAGGAAATTAAATGGGGATTACAAAAATATGCATAAATTATATGTTTAAATTTTATAAGAAATAATAAATTAGTTTTCGAAATCGTAAAAATGTGCCATTTTAAACTTTTGAGTATCCCGTCAAACTCTTATGGCCGTAAAAAGTATTAAAAAGCCCATTTTTACGCTATCGAAACTACTTTGAAATTAAACTTAATGTAGTATTCATCTTAGGCTTTCAGCTCATATAGGCCAGTAAAAAGGGGGGATTTTATTTGGAATTGATTGGCGGAAAGCTGGAGATGGTTTTAATCTCTTAAAATGGACTACAATACATGGAATCTAAGTTTGCACTATCGTGGACGGTGAGCTTAATTTTTGACTGCGAAAAAACCACGAAAATTTGACAAGTTGTTTGGTTTGGCGCATAACTCGAAAACGACGCATCCGTTGGACGTTTGGCCGTTATAGATTTTAAAAGTTGAGCAATTTTTTCCAACTTTGACAATCTTCAAATTAGCTCCTATAACTATAACTTAAGCGCCTAAAACGACGCATCCTACGGAAAAATTGACAACCATCAAAATAAAAATTCCTTAAAGAATGAGATCTTAAAAGATGAAATTAGCCGAAATGTATGGCCTAAACAATTTTAAAAGTCGATTTTTCCAACTTCGCTAAAAAGTTGACAAACATCAATTTCCATCTCTTATAACTTAAAATCTTACGGAAAAATTATGAAATATAAATGCAAGAACAATTTTATGTTGAATAAGCTCTTAAAAATTAAAATCGGCCTAGCTGTTTGGCCACTTTGAACGATTTTGTCTAATTGCGGTATAAAATTGATAAATTTCAATTTTCTACTTCTATAACTTAAAAATGAACAATAAATATTCAACAAGTGTTAAAATATAAGTCAATAAAATTTTGCGTCGAACAAGCTGTTAAAAGTTAAAATCGTTTCAGCCATATGACTGCTGTATATTTTCAATGTTGAGAGATTTTATCCAACTTTGCTAAAAAATTGACAAAGCTCAAATGTCACCTCCTATAACTTGAAAACGATATATTTTAAGTAAAACTATTGAACATTGAAATAAAAGTACCGCTATTGATTTTCAAGTGGAATAATTGATGAATATAAAAATAAAAGTACATAAAATACTTCTTCGAATAAATTCTCTAATGATAAAATCGGTTCTGTCGTTTGGTCACTATAAATTTTCAAAATTGAATAATATTTTCCAATTTCTCTTTAAAGTTGACAAACCTCATTTTTCAACTGCTACAACAAAAACAGAAATATATCCTACGGAAAAATTAGAAAATATAAAAATGAAAGAATATGAAATTTAGCGCCAACTGAGCTTTTAATAGTTATTTTAAATAACTTAAATCACTCCAGCAATTTGACTGCTTTAGATTTTCAAAGTTGATTAATTTATTTTATTTTTTATTGTTCTGTGCATTCTTATTCCACTATACTTTGAAGGAATATTTTTGGGGGTGGTTTACAATTTGTATACTCGTACAAAAGTTGTAGGCGTTAAAAATTGAAATTTGTCTAGTTTTTAGGGAAGTTAGATAAAATCATTCAAATTTGAAAATTTATAGCAGCGAAACGTCTGAGTTTAATTTTGAAAAACTACTTTGACGCAAAAGCTTCTTTGACAGTCTTGTTTTATTGGCTTAATAATATAGGCTGTTTATACCGAAATAGAGTTTTTATACCGAAATTGTAGTTTATTTTAATTGTTTTTTCCATTAAAATTATTTTTTGCAATAGTTATTTATTTTTTTAATTATTTATTTTATTGAATCATGGATTTGAAAAAATCATTGGTGTTCTTTTTAAAAACAAATTACTGAAATAAAAATAACTATCATGAACACAAGTGATTTATTTCATTTTGTGTGCGATTGTCATATTCTACAATCTAGATATTTTTAACTGTTTTTGTTTCATTAACACATGATATCCGTGTTTACAGAAGTAGAAATTTCATTTTCACCACTATAGATTACTTTATTTAATGGAATCCAGGACCAATTCTCGGTCTATGTTTAATGCTTTCAATTTTACCCGTCTTTCAATTAATTAGCATAATAGCCGTTCTATTTATAGAGGTGTAAATGTCATTTATATTTCTGTAAACAGGATATGTTGTGTTAATACAACCAAAGTTGTTAAAAATATCTAGATTGTAGGCAATGGCAATCGCACACCAAATGAAACAGTTCCCCTGTGTTCATAATAGTAATTGATATATAATCAAGAAACATGTTTGTGTATAAGTCACCTTCAAACAAAAATAGGTAGACTAAATGGAAACGGAATCATTACGACAATTTTTTCCTGTTTTTTTTTTTTAATTTTTATTTATTTTTTTAATTTTATAATATTATTATTTTTTTTTTTTGCAAAAATTATTATGGTTTCTGAATTGTAAATCGTTTTGTTTTTAAATATTTCAAAATCAAAATTGTTGACTACATTTTTTATTGTTCTAGAAAATAATGTTTTATTGTAGATGTCTCATTTTCGATAATACAGTTGGTTAGCACTATTTCATTTTATGTAGCATGTAACTAGTTATATGTTTTCATCCAGATGGGACCATAATTTAAACTTTTTTCCGTTACTTAAATATTCTCAATTCTCTACATCCTTTTTCCTGAATGATACAAAACAAAACAGACAGCTTACCACTGATCATCGATTAAATGCAATAAAAAAGGTACAATTATTTACAATCAAAAGTAAATATGGTTGTATATATATCTATATTTTTTTTTGGTTTAAATTTTTAGTCCTAGGTTCGTAAAATACAACGTATGATTGTGTATACACAATCATCCCACGCAAAGAATATCGGTTGTAAAACTGATTATAAGCTCTTCATGCTACTATTGATCAATTTTCATTCAACAAGACAAGGGGCCCGAGCGAAACATATACATGCACACATATATTTCGTTAATTCTTAAATCGACGACGAATTTATACGACCACTGTCACACACATAATATGCACTCCATCTCTGTCCAATATTTACACAGCTGTCTTTATACACTCATGAGCAACAAAATAAGGTTATTCATATTTTTCGATAGTTTTGAAAGATATATACAAATAAAATACTACTTCTTAAGTTTATATGGAATTACAAGGTAATTTAAAATCATGTTTTATTCATTTTCTCTCTCTTTAAGGGCATTATATTCTTATATATATATTACATGTGTTCGTGGATAACTTGTTTGTTTATGAATCCATTTTGATGATTTTTTTTTTGTTGGAAAGGATATATGTCAAAGGTTGGACCATAATAAGAATATGATGCCCAAAAAGAGAGAGAAGAGAGAGAAAATGAACTGAAAAGTAACACATGATTTTAAATTAAAAACTTCTATACTTAATTTCCTTGTGGGAAATTACCTCAATGTCAGTACCAATCTTAGTTAAAAAAGGGATCGACTGAGAAAGATAATTGGTAACAGGGAAATTCTTTATAGATGTGTTTAATTTAAATTTTTTGTTTTACTTTTTAGTTCATTTTTTGCAGGCAGTTATTTTTTATACATTTTTTTCATGACAATTATATTGTTACTAACTGGGCCCGCAGCTTCGCCCACAAATAATTCTTTTATTTTAAAAGGATAAAATATAAGTATTTAGCTTAGATATTTTGAGTAAATAAAGTTTGAAATAGGATTTATATTTTAGAAGATTTCATACAAAGTTTAAACTCCTTTCACTTTCAATTTCCATAACTGTATGGACTATAAAAGTTAATAAATAGTTACACAATTACTCATTCATATGTAGGTACGGTATATGAAAAATTTTAATAAAAATTTTGATTAAATTTCATTATTAATTTAGTTTTGTTGAGACTTCCAATGTTTTTATGGATATTTTTCACCTAAAATTTACGATAATACCAACAATTATGTAAGGATAAGGATTTTTTTTTTGGATATATAAGTCATTATGAACATATTATTATCGAAATAACTTGCGCTAACTTTCTCACAAATTTTATTTCAATCTTAAAAATCTATTCAATTATACGAAAGAAAGTAAGAAAATATTTATGACGTTTTATTATCCTGAGGCATATAAAAGCTCTAATCTGGCATATAATGGGAACTATGCTCCGTATCGAGCGTTTAACGGATAGGCCTCACGAAAATTCATGTCCGACAGATACTTTTTTGCCACATCTCTTAAATTTAATTGGTATATATGTTTAGATTTATTCAATAGAATTTAACATTGAAATATCATAATTTCAAATAAATATAATAAAACAGGGTTGTAGAATCACTTAAACGTTTGTCTTTGTCGCATATACGTTTGTTTTATAAGAAACGAATTTTAAAATTTAAAGGTCTGCCTATTGTTGCAATTTATCAAGGAAACCTTAAACATTCACTTATTAATTTTATGGTAGATTAAAAAAATTTCATGAAAGGTTGAAATTAGTTAAGCTTTATAATTGTTGAAAAATATGAATGACACAATTATATTGTTCACGAGTGTATATCCCTAAACGTTCCCATACAGTTGAGCTCAACGCGGACGATATTATTTAAATGCATATTATTTATTCGATAAAAAAAATATTATTACCAATTAAAAATTATATTATTTTAGAATTTATTTTTTAATAAAAATTTTCAAAAAATATACATTTTGGTTGATAATTCAGAATTCGTTTCAGCCTTGATTGATCGCACTGCTCATTGTATAGATGAAGCGACGTCTGGAACCAAAATTGGACGCGCCTCGCCTCGACGCCATCTTCAGTCATGCGCTATTTCGACGCAGTATTTGACGCTGATTGACCTGTATATTAAAATTTACTTGTGATAGATCAAAGGCAATACTTGATTATTGTCTTCTGTTAAAAAAAAAAAAATACAACATCGAAAATTCGATGTTAACTTATCGAATTCGATTATAAATTAACAAACAAACAAAACACTGTGTTATAGTTTTATTTTGAAAATGTGTTCGATTCAAATATATCAACATTAAAAGAAGTAATTTTGTATATTAGTTGTTCGAAAATATTTTTTCGAGTGATTTCGAAATACTTACATGGAATGGTTATTGTGAGATTTCAAGCTCAATTAATAACATTATAAGTGAGTTTTAAGTGAGATAATTTTATGATTTGGTTTGTAAAAAAATTTATTTATTTATTTATTTATTTATTTGTATTAAAATATAAATAAGATCTACTTTCTTATTCTCTGTCATAAAAACTCGAAACAAAAACTAGTATTTTACTTTTCGATTACTTTATTTATCAACAAAATGTAATGTTTTCTCATATGTAAAAATGCCTATTTTAAATTTCAAAACACAATTGTTTTTATAATTTCATTTCCTGTTTATCAATAAAATTCTAATAATTTTTTTTTTTCAGTTTATACTTAACTGAACATTTTATTACTTTTTTTATTTTCTAAACATGCTAATGACCTTAAGAATAATATTTTATTTAAATATAAAGTGGATTAAAAGGAAAAGTTTTGCATGTAAATTTGAACATTCGAGCTCGTATTTATATGTTAGTTAAGACAAAATATACCATTTCTATTATAAGGTAAAATTATGAGGAGTTTTTTTTTTATTATTTTAATATTTTAATCGATTTTTTATGATAGCCTACAAAATAGGTTGTATTGAGAAAATTACTATTTAATTTTCTTTAAAAAAAAATAATGAGTAGTTTTATACGTTATCTATTCCATCTATATTACATATCAGGTTGTGACTTTTTTTATGTCAAGCTATCAACAATTGATTTTAACTAACCGCTCTCACTTCGATGATATTAAATTTAAACAGTACCTCCAGGGATTTGTAGGTTAGAAGTTTTTACCAATGTTAAGGTATAATTATAAAGTGATTTTGGAAAATTATAGTACATTTTAAATTTATTTTGTATGAAATTCATTTATATTGTTTTTATTGGTAAATTTTGTTAATGGGTATTTATTTATTTATTTTTTTTTTTGGTATGCTTTGAGGGAATCAGCAATTTTGATAAAATTTAAGACAATACTATAAAATCATAGTATTTAATAATTGTAATTATATATTTAATTAAAATTTGATCAGTCAAAAATGATCTAAAAGTCAAACATGCAAACGTAGGTCTTTTCAAAAACTATTAAAAAAAAAGACCTTCGTTTCCATTTCAAGATTTCACATTACAAATTTCATTATATTTGAATAATTATTTTTTGAATTCTTTGTACACGAATATGTCGAATTTATATATAATAGATGACAAAATGATTTTTGATTAAAACTCCTCTTAAAGGTTCATTAAAACTCTTCTTAACCCTTTCGTTTCCATGTTAATATTTTGCATACCAAATATTATAATATTTCTTTTAGTATTTGTTGAGTAATTTTAGTGCAAGTATTGAAAGAAATACAATTTATATTTTGTAAAAAAATTTTTTCCGAAAAAAATTCCTGAGATAACAATCAAAATATGATTTTATATTTATAAATGTCTTTTCGAGTAAAACTTATTGACAAGGCCTTCTTTTTCATGTCAATATTGTATACCGAATTTCATAAGATTAGGATAAGTATTTCTTAATTAATTTATACCCAAAAATTGAAAGATAATACATTAAGGAGTGTGCTTGTTATAAAGGTAGTAATCCCCCATAAGAACGTTGCGCCAACGACACGATGAACTTAGATAAAGGACCTATTCCAAATTCTGATTTAATAAAGATTTCAAAATTGAAGTTGAACTATTAGAATGGAAACAGTATTTGAAATTAAAATTTTTAAATTTCATAATTCATTTTTAATTTTGTACGTTCAATTTTTAATTTGAGATTTTTTAATTGAAAAAAATCACGTGGTCCAATACTTCAATATCATGGCCGAACACTAAACACGTGATCGATGTTAATTGGTTGACGTAGCAATTTCATAGATACTTGGAAAGTGTAAATTGCGCATACATTACCAAACAAGTGTGCAAACCTTCACCAAATTAGCAACGAGTAACATCTGCTCAGAGAATCATTACAACTAGCTAATTCATACTGATGATGACTACTTTGTAGTCGAAATACGGTTTTATAAAATACATAATAATTTGATCTAGGAAATTGGGACAAAAAAATCTAAATTTATTCGCCAAAATCCTAGAGTTCTCATTAATAATTATATATAAAAAAATAGAATAAGATGATTATTTGTCTTAAAAAATCGTTAAAATAAAATAGTAAATAACGAAAATTCTGCTGTTGAAAGTAAATATTGAAGCCACTGATGACCATAGCAGTTAAAAAGTGATTTAAAATAAATTTAAAAAAATTAATTTCCTAGTAGTATTTATTTCTAAAAAACTTCTGCCTTCGGTTTTCATCTTTAGATATTATATTTGTAGACATAATACGTAATAAATACCTATGATAATGTATATTCCTGTTTAGGATATGTCACATGGGGCTATAAGGAATTTAATTTCATAAATTTCACTTAAATAGTTTCTAGAATGCCCATTATGTTAAAATTTGCTCTTGTTGCTATGGTTTTATGATTAAGTTTTGTAAAGATATCGAAGTTTGAAAGTGAAACTCAGAAATTTAATGTTTAGAAGTAGTGATGGGCACAATTGGTTTTGGTCTTGACCAATTGTGCCCATCACTACTACCAACAATATCTATACACCCGTAAGACCAACCAATCAAGAGCTAAAAATAACAGACAAACAATCAACTATAAACATAGCGGTCAGTCCAAAATCACAACAAACAAACGGGCGGAGCAAGATAAGAGCACGTATGTAATATGCAACAAGACATAAAAGTCAGTAGTACATTGAGTAAAACGCGTTAGTTGTCTCTTTAATCAGGAAGTTACAGTAACAGCGTTTTCACTTATTACAAATTTACTACTCTGCCGTGTTGCAGCCATGCAGCTTGTTATGATTACAATGAAATAAAGTGTTTTATTTTTAGTTTTACTATTTAGAACATTGTTATTCTAGACAATTGAAATTACGATTATACTACAAAGTTTGCTGTAGAAGAAATTGATGAATTTTGGTCTTCTACAATGAACCAAAGTCTATTAATTTTTTGACTTATTAATTATTCCTACATGCTCAAAAGCATTGATTGGAAAGCAAAATGTGTTCTGTGTTGTAGTTTATGGGAATATGTTTTTTCTTAATTGACTATTTGTTTTAAAAAATCGAAAATAGCCACAAATTCTTCGATTTTTTTTTACAAGAAATGGAAGGGGAGAGTGGGGAATAACTAAAACTTATGGAAAATTGGAAATTTAGCTTATCAGGAAATATTATCACATTGACGACAGGTTATTATATAAAAACCAGAAACCTTTTGCAATAACAGGTTATAGTATATTAAAATTTCACAGAGGCGTGGAGTAATTACGAATTTTTAGAGTATCTTCTAGTAAAAGCTGAGAAAATTCAGTGAATATATTTTTATTATAATTAGGTTTCTAAAATATATCCAAAATATTGAAGTGCGAATAAAACTTCTTTGGAGAATAGTTTTAATATCTATATTTATTTTCATGATTACCTCTTATTGATTCAAATGAAAAATGTACTAAGGTACCTAAGGCAAATAAGGCCCAGGAGACAATAAGACATATTCAAAAATCCTGGCTTAAATTTTTTTTGGAAAAATTTCCTTAATCATAGATGCCTTTAGTCGGTATAATCTCAATGAAATAAATTCGAAGCCGCTAGTGACTTAATCTTAAGATGAACGATTTGTCCATGAATTTAAAATGATTTCACCGTTTTATAGCTTTTATTGAAAAAAAAAACCGAAACTTTAAAGTTTAAATATCATCTTAAAATACAAATTTTTATTTAAATTGGATATTATGAACTGTTGGACACGATAAATGATTTAATTTACTTTTATAATCATATTAATTTACTTTATTTGTTTTTTTCTAAGATCTAGTCATCCGGCTAAAAAGGACTACTATAAACATACGTTGCTCTTACTATCGAATAACCCCAAATGGACTAGAAAAAGCCTATAGAATCCTTGGTAAAGGTAGAAGTAGAGCACTGATAGATTTTTGAATCTTTTAAAAGCGTGATACGTTTGATACTTGGTTCTATAATGAGTAATGTCTAAGAAATAGATTATGTAGCAGAAGTTATTCGCGGATATTGGTATGCCTATTTTACCAACAGTTATCTGGAGGCACACAATTTATTTGCATACAATTAATTTCAAAATGATTTCCAGAATATTTCCAAGAATTAAAAAAACTGTACTATACTTTTGATACTTTTTTAAGTTTTTTATTGTAAATATTCCAGATTAACTTTATAATTCAAGTCAATGAAAATCATATATAAAACGTGGCCATAGCCATAAGCGTTAATGTTAAATGTATCTCCTATGACCATTAAGCATGTTTTTAAATAAATAAAATCTTATTTTTGTTATTGAAAGAGAAATAGTTTTTTTTTTTAAGTTTGATTTATTTTGTTTCCTACCAACCTCGAAGGCCATTATTAAAGGAAATTTGTAATAAAAGTTCTGATTAAAAAAAAGTTCTGTTTATAAGTTATTTTTTCTAATTTAACGACAATTTTAAGAAGTCCTTTTGAAGAATATTTAAAACAAAAAACTACAAGTGTACAGATGGACCTTTTTAAACTGCGGTGGTATTTTATTGTCTTTTTAGACGTTTATATTAAAAGAAATTAATAAACTTGATTTTATCCTTGAAATCCACAAAATAAAGTATTTATAGCAAATTTAAGTTAAGTCAATATATTGAACATGCACGCTAAGATTAACACAATTAGCGCCAGAGGAACACAAATAATAAGTAGTCATAACTCACTCAGTTAAGTTAGTATTCCCGTTGTGGCTTAGCAAAATTTACTGAGAAATTGGCACCTGTATTGTTGACCAAGATGCAGTGAAAAACTGTTCATTTACATTTATATAATTATTTTGTTTGTTTATTGTTTTGCAATTGTGACAAATTTACCGTGAAATTTAATTTAACTCAAATCAACATTATTCTATAAAATTAAGTTCTTATGGATAAAACAATCTCAGTGAGGGCTCATGCTACTACACAATCACTTGAAAGTCTACAAGAATTTTTGAAATTGTATCTCAAGAAAGTTGTGCTTTGCAACTAAAAATACCAGACATTTTTCCTTGTTGTAACAAATGTTTGCCTTCATTTCTATATAAAACCTTTTTTTTTTATATTTTTTATTAGTTTTTTTTAAATTTATGACTTTTCTATGACTACGTGCCTAGCTATAATCCACTCTGACTAGTAAATGTGGATCCAATTTGAACACTTTTTGGTTTAAATAAACTTTTACTGAAAAGATCAGTAATAGTCGGCTTTATTTAGAAAGAACTTACTCTTACTGGATGATGAACTTTTCCTCATATATAATATAATAATATATATAATATAAGCAAATATCTTGACATCAATGTAATGTAAACTGCCTAAACTAAAAATAAACAAATTAATAAATTGTACACAGGTATTTCTATATTTCATATTAAGTGCATTAAAAAAAAATAACTGTCACACTAATAGTTATTTGTTAATATTATAAAAGACATGAAAATTATTAGCCTAAGAGATTGTAGGCGAATTGATTAAAGTTCTTTATGTAAAGTTTCAATGTTTATTCATTTATTTTAAACAATATACATATTGCACAGACTAAGTCAAAAGAATAATATGATGGGACATATGAAGGGAAGGGTAAGGTGTGCAGCTATAGCTGACTTTGTTAGGATCTATTCCGGTAATCACCTTGTGCAAATCACAAGGAAAACCATAGGTAAGTATTGCCGGTACCTGATACCAATGATCAAATGCCTTAATCGAATATAACTGGTGAAGTGATTCGGTTAAGGATTTGGAATACAGTTAATATTTAGGTTAGGTACATACAAAATTTTGAAGTAAACTGTAAAATTACAGACGTCGATAAATAATATTCCAAGCTGAATAGATACAATATTAAAAAAAAAAATAAAAAAATTCATTTATCAAAGAAAATGAAATAAATGTAATTATAATTATAATTTAAATCGACTATTTATTATCGATTCAACTGAGAAGTCAAATTTGTAGGTAGAAAAATCCTTACAGAATAATCGATGGAAAATCGTGGCTCAGAGAAAAACTTCTTCTAATGAATATGGTCAAATTTTCAATAAATATTTATTTATTCCAGTCACATAGCTTGATCTATCCCTCTCTATTCCACTACAATTGTTTTACAATTTACATATTTATTTTACAAACGAATTGCCTGATTATGGCACATCGTACACGAAGTGATTTGTGTGAAATCGACGATATCATGGATGTGATTTGCTTATGGAAAGCAATGTATAGTCGCACACGGCGTGATTTGAAGTCATACATGTGATAAAAAAATCGCAGTACAAATCCTACGTTTATAACATCACATCGACAATTTGTTTTTATTCTTGGTTATACTGTCATATATATCAATGTTTATGACAAAGATAGCTATTATAGTTAAATATTAGATAGATAGTATTAGGCACATCGCACATGAAGTGATTTGAGAGAAATCGGCGTAAACGCTGATATCGGCGATATCGCCGATTTCACGGCATTTTGTCGATATCACGGCATTTTGTTCGCACACAGAGCAAGTGTTGCACCGATTTTGTAACCTTTTTTTGTAAGAAGGGGCCAGAGTTTATAAACTTATTTTCTTATATCACTGTTCAAGTGTCAATATTATTTTCATTCATTTCAATAACAGAGTAAATAAACAGAAATGAACTTTACACTTATTTTATAAAGTTATGACAATACATCTTATACCATTACTCAAAAATATAATATATATTGATTCTTAATATTTTTTGTCTACAAATTACAAAATAAACTATTGTAAATACAATGGTTGTGCAATGGCTGTAATCTGTGTCTATACTAATCACATAAAACAAGTTAAGGTAACATAACAGAGTTAATTTTTTAGATATTTGATATATGATTGAGCATCAATGTTTGAACAACTTGAAATTAGCATTCATAAAATACTCGAATATCTATACAGTAATAATATATAAATATATATATATATATATATATATATATATATATATATATATATATATATATATATATATATATATATATATATATATATATATATATATATATATATATATATATATGTATATATATGTGTGTGTGTGTGGGTGTTACGGTAAATGTACACTTTTACCGTAAAATGTGTACATTTCCCGGCAAATGTGTACCCTTGCCTTGACGTTTTGGTAAATGTATATTCTTACCTTCATGTTTTACGAAAAGTTGGAATATATGTAAATTAAAAATGCTTTTGCAGTAAAAAAATATTTATTGAAATAAACATAATAAAAAAGGCTTTAATAACGAAAATTATTTTAATTAAATAATTTAAATGACAAACCACTTTTCTTTGCATATATATATATATAATATGTCGTAGGTTATGATCCCAATATTCATAAATACAATTTTCGTCCTAGTTTTTCAGGATCAATACGATGGGAATCACACAAATAATAATAATAACATACTTTTCTATATTGTAACAGTTAAATTGTATAAAACTATAAAGGAACATATAGAAATTTCATAATGAAAAAAGTTTTATTTATTTGAGCAAGAATTGATATTGTGGCATTTGGAATTACTTAATATTCCAGTATTTTTACAACTGCATTTTTTTGAGGAACATGTTCCTTTACAGATGGATCTTTTAAAACCTTGTCCACCAGTAAAGGACTGCATTCCTATAATTTCTCTTACCGATTTCTCAAAAATCCTTCTTCGCGAGTTCTAAAGTCGGAGACCATCAATTAAATAATATTGCAAATATATCTCTTTACCTTATCATTTCACAGTCGACTCTCGGTAATCAAGGCACCAGAGAAAAAATTCAAATTACCATGAGTTTAAATATCTATGGGGAAGGGTGGAAAAATGTAATAAAAATTTGTGATTTATTATTCGACTGGTATGTACACGTACATAAATAAACAAGAAAACGGCAGATCTTTGCATGATTAATGCTTTAAATTATAGAGAATATAGGGACCGGGAAAAAATTTCAAATTATTGAGAAATTCAAATTAACGGATTCCAAATTATTGAGAATCAGCTGTACATTGTAAAATACCACTTCTTCAAAGTTAGCATAGATATATAACTTCGTACTTTTGAAAATATTTCTCCAAAAAGAAGGGTTTGATCTAGGAAATTGGGGCAAAAAATCGAAATTTATTCTAAAAATCCTAGAGTTCTCATTAATCATTATAAAACTTTATATATTTTTCCCGTTATAACTTTCGAAAGCGTTTTTCGATCTTTATGAAGTTTGCAACACAAGTTTTCACGTTTCATACAATTATTATCTCTCACTTGCTCTTTATAAGATTGGGATCTCAACGTGATCGAGATCTCTTCTACTTCAATGGAGCTACCAATTATTGACATTTTTTTCTTAAGTAAACTGTTTGATTCGTATGGCAGAATTATAATAAAAGGGTAATATGTCATAACTGACCACACTCCAGACGCGGTGGTGATATTTTCTCTTTTTATTTTTAAATATTTTCTATGAGTCTACAACAGTGTACTTAAAAAACATTTTTATACAACTTACTAACATACTAACATAATTATGGGTAATCAAGTGAAAATTGTCTACCCTACAATATACAAGAGAATTACACATGTATATGAAAATTACATATGTAGATTTTTAAAGATTACTAAATAATTCTGTAATAATTTGTATTCAATTAGGGCAAAACATCGATAATGATTCTGCATTAACATAATGGAATAAAATAGCCAAAGGTAATTTATCAAATTTAAATAATTTTCGTACTTCAAATAATCGAATAATAATTATCGATAAATAATGAAATTTTTGAAAATGAAATATCATTTGAAAATAAAAATATAAAAGTGAAGATTATAACTAATTGTGTAAATTGTTTAGATATTCGGCAAATGGTTGAGTGTCGAAACAAATATTTGAAGTATTTTTAATCATCACTATTAATTAACTAATATCTGGATGACCGAGCTTTGCTCGGTATTTTTTTTAATTATTATTATTCTTAGTATTATTATTCGCCAATAGATGTCAGGAAGAGTCATATTTTTGCATATGTATTATTATTTTGCATTTAGTATTATTATTCGCCAATAGATGTCAGGAAGAGTCATATTTTTCAGTTGAGACTACTCGAATCGATGAAACACGAATAAAATGGCATTTTCTAAAAATGATTCCTAGCTAGATCGATTTATCGCCCCCGAAACCCCCTATATACAAAATTTCATGAAAATCGTTGGAGCCGATTCCGAGATTCCAATTATAAATATATATTTATATACAAGAATTGCTCATTTAAAGATATAAGATACTAAATTTTTTGCCAACACAGTTATAAATCCATATATACACCATGTATTAATAATTCTATATGTTTTGTTAAATTTGAACTGATATTGTTGGGAACGAAAATGTGTAAATATAACAAATATTTTTTATTTGAGTTCTATTTTATGGATTCATTGGACTCTATGTAGTGTTTTTGATCATTACAGAACTTTAACTCACTCTTTAGGCCTAGAATACATTACTAAAATTTCAGCTTGCTATCTCTTTTCGTTACCTTAAATGATAGACGGAATTAGGTGATTCTACGAATTCCTATATGCAAATTTTGTTAGTGACTTCGATATTTGCTAGCCTTTTAACTTGAGACTAAAACTAATATACCATTGCTATAATAATTTTTGTGAAAATAAAAACAAAATTTCCAAAATTAAATGTTTTAAAATTTGGGTTTACTTTGTGGTTATTAAAAAAAAAATTCTAATCAAATCACCACAAACCCAAAATAAATTGGGAAATACTACACTTTGCAAATAAAGAACCAAAATTGAAAAACACTCCATTTTCGAGCTGTAAAAGACTTAATATGCTGTAAATATCCAGTTTATACAGTTACTAGCAGACCCGGTAACGCGTTGCTGTGACAATTTTGAGCACCCGGTATTTGGTGTAAGAAACCAGTGACACGAAATTTTTATATATACAACCGGTATTTAGTATGGGCCAGCCGGTACCCCCGAGCCGGTCTTCAGCAATGGCTCCGCGTTACAGAAATGTACGAAACTTCAGCCTTGGCTCCGCATCAGAGAAATTATGTAGCAGACGACGAATATTTATAGTTCTAATACATATTCTGACAAAGTTTGTAAAAATTATTTTAGAATGATTAAAATTTGATGACCTTCGGCGAACTGTGAATCCTTCGTCGACTTGGCTAAGGCATTGCAAAAAAAGTACTCACATTTTGCAAAAAGAAAATAATTCTTCCTTAAATTCTTCCTTGGAGTATAGCGCATATAAAAAAAAAAAATTATCGGATTGGTCCAGTCGTTCCCAAGTTTTGCGCTTAGCAACGTTTTTGGCAACTTATTTTTATATAATAGATAATTTTCCTAGAACTGCGTAAAAGTAAATGACAAAAAAATGTTATTATGGGATATCCATAAGAGATAGACATATACCATAGCGGAGTTTTCTGTAGACCTTTTTAATGTGTACAATACTTAGTACATTATTTTGATAAATCTCGTAGGGTTCAGCCTGCGTTTGCAATGTAAGCGGAAAAAATGTAATTATTTACGACATCACATTAGAAACCTCAAAAATAACAGTACTTCTCCACTATTTACTGGATGCTATTATACATATAAACCTTCCTCTTCAATCACTCTATCTATTAAAAAAAACCGCATCAAAATCCGTTGCGTAGTTTTAAAGATTTAAGCATACATAGGGATATAGGGACAGAGGAAGCGACTTTGTTTTATACTATGTAGTGATATATGTATACATGTACAATAATAATATGTATTGTTTATTAGCTTTATTTGAGATACAATTATGGAAAATTTTACGAAAAAATGTTTCAAACAAATGATGTTTGTTTCAAAAATATATTTTTTGTATATGAACTTTTATTCTATCTTTTATAGTTAATAAATTGGGTCAAGGATGCATTGAACCCAATGGAACAATTTTTTTTATTTACCACTTTTTATGTTTAAAATATGTCACCAAAATTTCAGCTGGTGATATTTTATCGTTTTTGAGTTATCGCCATGACACATGGACGGACGAACAGTTGGAAATGCACTAATTAGGGGTTTCATGAACACTTATACCAAAATTTTTTTGTGCGGTCAAGATTCAGATGCGTTATAAACATTAGACTAAAATTATTCTGGAGCATATTATGTATATCGTGTTTTGACTTTTAGATCACAAATCTCTTATAGCTTGGAAACGGATAATTTTACTTTAACAGTTCAAAAAGATTTCAAACATTATGATCTGCCGAAAAAGGTAGTAAAAAAAATTTGACCAAAAATTGGTGTGGCAACATCCAGATCCTTTATATTTGAATTATTTTTACAAAGTTCTGTTGTCAAAATACAAAATACGATATTTGTTCTAAATTTTTATCTTTAGTACATAGGTCAGATCATTTTAAATGGTATATAGGTATAATCTCTTATAAAAAATAATGTTATGAATAGAGAACTTTTAAATAATAAAATTTTCGTAGAATTATTATAGAATTTAATTTCTCAGTAGCATATTTTCATCAAAGTTGTCAGAAAAAATGTTTAAAAATATACGACACATGTCCTTTGATTAGCTATCATAAAGCAGCACACTTATAATTCACAGTATTATAATTTATATTTGTTCGAAAAAATAAAAAAATAGGAGAAAAACAAAATTAATCTATTTTTGATGTAAAATTCATGTCGCCCAAACCAACAATATTTTGTAAGAAAGTCACCACAAAATAAGAAATTTATTTCCACTGAGACTAGAATTTTTGAATTCTAACAATTTTAAAAAGTCACGGGAGGCCACATTTAGAAGATAGGAGAGCGATCCAAAGCGCATTCACTCATGTTATTCGCTATTTCTAAGAAACTTTGTCCGTTCTTTGACCGTTCTCTGTTTTGAAAATAATGAAGTACTGATTACCCTTTCCTGACTCACGTTTTTGGAATTAAAATTGTACCCATGAAAGAAGAATATATTATTAGTAGTTTTGAACACATGCTTTTTAAAACCATTTTAGGAGGAATTAGTCGTAGAATACGTAACGCTTGAAATTAATAGTATAATACGAAACGCTGAATTATACAAATAGATAGTAACGTATTATTGGAAATGTTTTCTTAAAGATGTTTGGGAGGTTCATAAATATGCTACGAGACGATTGAAAATTTAGTAGAACGTTCATCATTCGATTCTAAATCACCTAATAAATTACAAATCGATTCACTAAACTGTTATAAAATTATTGCAATTTTAATAAACTGTAATTTTACATGTTATTTTATGGCGATTCGTTAGCTGACAAATTGTATTTGTTTTTATTAACTGGAATAAAGCTACCACGAATTTCAAACTTTTATAATAATTAACTTGTACTAAAGAGAACTAATAAACTAATGTACTAAAGAGAGCGTAAATTCATTAAAATTGTATATTTAAACTTTGAGAATTTGTCAAGTAGGATGATTATTAAATTTGAAAATACTTTGTCTTCTCTTGTCTTTTATTAAAATTGTTAGTTTATTTAAAAATTAACAAGAGCCGTCATGTTTCGTTTATTAAATATAATATATATATATTATAAATAAATTAAATTTGTGAAAAAAAATAAATGATAGTCCTTATTTAACCATAGGAATATATTTTTTATTTTTTTTTTTCTATATAACTATAATCGTCAATTGAAATAATGAGTTCATATACTTTTGCCGCCAATTGTATCTCCAAAACATTCTTTAGCGAGGAGTTTCATTTATTGTATCATGTGGGGACAATTCGCTAAACATTAATAACTTTATAAAAAGTAAGAATATCATAAAGCATGCATAATCTGGGTTAACACTGTCTGTATTTTTAGAGTATGTTTGCAGAAAGATGAAATTATTTTACAAAGTCGGCGAATAACGGCTAGTTTATAATATTAATTCAATGTAGCTAAAACAGGCGAGGATAGAAGCCTTTAAAAATGGTAAAAAGTAAAAACAAATTACAGTAGGAAAAAACACATTGGAAACGGAAGAGAATATAAAATGAAAGGAAAAATAATTTACTGGCGATCTGTGATCGGAAAGTGGAAGGGGGTGTGATTTTTAGGGTAAAACAAGGTTTATCTCGCTTGTCGGCCAAACTGTAAGTTCTATGAAAAAAAGTTTAATGCGAAAGTTGTATACTGTAAAAAATGATGTACTTGGATTTTTTTTTTCATTGAAATCAATTTCATTTGATCCAAAAAATAATAATTTGTCCGAAGAAAGTCATTTTTATTGGATTAAATTCTCTACTTGATTATATGAAGAATCACTAAAATGTTTAAGCGAAATAATTTTACGTTTGAGCATAATGAAAATAATATTTGATTGGATATTTAAATATTTTTGAATTAGGCATCAGACGCGTTTGACCCAAAATTGAAAATTGATTGAAGCAAACTTTTCAATTTGACGGAATCTGACTCAAATTCTTGAATCGTTTCCAATGAGTTTCATCCTATTATAATATTTTAACTTGTTTTACTTATATTAAATTATTTTAGAATACATTATGAATAGTTTGGACTATAGATAATCTAATATAAAAAAAAAATAATATCTAATATTATTTTATCGTATGAAACTAAACGCTCTGGATCCGTTATTTTTAATAATAGCCAAAAAAAAACCTTGTTTATGTTTATTGAAAACTTTTTTTCTATCTCTTATCTTCTTAAAATTATTTCAAATTACCTGTACAGGTGTGATGCTCAGTAGTGAACATCTATCCGTTGCTAGGCGGCCCGAACGCTATTCGATAGACCATAATGAAATTATATAGACGTGCCAGATGTCAGCTGGAAAACGTTGCTTGACAATACAATTTGTTAAAAATGATGATGACAATTTGTTAATAAAATAAATAGAGTTTTCATGTACTTACAATATACGAGTTCATAATTCGAAAACGATTGAATTTATTAAATGGTAAAATTCATCAAGTTGTTTAATTGACATTAATTTTTATAGACACGATTTGACGTTTTAACCCTTATATCAATGCGCATGACTACGACTGTCGACAAGCGACTAGCCAACTATGTAGAACGGCGTTTATAGTGTGAGGCGACTTACTTAAGTTGTCGATGGCGCTACAATCATCACGTACCAAATTCTTAACCGGTGGCATGACTACTATGTTCTTATGGGTAAGCACACAATATATGCTTTTTTTTATCAGAAAATTCGATGGTCAATGCACATTATCAGCCAGTCCTAAAAAAAAAAACTATATAATCTGACCATACTTCAGACGGAGTCTTAAGTACACATCTCATTATATGATAGTCGTATAAGAAATTGTGATCATTCATCAGATAAATTTTTTTACAAGCGCACGCATACTTAGCATCGCATACATGGAAGAGTGTTTTAATTTTTGGTATTCCATAGTATTATGGGGGTCTTCTGGTCTAGAGACATGAATTTTAGGTAATTTTTGAAGTGCTGTAAAAAAAAAACAAGCAATATTTTTTCCATCAATTTTTTTATACATTATTTATTCACATTAGAAGCATACAAAAAAAAAAAAAAAAAAGTAAAAAAAATTCAAAATTCCGTTAGTTATTAGCTGATGGAGTGGGGCGTCTCAAAAATTTGGTGCGTGACCATACCCACGATTTTAACTCTCCTAGCAATCTGAAATCAAAAAAAAAAAAAAAGATTATCAATCTACAATAATGTCGCAATGTCTGGAACTACGGAAAAGTTACAAAAAAATTTTTTTACAAAATGGCGACTGCCTAATGAAAAAAAAAAATTTTGTACCACTTTTTTGAACATTCTTCGATTTGTTAAAAATAGTAAAAATGAATTTGAGGATGGCCGTAGTTCCGACAAAGTAGACAAGTCCCTAAAGAAGACTCTCTTAAAATTTCAAGTAAATCGGTTCGACAGAACCTGAGAAATCGTGGGTATCAGATTCAAAAAGACAGTTCTGAGAAAAACGCGTTTAAAGTAAAATTGTTGCAGTCTAAGTCATAAAATTATATTTTTAACTTACATTTATTCAATCTGCCATTCCTGCTTCATACATCGGACCTTCCTCGACTTCGAAAAAACTATTTTCGGCGTTTCTGTTTTCTATTCGAGCAGTTCTGGCCTCCTTTGATGCGCTGGATGCTCGTATCTCGGAGCGGTCAATCCGGGCGTTGTCTCGTCTGATAGCAAATGCATGCGCTTCTGGACCAATTTTCACTCCCATAATCGTCATTATCTTCAATATCGGTATAAAGCCTTCATTAAAAATACATACAGCAATAAATGTTGCAATTTCAATGATCTGAGACCCGGCATGGATATGCTTTGGAGCGAAAGTCCATATCAGCGAGTTTAGAGACTCATTATTATTTTGAGTTTCTGAACCCAAACATCGAGTCAATAACTCTTCTGATGATAAACTCTCGTAAATTGGCTTTATAATTTTCAAAACTTTATCACACAGAGGAGGATTTTCGTGGTCAAACTCGTCTAATGTTCCTTCAGATGCAGCTTTTTGCCACTTACACCAACTCTCCGCACCAGGTGGGCAATACATATGTTGTGGGTTTTCATTTGTAGAACTATTATGGTAGTACGTTGCCCAAATTGCATTTCTCATGTTTTCAACAGAATCAGGATGCCGGCGAATCGCTAAGCCATAGTATAAAGACAATTTATTGATGACTTTATCAGTTAATTTGCCTTCACCTTTTCCACCAACCCCTTTATTATCTTTTTTCGCTTTTCGTAGCCTCGCAATCATTCTTTTCTGGACGTGTCCTACGCACTCTTTTTTTTGAACAAGTGGGTCACCATCGTAAGGATCTATATCAAGTATACCCTTGAACGTCTTAGTATCACCATCTCCAATATACTTTACGTATTTTACGCCGTGTTTTTCCTCCGATCTACAGAACATTTCGACGATAGCATCAACTTCCATTTTGCCCGCACTTCCTTTATGGTTTATTGTACAGGATTCTTCATGATCTTCATACCAATCGTTGTATGCAGAAATATCGGAATTTTTCTTATTTTTCCAAAAATAGCAGTTATTTCACTTATTTCTCCGAAAATAATTTGAATTTGGGAAAATCCTCTCGTAGACATATTCTTAAATAGTTAAACTATGAAAATATGAAAAAAAAAAATCGATTTTTTTTATTTCTAGACCAGAAGACGGCCTTATGTGAAAAAATAAATTTACACACTTTAATTTTTGCTTAACCTCTTATTATATCCTAATATGCGACATATTTCCGATGTTAATCCATATTCAACTGCTCAGCTTATATCATCGTTTAGACGTGTTAACATCTAATCACTCTGAGTAAATCAACGAATTATTTTTAATTTATGAATTACTTTCTTTTGCTTAACAGGTGACCTACTTCTGAAAATCTGATGTTACTTTAGACAAGTAAGAAATTCTCAAAAAAAAAAATTTTAATGCTACATCAGATAGTATGTGTAAGAACATGATTAGACGTTCTGATCAGAAAATCTGATGTCTTGATGTAGAATTCTTGCCATCTGCGAGGTCTAATATAAAATACATGCTTAGAGTTACTTCAGAGTTTCTGTTCAGAATTTCACCATTTGCGCCATTCTAATGCTTTCTCTAATGTTTTTTTTTTTTTTTTTAATTGTAATATTTACTCATATACTCAAATTTATAAAGTAATTAATAATGAGTACTAATTAGTATCCGACCGAATCGTCGACTTCTTCCCTTCGGCTTTCGATAAAAATCAACAAGTCGAAGCCTTGTATCAGCCGACGAAAGGAGTACGACCTATAACGAATTTGTTGTTAACGAGCTGTAACGAACAAACAGGCATGCGAAAAATAATCCAAACGACAAGTTTATTCTCATATAGTTACTGTATTTCATTTCAATAAAGACAGAATTATATAAAACAGAATTATATAAATTTTACTCTGTACTTCTTTTTTGAGTATATCATGCATAATACAAATTAATTCTTATACAGTACCCAACGAAATTGGGTATTTAGCGAGTATTCTAGAATGTTTTCCTCAAATGTACATTCGGTTTCGACTTCGGCTTAGTCCGAAGGTTACAAGTACACCCGATTCATTGGCTTCAGCTTCGGATAAAATCGTACATTCGGTTTTACACTACTAATAATACGATGGTAAATAGAAGCTAATGTTACAGATATCCTTAAATAATTATCGAAATGAAAACAGAGGTCATTTCAAATAGTTTTTGTGGAAAAATATCTTTTTAAATTGCTAAAACAAACTTGAGTAATGTGGTATTTCAACAAATATGGGCAATTATACTCCAGACTCTGAACATAAGAATCTTTTTGACGTTTCGTATTATTACTTACATGTTTTTGCGTTAAAAAATTGATGCAATTTGAAGAAAATTGACTCGAGAGGTTAAATTTTCCATTCGATCTATTTTTTTATTTAAATTTCTTTAAATTCAAATGGAAAAATTTGCATATGTATATATATTTATTATTTACTTTAATTTTATTAATTTAAATGGAAATTATTTTTATTTACATATTTACTCATTAAAATTAATTCTAAACTAAATTAACTATAAAACAACTTAGAATAGAACTGTAATCGTTAGTTTTTTGAAATGCATAATTTCTGAAAAATGAGCGATTTTGTGATAGAAAACATAAACAACTTATCCATCCTAATACGTTTTATCAGAAAAGCTAGAACGAATTATAAAAACAAATAATTTGATTATGCTAGAAAATTTCTCGCTAAAAATTCTTATGTGTCATTTCAGGGGAATTAAGAAAAAAAAAATGGAATTTCTATAATAAAGACAATATCTAATGTAATATACATTGAATTTTTTCGCGCACAAATAACTAACCAAATGTTTTGAAATTTGACATGTACAATGAAAACAGATGGCGGATCGAAAACTTTTTCTTAAAAATTAGATTCTATAGTAAAAATTTTATTTAGAAATGTTTTTATTTATTTAGAAATGATTTTTTCGCAATAAAATCCTCGATACGCCTTCTAAAATCAATCTCTTCAAAATTGTTTTACAAATATTTAGAATTATCATTATTTGGAATGCAATTTTACGTTGATCATACGCTGAATAATATCCTATCAAAATAAAAGGACTTTCAGTGCAGGCAGACCACACGATACTTTCTCAGTCGTGCTATTGAGGTTGCATGATTTTGATTTTCTCACTCTTCATTTCGCAGGAAACTAGTATTTCAGCAAAGTTGCAATTTATTTATGTTTTTTATATCATTATTATACATATATATATATAAACCAGACAGATAGGTCGGTTCAAAAATGCAGACCACATAATAGTTTCGCAGTCATGGTAATGGAGGTGCACTATATTGACTCTCATGTGACCAATGTTTGTAAATTTTATAATTTATAACTCTTATTTTCAGTCATAAACATATAAGTTTTTATAAAAAAATATACCCAGAAGTATATGTGGCAGTTAATTTAAACAAACGCATAGATAATTTTTAATAAATAATTGCAGATTATAAATACTTTGTCGTAAACGATTGTGTGATTACATTTGGCAGTCGCAAACGATTTCCGATCGATTGAATTTCTTGAATATGTAAAGTCAATTTAAACAAACTTATAGTTAATTTTTAATAATTCATGAAAACTACGTTGTCCCCAAAAATTTTTTGATTATATTTGGAAGTTACAAACGATTTTCGATCGATTGAGTACATAAAATTTTATGTTATAGTTAATTAAAAAAAAATTCTGGAAGTTCGGGATGCCTACATTAATCATCGTATTTTCTAAACTAATTAGTCAAAAATGAAATAAAAGTTGCATAAAACGTTCACAAACAAATAACAAACGATTGACATAGGCGACATGTGAAAATTGAAATTTTTTGGATTTTATATTGCAAATCGGAATATGGTGGGTAGTATACAATACTTGCATGCCAACTTATAAGCACAGCCATTAATTATACACTTTTGGTCATATTTTTTTAACATTGAGTTTCCAAACCTTTTTATTTGACCGTGTAATCATATACTTCGTATATATACAGTATTATGTGTGAAGTTAAATATGACTACTTGATTTTTCACCCTTGTTTTTATTTGCCAGAGAAATGTTTCAAATAAAAGTTGTAAGGCTTGAAATGTTCCATGAATATAAGTTTGAAGAAAATCGTTGTAATTATTTTCGAGAAAATACGTAAAACACCTGAAAATCGTTAGAATAAAGTGGGAAACTCGGTAGTCCAATTGTATCCGGTAGTCCAATGGTTGCGGCACAACTTGAAGTAATATGAAGACAAGTTTGGTGATTTTAGGATACAGCGTTCGATAGGAAATCGCTGTCATCACACACACAGACCAATTTCTGAAACGCAATCTTTTTAATTCAGGGGCCCTCGAAACATGTATTTCCGGATGAAAACTCTTTTACGAAATTTAGACAATTAAAATTAAAATGATTTTTTGAATAAAAGTAATTAGAAAAGTGATAAATTTTTGTATATTATTTGTTACTGATCGGTCACTAACTGCATTTATTATGGGTGTAGCCACAGATACAGCAAGCAAACCAAAAATAGCGGACATTCCCTAGCAATACATGTTATGATAATGTTATTATATATAATGATTAATGTACTTATTAGTTTTATTTGAGCTGGGATTATGGCGAATGTCTGGCGTGGATCTAGAGTTAAATTTGGGAGAGGGAAGTGGTAAAGTAATTCATTTTAGACAATTTTTGTATTAGTAAAGTAGTTTTAGACAATTTTTGTTTTGTTTTATAGTTAAGATCTTATAACTTTTCTTCTCTTATGACTGAAAATAATGGTCATGAATTTGTAGAGCCCAATTGACCGATGTTACTCATTGAACTCAATCATATTATTCAGATCTGTAATTAGCCATCAAAATTTAACCTCGCTATGTCTTTTCGCTTTTGAATTATCATCAATGACGGATGGACAAAATAGTACTATTTTTGTAAATAGAAAAAAAATTTTAAAGCTCATATCTGAATATATAATATTCGTATGTCACGATACATTCTGAAGCTACGTAGCCTAGTGTGAATAAAATTTTCACACTGTCTAAATTTAGTTAACATAAAAGACTAAATTGTTTTTTCCCAAGAACTTGGGCTAAATAAGAAAAAATTCACAATGACAATTAAATATGTTCTAGGCATGATACCGACTTCCATTTTGAATTCCATGTTGAATAATTGTTGGAATAACTTGTATGAAGTAAAATGAGTGTGAAGTACCAAAAAATGAATTTTTTCCATACAAATTTGATTACTCATTTGAATCGATATTAAATGATCAATTTAATGGTAATTATGCCGACTATTCTTATTAATGATGTTCTATGGTTTTCCGTTTTGTATTACACTAACGTAAATAATACTGGGGTAGTTTCTAACAAAGTTAACCATAGATTCGTATTTTTTTCATCCCTTCATATGGCCTCATCTATTTTTATTTATAAGCATTGTTTAAAAAAATGGATAGAGATTGAATTGCATTTATATTTATGTTGAATACAAAAACAAATTTATTATTTTAAATATGCTCAACGTACGAGTTTATTATGAAATTCTGAAGGAAACCTTAGATGCAAGTTCTAATATGATGCTAGGTACGCTAATGGATTGAAATAAAACAAATTTTAAATGTAATTTTGATTTAAGGAAGTACGAGCACCAAAGCAATTTTTAATAAAAGGCTTGAAATTTTTTTTATATGCAGTTGAACTACATCTAAACCGATCCTAAAAATTTTAGGGGGGGCTGCCCGATTATTTAAATAAATAAATGACTTCAAAAGTAGGCATATTTAACATTGGCTTTATGGCAAAACGGTAGACGGGTGATACGTTTTCGTAAATATCTCCGAAACTAGCCGGTAGAAATTTAAAAAAAAACTATTTAAATTAAAGTTAAAACCTTAATAAATAATTGAAAAAAAAAACCCGTTTTGCCCGACTAATTAAAAAGATATTTAATTAAAAAGATGAACTTTTTCAGTAAATTCGGTAGCGTCGATTATCTTTGGTACTAACCGGCAACACTGTAGACCATTAAAAAGAGATAAAAAATATTATTCGGAGATATTTACGAAAACGCATCACCCGTCTACCGTTTTGCCATAAAGCCAATGTTAAATATGCCTACTTTTGAAGTCATTTATTTATTTAAATAATCGGGCAACCCCCCTAAAATTTTTAGGATCGGTTTAGATTTAGTTCAACTGCATATAAAAAAAAATTCAAGCCTTTTATTAAAAATTGCTTTGGTGCTCGTACTTCCTTAATCAATATAAATTACTGAACGATGTACGTATACTTGATTACTTTATAATAATCAATATAAATTACTCAGTTTACTTTATCTGCATGTATTTTTTTTGCATTTTACAGAATATTTTTCGCATATTTTATTGATAGGGGCGTTTTTTATAATTTATCAAAATTCTAAATTCTAAAAAAACATTATAATTCCATAAATCAGAGAATGTTTGAGATTGAATAAAAACAAGTGTAGATAACAACTAATACAGTCAATTGTATAGATACTCCACATGTGGTTGAGTATCAATATTTGAGCAATTTTTAATCATTAGTATTCATAAAATGCAGTTAAAAATACGGGATAAAAATAAAATAAAAACGGAGTGCAATATGTTTTGACAAAATTCGGCAGAAAGCTTTTTGTTTGGTGGGCATTATTTTCAAATGGCGGTAAAGTTTTCTTGTGCAATCTCTGTGTATATCTATCTAATTAAAAAAAAAGGAATAATTTAGTAAAAAATTCTTTACAAAACTATTTACATTTGATCTATTCTAAAACATCAAAAAATTAATAAATTAATTCACGTCATGTTTAAAATTTGGTTTTTTTTTTTTAATTATTAAGTACGAGAGTGACAGAGCTGTAGTTGGTTGCAAAATGTAGAACCTAAAATGACCTATCAAATTCGCATATTTATAATAATAATTATTGAAATCCTAACCTAAAAATTTCTAATTCTACATATTTGTTTTTGGTTATATCAAGTACTTTTAGTACTTTGTTTTAGGTATTGATAATCGTTTTATGGCATAAGCTCCAAATTTTTAGATTTGAATTGTTGTATTTACTTTTTTATATAGATGCTTTAATTAAGACATTTTACTACCGTAAAGTTGAAATAGAATAGAAAAACTTTGGAAAAAGCTATGAAACTTATCGATGAAAGTATAATGAACCTATAAGAAAAAGTTTCGAAACTCAAGGAAATACCATTTCCAGTTCTTCAAACTATACTGAAGAGAAAAAAAATATATCGATGTGTCGGTTTCTGGTCGCACTCTTTGTGTGGAGGGTGGGAGTCAATTGAGAGTTATGAAATTTGCCTAGATCTAAGACCTTCATTTCCTTCAATGCGACTGCTATTAACCGCGTGAGTGGCAAATGATTGCCACCTCTTTATAATTCTACCGAAGCCAGTAAAAAGTTGCCAAATATAAAGATTATTTGCTACAGAATATTTTAAATTAATTTAAATAAATATATTGTTTAAAATTTTCACTATATTCACAATTTTCCTTAAGTGATCACCATTATCCCGTTCTCCCTGTCTTTTAAATAAGATGGTAAACATAGTTTTTTTTTTATTAATGCATTAACTTTAATTCACTTTAATTTGGACAAATCTGGAGGAGTATCAAAATATACCGTCTACCAGACACTTTCTGTTAAGAGCGATTATCCACAACTGTTATTGACATAAAGAATTATCGATTTTTATAATTAATATTATTCCATATTGTAAACTCTTTCCACCAAAATAATTTTATCCCAATTCGTTTCACAATACTAGAGGCTACATCACCTAGTCTGTTACCATCTACATTTAACAACACATATTGATGTGATTGGTACCGCTAACGTGGTACCGATAAAGCTCAGAGATAAACATCGCTTAACGAAAATGAACAAATATTTAATAAATACTTAAAAAAAATAATTATCCAAAAACAAATACCAAACATATTCCTATATCATTTTATTTACTTTTTGTAATATTGAGATTCCGACAAAATTATCATTTCAAATCATAATTAACGTGAGAAGACTATATATTTTAATTTCCAATTTATTGCTTTTGATTTCGATGAAATATATATTATAACAGACTTCTAATGAGAACTTGTAGAATATTTACACATTTGTTGTATTCATAGTAAAAAATCTAAATTAAAATTTCAAAGTCAGTCCCTTTTATTGGAAAATGACTTTTTATCGAGGAATTGCCTTTTTTTGTATTGAAAAGAAACTGTTTAAAAAATTTCAATCGTAATGAATCCTTTAATACTAATTCCCACCTTTAATACTGAATTATTTTAATATATTTAAATTGTCTTAAATTTATATAATTGAACGTAAAATTTCTCGAATTATGCCATTATTCTGGCCGATAAGTCAACTTTCCAGGGGACTTTCAGCACGGTGTGGGGCTCGGACCAGAAGAAGTCTGGAACAAACTCGATAAAACCCTCAACTCTTGAGGATACTCCAATGTACCGCCGTCAGGCCTTACTTCGCCCGGGAAGGACCTGCTAGCTATTGCCTATTTAATAATTGCCGCTGTGTGCCTTTTTATCTAGAACCAGCACCAGGTTTTTCTTCGTGTCCTTATAAACCTTGGTCACGCTATTTCCAAGTTCCTTCTGTTCTGAATCATTTTTCAGCGACTTGTCAGCGTAGGTATATCCCTCCTTGCCTTCACGACTGGGGTGTCGAGTCGTGTTGGACTCGCTGCTTTGCGTTGACGAGTATTCGGCTTCTTCTTTGCCTTTGTTTTCTTGGGCATAACTTTGGTGGTCTTAGGTGTGCCTTCTTTTTGACGCTTCAGCTGTTTGTCCTTTTGTCTCCTCGCCTTTCTTGAATTGCCTCGAAGTCAGGCAGAAATCCTCCTCTGCTGCAGGTGAGTTACCTCTACGAGTTGCCTCTTATTCTCCCGAGACTTTTCCGGGCCCTTCTTTAGAGCCGTTGCTTCCAGGTAGGACATACCTGGTTTTGGAGACCATTGGCTCGCAGCATCTTGCGTTAAAACTGTCGGCTCTCGATTCAGGCACTTTGGATCCTCAATCCGAGAAATGGCCAATTCTGCCGTGGTGAAGGTATTCTCCAGAATTTCCATTTTCCTGTTTGGAACGCGGGAGATATTACTAACCAAATACAAATTGGTTAGGGATAGCCGGTACCTCCGGTATACCGGTTTTAAATTGTATAATCGTTTTCTTCCAATAATAATAATAGTAATAATAATAATAATATTGTATAATTTTTTAATTCAATATTTATAAAAAATAAATGTAATAAAATTAAAAAACACATCCTTAAAAATTATTTGTCTTATAGATCACTATTGATTTAAGAATTTTTCAAATATATCACTGATTAACAAAAATAATTCCTTCCAATTTCAGTTTATGCCATTTTTGCTGCGCCAAAGCTCACGGTAAACAACTGAGCAGCTCTGTATCTCTTTATATGTATATAAAAACTAGGCATAGCTTCAGGATAATTTTACCTATTTTATTCATTCGTTTTTTTTTTTAAGTCTTCTTATACGTAATAGAATGTTTTTACAGAAAAAAAATTGCCCGGAAAAACGTAAAATCTCTACATACGTATAAATATTTGACAAATTCTCACTTGAAATATGTTACAAGTCCGATTATATAATGCCAAGTAACTAAATTTTAAATGAGCAATTGGAATGGAAGAAATGACGTTTTTATATGCAGATGTAGATCTTTTCTACTTATAACTGACTGGCATACTAACAATTTCCATTTTTAATTTCAATTAAGGGACAGTCCAATTTGCTAAATGTGAAAGCTTGAAATATTGAACAGAGTATCCTATTATAATTCGTTGAGCTCAAATGGCAAAGAAAAAATATTTTTACGAGATGGGTTAAAACTTCAAAACTTAACTTAAATAACTCGAAGACATAATTTTGTAAGGGAAGTACAAAGGCAAAAACTATAACGTCTTAGTTTCATGCATACAATATCCGAACAATATACCATTCGACTTTAAACGGTTACAATTTCGAGTGTGGTTTGCATCTGCAATGTCGATTAATATGTACCAATCAGGAAAAATGTTTTTGGCACGGTCAATTATATATTTCTGTATCGGAAAACCATCAACTAGCTTAAACAGGACAACGTCTGTCGGGTCAGCCAGTTATAATAAATATTTTATAAGAGCCTTGAAAACAAAAAATGAGACATATAATAAATACAATATTTAATGTAATATTTGTATTTCAATTAAATAAGTATTTAATAATATATTTGCATCTCTTTAAATTTTTTGTAACAAATAACTCAAGCAATAACTGCTATGGATTTTGACATGAATATAATCTAAACATGAATACGTGAAGTCGAATTATTATTCTCAAAAAAAATATTTCTAAATAAAAAATAAATTTGATTAGAAATGTTTTCCAAGAAAAATAATTTGACTTTCCTTCTGTTTTCCTGTTTAGATTAGGTATGTCAAATTCGATAACTATTATTTTAGTTATTTATTGTATAAAATTGAAAGTTTATTTATTACATTAGACATTGCATTTATAATAAATAGATGTCGGATTTCTTTTTTCAAAGTCTCTTAAAGTAAAACAGTTCATATTATTGGAGAATTTAAGTTATTTTTTATGTAATACATATAAATAAATTGAAATGGAAATATTTATGACATATTTGTGTTTGTCGGTGGCATCGTAACTATACTAAATATGTAGTTATTTATTTTTTTCTTTTATAGTGACCATTTGAAAATAGTAAACTCTTTATATTCAATTTACTACTGTTTTACACCGAGGGGTTCATAAATTTGTAAATATCATTTCTTAGCATATTTCTACTTTTAACTCATTAAATAAAAACTTTACTATTTTAAATTTTTCGCTTAAGCCAGTTTGGTATCCGCAATCCGAAATAAAAGACTTTTAAAATTTTTTTTTTACTAATAAATATACGAAGCATGCTATAATAATTGATAAAAATTCACATAAGAATTTAATTGATATAATATAGCATGGATTATTTAATAATTAAAATAATGTAATAAATAAAATAATATTTGACTAGTACTCAATTGTCAGTAGATAATACCAACTTTAAATGATTTTCAAAACATAACCCTGAACTGCCAACTTTATTTTTTATATCGTGAATTCTTTTTTTTTTTTAATTTTAATATAAAATAATAAATTATTTCGTTAGAAAATAATTTTAATATTATAAAAAATATTTTTATATTTATTAATGTTCAATATCCTTTTAATGTTTAATGGAGCCGCCATTTTTCCCCTAGTTAATATGGAGGAGAAAGTGTCTCCGCTAAACAATAGAGATAGAAGCCACATGTCAATATTGATAAATTAATTACATCGAAAGTACTTTGTAAATTATTCTGAAATTTCAGTGTATATTTGGGATATAGTTCTATCAATTAAAAATTTTTTTTTGCGGGGGCCAACTTTGCCAATTTTCTACAAACCTTCCATTTCCGGTATTATTGAACAAGGACACTCATAATAGCTATTGTAGTTTTGCTAAACTTTAATTATTTATATCTCTTAAACGGTGTGGTAAAAAATCTGTGTTTTTTCTATAATTGCCTTTAATTATAATCTTTCGAATAAACTTAATCCAAAAGTTAATAGTTAATTTGTTTATAAGTAAATGATTTCCGATAATTAATCAAAAAATTTTTTAAACGTAATTTAAAGTTATACCAAAAGTTGTTTAAATAAAATAATGACATTATTTAACAGATTGATTCATTAATAAGAAAAAATCTATTAGAAGAATAGAAAAATCCGAATCATTTTTTTTTAATACTCGTATTCAATTCACCAACAAAACTTTTTTTTTTTGTATACTTAAAATAATTATTATTTCTCGTAGCAAGAGTATAAAAGGTAATTATTTATATCATATCATTTTTATCAATTAATCGTAGCATGCACTTTTTTTTTTTACTTTCGCTGTTTGAGATATCAACGAAAAAAAAAACATGTTTAATTTAAAATTTGATTAGAAAACCATTATATCTTATATTTTGGACCAATCAAAGACATTTTTGATTTTAGTCTTTTCCTCCTTATCTTACAGTTTTCCAGATAAATGCTTATACCTGGATATTACTGAAACGGTGATATCGGCTTATAATGGCTATTTAATCAAATATTTGAATAACCTGACAATCGTCTATAGGTTTGATGAATAATTTTAGCGTAAAAATATAATTTTTTACACAGCTGACGTCTTTTAGCAATGAGAATATGTGGAAGAAGTCAAGAGACGAAAAACAAATTCGGTTGTAAATGTCAAAAGTATGAGTTTTAAACCAATTATTTGATCCAAACCACGTTATAATAATTGTTAGTTTCCTCAATATAAAATTTGCATCAAAATTATATTATTTTCATAAATCATATTATACTTTTTCATTTCAACCTTAAATGTTTCACTTACTAGACTCTTATATAATGCGTTGGTCTTGGAAATACATTTAGCGACATATTAATTCGAAATTATCAGATATTTCAATCATATTTTTTCGTTAGTTTCTTTAAAAAAGCCGGATGTACTTCAATTATTCAAAAAAAGTGATTATATTTCTGTTTTCGTTTCTATCTTTATTTTTGCTTTGAAAGTAGGGGATGCATTATGTAAAACAGATTCTTTGACAACGAAATTTTTGCCTCATCCTTACATATAGCGTGAAAAATTTATACGCTGAGACGACGTAAGGCCCAAAACACCACCGTTCCGTATTTGATCAACCCTAAACACGCAGACCAATGCTTACTTGACTGTTTAATCACAGGATGAACTAATAAGGCTGTGTTTTCGTAGTTAATAATAAAAAATAGTAACAGTAACCTACTATGACAGGAAAACAGGCGATTCAATTCCCGTTTTTTTTATATACTATACTGTTGTCGACATATATTATTTATTAGCTGCCCCCGATCGCTTACATTACTTGTATAGACAGTTTGGAAGTAAACGTACTGCAAACCAAAAATTTAACATATTTATCATTAATACTACAAACGCTATCCATGTTATCAATTGACATGATATTATCAATTATTTTTCATTAATATATATAATATAATATCAGAAAATATTTTTGCTATATATGTGTTTAACAGATTTTTAAATTATTTTATGCAAATATTCCATCTATTTAATTAAAATATCATCAATCATTTTTTTAATTGTTATAATGAATTGTAAATTATGGTTATTCCAGAATAAAACTACTTATCGACAAATTTTGCCGAGTTTTTTACTGACGTTATCTATGCGATCCAGATGTAGCGTCTAGCAAAATTGATCTTGGTTTTGGTCTTGCAAAAAACAAGACCAAGACCAAAACCAAGATTACCTATACACCAGCAAGACCAAGACCAAGACCGAGTTTGCAAGACCAAAACTAAACGGGTAAGACTAAGCTAAAAATAATATCTTTTATATGCACTAGCATAATGATCTAAAATGTTTTAAATGATTAATTTTGTTAACAAGATGGCTTTAATTGACTATGCAGTGACGATTTTAGCTTGGTGAGAGCCGTAGGTATAGCATGGTGCTGTTCTTTAAAATTAAATCCCCATTTCTTGTGAAATAGGGATGATCGAAAATATACTCATAGAAGAGACCTGTAATTTTTTTTTCATAAATTCAGCAAATTGAAATATGTTAATATATTTAAACTAAAAAATTTTGGTTTATAGTTCCGTCTGGAATTCGCTCCTGCTACAACTCGTATACACTTTTTTTTGTAATAGAAAGACTTTTCGGGCATGTACTGAGTTACGTTAGAACATCACCCCAACATCCCCCTCAGGTATTTATCCAAACATCATACTCACACTTATATTCATGACGCCACTTTCCATGTGCCTGGGGTAATGTTTTGCCTCTTCGATTGATCTGGCAGCTCATAGATGGCTTTGAAATAGGTCTCTAAATATCACAAATAAAAATCAAGACTGAAAATATAAATATAATTCCTTAGTTTTTTTGTTTTAAGGCGCCTGGCAAAGATTACCGCCAACAGGAAGTGTCTGGCATTCCGGATTATGATTTTTTTTTTAAATATTACTTAACTCATACATAACAATCAGGTCTGAGACTATAAGAAAAGCGAGTTGTATTTTAACCTACCTTTAATAGCCTTTACTTAAAAATTGATCATCGGTACAAGATTGCAAGTATGCATACAATGAAAGCACATACTTGCACAACCTTATCCCACTTATTTTTTGTTAGAAATTAAGTAAGATCTGGTGACTCTGGAATCTTGCTCTATTCGGTACTCTATTTTAAGTACTATGTTAAGATATAAAAACTAATCGGATGTCGATATAGGTATATATTTTTTATATCATTTCAACAGAATCACCTAGTCATTATCTTTGATAATTTTACAATAATGTTTGAAAATATCATCAAAATAGCTAATGATATTGTCGGCTCGATTCGTTAACCTGCTAAGTACTAAAATGTGTTTTTGTCCATAGTAGAAAGTTCATTGTATTATCTACCGTTTGCTATAAGATAAAACGATGATATTCACTTATAAAGAGTGAGAAATACTATGCACGAAAAAATGGCAAATGCATTTTGACAACGAAATCCTGCTAAATTCTCAGTGTCAAGTGCTCGTGTCAAATTTTTTCATGATTTAGTCGAATATTTGAGGGTGTAAACAATTAATTATAAATAATATTATTTCTTTATCATGGATTATTATATTTTATCTGTTCATTTAATGTGTTAATCTTGTTTATAACGCCTAAGTTCCCGCTAATTAAATTATTTTCCTGAATTTTGTAATATGAGTATAAAATATGGTACTAGTTATTCTATTAAAATGTTTACCAAAATTAAACAAACAACAGGATTTTTGGAATTTTGATTACATAATGAAAACTAATATTATTCAGTTTTTTCTTCTTCCTGAAATTTTTTCAAAATGGCGCATTTCCAGTTAACGAATCAGGCCGACGATATAACTGTTTTTTTTAATTGTTCTCGAACATGGTGTCATATAACGATATCTAATTTCTGAGAGTGCAAGATCTAAAGAAGAGTTTACTTAGCTTCAAAGATAAAAAAAATTCATTCTGCGACGCTTCGCCGGACTTTCATTTACTATTATATACTTTTAGAAATATTAAATTTTTTGTTTTGTATGTTAACGAACAAAACGAGAAACGTAACTAATAATACAAAAAAAACAATAAAAAGAGTTAAGGGGGTTTATCAACGACTGTAAGAAGCACAATTCTAAATATAAAATTAGGACTTAAATTAGGCTGAAAAATCAAATTAGGACTTAAATAATTAAGATGCACTGCTGTGGTGAAATCGCACTGGTAAAGCAATTCTGAAATAAAAACTATAATAATATACTGAAAAGTAAATAAATAGGTGCTTATTAGGTGCTTTTATGGAGTGCCTTCAATACATTAATTTAAGCAAAATTACCAAAAAATCCGTGTAACATGCTATCATGACAGTTTTCTTCAGTGATTCATGATGAACGGATTTTTCGTTGAATAAATAGATTAATTGAATGGAACGATTTTGCTCATTCCGAACTTAAGCTTTCTTTTTATGTCATGATTCTATTGTGGTTATAGAAAAATTCAAAATAGTGTATTCAATTGTTGAATATTTTAAGAAGTTAATTAAAATTTTTCTTAATTTAAATAAAAAATATATCACATAAACGGTTTTCTAATTATGCATATTTCCTAGTTCACTAGTTTTAATAAGAACCATTTAAAACGTCTTAATTTAAATATTTAGTTAATTATAAATCCCAAGATCTCAAATTTATTTACTGTCCTTTTGATTTTATTCGAGGTTTAACTGTATTTTATTTCGAATATAAATAGGGATACCTACGATCAGCATTAACTTCAGATGTTGAGGCATTTTTCTGTGTACGATGAAAGTCTATTTTCGTGTTAGGAGTTTTGAAAAATTATCAAATAAATTAAAAATTATTAGAAAGTACTAAATAGTTTGAAGGATTAAGAAAACTTTAAAGACAACCAAGAAATTGTTTCAGTTCAAGGGTGAAATGTTTTATAGCGTTGTCTTATTTCATCATACACCTACAGTATTTTATTCAATTCAATTCAATTCAATCATTATTCATTCTATTTTTAAACAATATATTGCACAGAAAAAGTCCAAATGAAAACATAGGATATGTAGGGGAGCGAGACATATGCAACTTGTAAAATCAGGGAGAACAATTGATAAGGGTAGTCGGCACCTAATACTAATGATTAAATGCCTCCCGAAAAACTGATTCGATTCAGAATATGTTCAGGAATTACACTTAATATCTAGATGATATACATTTATCTTTTAAATAAAACCTGTAAAATTACAGAAGTCAGACAACTCAGCGATTATTTAATAAATGCTTTTTACTGTAATCATAAAGTTCGATCTTTTACTCTCTATTATACTACAATTCTTTTACAATTTACATATTTATTATACAGGCGAATTGCCTGATTGTAAGATCCAAGATCTAAACATTTGTAACTGTAGTAGAGGAACACATTACCACTCCGTTGTCTTGTAAAAGGATTTGGACTGATTTTTGGAGAATTAATAATTTTTATTCTTAAAAAAAAAAAACTTAACTTTATCGAAATCAAAAACCATTTCCCAAACGATGTCTCAAAAATTGTAATCTCGATGTAACTAGTATATAAAATGATGTATTATAGATAAAGCTTAGGTGCTATAGTTTGTAAGTTGACTTGTATTTATATTATGATGTTAATAAAGAATTAACAAACTAAACTAAATGTTCATACAACTGTCGGTTTTTTTTTTTGGAACATATATAATTTTAATGACTTCTTTTGCCAAAGAAAGACGTTTTTAGCGTAGGTATTAGATCCTCATACAATTATTCCAAACGACACGATCGAGTAAATGTTTGAATAAATAAGCATTAAAGAACTCACATCGATTCATTTTAGAAAAACTTTATTTAGTCTTGCGCATAAAGAATGTAAGCTTTCGATTTAATAATACTGTAAAATTTATTTTTATCAAAAGTTTTATTTAACATTGCTTTTGTTCACCTAAGCATTTCGTACGTATAAAAATGAATATTTAAAATAAGTCAAAGTGGCGTTATCGATTAACACATTCAACTATTGGTCATTAAAATATAATATACATGTACATTAGTTAAACCTAATACTTCGAGTCCGCCCTTTGGCAGATTTTTTTAAAAATTAAATACTTGTAAAAATACTGATTCCATGTAATTGAAATGTATGGTTTGTGAAAAGTAAGCCCTACCAAATTTAAAAACCTCCATCGAATAACAGGTGGCGCAATCGGGTAACGAATACTGTAAAAATAGCATTTTGTTACGTAAGCGCTAAATACTTGAATTTATTAACTGATTATCTATAAGAAGTCTCCGTGACGCAATCGGTTATCGCGTTTGACTGTATTCATTACAATATGACGCACTTATTGTACAACCCCAATCTTTAAATCACAATGTATAAAAGTTGAAATGAGGGTAGTTCGACTCTGCCCGGAGACAGAATTTTTATACTATTAACAGAATAAGTTTGGTGGTTAGAGCTCAATCGATGGTGAATTTTTTTAATATTTTATTAAAATCAAAACTCCTGTTCCGTATAATATTTATTTAAGTATAATAAACATTTATAATTGATTTTAAAATTATTCATTTAAAACATTCAATTTAGACTGAAATAATATTTAAATACACCATAAAATTAGTGTATTTTATAATTTCTACAAATTAATGTTTCACAAATACAATTAAACTTTGGCAAATATCTGTTCTATTATATGGTACCGAATTATGAATGATAAGGAAAATTATTGCATGTATTTAATGTTTTAAAAAATGTAAAAATGAAAATAGTCAAAAGTATTCCATTTTTTGATTCCTCGAGTATACCTAAATGAATAATTTTAATGTAAATTATACTATTTTCTTATCATTGTTAGTTATATTGACTTGTTTATATGAGATTTTTAGTTTTTAAACCTTAGTAACTGGGATTCACTTCATAATTATACTTATTCATGAATTTAAACTCACTTTTTATGTCTTAAATAGACTGTCAAAATTCCATCTAGCAATTGAGCAGACAAGCGAAAATGTGTAAGTCAAATAATTCGATGAATTCAAATACTCAAGTTTTGTCAGTACCTCAAATGTGTTCTAGAGCTACAAACTTTAGACTATATTTAATATACACTGTATATATTCTATGCATAAACGACTAAACTTTCTGTTACCAGTGAAATGCGCTAACCGATTTCGCTTCGGAGGCTTCTGATCGGTTAACTCTTTATGGCATTTTAGTTTAAAAGTTATGTTTGCATTTACTCAAAAAAATAAATAAATAAATTTCATAACTTAAGGATTCTAAGCAATTTTTATTTTAAACGTTTTTATAGCTCAAAAAATTCTCTGCAATTTTATTTTTAAATCGATTAAATGGCTTAAAAATTAAGAAAGTTATTGTTGAAAAACCATCAAATTTAGTTGTAAAATGAATATACTATTATTAAAATAATCCTATTTTCATGGAAAAAAAATTAGGTATAAGGAATTCAAAAAATTACCAGACAGTGAAATCCATCTACCTAAAAAAAAAACTTAATTGCTCTCGACAATGATAACAATCCTTGCTTTACGTTACAAGATAACTAAGTCTATTATAACTAGAAGTGTTTTTTGTGGTTAATTCAAATATAAGAAAAAAATTTACATTAAAACATTTTTTTTAATAATTGGTTTTTTCGAACATAGAAGGCGCGTTTATCTATATTTTAGAAGGGTATTTCAAAATCTATAATTACGCCTATTAGACCGATTGACATATACCACATTATTGTAAAATGCAAGTAGCAAACTTAGATTTAACTTGTTAACTCGAATTATGTTGTTCAAACATTTGCATAATGTGAACAAGACTTTAGTGTATAAGTAGTGAAATATATATTTGATGACGTTCAGTGAATCAATCTATGTGATGAAATTTAACAAATTTATTTTATTTGATAGTAACAATCAATCATTCATTATTATTTACAACATTTGCATTTTAGTCAAATTATAAATACGATTTATTGAACTATTTAATATATTTCAAATTCTATAAACTCTGTGATTAATTTGTGATAATGGTGAAACTCTAAGTGATGAAAATAAAACATTCCTTGAGTTTATATTACATGGTGTAAAATCTACAGAAAATAAATTATTGCATGAAATTCAATCTTTGAAAGATATTAATGAACAGTTAATTGACCAATGTGTTAAATTTAAACGAAAACTACAACAAAGAAACACTTCTTCCCTACAAAGATAATTCAACAATGCAAAATGATGAGTTTAAACTTGAAGTGGAACAAAGAATCAAGGCCGAAATAACAAATGAAAAAATTGATATCACTGTAAAATCTGAAAAAATTGTTCAAATGTCAAGAAAATATAAAAATAATTGTAGAAGACCGATTAAAGTGAAAATGTTGATGAAAAACGCAAATGAAAAAACAATAGAAAAACGGGAAATGCTTCAAGAAACTAAATTTTATATTAATGAGGCTCAAACGACGAAAAAATCTGAACATGCAACATTAGAATCTGTGGAAAAAATTGAAGAGAATCAGGATATGAAAGTAATTCAAGATACACAATTTTGAAAAAACAATAGACTAGTAAAATCAAATTACTAAAGGTCACTCACTTTTGGAAGTGATTTAAAAAATGAAAAATAAAAAGTGGGCTGTCATCATTTTTTTATGTAGCATTAAAATATGTGATATATTCAAAAATATAAGTTTATACCGGATGTTTTTTTTTTTTTTATAACTTGGCTCAAGCTCAAATACTCAACAAATATTGTGACGAAACAAACGTTGTCATCATGTGAAAGACTCGATTAATCACAAGTGTATACTTACTTTTAAGTGAATGGGTTCAGGATTAATTAAGTACCACCTGTATATCTCGTATATGTATTATTGTTGATGTAAAATTCTACTTGATTTTATATTAATAAATAAATTTCCAATCGAATATAAATAAATGTTTTCATAGTTTTGCATTTTTGGTCAATATTCGAATCGTTCATAGTAGATTTATGGAAAGGAATTCAATCTCAAGCTCTATATATAGTTCGACTACACAAAATTATTATTATTCCATTATTATTATAAAACTAGATTTATTAATAATTCATATTGAAATTTATTTCAAAATTACATAAACGATACAATAAATGGTAGTTGCTGCGTACTAATTCATTGGTATTTTGAGTGACTTTTCCAAAACTGAAATGAAATGACAAGTTTCCAAAACCAACACAAAATTTCCTGAATGGGATCAATGTGTCTACCAAATTTCGTGAAAATTCAAGAATTCGTTCGAAAGTTGCAGAGGAACAAACATAGGCAGATAGAAAGATAGATAAAGATAAACGAAATGTGAATTCGTCTAGTTATATCATAGACCTCACTTCGTTCGGTCAGTTAGTAGTGTGTTCCTAGATTCACCTAATTAGTTCATTTCCGAATGGCTATCATCAAGATAACTAAAAATAAAAATAATAATAATAACAAATGTAGATATAAAGAGTAAGTATAAGTTCGTGAATGTGAAAAATCTGTACATTGGATCTAATGGATTCATGATCTAATTCTTAAATCATAAATGATTGAAGTAGTGTTGAGCAAAGCAAAACCTTGACTGGGACAGTCTTGGTAATGGTCTTGGTGTTAGATATTCAATCTAGGTCTTGGTGTTGGTCTTGGCCTTACTCAAATACTTGAAGCATGGTATTGGTCTTGATCTAGCCCGGGTCTTGATCTTGCTTATCTGATCTGATACTTTTTTTTTAGTTTTACTGTACACTATCATTATAAAACCAAATAGAGGTATTAATTATAAATAACTCACAATTAATAATAATTTACTATTTATTTGGAATTTTTTTTTGGTGTTTGGAACTAAATATTTCAAATACAAAAAACGTTTCACGAAAAAAATTTATAGAAGTTGTTATATAAATTTTCTCTCATGCATTCACCGACAATTATTATTTTTAGCTTAGTTTGCCAATTTAATCTTGGGCATACATACTCGGTCATGCTTGTTCGGTCTTGACCAAGACTGAGAACATAACCAAGACTGCAAGGCTAAGGCCAATTTTGCTCATCACTAAATTGAAGAATAAATATTGAATTCGTCTTTACAAAAATCATTCTCTTTGTATTTTACGATACTATATTTTTAAAGGGTTTTACCATTTTAATGGGAAAGTTTCCTTTTTACGTAACATTTGGTGAACACATTTTTACCCTTGAAAAAGGTTTTATTTTATTATTTCGGAGAAAGATAGTTTAAAGTGCTCGAGCATCCTGTCATAAAACTAGGTACATTGGTGTGTTGGAAAACCCTAATAAATAAACAAAATGTTACACGATGTAAAAAAGGACAACTGTAGAAATATTGTAGTAAGTAGTAAGTTCTCTCTGATCATTGAGTGTGTTAAGACATACTTCTGAAAACTCTATTTGAATAAAAGAATATCTTCCAATGAATATTAGAATAAGTATTCAATTATTTAAAATAATACATCATCACATATCCATAATCCCAACAACAATTAAAAAAAAAAACATGTTTATTTTTTCAAAACAAACAACTTTTATTTGAAACTTTTTTTCCTAATCTGTTATTCGCCAAATTTTTTTGCTCTAATTTAGCTTATAAACGCATAATTATTATATATTTTATTAATATAAATAAATTTAGAACTATACGGATTACAAAATATCTAATATCTAAAGTATTTTATGAATACTTATTATTATAAATAGTTTAGTATTTTTATAAAATACTTTAAATATTATGTAGTCCATATAGTTCTAAATTCATTTATAATAATAAAATATATAATAATATGTATAATAATTATGTGTTTATAAGCTAAATTTGAGCCAAAATTTTGGCGAATCTAAACAGTTTAAGAAAAAATGTTTCAAGTAAACGTTTTTTGTTAAATTTTTCTGTGTATATCTTTATAAATAGTTAAAATATTGAAACCATAAGTCGAGTATCTAAACAATTCACACCATTACTTGTTATTTTCATATGTTTAACATGTTGCGTTAGCTCTCATGTAAAATGAATGCATATTTCGTTATAAATACTAAATACGTGAATATAATATAATATATATATATATTATATTCATATATATGAAATTATTTTCTATCTACATATCATGCATTTATTAATATACACAATATATTTATTCATCTATGGCTATCTCATCTACATGTTTAGAGCTAATTTTTACATGGTTACGTACGTCTGTACATATATATGTATAATTAATATACATGTAATTATTAGCTATGTACATGTTCAGTTCTAAGTTGTATCTAATGCATTTAGCTCTGTTTCAAATTATCCATCTATCGAATATATTTAAACTAGAAATGCTTGTATAAATTAGTGATGGGCTGAATGTTGGATTTCTCATATACTAGTTACGAATACGAATGCTGCTAATATGCGAAAACCAATGTAGAGTTACCCGAAAGTAACCGGTGCTGTACGAATTAAATATTTGTTTTTATTGTCCTGTAGGTATGTTTGCTATTTTTATTTTTTTTGGATTGAAATTCTTGGTAGTAAGTAGTAGACTAAGGCACATCGCACATGAGGTGATTTGAGTGAAATCGGCGAAATCGCTGATATCGGCGATATCAGCGATATCACAGCATTTTATTCGCACACGGAGCAACAGAAGTTGCTCCAACTTCTTAACGTTTTTTGAAGAAGGGGTAATACATTGTTTGTTTACTAATAACAAAATATGTATATTCAGTGTCATAAAGGATGAAATACATCAAGTAATAAGTAATATATAATTTAATCCCTTTGAATAAGCATTTTTTTAACAAATTATCTTTTATAATACATATACATATATATATATATATATATATATATATATGTATATATATATATATATATATATATATATATATATATATATATATATATATATATATATATATATATATATATATATATATATATATATATCTGGTACATATTCTGACTTATAATATACTCTGACTTATTCTAAATATGGAGTATATTAGTATTAACCCATTTTAGTCTAGTATTAACCCGTTTGTCATCATGATAACTCAAAAACGAAACGAGACAGCTTATTTTGATGTCATATTCTAGATCTTAAAAGTTTGTAAATGAGAAAAATCGGTACATTGGGCTCAATAGATTCATGACCAAACTTAACTATAAATAAAGTTTCGAAAAAAATTGTTTGGTTAAAAAAACAAAAAAGTTGTATGAACATTTTTCTTGTAGGAAAATGTTTGTAATATATATATATTTATAACTGTATAGATATTAGAGTGTTTTATGAATGCTAATGATTAAAGTAGTTCAAACATTGATGCTCAATCATATATCGAATATCTAAAAAATTAATTATTTGTTAAAAAATTAACTAAAAAATTAATTATTTGTTACCTAAACTTGTTTTATTTGTTTAAAGTGGTTAGAATAGACACAGATTATAGCCACTGTACAATTACTGTACTTCTACAGTTCATTTTGTAAACATATAAAATAAAATTAAGAATCCATATATATTATATTTTTGAGTAATAGTATAAGATGTATTGGCTTAATTTTATAAAATAAATCTAAAGTTCATTTCTGTTTATTAACTCTATTATTGAAATGAATGAAAATAATATTGACGCTTGAAAAGTGTTATAAGAAAATAAGTTTATAAACTCTTGCAGAACGTCATTACTGCCATAATGAAGGAATGTTGTATCTATTGCAACGTTGCTACAACAATTAGAAGAAGTATACAGAGAAAGAGGCTTTTCCCTTTTTGCTATCCACACACAATAATTATGTCTAGAAATTTTTTGGGTTGTACATTTAACTGAGTAAAACTATAGGTGAAAGCTCTTATGTATTTGACAACGTTGCTTACAAATGTAAAATTACATACGATTCTTGTCGCATCATGATGGAATTCTTACGATTTCAGTATTTGATTATGCATATCTTACACAGTGCGATTTCGTACATGTAATTTTCTTATGGAAAGTAATGTCTATCCGTATACGACACAACAGTTGCAACAATACCATATAATATATGTGATAAAAGTATAGCATGTATTCTAAGATATAAATATTGCGGGATATTATAAGCATTTACTTAATACTCGCTACTCCTCATTCCTTTTCTTTTAAGCATATGTACGTATTTAAAAAAATTTATGATCTGCTTTATAAGATGCACCTATTAAGCCTATTCTTTATGATTCAGGACATGAATCTAACCGTTTTTGTTTGTATATAAACAAGCATTGACATGTTTTTATTTTAAATATTAAAAATAACATTATTTAACTTTCTATCTTTGTCATAAACATTGATTTATATGACTGTATAAACAAGAATAAAAAAAAGTTGCCCATGTGATTTTAAGAACGTAGGATTTGGACAACGATTTTTTTATCAGATGATTTAAAATCACGAAACTCACGCCGTGTGCGACTATACATTGGTTTCCATAAGCAAATCATATGTATGATATCGCCGATTTCACACAAATCGCGTCGTGTGCGATGTGCCTTACTTTACTAGTAATTATTTTATTTTTAACGGATTATTTAAAATTGTCGTAAATTTAATATTAAATAAATACAGATTATAAGCAGCTCTGCATTTATAATAGGGGTAATCGTGGCTAGTGCCCAGGGTGGCAAATTTTCAGGGGCGGAAAAATTCGTAGAGTGGGAAAAGAATCTTTCTCTGCGTTATGGAAAATGCTTTGAAAAATGTCATCACGATCGTGTTAAAAGCATTTACAAACAATAATAAATAAAATAATTTTTTTTATTCTCGAAAGTATAGTCAAAATTATGAATATTGTAGTTTCATCAACAAAATTGAGTAAGAGTTGCAGTGATAATTGGTTATTTAAGAATTATTAAAATTCATAATTTTTAATTTCACCGGAGTAAATTTTTTATTACTTCAATTGACCCGTCTCTACTATACGAACATGAAACTGAAGTTTTTTGTTAAAATTCTTTAAAACTAAGCTACTGGTAAATATTTAAAATTCCTAATTAAACAAGGATGGAAATATGTGGTTATGACGTTAACTGTTACTATCTTCATATAAATTACATATTTTATCTAGATCGAAATCGTTTCCAAGAAAGAGTCTAATTTCACATTTTGATTGAAATATAGCAAATTTAGAATTAATCCAGTACCATATTATTGTACCTAATCCCTCTATTCTTTGTAATTTTTTTTTAATTATTAAAACTGGCTTCAGCTAATTCAGCTATACAACCATTAACCTAATAGATAATTATGTGACAATATAATATATATAACACATGGACTGAAAAGTCCCGGGCCTAACAAAGAAAACACAGTTTTTTTGGTTCAAAATTAGCTATATTCATCAACGTAATCTCCATCAAGAACAACGCAATCATTCCAGCGCCGCTCTAACATTTCAATACCACTTTTGTAGAACGATTTATCTTTTGCCTCAATATAGGCCTCATCCAGTTGCTGTCCACTCAGATGACGATCGTTTTGATTCCGGAGTGAAGTGATGGATCCATGTTTCATCCATTGTCAAATATCGACGCAAAAATTCCGGTTTGTTACGTTTAAACATGGCCAAACACTGCTCAACACGTTCTAGTTTTTGGTCAACAGTGAGCAAACGCGGCACCCATTTTGAACAGAGCTTTTTCATAGTCAAATGCTCATGCAATATAAAGCCAACCCGTTCTTTTGATATCTTTACGATGTCAGCTAACTGACGCAACTTCACTTTTCGATCATTCAAAACGATTTTGTGGATTTTTTTTATGTTTTCTGATATTACCGCCTCTATTTGGACTAATTCCACTGCGTTCTGCATCATCGGTGTCTCTACGACCACGTTTGAAGTCAGCAAACCAACGTTTTATTGTTGTATCTGATGGATCGGAGTCCCCAAAACACTTTTCATGCCATTGCTTCGCTTGAAGGGTATTTTTTCCCATCAAGAAGCAGCGTAAAATTAATACACGAAATTGTTTTTGATCCATTGTTTTGAAAATAACAAAAGTAGCGTCACTCTTAGCACAATAACTCACAAACTAATGGATAGAATAATATGAAATTTTAACGTCTTTTGAAGGTTAGTATTAACTGAAAAAAAGGTGACTGCAATAAAACTAGCACCTAGATGTGTTAGGCCTAGGACTTTTCAGTCCATGTAATACAAGTTGAAATAAAATATTTTTTTGAGTAAAATTATATTTTAAAATAAACAAAAACTATTCGCAAAATTAAATAGACTATTTTACGAAGGAGCTATGACATTAGGCACTGGCTAGGGGACCATAGCTTTGTAATTTTAAATTATAAAAAACCAAACAGGTTTTATAGTTTTAGTTAAAGTAAAATTAATAAATACGTTTTAGTTTAAATACAAATATTATAAATCTTATAATGTGAATTAACATTTAAAAAAATTTTAAAAAATCTAGTCGCTGATGACAAATCTGAGATCAAAAGGCAACAGAGGATAATTACAGCCCCAATAAATCACCCCTGGAATTGACATTTATTAGGTTTATTAGGGTTGAAACAAATGCTTTGTCGCTTTTAGACCTCTGGTTCGCGGTCAGCGACACCAAAAACCTCGGAGATACGATTTACGAGACTTTAGATATGGTTTTAATGGGATTGAAACTATCCTTGATTGCTTTTAAACTATGGATTTGTGATCGGCTGCGCCGAAAACCCCGGAAGACAATTTTCGTGGTGAAATTACAAGTTTTTAAAATTGTTTTATCACTGTTACTATTTGGGTTAGGAAAACTACCCTAATTTTGTCAATTTTAAAACTGAAGCAAAGTCTAGTGATGATAAATGTTCCTGAAAGTCTAAGAAACACGTAAAACAAGAATTTTTGAAATCAGAGCTGTTACACTACATTTGCACATCCTCTGGCTTTTTTACTGTGTCATTATTATAGAATCGAAAACATACAAAATACAAAAATCCTATACTTAAATAATATACATCAATAAAAACAAAACAAATATCAACACTATACTAAACAAAAAATATTATAACCTAAAAGTTAATTGTAACCAACTTCGCAAACCAACGCTTTTTATGGTGTTTATTCGTTACAGAAAAATTGTGTTATTTTATTTTTGTTTCTATTAACTAGGAAGTAGTTGTTCATTGGATACCCATATTTGCGTTAATCAAAACTGGTTTTAATATTTTTCATATTACCATTTTCGATAAATATATTAAAATAATCAGTGAATATTTATAAAACGCAGAATCTATAAATTTAAAGACCTGAAAAATAAATTTACATTATTAAAAGAACTAAACTTGATACAAATGTTTATTGCACTCACTATACTTCAAAATTTGCAATTTCTACGGAAGAAAAAATATATCAAGATACATGTAAACTAAAAAAAAAAAAATTCAATTTGTTCAATTATGGCTATGATTCTTAAGGTCATCCATATGCTTAAATTATTAAGACAGCGTTTGCACTAGTGGATACTAGTGACATCTAAATATCAAATTTGAATAAAAAAAACGAATAGAATTTAAAAAAAAAAATGCAATTATTTTCGAAATTTTTGCGCACTCAATAGCTTAAAAACAGATTACAATTTTGATTTTTACTTAAGAAATTTTTTGTATAAAAAAACTCGTTCACACGGCCTCCGTTTTCATGAATCAAAATTGTGCATATCAAATTTCATAATTTTTGAATAATTATTTTTTGAAATATTCGTCCCCAAATAAATAATCATTATTATCGATGTATTATCATTCCATACAAACCTCCTATTACAATAGCACTTTAACGTGCGTTGACCGGATGTAAAATGTACGTATAAAGCTTTTAAATCAAATCCAATTAACTTCACATTGGTGTGAAAAGTGATATACATTGTATTCAACGCAAAAGCATGTTTTCAATTATTATAATATAATATAGTTTAATTACATGTAAACTTGTTATATATTTATATACCAAATATAAATAAAAATACCGGCAAAAAAAAAATTCTTTTGAAATTCATCAGATTATTTTGCACTTAACTTGAAAACTTCTAATAGCATCGTTTTAAAATTGAATCGTACGGAATATTTTGTACTGGAGTCCCTTGAAGATCGCATAAATGTTGAATTTAAATCGCATAAATGTTGAATTGTATAAATAAATTGGACTGTTATTAATAGAAAAATAATTATTTTAAAACAAAGATTTTTACAAAACTTAAAGGTTTCAAAAAGTTCTATTAAGGTACCCGAGCTATAAATATTACAATTAGACATTAATATGTGATATATTAGACATTTAAAATAAGTTCGGAAATGAGCGAGATCGGTCCATTGGATCTAATGGATCCATGATCCATTAAACCCTAAAATATAGTAGAAAATTTCAAAGACAAAAAATATTTATATTTTAAAAACAAACAACTTTTTTTTAATCAGTTTTTCGTAAATTGTTTATATTATACACAATTTCAGCTCATAGTTCAGCTAATATGCAGTCCAGTTCAAACATTGATACTGAGCCATATGTCGAGTATCTAAAAAACTAGCTATATCAAAATGTTATTTTCACTTGTTTATTTTTAAAGATAGTATGTTGTGTGTATATTATTTATCAGTAGAGGAGGTCAGGGTTAGAAACAACTTTATTTGGGATACTTTTAAATAGTGTTTTTGACGCTTTATAAGTCTCTTATCTTACCAGCCCCATTAAAAGTTTTGTTTGGATAATATGGTGGATTTTTACGCCGTCAGGACTGTTTTTCAAAATGGTTGAGATAAATTGCCTATAGGAAAAATAGCATATGAATGAAATTTTTATCAACTAGAGTTTTAATTGATGGTTTTTATTCATTAATATAGATTTAACTTAATTTTTGGCTATTGGCCGAATCGAGCTTTAGGATGATACAAGCAGATACACACACAATCAGTTTGGAGTACAATGCATGGTTAACTGATTAACTAGGGTAAAGTTACTTTTAATTAACTCCTACAATATGGGTATCAAATAAAGGGGTTGCTGAGAATAATTCGAAAAATAAAGTGTCATTGCTCTAAATCCAATATGGCGGGCTAAGTTTTAAATAATTCCCTACAATACGTACTTAAAAGTAAATAATAAATTCAAAGTAAAAAACTATTTTAAATGAACAAGCATTTAATTAAATGCGCTAAAAAGAAATATACGTTTGTTTTAAAACTTTTACTATCAAATTATAACATCATTAAACAATTGCTATGATTTAATAGCTTGTCGCGAGGTTTACTTGTCCAGATAAATTAGTAAATTAAATAACTTGATGAGATTGTTTTGAAGTATTAAAATTTTCAATCTAAGGTAATACGAGTACTTAAATCTCACGACAAGATTTTATATCATATAAATTGTGTAAGGGCAATACCAGTTGATAGTAAAAGTTTTAAAATAAAATTTTATGTTTTACGTTTTAAGCATTTAAATAAAAACTTGTTTATAAAAAAAGATGTTTTGCTTTTAATTTATTACACTAAGAACACCAAATCTAATCTCCCCTATATAATATCATTGAAATGTCCTCAAATGATACTAATTATAATTAATTATACTAGACTATATTTTTGATTTTTATTTACGAGTGCAATACATAACCGTTTATGTGTACCTATTTATAATAAAATTATACGTGTTTTCAAACAAATAATCACAATATAACAAACCAATATATTAATATATTGAAAATTACAACTATTATTAAATTTTAGATGAAATGATTGTAGAAATATGCAATACTATATCATCAAATTACTACTATTTCATAGAATTCATTTAAATATTATAAACATCAAATATATTTGCATTAATAACAGTCATATATCAAACAATATTCGTAGAATTCATTATGAATTCTACCACCGGTATCAATGACCTGTCCACGAGCTTTGCTATCGTTATTATTACAGGTAATAAAACAAATATTTTCGCCTCAGGACGCATTAATAATGTCTATTCCGCAATGTACCTATATTAATAATTCATATCAAATCAAAGGTCAAATCTTAGACAACTTTTACACTTCCGGGGATTCAAATAGAGATATCTGAAATACTCTTCATTGTTTGGTATTGGTGTAATCCATCTAAAAAAATTAACACATTACTCAAAAAAAAAATGTTTTTCTTTCGAGTTATATTTAATATTAATTGTAGATGCGTTGCTTCCACTTTCTATCGTACCAGGTGCATTAACTCTAATAGCCGTTTACATAGTTGACCCAGTTGCTTGTCGGTAGACGTTGTCATAGGCAATTGTAACGTTTAAAACGTCATGTCGCAAGGAGTCGTAAGAAGTCGGATAGATAAAATATGTTATCTATGAAAAAACTCGTAAGCAGCCGTTAGATCTGTCATTTTATGTTTATAAAATTACTGTTATTTTAAATATGAAAATGTACTTTAAATATATATTTTGACATTGAACGTTATATATGTTAACATGGCTAAGATTTACGATATAGATGATTTAAAAAATAAAATTAAAACTCAAAATTTTTATTAGAATTCAATAACAATCGATAGAAGTAAAACCTCATTTGATATAAAATATGAGACAGAAGTTAGGTGCCAATCAAATATATATTTCAAACAATTTCATTAAATTAAAACCACTTAGCATTTATTAAAATCAGTGATTATTAAACACATTTTGTAGTCTATCGACTGAGTTACTGTTCATGACTACGATTGCCGATAAGTAGCAACGGACTATGTAGAACAGGCTTAACCGTATATACCCGTCTTATACATGAAATACAAGAAAAAGAACCATTTTAAATTGTTTTGCCTAGAATTCCCCCATTTGAACAGAAAGATAAATAAATCAATCAAAACTCGCTGGTCTGCGAAGAGTTGAAATAGTACATCATCATGAGAGATAAATGCCACTTGAGTATGGAATGAGGATTTCAATTAGGAGGTGAATATCTTTCTGGGTTTAGTTAGCCTGTAGTCTACTATATCGCTGCATCCAATTCATAGTGTCCTCAATTCAATCATTCAGGGCGAAGATGGTCTAAATGCTACTAATTCCTAGATAGATTTCTGATGGCTGAGATGAGTGTAAAGCACTTTAGTGGTGAGTTCATCGACCGTTTTGATGCCCTCCACTCCATTGCATTCACATCTTTGTAACCTCTTTTTTTGCGATACTCAAATGTTTCTGCGCACTCAAGAAACAAGACGACTTTCTGAGCTTTGTCATCATTTTGATCAAGTCATTTTTGATAACAACAGTTGTTGAAAGGAACAGATAAACTAATTTTTAGAACGTGATATTATGTTTCTAAAACCAATTTCTCTTGTTGTAAATTTATACAAAGGTTCACAGATTTATAAAATTTGTGAGTTAAGTCATGACAATAGTCCGATATGTGTTAATGAGTTGAAATTATGATGACTTTATACTTTATAAATTTTTCAAACAAAAATTGTCAATTTATAAAAAACAAACATTTTTTCCAATTTTATTGATTAAAATTTAAAAGAAATAGTATGGATCCATGGAACTCAATTGAGGGATTTAATCATTCAAGAAGTAGTATTAACTTTTTATGTCTCGAATATGCTATAAAAATTTCATGGTTATTCGTTGTGTTTCAAGCCTAAAATAAAATAAATAAATAAATATGAGCTTTTGTGCGATTTGATTCTACGATCAATTTCTGTACCAAAACATTTTTAAAAAAATTAATAGATGAAGCTGACTACTTCATCCGATCACTGAAATCCCTCTACACCCGAGCTATAAAAGTGAAGCTGCACCTGTATGTATTTTGTTTGTTATTATTTCAATTTATGTACAAATAATCCCAAAATGAAAAAAAATGAAACTAAACACTCATTCTTAAAACCATGAAAATAATATAAAATTTAATAAGGTTTTTAAGGATGTTTTGGTGATACAATCTGCGATAAAAGTGTAATAGAATTTTAGTATTATGAACTCATTATTTCATTGGACCTATGTTATTAAATAAAAGTAAAATTAAAAGAAAAATAGTTCCTAATGTAAATTTATTTGATTTTAACGTCTTTTTAAATGGCATTATTTATATTTAGTAAAAATAACTAAAAACTATTTTTATAGCTCAAACTTATGATATTTATTCATTACGAGTAATTAAGAGCAAAGTTTGATATTTTATTTATTTTTCATACATAAATTAAGCAAAACAACAAAATTTATTTGAGTCTGATATCGCGCAACCGTTATTTATTAAGTGACTTATTATTAACTTGAAAAATAATAGTCATGGGGCATATGGTTTTATTTTGTACATTTACACGTTTGTTTGTTGTACTTATTATGTATTGGGTGTATTCCGATATATAGAATCCAGCAAACTGGCCATTACTGATAACGTCATGTATCAATATCAAACTTGTGAATCGTTCCGAAAAGTTGTGTGTAAGGACGAGCGTAAACGATAAGATTTGTCTGATCAGAAAATCTGAAAGTCAACGCACACCATCAGACAGCCTTAAGAAGAAATTATGATTATACATCAGATAAAAATGCTAAGCATGTGCATATCATCGGATACGTAAAACGTACCAATGAACTTATAAATATTTTAAATTTATAATTTTTTTTTTTTGACTAACAGGTGGCCTACTTCAGATAACATCATAAGAAATTCTTGTAATAAATTTTGATTCTACATCAGACAGCATCGTATGTATGCGCACATAATAAGACGTTCTGATTCTGATCAGAAAATCTGATGTCTTATGTAGAATTCTTACCGTGTGCTACTTACCGTGGGTCTAATATGAAATGCATGTTAAGAGTTTTTTTTTTTTTTTTTTTAAATTCTGGCTTCAGCTACTTTCAGCTATACAGCCATTAACTAAAGGGGATTATTATTTTTTTTATACAACAACAGTACATAATACTGTTAGGTGGTCACCCATCCAAATACAGATTATGACTGTTGTTGCTTAACTTCATTAATTGGTCTATGCATGTCATTTACGTTACGTCAGTCCGGGGTCAATGTTAAGAGTTACACCAGATTTTTATATTATTCTGAATTATCTATCAATATTAATATTTTATTTTAAAGGACACGCGTTTACGTTTTATTGTTATGTCCATACGAACACTTGTTAATTTGTGATAAAAGAATTGATCAAACTTTTTAACGGAATAGTGAATTGTTACCTAATTTTTAAGAGGCATAGATGCCTTGAAAAAATATTGTGTTATAATTTTACTGAAAACTAAATTTTTACTGAAAAAGCCTCCCAATCATCCTTTAAAAGTACATATCTACAAATTGTATTCTTTATTCGATGTTTATCTTTATACCTCTAGTATCTGCCATGCGCATTATAAATATAATATTACAAAACAAACTATACTCCGTTAAGTTGCAGAAATATATTGTAAACAGTATAATAAATGCACTTTCTATAAAATACTATAAAGTAGTAACCAGAGCAACGGTGAGCCATATTCATTAAATCTCCAATTCCGATGTTTCATTTATGGAAAATATATTTTATACAAATGTAAAATATATAAAATTGAAAAAATGTTATGACTAACAATCTGCTAATATAATGCATATTGTTATTGAATTGAATTTTTTTTTATTTTTTTGCACTATGTATATAACGATAGTTAAACTTGAATCTAAGGGCTGCATCACACTTTCACTATGTGATAAGAAAACGATATAGGAAAAATCTAGAAAATTATCTCTACTCCGACAATTCAAAATGTAATAGATTTGAACATTTAAAAATAATTCATTAAAATAAGCATTTATGCTTCTGATCAATCTTTTGGCAAATTATTCACGAGGGCAGATACTTTTTCAAGTTAAAACGTAAAATATCTCAAAAGTATAAATACAATAAAATAAAGTATCTATGCATTAATTAAAGTAAAGTTGCAAGACACTATTGAAAATTTCGATCAGTCATCACAAAATAAAATTGACTAAAGGAGAGATGTTCAAGGAACTGCGTTCAAAATTACGGATGTCGTGATCAAAATGACTGACAACAAGTGAAAAAAAATTTAATTTTTGCTGCAACGTTAGTTATTAGTTTTTAATCAAATGTAATTCGATTTGGATTAATAACGCAGTAATCAAGATTATAAAAACAATTTTTTAGATAATAAATTTGCCAGGGGATCTGCCAGATCTGAAATATGGGGGACAAAATTTACGGTGAATATAAACTATTAAATAAAAATTTGGGTCTTTATTTATAACATTGCAATCGTTATTTATATTAATTTATAAAATATATCAAATTTAATGGTTTCTATAGATTGAGGCGTATATAAAGAAAGTGATTAATTGTAAAAACTGGAAAGAGACAGGTCAAGGTAGATACATTTTGCATGATATTTGATGTGCAATTGTGAGAAAATGTTAATTAATTAAAATCGAATGCCCATAAAGTAGATGCAATATAAGAGATTAATTATTTAATTTAAAATTAGAAGCATTAATTTTTTTAATATTTGTAAACGTTTTAACGGTAAAAAGTATCAGTTATTCTGCTGCCTCAAGTAGCAAAGTTTGGTAAAATGGAACTCCGTTAAGCCAGTGACATGATTAAGTTTAATCACAGGATGAACGTAAGGAGATAAGAAGACGATAGATCCGTAATAACACAGAACAAAATACGTTAATCGGTGCAAGCTCGTTCCCAAATATCTTGCCCTTCCAAATTTTAAGAGTATCTCCGAATCGCTTTAATCTTTGTAAATAAATTCATTGGCACGTACAAAGAAAGTACGCAGAACAATTTGCGGAGATTCAAAAGATAACGTTGTAAATTTTGAGGAGTTACTTTCCAGAGTTAGTACCAGTTTGCATATTTGGAGTCGAATTATCATTTCATACATCATCTAGTTATATCATTCATAGAAAAATTTATGTACAGTTTGCTTCCAGTACTACATTTTTGGTCTATAAATATCTAAATCGTTCTTTCTACTAAATTAAAGTTTGGTTACACTTGAACCGGGAACATTTTGTATATGTTAGAATATAATAAAATCGAAACAGATAATAAGAAAATTGATCTGTAATTAATACATTTCATATCAAAAATCATATGATCAAATTAATTGAATCATTTGATTAAATTGCTTAAAATAAAAATTGGATTCTATACAGAAAATATTTTATTTTTAGAAAACAAAATAAAAAAAAAAAAACAACAACAACAACAACAACAACAACTACTATGGGGAACTCAAGCCGTGAAAAAATGAAAACATACAGTAGTGAAGCATTTTCTCCGTTTAGTTGGACCGTAATCAATATTTCAAAAAGTTACGCTATCAAAAATGTAACATTTGAATGTTTTTATGCAAATTGTAGACAATTACTTGTAAATGATGGATTTGACATGAAATCATAAGTGTGGTTGAAGGTATGTATTAAAATTTTATTATTTAACATTTACATATAACCCTTGTGTATTTTTTTTTTTTTATTGGAATTTATAGTCTCATATACGTAAATTTGACAGCAACGTATAATGGACAGAAAACAATTTAGTATAAGATATAGACAAATATAATATCGTTATTTTTTTTTTTGTAGGAGTTGTTATACATTTCTGTGAATTTAAAAACGAACAATATAATTTTAATTTTTAACAATTAAAAAATAAATACAAATATTTATGAATTAGGTCAAGTGTAATCTTATTACAACAATGTTAATTTCAATGGGCACCATTGAATTTGAGTCGCCATTCTTAAGAGCAATTACCCACGAATTAGCGTTAAAATTATTGGCTTTAATTACATGTACTGTGCATTGTATTTACTACAATTTTCGCGCTCAAATAACTCAAACTATATGTTTATAATTCCATATGAAATTTAGTACGCATAAAATTGCCATGAAACGATGGGCTTGTCAAAGAGTTTTTCCGAACAAAAATAAAAAATAAAAGGTAAAATTCAAAATTCGATTTTATATTTAAATAAAGAGAAAAATTCCTCGGTAAAGCTTCCGTTTACATGTTATGCGTACCAAATTTCATAACATTTGGATAGTTATTTTTGAGTTATTTGGGAGCGATAATTGAAAGCTTTTTACATAATGGAAATTGAACGTATAAAACTAAAAAAGAATTATGAAATTAAAGAATTTTAATTTCAAATACTGTTTCAATTCTAATAGTTCAACTTCAATTTTGAAATCTTTATTAAGTCAGAATTTGGAATAGGTCCTTTATCTAAGTTCATCGTCTCTTTGTCATATTTTAAAATATGACAAAGAGACGATAAACTTTGTAGTCGAAATGCATATTTACAAAATACAAAATAATTTGATCTAGGAAATTGGGGAAAAATCGAAATTTATTCGAAAAATCCTAAAGTTCTCATTAATAATTATAAAATTAATGGAGGGTGTTTCAATATTATCTGTACCCCTTAGTGCTATTAGCAGAAATATCAGTTCTTCGACACTGAAAGTATATGCTTTACCAAAAAACTCGCCGTATAGAATTACACCACCTGCAGATTTGCATGCGAGATCTTCGAGAGGTGTTTTACCATCGTCAGCCAAGCCAAAGCCATTTTTTCTTCTTTTACGGATATTGTGGAGCTTCCAATTTCTCTCCTTATTATTCTAACGCACAACAGATTTTACTTATTCATAAAAAGTTATGTAAATATAAATTGGAATGGTATTCCAAATTATCTTCTATATGGATATTCCACATTAGCAACCAAGAAGCACAGCTTACTTAAATTAGGTATAATCAATAAAAATGTCTACCAATTAATAAACTATTCAACAAAATGACAATTTAATGAATAAAGTATCATATCTTTAAAAAAAAAATACCATAAGTGAATTTTAGGCAGATGTTCCAATTTAAGAACAATTATTCCATAACTATTATACTGGACATGATAACAAGATTTTTATAATTACTTCATTTATTGTTATCGCCTCATATGAAGCGTCTTAACTTCACGAGCGAGAAATGAGAAATCCCCTTATGAGCGTCCCCAAGATTTCGTTCACGAAATTGAAGTCACTTTTTACGTAAAGACACTTTTTACGAAAATTTCAGCTCGCTAATTTTTTTAATAATTTTAATTCAAATGTGATAAGTGTTAGAGAATGTCGAAAATATCATTTGTGCGTATCTAAAATTAAAATGGCCAGAGTGAGAGAATCACTGATCTCTGAGAGTATCCTGTTTATATTATATATATATATATATATATATATATATATATATATATATATATATATATATATATATATATATATATATATATATATATATATATATATATCAATATGAATATGCGTTCGAAATTAAAGCATGGATAAAATAAAACAAATATTGCACTTGTGCAACTACAATAGTAGTTGAATATTATTTAGCTCACGCTGTTGAATATTATTTAGCTCTAGTCACAGTTTTGACAGCACTCGTAATACAGCTAACTGAGCTAACTGCATAATATTATACTATCAATATACGTAAAGGCGCGTGTTATGTTGACGAAAATGGTTAGTAAACAATTCATTATAAACACTATTTAAAACGTTTTTGTTGATTATTCAATTGTTTACATATAAATGCAATATACAATTTTTTTTTTTTTTTTTAATTATAAATGAAATCTAATTTAAGTGATAAATTTACACTACTTTCAATGAAAATTTTAAAGAAAAATCTTGTGAGTGACCTAAGTTTAAAAACAAAAAAATTTATAACATTCCACACAGTAAAAGACTTTTAGACAAAAAAGTGCGTTTTCTCGAAACAAATCAAAATATACACATTTTTTTTTTTTTTTTTTAAACGTGGGTAATTAATTATACTTACTTCCACCTTTATAGTTTAAAAGTTGACACTCTAGAGAACGGGAAGTCAACAAAATCGATAAAATAAAAAATTTTAAACAAAAAATTGTTATAATTTGTTCGATAAAGCAATACTATTTGAGTAATCCGTGATTGAAAATGTCCGTTTTTTTATTTAAAAAAATGCTTGATTATGAACAATTTTTCACGAATAGGTCGAAAAAGGCAGGTTAAATGTCGGTTACAAAAATTATGCATATAAAAAAACATGAAGACATATTTCTTTGTTATTTATATAGATGTAATATTAACCCAACTGTAGTATTTCTTTAAAGTTACCGATTTATTCGAGAAAAATTTAGCGTTTAATTCCATAAAATCGAACTGTATTTCGGAGAAAACTCAACTTTTGTAAATTTTATTTTATCTAATTACCAGTAATACATTTTGAAAGTTATTCTGATTTAAAATGTTTTGTTTAGAAAAAATATCAATAAATATTAAATATTTTTTTCTTTGTATTAAAAAAAATTGTATATCCAAAAGTTTTTCTTCAACGTATTGGTGGTTTGTTTATTTCTGTAGCAAGAAAATTATAAATAAATTATTATATTACCGTTCATTAAAGTTGTTAATGTGTTTATAAGCATAATTTTAGCTGACCTAAACAAACAATTTACGACAAAAATGTTTCAAATAAAAGTTGTTTTTTAAAAAAAAAAAAAAAAAAGTGAATCTATGACTTTTAATACATAAGAGATAAAAAAAAAAAAAAAAAAAAAAAATTTGTTATTTTAAAACATCCTAGAATGAAAAAATAGAATGAAACATATTTTTGTTACCTGTTTAGGTTTACCATGTTCAGCTCAAATTTAGCTAATAAATTCAATATAATTTTTATTATATTCTTGTTATATATGGATTAATAACTGTATGGGTTACATATTTAGAGTATCTTACGAATGCTAATGATTAAAACTAGTTCAAACATTGATACTCAACCATATATCTAGACAGTTAACGCTGTTAGTTGTTATTTCTCTTGTCTCTTTTTTAGATTTCTATTTATTATTCGTAACGTGCGTAGTAAATGGTAGGATCAAAGTTAATCGATTAGCTGAAATTTATAATAAGACCTTAGGATAACGAATTTTTCAGGAAAATTGATATAGTTATTAAAAGAATGTACTTATACAGAAACTTCGTTTTATCACTAGATAGCGTTGTGATTAAATTGGTAGAGCTAGAGAATTTAAATATAATCATCAACAATTTAAATAAAACAATTTAGTTTATCAAATTAAGGAAGTACGAGCACCAAAGCAATTTTTAATAAAAGGCTTGAATTTTTTTTATATGCAGTTGAACTAAATCTAAACCGATCCTAAAAATTTTAGGGGGGGTTGCCCGATTATTTAAATAAATAAATGACTTCAAAAGTAGGCATATTTAACATTGGCTTTATGGCAAAACGGTAGACGGGTGATACGTTTTCGTAAATATCTCCGAAACTAGCCGGTAGAAATTAAAAAAGAAACTATTTAAATTAAAATTAAAACCCCTTTTGCCCGACTAATTAAAAAGATATTTAATTAAAAAGATGAACTTTTTCAGTAAATTCGGTAGTGTCGATTATCTTTGGTACTAACTGGCAACACTGTAGACCATTAAAAAGACATAAAAAATGTTTTTTTTTAATTTCTACCGGTTAGTTTCGGAGATATTTACGAAAACGTATCACCCGTCTACCGTTTTGCCATAAAGCCAATGTTAAATATGCCTACTTTTGAAGTCATTTATTTATTTAAATAATCGGGCAACCCCCCCTAAAATTTTTAGGATCGGTTTAGATTTAGTTCAACTGTATATAAAAAAAAATTCAAGCCTTTTATTAAAAATTGCTTTGGTGCTCGTACTTCCTTAATCAATTTCACATAAAAAAAGATTTATAAATAATAAATAAAAAAGAATTTTTAAACAATATACTTATAATACTTGGACAATTAAAATTTAAAAACAAAAGAAATAACGATGTAACTGATGCACACAAAAAATAGATTTTTTTTATAGTTATCCGTTAAAAAATATAAGATATATTACATTACATATTGACTTTATTAAAAAATCCAAGAGAGGTCTCTATCAAAAACACAGACCCACTTAAGATACGATAATGATAGATTGACAAATCTGTATTTGAATAAAATTGATATTAATTTAAAACTTGAATAAAAAATAAAAGAATTAAATACAATAATAGTTGACTCTGTAATCATATTTTGATAATTTAATTATTTAAATCAAGGATGATTCTAGAGAGCAAAACTTTTTATTAAAGCGTCATTAATTTTAAAATTAATTTCCTTACAAATCGTAAATTCCATTACCATAAATATAATTATATTTTTTATTATTATAAAATTATTATATTGTATAGTTATAAATTTAAATTAACTAATAAAGTGTGAAAATTTAGCGTAAAAAAATTGGATTAGCCTGAAGAAACTCTAAGTGGGGATTCTCTTTGACTTAGACAATAATTATTTCTATTTCTAGCTGCTTAGAACATAAAATGTTTTCATATCCAAATGATTATTTGTGTCATCAAACTAACTAAGTTAAATAGACATTTCCTACTTGGACCTACCAAGGAAATAATACCCATCAAATTGCAATAAAAAGGGAAAATTTTTTAGGAAAATAATTATGATAATTTGTTGAAGCTTAGGAAGAATGGAAAACTTTCTACCTAATTGTTATTTAGGCTTACGAATATGGAGTATAATATGCTACGGAAAATTGTTTTAACTATGAAATGAATGATCTAGCTCAAAAGGGACTCGTTAAGTTTTATTATAGTATAAAATGCGTATCATCTCATATCCACGGATTTATTTTAGTTTAATATGTGGTAATTTTATTTGTAATTATTACATTTTGATAGATATTAACTACTCGAACAAACCACAATGCTAAATTTTATTACAATAATTATTCTTTGAATTACTTGAGCTTATCTTTTTTTTAGCCCAATCATTCTGCGTTTTAAGAAGTATTTAGTGATTTCTTCCGAGTTCTGTGATTGTGATGAAGAAGTCTATTGATATCTGAGAAGTTTAAAATATATTATTCACTTTTAATTAATTATGTGTTTACACATTCATATTTTAATTAAATATGAACATTGAGAACTAATATTTCGTTTTTCTGATTAATTTTTATTCATTGGCAAAATACCAAAATTATACCATAATACTTTCAAACAATATTTTATTGATAACAATTTTTAACAATGATTTCTTCTTTTATGTATAGATGTCGTGCAGTGTAATTGATAGACGTTCAAATGATGGGGGCAGTAACTCCGGATGTCGATTACGAGGCTCCAGTGCTAGCCTAGCAGCCTCAACTGGAACAATCAAAGGTTCTGGCCCTCAAGCGACCACTAGTAGTAGCTCAGTATATGCTGCCGAAGCCTCAGCAACAAATAATACTGGAGGTAATGCTTCTGTACCATTAAGACCAGCAAAACCGTGCTGCTTTTGTTGGTGTTGTTGCTGTAGTTGTTCTTGGTTAGTATTATTTTTAATTATTTATAATTATGATTTTAAAACAAATCTAATATTGTTTTTCTTTTTGTACATTTTTGTCATATACAGGAACAAATGGTAAGTTATTTTAATTTTACATTCAGAATGAATCAAATATTTACTATACATTTTAGTAAAAATTATAACAGTCATTATTATTATTATTATTAACACAAGGTTATTGGTTGAATTTTTGTGTGCAATTTTCAAACTCTATATATAACTTGGATATATCATTAAATGATGGATAGAATCGAAAAATTATCAATATCCACAATGTTTTTATCTATACAAATCCAAGTGTCATTTTTATATTATGTGTTGATACAACAAAAGTATTACAATACAACAAAAATATCTGAGTTATAGTTTTACAATCTCACACAAAAATGGAAAAATTCGTTTGTGTTCATAGTAATATTAATCACTGATATATAATCAAGGCATATGTTTGTGTATAAATCAGAGATGTACCGGATCGTTAAAAATGAAGATCCATGGGTACGGATACAGATAATCAGTGTACAGATCCGCGGATACAGATACGGATACGTATCTTAATTTTTCAGCTTAAACAATCGATGCGTGACTTTCAAATTTAATTTGTCATATCAATTAGAAGCATTATTTGATTTGAATAATAAATTTGAATTAAAATAGTGAAATTACTAATTATAGTACCTTATAATAAGATAAATCAGGTATAAGAACAAAATTAGCACTTAGCTCATTACAATAAAAGTTGCAATATTAAATTTTTGCCAAAAATGCAATTTTTATGACATAAAAGTATTTTAATGGGAATTAACAGTGTTTTATTTCGAAATAAAATTTAATAATGCAAAATAACCGTTTAAGATCCGTTGAAAAAAAAATGGATATTTTTTCTCTTGCGGATATCCGAGGATACCGATACGCATAACTGGCGCACCATTAGTAAAAATCTACTGTACATACAAACATCGACAATGAGGACTGTTTGGCACTTAAGTTCACCCAATAAAAAACTGCCTAGATGATATATAGGTTCCGGTAAGAACGGATCTGCATATTCGGGATTGTGTTAACACGGTATCCGAATTTTCACCTTCTCACTCAACAATGTTTTTTAAATATTTATATATGCTTAAAAAAAATTTACTATTCAGCTTGTTTTCTAAATGTGTCAATAGTTATTAAATTTTGTTTAGAAGTTTAAACAAATTTCTAAAAATCTGTCCTAGAAATTCCGCAGATAATTATAATTATGAAATTTGACAACGTATCAAATTGTATTTTTCAATTTTCACATTTTTGCACATTTTGTTAAAAATAATTAACAAATTTAAAATCTCGAAAAATAATACATCAAAATGTACCTAATTTGTCTCTCTGGACATTTGAGGTCGCTAATAACGATTCTGGTCCAAAATGGAGGATTCAATACTCCGAGTTTCTATTTTAACCAAAAATTATCAAAATAATAAATTAGATTTATCTTAAATTTATACTTGAAAGGTTTCGAGGTTGCTGATTATAATTTTTAACTTCCAAATCCCTATCAGCCACCTCAAAACACTTTAGTGTTTATTATTATTAGTTTAGTTTTATTAATTATTTTTTATAAAAATGACCCTTTTTCCAAATTGATCATATTGAATCCACCATTTGGAATTTCCAAATTACATTTCCTGATCATTGATTTTGAAAAACCCCGATAGACTAATTTGGTACGTTTTCACGTATTAGTTGTCGAGATTTGATAATTGTTAAATAAATATTTTTAACGGAATGGTGATCTCATATTTTTGACAATGTTCTAGAATAAAAAAAGAGTACAAAAAAAAAATCAATCGCTGCAAAAAAGTACCAAAAACCAAGATTGAGACGGCCATACAATAAAGTCAAAATTCAAAAAATTAAACTTCAAAAAATTATACCGATTCATTGAGTTGCGGATACCCACATGTGTCCCCAGTTACGGATTCCCATATATATATATATAGGGGATTCATCCTCAATGAATGTATAATTTTTGAATTTCTTAAAAATGTGATTGTGATTTGTGATATTATTTAGGTGATATGGTATTATTTAATTTGAATTATAATGAATTTGAAAAATAAATTTAAATTTTGATAGAGTAATTACTAATTAGTACCTTATGATAGTCAATTAGTAAGAATTACCACTTAACTCTCTACAATAAGAGTATAAATATTAAGAAATAAAAACTATTTTAATGGGATTTAACAGTATTTTATTGCTAACTTTACTTATAAATTCATATACGTAATGAAACTTAAAAATGCAAAGGATTCGGTTAAGATCCACAGAAAAAGAACGGATACAAATGTATTTTTTCTTGCCGATATCTACGGAAACAGTTATCCGGTACATTCCTGACATATATGTATATATAATATACATATACCTAACAGAGATCGGAATTCAAACTTCTACTACAATGTTTCAAAATGCTTATTACAATCAATTTACAAATATCACATTTTTATAATATAATTTATTCATTTTCTTTTATAAATAACCCCCCTTGTTCAATATGCCTTTCACGTATCTATTTCTTGTCAAAAATTTTTGATAATAAACAGCTGCTATTTTGAAAATGATAACCTTGAAGTGATAAAATATTTAAATACCAAACTTCAAAGTAGTTAATGAAATATAAATTCCTATATTTTAAAAAACATTTTTAAATTGTTTAAAGATAAAACATCAACATTTGATTTATTTGGTTGATTCAAAAAGCATGTTTAAGTATAAAATGTATAGTAACTTTTGAATCGGTCTGTATAAATTAAAGTTACAGATTAACATAGATTTTTATTTACAGCTTACTGAAAAACGTTGACGATAACGGACCTACAAAAAATCCAAATAATAAGGATTTACTTAACTGTGATGGAGCACCTCCGTAAGTTTGAAATTCTTTATTCATTAAATATACTTTGTATTCATTTTCCAGACTTTCCAGACATTTTAACCTTCAAAGTCAGTTTGAGTATTACTTATCAAATAATGATGAAAAATTATTCGATATTAATTATTAGGATCGGCAAATAACATTTGCGCAGAAGAATTTTTCGAAATTTTTCCATTAATAGAACCTATATCGAAATATATGATTAATGATTTGTCAAAATACAATTCTTCAAGAGTAGAATGGATATATCAAAATAAAAATCGTACCACCTTGAACTGGAACTAGACTTCATGTTTGTGGAAAGTATCTTTTTAAATGAACAATCAAATTTCTCAGAAAAAAATTTATTTCTTAGGATCTAGGTTTTGGCCACTTATTGAGCTTAATTTATTGGCATTTTTGTTGAAATTATTAAAACCTTGAATCAATGATTGCAAAAGATATTACAATTTTAAAGATTTTTTATTATTTCGAAGTAAAATTTGTAATCCGATTTTTATTTTGCGTGTGGCATTTTGTAGGCTTTTCTAACACCTAAATATTTTATAGGAAGCTTTTTCCGATCGATCGTAATATTTTTTGATTTAATCATTGAATGAAAGCTTTAATAATTTCAGCAAAGATGCAAATAAATAAGCTCAATAAGTGGTCAAAACTTGGATTCTGAGAGATAAATAGTTTCTGAGAAATTCTATGATTCATTTAATGCATCTTCCATAAACCTGAATGCCCTAGTTTGAGGTGGTCCGATTTTTATTTTGAATTATCCATTCTACTTTTGGAGAGTTCTATTTTGACATGAATTTAATAGTAAAATCAAATATTTGAATTTAATTGCTAAGTACGTATATTTAAAATTGTTATTAATTGAACCGGGGAGGTGGTGTCATCTAGTTATTTTTTTTTAATTGTGCAAAGCCCAAGAAACGACTTTTTATAAAATAAAAACATTCAATTAGTTTTTTAACAATACTATTCGATTTTTTGTATTGATTTACTCTAAACGGTGAAGTTTGGGAAAAAAATTCTTCACGATATTTTTTGTTGTATTTGTGGTGTAAAAGCAGCTTCTACAATTTGGTCGTTTAGTTTACAAAAAAAAAAAACGGGTCGCCTCGAACTGTGGATTTTAGGTTTTTCGTGGCAGCCTTTTAAATTAGCGAATTTCTGAAAATTATTAATTTCTCAGATTTCGGAGCCACTTATTGAGTTAATTTCATACCATCTTCTCTAAACTTATTAAGACTATCAATACATTATTGCAAAAGTTATTGCAATTTAAAAAAATCGCCATTTTTGCAAGTTTTTATTAGTTTTGGCCAAACTCATTTACCGATTTTAACTATGCGCACGATTTTTTGTAGACTTTTTAAATATCTATCGGTATTGTATAAAGCTTTTATGTTTTAAAAGCTTAGATTAGTAGATAATCAGAAAAAAAATCAGAAAATAATATTTTTTATTACTTTAACCGATCTCTATTTTGTTATTTTCGAAATTCAGGCTGGATTTGTTTTTATTTCACGCTTTGAATGTATTATACCGAAATTTGGTATTTGTTTCTAGTTTGTAGATTGTAAAGAGAGATTGTAAAGTGGTCGAAAATTTCATAGAACATTCCCACAAGTGACCCAAATCCTGAAAAACATTTTGTGATCGAGTTTTTTAACAAAATAGAAAATTATGAGAGGCGCAGATAAGGGAGGGAAAATATCAATCTCCATGAATCTTAATAAATCTGCATAAATCATATAATTGTATTCATATAATTGAAGGATAAAAACAAGTTTGTAGGTGAAGTCTATAGAAAACTTAGACGTAAGTCATAGTTTCTTTCATTATAAAAATTTATCTACGCCACTGGTCTTTTTTTAAACAAAATCTATTATAATTCTTCGCGTGGACAGAATTCACTCTTTTCATGTATATTCAAGAAAACAAAAAATACAACGCTATAATTTTTCCACCTATTTAAAAAAATCTTAAACATTCATTTTAACTAAAAAAATTATAAAATACACCAAATTAGTATAGTTTATAATTTTAAGTAAGCATGGAAGATTCAGGTCGTCACGTTTTTTGTTTATTTGAGTGTAAATTTAGCTAAATTTGTAGTTACTATTAAGACCTGAAGTGCTAATATTTTCATTTTTCTTTCCTTAATTTAATTTTTTCAACGAGTCATTTTTTTTTCATAAAAATGTATTTAATGTAAAAATCTGACTGTATATACCATTTTGGCACAGTCAAGAATAATCAAAGAGAGGGTGCCGGCTGGTAAAAGGGCATCCATGCTAAGGAAGACAACTACCGGTATAGTTAAGAACTATTTAGAAATACCAACATTTATACACCATAGACATAAAACTTGTAATAAGATGGAGTGCTTCATAATAATCTACAGTTAATAATATGTTACAATAAATAATTACAGTTTTGCAGTCTATAGCACCAGCTGGCAACAACTGTCAAACGCAAATATTAGGCAATTACAGAAAATGGAAAAATGAAATTTTTTATAAATTTGACATTATCTATATTATTTAACTTAAAAACACAAGTACCTTAAAGTAATATTCATTTGGTTTTTATTCCTTTTAACTTCCATTCTATAGGTAAATAATAAATGATTGATAATGTAGATAACATTTAATAATATAGCTAGAAAAGGCAAACAAAAAAAGATGATTTGTCAAACATGAAACGTCAAAATTATTTTAACACAATGAATATAATCTGTAAGCGCTAGCGAGTAATGAGTGAGTTCATACTAAGCTAGTAATTGCTGAAAGATCACATGATAGAGTTACGTGGTTTTCAGCGCTGGTGAAGTTTTAGTAAGACTTTTTTCTCTAAATTGTTTCGAAATTCAGCAGTCTATTTAAAAGAAGGAAGGTGACAGTTAAACGATTCTACAATTATATTGGTCTAATTATACATATAAAACTTTAAACCATTTTACCTAACTTTTAAACTTTTAACAATTTAAAAAATTAAACAAACATTTTTATATAAAAAACATAGCCTAGGATGGTTTCAATTTTTGTGTGTATTAATGACTTTGTATGCATTAATGATGTTCCGTTTTGCCAAACTTAGCCACTTGGAGCAGCAGAATAACTGGTATTTTTTAGCGCTAATTTTCAAATTGGAAATATTAAAAAATCATTTATTAACATTCTTGCTTGAATAATTTATGAATCAAATTTAAAAAATCTATGTTATTAATTTAAAATTAAAATTAATATTTTTTTCAAACATGAAAAAATCGAGATTATAATAAACCATTTTGAAAACAAGTTAATTATTAAAACAAAAAAGTTATTACACACGTAAGTTAAATTATTTTTTGTTGTTTACTATTGACGGCAAACCAGTGAATTACTTATTTATTAATTAATATTGTATTATAAATATGTCTGATGTTTTTAGTTTTAAATATTTTCACGATATCGAATCCCTCTACGATGCTACCACCTGCGTCGACCTTGACAAAAACGGATATTCATTGTTGAATCACTCAATATTTCTTTAAATTAGGCTGCTGAATTTCGTTTAGAATTGGAAAGTATAATTTAGAAAAAAAAAAGCGTTATGAAATCTGTTTATGGTCTATAAACACTCCCTTTTCCAATAAACTTTATTCTTTATTCCACCAGATAATTTTATATAATGTACATTGGGCTCCTCGCCTAAATTAAAATAGACAAATGAAGGGCTTAATTGAAGCCACCTTCCAACTGTTTCGGATTAAGTTGATCCAAATAGCGAACATATATAACCAGTAAAGACAATTTGGGCTAGTCTCTTTGAAGTTTTGGTATCAACTTGACAAGTGCGCTAAAATTGAATTTTCCATCTTAAAATTGTATATTTGCTTTTATATTATTTTTAAAATTCAGCTTTTAAATTTTTTCAATTGATTAGCTTTTATTATTGATTTTCTAAAACATGACCATTAGCATTTTAAGACATATAAACTATATTATAGTTCAATAAATTTTATTTTGAAAAATATTGATTGTATATTTCATAACTTTTTTTATTTCATAACTGTTCATTGTTTCAAAAAACAAAATGAGTAATTTTAGAAATAATATTTATTTTAACTAATTATAAAATAATTATAAAAGATAAATATATGTTGTAACAAGTGTTTAAATTTAGAAATTGGCTATTAAACAAACGGAAAGTTACTAAAGCTGGCATCAAAATGGATCTTATTTGTTATAAGATATATTTACCACGATCGTATATAATGGTCAATACATCTCGTGTTAAAAAAGCCTCACTAAAAGTGTAATATGTATGGCTGCACATATAGGATCCGTTTATACAAATAAAGCATATTGGTCAACATCGACAACTACTACTGATTATACACGCATTTTTTTTTCCGCATGTTATGATAAATCTAGTCAAAAACTCTTTATATTTGGTATCTTGACCTGTTATATGAATAGGATCGTGATATGTACTCATAAATACGGATAAAACAAAAGTAACAGAAATTCTGATTATAAAAGGCATAGCTACCCTTATTAGAAGTAATTATGGTATGGAGTCTCCAAGCAATAATATTTTATTTCAACTGAAAAACATGACATAAGTCTGCAATAAAATGATTACTTTCATTACAGTGATGTAATTTTGTTGGGCTAATCGCCATTTTCGTCAGATACTTCAATCATCGGAACATGAAAAAAACTTAGTTGAAACAAAAATTTTAATACAAAAAAATTGCAAATCGGTTGAGCAAAATATATCTTTAACAAGAAAAAATTTTTTGTTTAGGTTTTCATCAAGGAATTTCTGATTCACAACCTTAACTTAACAAGTATTTTTATTTCATTACCACAATCATTCCTCAAAAAATACCTAGAAAGAGTCGGTTTTGTTTCAAGCTCTGTCGATATGCCCAGAGTACGCTCAATATACCATCTTTCCTTTTTCTAGAGAAATACTGTTAATAAAATGAATGCTCAAAATCACTTTTGACCATGCCATAGTATTCCTATACTGTTTTTTTTTCGCATACTCAATAAAATAATCATATTTATTAAATTTATTTTATTTAACTATTACTAATTTATAATTTCAAATTTCAGACCAACTCTCGAAGATATTAGAAGTTGGGGAAAATCTTTTGATAAACTAATGCGAAGTGCAGCTGGACGTAAAGTTTTTCGTGATTTTTTGCGTTGCGAGTACTCTGAGGAAAATATTTTATTTTGGTTGGCATGTGAAGAATTGAAGAAAGAAGCAAATCCCGACGTGGTGGAAGAAAAAGCGAGATTTATATATGAAGACTATATTTCCATCCTCAGTCCGAAAGAAGTAAGTTACATATGATGTTAAAATAACATTAATAATCATAAATTTTCTTCTTAGGTATCATTAGATTCAAGAGTACGTGAAATTGTAAATCGTAACATGATGGAGCCCACAATTCATACATTCGATGAAGCTCAATTACAAATATATACATTGATGCATCGTGACAGTTATCCACGTTTTGTGAATTCACCATTATATAAAAAACTCGCTCAGCTGACCAATGGTAATAATGGATCAAGTGAAAATAGTACGACTGCTCCAACATCTGGGGGTGGTGGAGATAATATTAATACCGGTGATAGTGTTGGTCTTAAACAATCACAAACACAGCAACAGCAACAACAGCAAAATGAAAACGAAAAACAAAAAATAACTACACAAGGGAAACAAACAACAATTATCACTGGTTGTGATCAACAAAAAACAATAAATGCGACTTTAAGTGATACTACTGGAAAAGCATAAATAAATAATTTTTAAATTAATATATTTATTAAAATTGTATGATCGAGTGTTCGCCGAATCGTTCAACATAATCTAAATAATTTTTAAAACAAATCAAAGTAGTTGAATAAATAAAAATAAATAAATAAAAAAAAATTAAATGTACTAGAGAAATATTTCCAACAAGTTTATTTTCTCTTTGTGTTTATTGAGACTGATTATTTCAAATAGTATGGTATTCAAAATTAATTTACTCCTTTGTAATAATAGTGATATTGCGAACGTTCCCATCAAATATAAATTATTCATACTGAACGTATCCTATTAAGAATACAATCTGTGGTTCATACTATTTGACATTTACTTTAAAATTTGCTTTTAGTACAAGATAAATAAACAAATTCCATACCAAAAATTGATATGATCGAATTGTTTCAAATTCCTTTATAAGTATCTAAAACTTAATGTAGTGCAAACCGCCGTATGACACTCTAGTGATAATTAAAAACGGGTTTTCTCTATTATTTTGGTAAATATCAATCAGTTTTTCTAGTTTATTTATTCATTTTTTTAATTTATACGTTTGTAGTTTTAAAACACAAAAACTATAAATTGATATTCACCGAGAAATTTAATAGAGAAAATTTGACAAACTTGAATAATGAAAAGTTGAACAGGATTTGGTTCGCATGAAGGAGGTTCAAAATTAAAAATTTAGGGCTCTAACGGCATGTGCATCAATTTTTATACACAAACAGGTATTGTTTGCTTATTTTTCTTGGATTATTTATGGAGTGGACCATTTAAATTAAGCACGGGATTAATGGAATGGCAAGAAAATTGGAAATTTTTTTGTCTAGTACATGGACAATGAATAATAAAAAAAAAGAAGGAAAGTCGCATGCATTAATAAAAATGTTGTATCGGGTGTATTAAAAGTAGTGGATACAAAATTACATTACTTAATACGAAATAAATAATCAATACCCTCTCATATTGGAAAAGCAAATGTGTTCAAAGGAAATCCTCTAAAAAAAATTAGGAAAAGCATTAACAAAAAATTTTACCAAAAAATCAATCAAAATCTTAATGTACTTATAATACAACGCACTCATTGCGAACTATTGCACACACAACCATGAAAGAATATTTTCAAAGTAAGTTTTTACTTTTAAAATATACCTGCTAAAGAAGTCATGCTTTTTTTCAAATTTCGGATTGCTGATTTATGCAGAGATTTCGGTATCAATGATTCGAAGGTAAATCATAAAAGAAGCTAAATTGCACAATCAAAAAAAGAAAAAAAAATAGTAATCGAAATTTTCAAAATGATATTAAACAAATATTAAGCTTAAAAAAATTGACAAATCTTAACTTAAGACGCGACTTCAGTAACATAATTTCTACATATTATTTAGAGCTCGAAGCTTTTATATATTAAAATTAAAAAAAAAAAAAAAAACGCTTGTCATACTAATTTTCAAGAAAAACCAATTGAAACGATCGGCGAATTTTTTTTTTTCAATTGCACTTCGAACTCTATATAATTGTTTTTTTTATAAACAAATTTTTAAAAACGTTTTTCAATTTTTATGTACAGAATATTTATTAAATACGATAAAATAACCCCAAGAAATTTATTTTATATTCAAAATGAACATAATATAATCAAACCTCTATGGTTTGACTCAAATTGTTATTTTATGCACTTATTTTATAACAGGATTTTATTATTGAAACTAAATTTCAAAATTCCAATAAACCTCAAATTGTTGGTTGTACTTGAAAAAACGTAAAACATAATTAAATCCACTACGTGGTATATTCTTTCGCGAAAAATTTATAGCCTATTTACAATAACATTCGTTAATAAATAACAAGAGGCTAGTGATCTGTTCTATAAATGGTACAATGAGAAACTTGTCAACAAAATTTCACTATTTGGATGGTGAGAAGTCGTGTTATGGTCGCGATATATGAAGTCCCATAGTAGTATTTAAAATTTTGGTAATTGCAAAAAACAAAAACAAGACAGCTAAGCAATAACTTTAATTTTATAAGTTTTATTAAAATCACAAGCATTTACTTCATTCCATCTTCTCATGTTTGATAAATGTGTTCATTAATATTTTTAATGAGTAAACACTGATTCCTGTATTTAGTATAAGCTGAAACATACGCGGTGGTGTTGAAATCAAAATACTATCTTACACAAAATTTTACGTTGTGTTGGCTTTTAGGCTTCATTTCTCAAAAGGGGAATCTGTTTATCAAAGCATGTCTGTTGCGCTATTCTAAAACATACAAAAATACATTATAAATTTATTTTGTAATATTATACGAACCAACAGAGAAATCGATAAATCGAAACAGAATAGTAAATTCTAGTGAATATGTAGGTCAAATTTTTTTCTATCAATTGTAAATGGTTCGACTTAAAAAAAATGTAAATTCTACGTAAGAATACAACTAGATGGGTGAGAAAATCTTATTAAAGTAAAAAATTACAGTTTAAACAAATCAAATATTTTATAGAAATAATTTAAAGCTGTTAAAATTTGACCCAATGCTTTTCGTTTGAAACTCTTGAGGGTAGGGAAAAAAATGATAACCATTTCTTTAGACCTTTTGAGCCCAATTTATAAATATCTACGGATCTTTATTTAATACAAATGCAATTAAAATCTAAAATTATATCATAAATAATTTAAAAGATGGATAGCGGTGGTAAAATGTGTTACAACATAACCTTAATCTAGAAATACTTAATTTGACTTCAATCGCAATATTTTTAATTTGAAAGTACTCAAAACAATAGTCGTATCCTAGAAAGTTAATGTATTTATTGGGAAGTATGCTTTACAGAAATGACATTGTTAAATTTTAGTTTACATTTTAAATGTGAAAAGTAACGCACATGGCAGTGTACTTATCGTGTACCAATTTACTTACCCCTGTTTTGGTTTGTAAGGACAAAAATGGCGGCTTCGTTACGGGACTCATAAACGATATAAGTTTAGAGTATGTAAAACGTAGAATCAAAAATCTACAAAAAAATACAATCTCTAATGTACCTTATATTAAATATAGTTTTTTCGCGCACAAATGTTAAAAAATAATTATCAAAATGTTATGAAATTTGTTATGCGCAATCTTGACATAAAACGGAGGACGTGTTGAAGAATTCGCAAGAAAAAAAACACTTCTAAATATTATGTAAAACTTTGATTTTATTGTAGAATTTTTTTCTCGAAAAATTCGTTAACACGCCCTCGGTTTTAATGTCAAGATTATACAACTCAAGTTACATAACATCTTTATGATAATTATTTGTTGAATTTTTGTCTGCAAAAATTGAAAACAATATACTATGTATATTACAAAATAGTACATTAGAGATTTTTTTTTTAAATGTCTCATTCTGCGTTTTAAGGAACATTTAAGGCTGTAATATCAGATCAATAAACGAGTGAAATTGTGATAAATCGGTCTACATTTGTAATCAAGTATGTATTCTGACTGACTACATTTATTATATAATTCTGTATTACAATGTTTGTTAACAGGAAAATTAAGTTTCAATCGGTACAATCCCGTTATAAAATTAGAACTATAGAGATTTGAAATCAAATCAACGATTTTTATGTTGGGTCTATTATTAAATAGAAAAACATAATAAATATTAATTATCACATTAATAAAAAAAAACCAAAAAAAAAAAAAAAAAAACCAAAAAAAAAAGAAAAATTACAAAAAAGAAAAAAAAATATATAAAGTAAACTAAATTAATTGAATGGGCTACTAAAAAAAGAATTAAGAAAACAAAAAAACTGTCGATTTAATAACCCAAAAATAATAAATAAATAAATAAAATAAAATAAATGAAAGGTATGAAATACCTTTCTAAATGTCTCATAAACGTTTCGTAACGGTTTTAGAAGACGTAAAAAGTATGTTATTAGTGTGTATTCTAATTGTATGTAAATTTTAAATGTGAGAATGGCAAATAGCGAATACTTCTTAAATATAAGTAATAATTTTGCAATATGAATCTTTACAAAAATGTTTTCACCATTTTTTGGGAACACATTTTTTACTGAGTCATTGTATAATTACTTCAATCATTTTAAATATTTTGTGTTTTTTTCAACAAAACTTTACACAACAAAGAAGCAAACTAAAAGCATTCGAAAACATAAACAGAATCCTAATTAAATAAAATAATTTCAATAAAATTAAATCGATGAATTTCTAAAATTATCTAAATTATGATTTTATTGGATCTATTGTATTTTCTTTAACGGACGATGGAACTTCTACCTGTAGAAATGTGCCAGGTGTTAGATATGAAATGTTTGAGTCAAAATTTCTGTTAAATTTAAATGGATTGAGGTTTAAATTGGAATTAAAATTTCTACTATGATAGATCTGCTTAAGATAGATCACAGCACCCTACAAGGACACATTTTTGTCTCCAGACGAAGGGGTGTTCAATAATAACCAAAAAACTTAGATGATCGAGATTTTCTAGAATTGCAGCTCCTCTCTCATTGTTATAGAATGTTTATACAATCATTTACACTCTATTGAATAATTATGATTTCCAGCCTTATAAAGTTTTATATTTTAAGTTTTGGTCAAAATATGCGATCATCTTCTAATAAGAAAATTAATTTCCTATAGATGAAAAATCGCTCAAGTAATAAGCTCAAGAATACAAAAGGCTAATAGTTTAGATTTTTTATTGGATTTTAATAGTAGAGGTATCAATAATTTTCAATTAGTTTAATTCTTACGTTTGAAGTTTGTTGAAGAAAATTTGTTTAAAATAATTGTAGTAAATGTGATAATATAGAAATGTACATTTATTGAAAATTGAATAATACGGTCTATAGATCTTAGAAAATGAAAAACATTGGATACATAAATTCTAAAATTTCTACAAAAATGTTTCTACACGTGTCTTTTAATAATTAGAATAATACGCTCAAAAAATTCACCACTCTTAAAAAAAAGAACGGTGAATTTTATTTCTTCGGCTTTTTCACAAGTTTATGCACGTATTTACTTTACAGATGTATAGGAACACTCAGTCATTCTTTTCAGTAATTTAGAATAATCTGTAGGAAGGTGAAAAGTAAAAACATTATTAGTTCTGGACACAAAAAACTCGAAAACTAATTATCTAAATGTATGCACAATTTTATGCGAACAAAACTTCTACAAGTCTTAAGTTTTCATGCCAGTATATCAAAATTCATTACATTTCGATTAGTATTTTATTTATACGCGAGTTATTTATACGCGAAAATAGTTAGTTTATTATAGAGTTCACTATCAAAAAGATATTTACCGTTAATATCTAGTTTGGAGTAATAATTATTAAAACACTGTGCAATTGGAATTTAATGTATCTTTATGAACCAAAAAATTTAAAACTAAAATCTGTGATTAATACTCGGAAAAAATAAAATATAAATAAAACAGAGCCTAATAAAAATTTTCACTATGTACATTTATAAAATTATCTCATCAAAAAATATAAATAAAAAATAATTATTAAAAAAAAAAATGAACCAAGCACACTTTTTCTTAAAACTTATTTATGATAAAAATAATACTTTCACATGGTTGTAAATAGGTAAACAAATATTTAAAACAAAGATGATATAATTAATTATTTAAAATAAGTATATCCTGTGAATCTTATTTATTTCGTAATAATTTATTCTATAACTTATTATAATAATGAGATTAAAAAAAAAAAAAAAAAAAAAAAAAAACCCATTAACTTAATATAATATTAAAATTACACGTAAAAAATGTACAATTTGTCATTAGTTTATACTCACAAATGTTTAAGATTGAATAACGTTATTGTTCAATGTTATGAAGATTGGTACAAATTTTCTGAGATAGGGATAAAATATTTCTTATAAATAACAATATTTTTAACAATGTTCATCTGACCAAGGATAGCTAATTTTTCCCCAAAACGGGCAAAACTCTTTTAAAAATTACCAATGATAGTTTTAATTTCATATCTATAGTTTATATATGAAATTAAAACTATCATTGGGCCATATTGTTTACACCGAAATTATTACAATTACAGGGCATTGTTATTTTCAAACGGAAATAAATAGAAAAAGTCCTATGACAGTTAACGTTAAAGTTAATATTTTTCGAACAATAAGCGATTTAAAACGATAAAAATCCCAAAACATGCCCTGTTTACATATGAGTTACCTGGCTTCTACTTTAAATTTTCTTTTTTTAGAAGTATTTGTAAAGGCTTATATTTTTATACAATGAATGTCGTTTTTTCTTCCTCATAGAATTTGGTATTTTTTTTCGAAATCGTTTATAGCGCAAAAACGAAGTAATTTTCTAAGACAAAATGATAAAAGTTAAAAAGTGTTTATTTTTCTTCAATATACGTAAAACAAACAATTTTAATATTTTCGAAAAATGCTTAATTTTCGAGATATAAGGAATAAAAAACTTTTCAAAAAAAAAAAAAAAAAAACTACAGACATTGAATACAAATATTAATTATTACAAATACTTCGAATAAAAATAATTAAGAAAATGGCGCCGGGTAAACAATTTTTAAAAATGACGTTTTAAATCGCTTATAACTCGAAAAATATTAGCTTTTTTGTCATACGACCTATTTTATTCGTATTTTTTCAAGAATTAAAAAAAATGCTTTCCCCCAAATTGTTTAAACATTTTCGATATAAATAATAAGGCCCCAGTTTGAGGTGGAATAATTTTTGGTACTCGTCGAATGCGTCGATTCATACTAGATTATAATAATCATAATGATGATATTTCAGTCAAATAATTTGTTAATGATTCATCAAAAATCATTTTATTTAATACATAAAATAAATTATTCAACATCATTATCACCAATATGATCCCAACGTATATAACCACATATATGAAATTAAAACTATCATTGCCAATTTCCAAAAACATTTTCTTTGTTTAGGGAAAAGAGTATCTTAATCTAAAGGGAAGCTTAATCTAAATTGAAGAAATTTGTTTTTATTTCACAAATTGTCAAATAATATCAATAATTCTAGTTTGGCTTCAACGAATCTAAACAAAGATTGGCGTTTAGGTGATAGCCACTTCAGCGATAATTTAAATGTATGTTTGACAGACCTATAACGGACAATTTTTTACAATCACGTTCTTTAAAATGAACGTCATTGGGGCAAATACAAATAAATTTAACATATAATTGACGCAGTGAATAATATAATAGCCCTGTGGAGAAACCATATCAAAACAATATGGTAATAAGAATACCATAGTCTAATAAACTTTATGAATTCTATTAATGCTTCATAGATTTTCACATCAATAATCAAAAATCCATACGATTAATTGAAATGTGGCTCTCATATGGCTACCTTACTTTCTCATGGCTAATCGTGTTTATATAAATTCGCCATTAGTTGATAAAAGCGTATGAATGGAAGCTATTTGATGACATAAATTGAAAGTTAGGCGTATTCTTACGTTCTTCTCAAAATGAAGAAATTTTGTTGACACCAGCAGATTCAAGTTGATGTGCATAGCTATATCTACATTAAAAAATACATTGAATTTACTAAAAGCAATTGAGAATATTTTCATTAAATAGCCCTTGGCAATAACTTTTTTCTCGAAAACTACAAATAAGATCAAATTTAAATTGAAGTAGAACAATGTTAAAGACTAAATAAACCAAACTTCTTTAATAATCACCTTACTCCAAATCATTTCTAGTGAACAACCTTAAGTCCTCATTTAGCGACTGTTTTAATATTTATGTGGTTTTGTATTGCTAAATTCAAAGTCCTATAGACAAGTCTGACAACTGTAAAAAGCCTAATTATCATCTACGACCATTTTCGTCATTTAAACGAAAATTGTTAAATTAACGGAACAAAAAAATAATTCTCTGGTTATGGAGTGTAGAGACAGAGCTGGCTAGTATACAAGAATATCAATACTCCATATAAAACCAAAGAGGTATATATAGAATATGGGAGACATTTGACTGCGTATAAGTGAAAACGTCACACGAATAAAAAGACAAAGAAAATCGCGGTCCGCCTTATCTTTGTTATAAAGTATCATTTATAGACTTTAGTTTTTTTTATTTTGATGTAAAGAAATATTCGAGAAAACTTATTACACAGAAAGCGTTAAATCATCATAAATGGTATGCAAAACGATCTTTACCTAAAATATTTGAGTATACACTACTGACATATTTGGTTATAATAAAAAAAAATTATTCTGTGATCTGCGTCACTTTAAAAAAGATATGTTTGATTTCATTTCAAAGCAATTTTTTTTTTTTTTTAATTGAATTGTCTGAAATATGTAATTCAGTGTAAAAATCTAACCCCCTATACCCTTTCCAAACAAATAAAAAAAATTTGTTTTAATGTATTCTTGTAATTATATGGGAAACAAAAAAATATGGATGTGGAAACTTAAAAAAAAAAAGCCAATACCAAAACTCTAGTTACATTTTTGGACAATTTCAACAATTGACATAAAACAGTTTTAGTAATAAGATTTTTTTCCATATTTTTAACAATATGGTGAGTGTATAAATAAAAAAAAAACAAAAATACAAACAACGCACAACAGCACACGTGAAATATGTTTTGTGAATTTTATCCATGGGCTTAAAAGTTATAAGTTGTTTTTTTTGTATACTTTTTTATATGGTAATAATTGAGAGTTTTTTTAGTTAAACTATCTTTTTAAATATTAATTTTGGTTCTATTACAAATTAATAAGTTCCTTTTGTTATGACAATCAGATTTTATTGTTTGCGTTCAAATCTACTGAACGCTCATGACGCGAATAATGATCGTTCAACGACTTATTTGAGCAAATAGGCGTTATATTAGTGTTGCGCATGGTATAAACCTTAGATCATAGACTTCTTGATATGCCCACAGAGTGTGAAGTATGGTGTAGTGTACATTGACAACATGACAAAGTATTAATGTGCAAGTCTACTAAATGAACAAATTTAAATAAACAAACCATCACATATAAATATCTATCTTTTTTTATTAATATTGTACTTTCTTTGTTAATCTACTATATGTCAAATGTATGTAACATATATGATAGACATATCTAGCAGTATATGACATAAGGTACGGGCGCATCGATTACAGTTTAATTTTTATATGGTGAAATTTCAATCTATTTTCCGCTACAATGTAAAGAGAATACGAAACAAACAAAAAAGACCTATATATAAAGATACTATTTGTCGTTACCAAATAACTCATAAATGTTTATCCGTATATAATAAAATGTCATATGGCACAATCTTGACATGAAAATGGAGGCATTTCAAAAAGTTTTTTCTGAATAAACATTTAATAAAATCAAAATTAAATATTTATTTATATTAAGAAATACTTTTTCGAGAAAAACCACCTTTGACAAGCACCCACATAAAACAAAAATACTTATATATCGAAACATGATTGATGAGGCAGATTTTATTTTATTAAATTATCATATTTTTCGAACCCGTTTAAATTCAAACCATTTTTTATTCAAATCCAAATGTCACAGTTCTGTTTTATCGAATCTTAAGAGTGTCTCAAACAAAGAGATATCTATAATAAATAAAACGAAATGTAAATTGTATTTCTTGAGATCTAATTCTTTGTGTCACTTCCTCTTAAAACATAGTAATATTCGTATACAGAGCTATATTGTGAGTCAATTCCTAAACCAAATTAATTCAAACGTATTTAATCATGCTGCACTCGCGATTATGTACGGGTAATACTTGTCGAAAAAATAAACAAAATTTAACTTAATCAAAAGAAACTAATTAAAATTTGCAATATCACCGATATAAAAATTGAACTAAAATTAATAACAAAAATTTTTGTTGAAAGAACTGGCCTAATTATTTGAGTATTGAATCAAAATAAATATTGATAAATCACACATATCAAAAAATAATGTTTCACAGAATTTTAATTAAAAAAAAAAAAACTTTTCTTATATGGTTCAATTAAAAAATATAATTAAACTGCCTTAAGTTGCCCAATAATCCGAATTGTTGTCTAAATAATAAGAAAAAAAAAAATGAAGCAATAAATATTATGGTAAACGTCTCATTCGTAATTCAAATAAATAGGCCTAAAATGTGATTTAAACCCCACGTAAAATTGTATGTGGATTAGAATATTTTCCAAAATTTGTAGAAAAAATTTTTCATGTGAATATAATTAGTACCTGCGTTTACGAAAATTTTAATTTTTGCTTGAGAATTCTATCGATCAAATTAACAGGTAGGTCTTTTGTTAACGTAATACCATAGAATTAATCTCTAATCAAATAATGAATTTCGAACGTTTATAGGAATCTCGTTTTTTTATTCCAACTCATCTTGTAAACACCGTTGAAAAGAATTAACTTAAAAATTGTTTCACTAAATGGCTCAGAGGGGGGAGACAAATAATGCTTTTTTGAAGAGCTTATTTCACACAGCTAATAGTCACGGAATTATTGGAAAATTTAATAGTAATTTAATAATTGGGACCCTTAGAATTCCGGAAATATTTTAGGTAGTTTTGAAAGCCTTACGATCGATTGAGTCCTTGGGGTCTTTTGAGAACAAACGTATGTCGAACTCTCGGTTCAATTAAGATATCATCAACAGATATTACATGACCCATGGATTGTATGATATCTTTCTGGAACACTAATTTCACATAGAACAATTAGGAGGAATTAGAATCAAAAAAAGAGATAACCTATACAGGAGATTCATGCTAAGATTTCAGCGCAATAGTATCAAAAATTATAACTACTCATAACACACTCGCCTGACTATTTTCTATAGACTACCAAAATGAGATTAGTTATTGTAATATGTATACTATACATTATACATAAATATGGAATACTATCTATTACAAGTTTTATGTCTATAGTGTTTAAATGTTGGCGTTTGTTCTAAATAGTTCTGAACTATACAGGTAGTTAGAGTTTTCGTTAGCATTAATGTCCAATATTACAGACTCATATACTACTCATAGTCTCATACACATTTATATTCGACAAACGTGCCACAGTCTGACGAATGAAACTGTTATATTTTTGATTATCAATATACCATAAAATAAATTTACTTTTTTAGTCTATGGTAGTACGTTTTGATATTAATTTTTCTGTACAATTTTTATGTAAAATCCATGGTAATACACTCTCACAAGACATGTAAAAGCATCAAATTTTACACACACAAATACTTGATGCTTTTGTTAATTTCAATTTTGTTTTTAAAAAAAACATCTATGGAATATATTTCAAGATTTGAAAATAAAACTGTTTCGTAATATAAAACGTGTAACATTTTAAACATAAATTAACCAAAAAAAAAAAAAAAAAATACATACTGGGAGTTGTAATCCGGACTAAAGTTCTATTATGAAAAAAAGGACAACTCTTAGTATAGTTTATACTACTACTCCCGTCTGGTATCCAGATTTCATAAAACACTTTTATCCAATTAATTAAAGCATGATCGAAAATTAAAAATATTCTAAAGTCATACTTAGAATGTTTTAAATATTGATGAAATTTGTTTGTTTTGTTCCTCAAACCGTTTATGTCATTTTTCAACAATCTGAATACACTGAATTTTTTGTAATATTTAATTGATTAACATAAACAAATTATTTATAAAAAGATCTAATTCAATTCATTATTTGATTGTATTTAGTTAGATACACCATTGAATCGGTCACGTTTCATTCTCATACGGATGAATTGGAATCAATAACGAGACATTATTCAGACTCCAATCAGTAATATAAGATATAAAATTGTAACACAAGCTGTATACGTGTAAAATAAAAACTATTCAAATTATGAGATTTAGCTACCACAATCTTGACACGAAAACGAAGGGCTTGTTAAAACTGTGCATGTTAAAGAAAAAATTCAATATTTACTGCATTAGAAATTGTCTTTACTATATATGTCTCATTTTTTATTATAATTCCTCTTTGACAATGGCTTTGTTGTGCACAAAGTATATAAAGTCGTTTTCCAGTACATAGTGCTCTGAGCATAAGGGGAATATGAGCAAAATTACAGTAACAACTCTAGCACAAAATTATCCAAATATAATGAAATGTAGTATGCACAATATTGATATGAAAACGAAGGAAATGTCGAAGAATTTACCGCCATTTCTAAATATAAAATATAATTTACCGAAGAATTTTTCTTTGGGAAAACTCTACGGTATGCCCTACGTTTTCATGTCAAAATAATGCTTAAATAAAATAATTAAACATTTGGATAATTTGGAGTTATTTGTGGCACATTAGAGACTGTCTATTATAAAAGTCTCTACTTTTAACATGGCCTCCCTTAAAGTGTTAATTGTTACAGTTGCCTATATTAAAGGATAAATAATTTTTGTTATCCATCTTTATAGCAGAAAGTTAATACGATAATAGATTTGTTATTACCATAAAAATTTATGGATGGAATTGATAGTCACTTCAACTTTGCTCTTCACCGTAGTCTTCTTTCTCTAAAGTTCTCTCTTCAAATCATCATATATCTTTGATGATTTCGATTTTTCTTTGGGATACCAATAAAAAATCTGGCGATAATTTTCTTCTTCGGATTTACGAAGAAGATTATCACTATTCAAATTTTCTTGTATTTAATTTGAATAAAAGAGTGGCGCAGCAGAAAAAAACGTATGAAAACGCTAAGTTTGTTTCTCATTACAACCTGTGCTTTTTGTTATACTGCCAAAACATAAAAGTACATGTTTTTTATTTGAAACAAGTGTATTATGATTTTTTCCATAAACTATGTAGGCTCCAAATGAGTTAGTAAATATCACATAAATGCTTTCAGTGAAAAAGTAAAAAATGTTAAAAACTAATGAAAAAATTTCATACCAAGAAATTTCAGTTTGTTCTTAGTTCGGAATTTGAAAACTACTATTAGAAATAATTTGTAGGTATTTTTTCCTTGTCTACCAATTATAGCTCTGCAGAAATTACTGATCTTGTTGGTTCCCATGTGGCTAATCTTTGTGGAATCGTTTGTAGATGGTTTTACGCTACTTAATAAATCAATTACATAAAAGGAATATTTTTCTCTAAAAATTCTACACGAATCAATAGAAGAGCATTATATTTCTAACCCAGCGTTTGAATCAGAAGATCAATTTTTATTTTAGTTTATAGTTTTAAGATATTTATTTTTTGAATTCCATAGAAGCGAGTAGGTGACTGCTAATCAAAATATAATGTAAATAATGGCATTATATTACGGAAGAATATATGTGAAAATTGCGACTAAGCAATAATTGATTAAATTTCTCTTTTGTTCAGAACACAAGAACTGGACAGTAATTGGATTTTAACTGCTTTTCTGTAAGGCTTTAATTTTTGTTAGTGATGAATCATACCACATGAAGAAAATAAACCACAGTCTGGCAGAAATTCAATCATCAGCTTGTATGCCTTTAAAAGATGTGAGAATTGAGTTGGGTCAAAAAGCTTACATTTAGAAAAAAAAATTTTAAAAAAATTGTAGGGTATTAAAATTAACGAATCCAGAATGTCGATAATTTTTTACACATACACGAATACATTTCACACGCATTTGATGTAAATTCGATGTTTACATGTCTAAAAACTTCTAGATTCTGTAGTTTTGATATTTTTAATTATAGCCAAAAAAGGCAAATAACCTTTTTTAGTTAAAATTTGCTGCTCTAAAATTATTACTTAAAAGTTTTTTTTCTACATCGAACCCTTTCGAAATCATTTCTAACCCCATATTAATGGATAAAAGCTGATGACGTGCACAGTTGATACCTGCCCGAACGTAGTTTCCTGACTTCGAATACAATGATTCATTACTGAAAAAAATTATAGCCGTACAGAAAGACCATTACTCAAATTGCCCACGAGCTAGTAGACTATAATGTTCCTATAGCAATAACACCATGGGGTTCCGTTTTGCCAAATTTGCCACTTGGAGCAGCAGAGTAATTTTTAGCGCTAATTTTCAAATCGAAAATATTACAAAAACATTTATAAGCTTAAATATACAAAAACATTTATAATCTTAATTTATGTCATTATGTCACAAAAACATTTATGTCATGTTTGAGATTGATTGCATTTGTGACATCAAAAATTGCGAGATTATGTTAAACCATTTTGAAAACAAGTTAATTATTGAAACAAAAAAGTTATTACACACGTAAGTTGAGTTATTTTTTGTTTTTTTAGTATTATCGACAAAGCATTAAATAACTTATTTATTTAATGAATATTGTGTTATAAATATGCCTGATATTTTGATTTTTAAATAATTTCGCTTCACAGAATCTATCTACCGAACCCACCTGCGTCAAACTTGACAAAAACGGATCCCTATAGTTCAACAGCGACATCAAAAAAAAAAAAAAAAAGAAAAGAGATTTTATCACAATCTGTTCATTCTATTATTAACATCATTTTCTAACAAAACATAAAAATTATAGTTTGTTCCATTCAAGAGTTTAAAGTTCATTGAACTAATGACATATCGTCGGCCTGATTCGTTAACCTGCTCTGCGCTATTTTGCAAAGTTAACAGACGAAGAAAAAACCCCGATTTTATACTTCCCCCAATAAAGTAGCATGTTGCGTAAGACTGCTAAGTCCTTAATATTCAGATAAAGGATTGAAAATTAGGTTTACACTTGATCTAACTTTTAAACCATAAAAGATTTAAAAAATTTAAAATGTTTGGTTTTTTTAATAAAAACTATATTTTTAAACATTTTTTCGTAAAATGTTTAGATTCGCCACAATTTCTGCTCAAATTTTGCTACTAACCACATAGAATTACAATATACATTAATACATGTATTTATAACTGGATAGACTGGAGTATTTAATGAATACTTTTGATTAAAAATATTTCAAACATTGATACTTAACCATATGTCGAGTATATAAACAATTAACTCGGCGTTGTTATTTTCACTTGTTTTTAAGATAAATAATACCTAGTGCGTACCATTAGCCCCCTTGTTGATAATAAGTTCGCGATTCTTCCCATTGCTTCATATTTCAATAATTTCAGTTCATTTAAAAGCAGAAATAGGTTCCTAAGTTGTATTAAAAGTGGTCGTAGCTGTACGGATTAGGCAAAAACAAAAAGCCTATATAATGATATACGTTAGTAATAAGTGAATGTCGCCAGAACGATGATAAATTGGAGATGAGTCACGAAACTATTCAATGATTTTGAAAGTAATCACCATTTAGAATTAACCTACGATTCTATCTAGATTATTTTTAAATTTTGCCCTTATGTGAATTTTCCAGTATTTACGAGTATAATCTGAACCGGTTTTATGGTGACTGTACTAACTTAAAATAATACACCAGCTCTAGGAACGTTTACACCAAGAATTTATTCGACCGAGTAGCTAGGCCAAATTAGGGTTTCACGGTAGTAGTACTCGGTTGGTGCCAACATACCCTGAAGAGAAGTACAGATTGCAAATTAATAAAATATAAATAGAAAATTGTATAGAAAAAAAATGCAAATTCAAAACACTATTATTCATATCAATACTTGAAATTTTCCCTAAAAAATTTTATAAGTAATCCAAAACTGTATTCTTCGTCGTTTTAGAGCTGTTCTGCACAGCCGGATAATCTTTTGTTGAATAGACGTACGCAAGCGCAATATTAATATATATGGACATTAATGTTAAAAATGTTTTGAACTGCGCTTGTGTTACGACAACCAATATCGACTATGTAGTATGTGTCTAAGATAATAACCCTCATAACATTGTACATAATTGGTAATGAATACTGTGCTAATTTGGCCTACTTTGAACCCAGGCAGTGAATCATAAGGCTGTTGAACACATTATTGAATTTATTATTTGGAAAAACGTCTATATTGGACTTTAAAAGGTATTTCGTTTGTGCGTATTTTTTGAAGAATGAAACAAATTATTATGATGAATTCATATCAAAGCGATGAAGGAACTACATTTCACTGAACTATATAACATGTATGATTGCACCATAGAGTTATCAATCAACAATCAATATTTAACACAGGTTATTAGAATATAATTGCACCATTGCCTAATTGCTTGTTACAATAGATCGCTTTAATATGAAGTATTCATAAGCCGGATGTTAATATTCAAAAATCTTACGCAAAATTAGACTCAAGCAACATCAGTGTAATAGAAGGGGAGCCCTTGATGTTAAACGTAGATTAATTCGAGCGTCGTAGGGACCCATTAGATTTCGAAACTCACAATCAAAGCGCAATAAGAGTGACGATTTAAATGTAATGGAATCTCATTACGGCTTTTTGAAAATCTAATAAAATTGCAATTTTGAAATATTCACGTCAAATTTTTAAGGGTTTATTTCGAGGCTGTTCAGCTTGATATCCTAGTGGTGCTGATTCATAAAATCATGTTAATTTAAAATAATCATCTTAATACGCTGGTTTGACCGTCCTATCATTTTTTTCACCCTCCCAGACACTTACGTTATACTAAAATTGTCAGATTATATTTTTACCGTCATCTTTGAACTATTCCCTTTAAAATAAAAAATATTCAACCGCGCCTTAGAATATCCAGGTGAACTTTTATATTGTAATATTCTGAACATAATCAACTGCCACTCTCTTTCGTCACGCTCGATTAGTCTCTATATATCTTAATCAGATACGCTCGCGTAATTCGACAATTTCACTCTTGGGCTCCAATAGTATTACAAATAAGCATGTAGGTATTAATTTCAGTTAATTTACCGACTATGTAGAACTTTTAATAAGGTCTTTAACATTAGCATTCATCAAAAACTTTTATTCTGATTGGAATGAACCGTCTTAGGAAACGATTCAGTAGAGAAAGTTTAGACATACAAACTTATAATAATATTCAAAATCGACAAATAATGAATTAAAATATTTTTAATTTTAAGATGTTAGAAAATATATGACTGTGAATTAACATTTTAAAACCTGCTAAAACTTATATTTATTATTATTATTACTTTTTTTTTATTATTATTTTCATTAGTAGTTTAAGCACAAAAGTAAATCAAAAACAATTGTAGAAATAATTTTTAAAAGTACTTAATTTTATTATGAAAACAAAATCATAAAGAATATAAAAATCGAATTATGGGAATTATTTCAAATTTTTATACTATTATAACCATTAAAAAAAACAATAAATTAAAAAAGAATAATAAATGAATTAATAATTATAAAAAAAAGTATATACTTTAAAAAATAGCATAATAAAAAAAAGTTTTGCAAGAATCAATAAAAAATGAAACAAAATAATATTATTAAATATCTGTGTGACCTTTTAAACTCAAATTAAAATTATTTCACCTAATGTTTGTTTTTAATTAATGGGCATATAAATAAAATTACAAAAAAAAAAAAAAAAATACATAAATAAATAAAATTTACTCAAGATGGTTTATTTTTATATCCTTTATAGCCAACCTTAATGATTTGTAATACAGTGCAATTAGTTATGATAAATGGAAAGTGACGGAATCCAGTTATAGTCGATAAATAGAAATAATTTTTTTTTAATGCTAAAAAATTTACCAATTGAAAATTTCTACGAAAGTTTACCAATTGAAAATGAGTGGTGAAAATTTCAACATCAAAAATAACCATAGAAATCGATAAAACAGCTACAAATGCTTTTAAGCAAAAAATGTTTTTAAGCTTTTTTTAAAGAATTAAATAGCTTTTGAATAATTTCAAATTAAAATGTTGATTTAATATTAAAAGATTCACCAATTTCACCATATAGGTGAGATTAGGAAGATAGAATTCTAACTTTCTTTGTATTAGTTCGACCGATAGAGGCGTCGTATGTAGACATCCAAAAGTAGATAGGGCCAAACACACCTGTATTATTATATTTTATCACCGTGGTCTTACCCATAAAATAATTATACCAAATGTACAATTATTTATGGTACAATTAATAATTGTACCATTGTACCCAAATGGACAATTGTTATATTAATGGCTGCACTTATTAGTTGCAGTGCATGCAATAGAGTATACAAACCACTACTGAAGTACTGACTTACTACTACTAATGCACTTATTGGCACACACACACACACATGTCACTGTTCTCACATACCCACTAATACACAAAAATGACTTACACGTTCCGCCATGTTTTTTACAAAAAGCAAATGAATTTTTAATCTACCACGACCTTTTATATAAGACCGTGATCTATTCTAAAATTTTTGATCACCACATACTGGATCAAGGTTGGTTACCCTACTATAATTATAGTAGACACACTATAGTCGAACGAATTTTACAACTATACTCTTTTGTAAATGGATTTCAAAAATATTCATTTGACGCTAAAACTATTTGCTGTTGATACCATAATACTTGTACAATTGAAAATAAAATAAACAATAACGAATTGAATTTATGCTTGTAAAATAAAACGCGTATAAAATTCGCGCCTTAATTTAAACAAATCACAAGCCTGAAACCAAATTTTTAATACGCTATTAATTCTAAATATAATTCTCTGCTCAATATTTTGATATTACAAAATTTATAAACATTTCAATATTTATTATTTCATACAATACAATTATATTTAAGATCAGATCATCAGATCTCTATAATTTTTCAAATTTACATTAATTTTACGGCCTTGACATAATAATTTTTTATACAAAATTGCTAACCTGGATAAGCCGTCTACATGTAAACTTTTTTACGAATACAATTTTTCGATATATTTTGATATTTGTAAACAAAAAAATTTGAAAATCAAACTATCATTTTCATATATTTCATTCCAAATATTGTTAGAAATAAAAAGCAAAGAGTTTAAAAACAAGAGATAAAAAAATTAAAAAAAAAAAAAAAAACTGTTAAAAAATGGAAAATCTTGATTATATATATTGATAAATTACATACTGTGATAAAACTAGTAAAAATGTATGAAAATCTAACACATGAGACGATTCTTTATTTAATATCGCTGAATTTATTCGAAATAGTCGGAAACCCATCCAGAATAATAAGATAAATAAATCCAAACATCCAAAACAATCAGTTCGCAATTTAAATTTTAAAAAATTTAAAAAATTCAAATAGTAACTTGACAACCAAAATAAATTAACGACTGCTTTAAACGCGGATAAATAAACGAGTAATTTATTCAGCTCTCTAACCGTTAGAAATTCGCATCGTTAAAAAATACAGTACCTACCATTAGAATCTACAAACATTTTAGAAAATAGCGTTAATAATAAGTCAAAATCTCTAAGCTTAAAATACAAGTGGCATAAATCTTATTGAACTCTAAATACAAACAGAAATAAAACGAATTTAAAGAGGTAGGAAACCTTTGACAAAACTTTGACTAGATCATCTCCTATCTTTGAAGATTTTAAACCCCAACACGACAAATAAGTTCCTACCATATAAAAAAGGCAATGATTTACAAACACGTATAAGGGCTCAAAATTTTCAGTCGAAATCGGTAAGGTTAAAAAATAAATCGGTGAAATCTATAGCAAGGAAAATGGGCAATTAATTTCGAGATCCAAATAAAGGTAGGTATATAGCTAAGTTAAAGAGTTTGGAAAATGCAGATAGATAATTAAGTAGTATTCAAAAAATTCAATCAAAACCACCAAATCCTAAATTTAAATTGAAAAAAAAAAAAATTAATTAATTAAAATTATACACAAATAAATTAACAAATTCTGTAAACTATGATCCAAAATCCAGTAAATGATTCTCACAATTTAGAAAATAGTCTGTCAAAATCGAACCAAGAATTCACAAATGACACAGAAACTTTAACGAATTCGCAAAGTTTTATTAAAAATTCAACTCAGCCAGTAAGTTTAAAAAATAAATTAAAAGAAAACAATAGAAATTGTAACATAAAGTCAAAATCTGATACATCTTATCGAAATACGCGAATAGGGTACTTTCGGTATTGAAAAATAAAGCATGCAATTTGACAAAAAATAAAATTTATGTATAAATATTCTAAATTTGAGTCATGATTAAAAGTACATGATTAAATTTAGATATGGTGTGTCGTCATTTTGGTAAAAATTATTAAAAGTTATCTTTGTCAGTTCGGTCTAAACAGCTGTCTTAATGGATATCCGTTTTAGTCAAGCTTGACTCAGTGGCAACATTGTAGATGGATTCCGTGCAGCGCAATTATTTAAAATAGTAGGCATATTTATAACAATTTATTAATAAAATAAATAAATAGTTTACTAATTTGCCGTTAATAGTAAACAACAAAAAATAATTCAACTTCGTGTGAAATAACTTTTTTGTTTAAATAATTAACTTGTATTTTCAATAGTTTAATATACAGCTTTGCCATAAACTATTACATGGACTGAAAAGTCCCGGGCCTAACACATAGATGGTGCTAGTTTTATTGCAGTCACCTTTTTTCAGTTAATACTAACCTTCAAAAGACAGCTGTTAAAATTTCATGATATTCTATTCATTAGTTTGTGAGTTATTGTGCTAAGAGTGACGCTACTTTTGTTATTTTCAAAACAAAAAATACCGTTCAACCGAAGCAATGGCATGAAAAGTGTTATAGGGACTCCGCTCCATCAAAAACAACAATAAAACGTTGGTTTTCTGACTTCAAACGTGGTCGTAGAGACACCGATGATGCAGAATGCAGTGAACGTCCAAATGAGGCGGTAACACCAGAAAACATTTTTAAAAAATCCACAAAATCGTTTTGAATGATCGAAAATTGAAGTTGCGTGAGTTAGCTGACATCGTAAAGATATCAAAAGAACGCGTTGGCTTTATATTGCTCACTGTTGACCAAAAACTAGAACGTGCTAAAACTTTAGAAATGGAAAAAAAAAATTAAACAATTACGGGTAAATTCTCGTTCACGATCGCGATCGTGAAGTTGAAACCGTAGAAAATTAAATGAAAAACGCAAATTTGTATATAATCATTTGTAAATGTGTTAGCCCGAAAAGTGTAAACAACCATACCAATAGTCGATGGAGGGAAACTCCAAAGGGCATCATGGGCGATTCCATTGAATCTGGCTGGCTAGAAAAAAGGGTAATTGTGAATTTGTCGAGACTATCGTATGTTAAACGGTCTGGACGACATTTAAATTGCATTGAAAAATGAAGATCATCATAAACATCTTATAATTTATGTTAGTAAATCCGAATTTGGACGCGAGGAAATTATTTTCCTTGAATATAAATTTTCTACGATTACAACCCGATCCAAAAAAGGTGGAGGTGACATTTAATTATAAATGAGAATATTTTTATAAATGCATCAAATGTAGCTGTGGGTAGTGTTTTACAACAATTTGAAAAATCAAGTTGGAAACCTACTGGTTTTTTCTAAAAAAAAAATTGAATAAAACAGCAAAAATATAGTACATATGACAGAGAACTTCTTGGTATGTATTTGTCATTTTTTCGATGTATACTGATCATAAATCTATAAATTTTGCATTTAAACAAAAAAATGATCAAGCGTCTTCTAGACAACTAGGACACCTTCAATATATATTTCGATTCACCACAGATTTACGTCATATTGCAGGAATAAATAACGTTATAGCAGATCAATTATGTCGTATTTTAGAAGTTTCGTTATTGATTTTGCTGAAATTGCTAATGCACAAGAAAATAATGTGGAATTAGAAAATCTGGAGAAAACAAATACTTCTCTTAATTTCATGCCATCTTAAAGAAAATAAAACAATTTGCTGTGATATTTCAACGCCAAATGCTTGACCATATGTATCAGAAAAATTTAGATTCACTAGTTTCAAACAATATGTCACACCCAGGAATCAATCTCGTATTGACTGTCAAAGCAGTAAAATATCAAGACAACCATTCAACTGTAGAAAAATTTCCAAAATATTATTCTCGATTTTCTACTGTACATATTGATTTGATAGGTCCTCTCCACCGTCATAAGATTATACATATTGTTTGACGTGTATTGACAGCTTTAAAAATTGAACAGAGGTTACTAATTTAAATAATATTCGTGCTACACGATCGTTTTATGAACACGTTTCGGAATACCGTCAGTTATCATATCTTACCAAGACCTTCCACAATCATATGGAAAAATCGAACGTCTGTATCGAACGATAAAAAGCGCTATTAAAGCAGACGCTAAAACAAGCTGGACAATGGTATTACCTACGATACTTTTGGGGTTTTGAATTATTTTTAGATACGATACTCAAAGTGCTGTTGCGGAAATGGTTTATGAAAAAGCATTAAATTTACCAGGAAATTTTTTAACTCCATCATTTTCACAATGTTCAGATGACGGTATTCCATTATTTTTAAATTTGTTTTAAAAGCAAGAATGTCCTTACTAAGTTATTCAACGAGAAAATTTATATTTCATTAATCATATGAACAACCCACTCCAAATTGCCACAAAAACAAATTCCTCACCATTTGTTCATAAACATTTACATGAAATCTCTCAAGTTTTTCTATGCGTTGATAGAGTAAAATCAGCGTAAGAGAAGCCTTGCGAAGGTCCTTATAAAGTTATTCAACGAGAAAATAAATATTTCATTAATCATATGAACAAAAGGGAATTAAAAAACCATTTACAGTGTATATACTATTATTATATTATATACTATTATTAATCATAAATATATTCTCATTTTAGAATGTATTTTGTCGTTAAATACCAATAATCAACATTAAAAATCTTCCTTCTCGACTACAAGATGCACTTCGAATACAGTTTACAAAATTTCATGTGAAAAAAGGAAAAAAGATCGCATCTTCTGTCATTCGAATAAATTGGTACCTATAGATCAACTTTTACTCACCGGCGAGGGAAGATATAAAAGGGATGCTTTTGGTTGCTGAGAATACGATATAAAATTGATTTTTATTTACAATTTTGATACAAAATTTTACCTACAAACGTTCATCTTGATAGTCAAAATTATTATAAATTGTTGTAATATTTGTTAAATAATTTTTAAAATCGATTTCTCATTTTTATCGAACGTTTGATTTGTATTTTGAAATGCATTGTAATATTAATCATAAATATATTCTCATTTTAGAGTTAATCTATTTTTTCAATCATTTATAACATATGTTTATATGAAAGTAGCAGATTTAAAGATAAAAAAATTAATTGGTGGAATGATGTATATGGTTTTTATATGAGCTCAATTCGAAAATTAGCTGTTAGTGAAGCCTGGAAATTTGTCATTCATCCAAAACAAACAGTAACAAATGATTTCATTGTTAACTAAGTTGATTGGCATACATTCATCACCGTTGCACTTAAAAGTACAGCAAAATGATTGCATATAAGCATTAATGACAGACTTTAATGCAAAATTTATTAAATACACGATTGGGATTTAGTACATCACCAAGAGGATCCAATACATATTGGAAACAAACAGTTGATGTAATTGTTGTTAGACAGCATGAAAAAATTCATGGTGTATTTTCAATGAAATCGAGTAATCGTTATAAAAGAGGTTTAGATTTCATTATTGAGTTAGATTTTAAATGGTCTGCTGGGTACTTACAAAATGACAGCAACAATAAAATATACAAGAAAATAGTTTTCTATTTTTGATATTATAGATAAAATTAAAAATTTGTAAAAGCTGTTTGCAAAATACTATGAATTTTTATAAAAATTCCTAGAATAAGTCTAGATTTACTAACTTGTGTACCATACGTAAGAATTTCTCTGCCATTACACTGTAGTGTAATAGCTATAGCTATAGTGTAATGGCAGCTATACACTACAGTGTATAATTTGAAAGCGGTAGTTTTTCTTTTCCCGTTTCCTGGTATAATGGAGACATCTGCGCTATCCACCAAAAAACGAATTCCGGATTCTCTATCTATAAAAAGTCTAACGCTGGTACTAGGGCTTGAATTGGCGGCAACACAATTACCGTTTATTAATGCTGCCCTTTTCCCTCAACCAACCATTTGCATGGTTGTTTAGTATTATTTTATTAAAATAGTGAATTATTTTATTTAGTTATATGTATAGAATATTATATTTTTAGACTTACCATTATTTTGTATAATTTTTATACTCGGCATACATAATATGTCAGAATATATTAATTTTAACCTAAAGTTTGTAACTGCTACCTAATATTGACCGCACAAACAAAATTTTGGTATAGATGTTTATAGAAAAACCTAATTAGTCCATTTTCGACTGTCCGTCCGCCATCACGATTATGTAAAAACAAATAAAAATAACGAGCTAAAATTTTGGTGACGAATTCTTAAAGGGAAAGGTGAGTTTAAGTTCGTAAATGAGCAAAATCGGTCCATTGTGAAATTATGATAATTTCCATAATTTTTAATCTATTTTTATAAGACGAGGAAGAAATATGCCGAATAATACGCTCAAAATTTTATTATCTACATAAGTTATCTGTTATTTTGAAGCTTATCAATCAAATTTTCACCCATAAGTTACTGCTATAACTTAACTTTACGTTTAAACGATTATATTATTAAAGTTGTATTTATATTACTGAAATACGTGAAAGGACCTTTAAAATGAGTTTTATGCTTTTTAGGTTTTCTTTCACCCTTAGACATGATTTTCTATTTCGTTAAAATGGATAGACAAGCACTCTTCGTTTTCTGAGTGACTTATAATTTGTTTTGCACAATTGTATTGGATATAGATTTATGTTTATTTTTCTTCTCGATAATAAATAGTCGATTTAAATTTAAATTGTAATTATTTTGATTTCATTTTGATTGATAAATTCATTTTTCTTTTTTTTTTTTAAATATTGTTTAGCTTCTAGTTTTTTTTTTTTTTTTTTTTTTGTTTCTATAATAGGACCTAAGACTCTCATACAGGAAAAAATAATAACTCTGTCGAATTACAAAACAATTAAACATCATAAGGATGTGAGAAATGGTGGGAAAAGTCGTAATTTACTAAAATTGTATATAGTTTTAATAAAGCCTCGCATAAAAATTATTCAAATTACCCATTAAGATTACATAATTTATGAATTATATTAATAAGAAGCAACTCAGTTGCTGCGATAGATAAAATATAATAGAAAGTGAGTTTTTTTAGATAATAGATTGTAAGGTTTAAATTGGTAAATTAGTTGAAGAAAAATATTTATGAAAAATGGATTAAAAATATGAATTTTTTAAACGAAAAACAGACATTTTGAATCACAAATAATACAAAAAGATTTTTAAAAAAACTTTAGTGTACCCCTTTTGTTTAAAATTTGTAGTTTTATAGATTTCTGTAGTTACTTTTTATGTTAAAATTGTCATCCCTAACAAACAAGCAGTGTCACCTAAAACCTAGATAAGAGCGTCATTTTTAAACTTTAAAGATTGAAAAATTTTTAATTATATTTTTTTTTTTAATTCAAAAAACTTGAGTTGTTTTGACCTGTTCCGAAATAACGCACTGTGTCTAACTTTTTTTCCAATTAATTACGTATTTCAAACTCACTGTTATATTTCGAAATTGAAGAGTCGATATATGTACATTTTCTCTATGGTAATCATACATAAATAATATAAACTGATCGTTTTTTTTTTTTAAATTAAAAAAATTCCGATTTTTAAGCTTATTAGCTAAATTTTGTTTCTAAAATATTTGTATAATATCGTATAAATCAAACAATAAATAAATTATTATTTATAGCTATTATTACTACAATAAAGCTCCTTTTAATGGACAAGTAAAGTAATTATGTAAATAATTTTAATAATATTAGCAAATTCATTATTTCATATTTATTTAAATGTAAATAATTTTGAATTTTGTTTTAAAATTGATAAAATCCAATAACATAAATAATAATTTATACTTAAACGTATTTGACTCAAACGTTATATTTGCACTATTTATTCTCGTAAATCATAAATTCATTTTTCAAAAATTTCCTTTCTGAGATTTCCTCCTATCATATTTTTTTTACTTGTTCTGTTTAAAAAAGGATGAATAAAGATTAAATTAAATTAAACGGAAAAGGGATTAAAAATAAATAAAACACAGAATTATTCTTGTATCACAGTCATATATAGATAATATTATAATATATATAATACGTTAATATATAAATTTACATATGTGTGCACTAAAAATTATATATATTTTAACCAAACACCCTGTACATAAATATATACATACATACGTACACAAGATAATTTTTTTAACACAAGAAATGTTCATTTTAAAAAAAACTGTTGTAATATGGTATTTAAATTGTTGACGAGGTAAAAGTACACAACACATAAGAAACATCGTAAAATTCATTTTTCTTTTTTATCACAATTCACAATATAAAAATATGTACATAATAATTTTGTATCATCCTGTATACGTATATACATTATAAATGTATGTTAAGGTTAATGGTTTTATTTTTATTTTTTGTTCTTAAAACATATCATAATCAAAGTTTCATTTTGTATATTAATATAATATATATTTTAAAGTTGTCGTTTTTATTTTTATTAATTTTTTCACATATTTCTAAAAATTATAAAAAAAAGATTGACTTTACTTATCACACTGTATTTGAAAGAGAAATATATATATATATATATATATATATATATATATATATATATATATATATATATATATATATATATATATATATATATATATATATATATATATATATATATATATATATATATATATATATATATATATATATATATACATATATATATTAAATATGTATATAAGTATTTATAAATATACAGAGTGATGAAAATGTCGGTGAAATAGAATAGGTGATAAAAAAAAATTCGTTTAACATTCAAGATTATAAAGACCATGTCATTTACACGACGAAAAATTAGGCGTTGGCGTTTTACTTGTAACGAGAGCCGTAACGCTAATATGTCACTCATAAGTTTACGATATAACACATAGATAATTTTTTTAACATTAAAGATGATTACGACTATGAACCTGGTGAAAGAATAAGGTGCTGACGCTTCAGATGTAAAAATAAGGGCTTAAGAGCTAATAAAACACTCAATATCTCATAGATGATATCACTGGTGGTTGATCCATATTAGCAAGTAGTGGTGGTTTTGATATTTAAAAAACATACCAAATTAGATGAAAGCTATGATTAAAATGAATAAATTATATTTCGAATTACAATCCCACTACCAGATCTGAGCCGTAACAATTATTGAGATACTGTAAGAAAATTTGGCTCAAATGTGCAACAATTACCAAAACTAAGGCATATTTTGAGAGCAAAGACAAATCATTCTAAGAAAAAGCTATCGAAAAATGATATCTTGACGTAAAGTAAAAAAAAAAATTAGTTTTCTTAAACCGAAAATTTATTACTACGTTACTATCAAAGTTCCATGTTGCAGAATCTTGGATACTGGATATGTCTCATATAGCAATGTTTATCTTCAAACGTTTTATATTGAGAATGTATCAAATGATCGTTACTCGAGAAAATAGAAGTTGAGAGACCATGTAAGAAAATTTTGCACCTCATATTAAATTTCTTAAGGAAAATTTGGTTCTCTTAAATGAGAGGGCGTAATAATCCTAGTATATTTTTGACAGGACTGTGCAGATACGCAGACGATCGATGTGAATATGAACCTTTAATAACGGAAGTTCCAAAAACATGCTTCTCATCTTTCAAATACAAAATTTATTTTTTAAATAAATGGCGATCTATTCGCCTTATTCGTATTGAACACCACGATATCATGATTCTTTAGCTTAGTGGATTATACTTTTGATATATAACTGTCACAGAATAAATATCTTAATGTAAATGAATTTTTTAGCCCTGAAAGAATCACCATCATAAATTTTCTCCTCATCTTCATATAATACTCCATAAGTATATATAAATATATATATAAATATTTTTTTAATTTATTTAATCATATAAATATTTTTTTTTAATATATATTAAAGAAGAAATTATAATACACACTTTCAATAATAATTGGAGCATCTTTCTTTTTGTATTTAACTTAAAAAATAAAATAGTTTCTTGACGTTTTTCATTAATTCAATGATTTAACTTCGGAATGCAAAATAACCATGCATAAATTAGCATTTTAAAAGTTGACTCAAATCCCATAAAGTTACGTATCCGCGTCGTAATATATCTATCGACATATTTGTTAATTTTATGTTAATTATAATGGATTGTAAAGGAAGTCATCGAAAATTGATGTTATATTCAACTACAAACTAACATATTGAAAAAAATGATTTGCGTAATCTTTGGCTCCAGCCCTCTGATTCTCTAAAAAAAATAAAAAAAACTGAACGACAATTGACTTTCATATTTAATACTTTTATAAACGTCAAAACAAAGTCATTAAATTTTAAATTAACGATATTAAATGGCAAATTACAGACAATTGTCTTTATGTTTTAAACAGAATCAGGGGGCTTGTGTGCTTTTAACAGAATCTTGGTACACGGACACAAAATTTTATAATGAGAAAAATCTATATGAACTTGAGTATATAAAATTCAGCCTATATATATATATATATATATATATATATATATATATATATATATATATATATATATATATATATATATATATATATATATATATATATATATATATATATATATATATATATATATATATATATATATATATATATATATATATATATATATATATATATATATATATATATATATTTTTTTTTTTTTTTTTTTTGAGAAATACTTTTTGCGGGTATTTTTAAAAAAGAAAATTAAAAAATTTACGCGTAATTTCCCATATTAAATTACTTGTAGCACGGAAACAGGGTCATTTTACGAAAAAATCGCAAGAGGCCAAAAATGTTTATTTATATCCAATATAAAATAACATCATATCTCATATTTAAATTAAAATGAGTATTACTCTGGGCTACACAATTCTTTTTTTTTGAAAAATATATCCCATGAAAGATCCACAATAAAATTTTATTTTATGCCCTAAAGGTGATATATTATATGCTTCAAAAACTATAGTATACCTTATTATTTATTGAAATTGGATCAGAAATTGATTCACCAACATCCGGATCTTTAATATTTAATCTATTCTTAACAAATTCATTAACAGAATACGGTCCTCGATTTTTAAACAAGTATTTAAAGGTCTTAAAAGTCAACTTTCTCAATGCGAAAGCAAAGGTTTATGGCTAGTAATCTTACATTCTGAGCTTAAATAATTATATAACTGGTTTCCTAACGTTTTGTGTTTGTTTTGTTTTATAAAAACATATTAATATTAAAGAAGAAATTATAATAGGTACACAACACTTTCAATATTTTGGAGCATCTTTTTTCTTTTATAGTTGACTTAATAATTAAAATAGTTTCTCAACGTTTATTTGTTTATGCTATAAACTATACTTTACGTATAAGTTTCTATACAATCGTTACATACAAAAAAAAAAAAAAAAAAAAAAAAAATAAAAAAAAAAAAAAAAAAAAAAAAAACCAAATATACATTGCACAATAATTGAAAGTAAAAATTTTTTGAAACAAATTAATTTTTTAAAATATTTGCTATGCTTTTAATTAAAGTATTACATTACATATAATTATGAGCAAAGTTACTTTTTCTACAATTAGGATATAAGTTTTAAAAATATGGATACATAAATATTATGGCCAGTTAATTTGCATACGAAAAATTTGATGCTATTCGTTTTTTTTTTTTTAATTCATTTTTATATTATTTTATTATAATTTTTTTTTTTTTTTTGTCTTATAGGATACACAAAAGATGTATAGAAATTTTTACGTCACGTATTAGTTTACAAACGCATTATGACACATTTTTAAAAACAATTGCAAGTTCCTCAAAGTTTGGTTTAACAAATATTATTTTAAAATAAAATATCCCAAATCATGACGGACTAAAGGCCTTTTTTGTTTTTAAATTCCAATTCAAAATTATTATTAGAGCCAAAAATTAGACGATTTTAATTCAGCGATTAAATAAATTAATGTAAAATTAAGAATCCTTTATTTTGAAATAAATTAAGAATTTAGTGGGTTAATCAAAACCCTAAACTTTTTTTGAAAATTATGATTCTTAATTTTACATCCATATATTATTTTCGGTATTCAACCACAAAACAATCTTTTAGACCAAGGACACCCGAGCGTTTACAAAATATATGCTTCAAAAAAAATTAATTGTTCACATTAAGCGTGGAAACTGTCGCGTGTTAAAAAATTGCCTTTCATATAGACGTACGTTTAATAAGAATTTAATTTTATATATTATCTTTACAATAAACTGATTATTGTAAATAATTATTCGTTTAAACAAATTTTCAACTTTTTATATCAAAATATTCCTAAAACTACAAGTCAGAATTTTCATATAATCTACAATTTATAATTAACAAAAATGTTAAAATTTTGTAAACCTGATAAAAAAGCGTTTCACACGAGATTTCCTATTGACTACATTTTAAATATCAAATTTTTAATAATTACACAAGAACTACACTTCAGAACTATTATTTTACAAAATTAAATAAAATGTATTCAATAATTGATTAAAAATTTCATATAACCTTCAACTTTACATTTACAGGAAATGCTTGGTTTACATAACGTTATTGTACTGATCGTAGGCACGTTGAAATCTATCCATTATCTCAATATTAACGTACGTAGTTTTTAACTTATGAATGTCTATTAATTTTTAATAAGAAAAAAAAATTGCTGAATGTGCATTAATTAATAAACAACATATTATTTTTAAAGCACGTTGAAAAAAAGAATCTCGTAAATAATTGTATTTGAAATATTAAATGTATACACTTAGCATAAAAAAATGTGATGAACTGAATCTTTAATTTTTTTTTTTTTTTTTTAAACTATAAAATTCACGGAGTATCTTATAATTTATTCAAATTAAAATCAATTTTATACTTATAACATTGATACAATAAAGAAAATTTTTTATTTTTTTGTTTTGTAGTTTACTTAAATTGAGACTAGCAAGCAATAGAAATATTAGAAATGTAACAATATAACTTTTATTTATTTTAAAATTCTATATTTAGTAGAAATTTTTATTTATTTGTTAATAGGGTAAGAGTAAGAGACAGAAATATTTTTGCCACAAATATGATTTTATATTTCACTTAGTCTTTTACACTCACTGTTACGGAACAACGAAATAGCCGAAGTAACAGTTAAAATTAACAATTATTTCTAGTATCTAAAAAGTAGCGAAAAACGTGTGTTGATAAAATTCAACCTGAAACTGAAAAACTTGGCCGCTATTTTTGATCAAAACAGAAATTTCTATGCCGCGATCAAACAGAAATTTCTATGCCGAATTTTGTCAAATCACGTTTTATTTTTGAAAAATGGCGATCAAATAGAAATTTCTATGCCGAATTTTTCAAATCACGTTTTTCACTATTAGATAGGTATAAGGAACAATATTCAATAAAAAAAACATGCTTTTTATTCAATTTTTGCTTCCTGTTACTTCGGCGAAAAGTGTAAAAAGGCTAGCTAGCTTTCATGTTAATAACTTTATATTACTAAACACTAAACGAAGCGCTCGCGTGTCCATGACTCTTAATGATTGGTTCTAACATAGTTTATTTGTATTTATAGCTTCTTTCAATTCGTGATTTTCTACTGTTTCTTTTATGATTTGAAAAAATATTGGTTATAATCTACACAATGGAACAAAATTGTTTGAATATACACAATGGAACATACTGGAACAAAATGAAATGAGTTTTCTATTGGGATTTGTTTTCTTAAATTAAGAGTTTTGTTTTTTGTTGGTTATTTAATAGTACTATAAATTTGTTTAGATAATGATATTCAATTTGCTTTTCGTATCGTAGTGATGGGCACTATACAAATATATTATGAAAAAACACGGAGGATACTTAAAAAAAAAAAATAATAAATCACAGTATTAATTAAATCAAAATCACTACACCACACACTAAGACGATGAAAAAAGTTTATTTTGTATTTGTTGTTTTTTTTATTTTATTTTTTTTATTTTACTTTTTATTAAGTTTGAATTTTAGTTCTAGGTACCAAAAAATACATACGAATGATTTTAAAGCCCATTTTTTATTCGTTTTATTTTATGGAGATCGACCAACAAACACGGAACAACCAAAAATACAATTATTTTATACAAATCCTTTTAAATTTTTTTACGTTCTTCAACTTAAAAGATCTTGAAATTAAGATTAAATTGAAATAAATATGAAAATTTCGTAAATAATTGAGTAACGATTCGAATATTCGATTTTCTCATTTAAGAAACACTGTCAAAATGAAATGAAATAAATATTCGCGTACTGTTTCCCACCACATACTTGAATTTTTGTGAAATTATACGTGTTTTACCCGATAACTGTTTTCATCGGGTAAAGTACATTTTCTACGACCAGTCGGTAAAAAAACTAAACTACTTTGGTATCTTAAAGTATTTGAGTAAGAAAATCCTGGAACAATTTATGGTTTTTACAAGGCGATAATGCACTTTTGTTTATAATCGAATTAAAGGCAGAAAAATAGGATAAATACTATAAATCAATGATCGTATTTATCAGAAGTGTTTCTGATACGTGGAATGAAGCCTACATTAGAAGCGATAAAATATTGACATGTTTGAACGAAAATTTTGTGGTGCTTTCGGCTACTTTATGGGCCAAACAAACCAATTTTTATTGGTAAACACAAAGAAAGTGATCATTATCCTACGCATTTAATGGGCATGATGACTAGGTTTTTATTTTGACTTTATTTTAACCCTATTTGAAGCGTCTTTACTTCACGAATCCTAATCAAAAAATCCTAATTAAACAAAGAGGGAAATACAATGTTATGACGTCGAAGTTCAGTATTCCACAAAGAGATACATGTTAATCGCCGTTTTCAAGAAAGAGATGGATATATAATCTACAAGAGACGACTTAATGTATAAGTTCCTGAGAGCTTATACAGTCATAGAAAACTATAGACTTCTCTTATAACACTTCACAAATAATTCAAATTTAACGAAATGCACTTTCGAAAAATTGATTGTTTCTTAAAAAATTCTTTCGAGGAATATGAATTGTCATACACATATATATAATACACATAAATATGAATTGTCAAAATATACACAGGAATAATAACTGGACCGATTTAAAAGGATTTTGAATATTCGAGATACATATCGCTTTCTTTAAAATCATTTGTACATAATAAATTTGAATTATTTTTTACTTTACATACAAAAATGAAAAAACAGAAGAAAAAAATGTATTATTATAATTATTATTTTGCGAAAACTGGATACTTAAGCGTTGTATTTAATGTTTCATTATGCTCCTCGAGGGAATTCTGAGCATAATGTAAAACTAATGATTTTAACGAATCATATATATTATATGGTTCACTAAAACCGTAGCCACGGACTGTTTTATCAATAATACAATGATTAACAATACCATTACATGTGATTGATAATGCGTAATCAGCACGACGTGACGGTCGTATTAAGAATGTACCATCTAAACGTCCTTTTAAATAATGTTCAGCATCATCACGGGAACAATTTGGTAGGAACCAATTTGATTCGTTCTGATGTAAAGATGTATCAATATCTTCATTATCACTTTCCAACATTGTGTTGCTATCTGGTGAACCTTCGTCATAAAGTAGCATACGAATTCGAGATGGTTTCATACCACGACTCTTAAGCCATCTGAAAATAAGAATCAATTATTAATAATTTATATTTAAGATGTTTCTAATAACATGAGACCAAATTTATTTTTCCACAAAATTGTATAAAGGTAGTAATAGCACAATTAGTAAAAAAAAAAAAAAACTGCAATAAATGTTGAAAGTTGTCGACATTTAAGGATGCTTGTGAGGTATATAAAAATGCTATGAGTCGAATGAATATGTAGTTCATCATTCCGTTCTAAATCACCTGTATAAATTGCAAACCGATTCATTGAACTTTTAATGAATAATTGCAATTTAAAAAAAACTGTAATTTTACATGTAATCTTATGGAGATTCGTTAGCCGAACAGATTAAATTAATTTTTACTAACTGAAAAAAGCTACCAGGAACTTTTAAAATAAGTAACTTGAACTCTAGAGTTACAGAAATAAAACATTAAAATATTTGTGAAATAAAACAATGAATTTTTCAAGTGAAGTAATTTTATTCAGTGTCAGGCCTATTTTGGATTAAACATTTTTTTTTAATTTTTTGGAGAGAGATGATGAAGATATTTGAAGTAAATCGAATGTTTTTTCTAAACGAAAAATTTTAAGCTTGTAAAACTTTCCGATTGTGTTATTGGTACTTAGTTAAATTAAAGTGCGCATGCGATACTTCTAATTTTAATGTTTAAAGAAACGCCTTTGATTCAAAAACTAGTTTTTGTGCTAAGAAATAAATTAAACTGTTTTAATTTCTTTATAACTCCGCTATAGTTTTTATGCTAACAATTTCTAACACAATTTATTTTGAAAATTTTTTTTACGTACATTGATCCTTTGAGTTTTCTCCAATATACAGTTCATTTTTATAATATTCGACGCTAAATGTTATAATTCGGAAGATAGTATATCTATAGGAATAATAAACAAATATTTCTATTTATGAAAAATTTATCAAAAACGTACATTTTTTAAACGATAAACGGACATCTTTAATCACGGATAACTCAAACAATATTGACTTTGTGAAAAAACTAAAATAAAATTTTTGTTTCAAATTTGCTCTTTTATAGATTTCCGCGGTTATTTTTTATAATGAAATTTCCATCCTTTTGAAGCAGTGACACTTATCCCCTCGACTAAAGCTTCATTTTTTAAACTATAAAAGTTGAAGTATTATTAATAACCTACATTAAAAAAAAAAATTTAACCGTCAAAATCGGAGTAGTTTTGACCTGTTCCGAAATAATTTCCTAATTTTTTTCCACTATTAAGAATTTGACCTTATTTTACTCTTTAATAAAAAAAAAACTCTCTGAAATGTATATGATATAAAAACTGATTCGTTGAAGCAATTTAGAAGTAAACAATTGTGATTTTCAGATTTTTCTTGCTCTATTACATTTAATTGTATAGCAAATTTCAAGTATCTATGATAACAGAAAGTCGTACTTTATTTTGATGAGTTTATGAGTATATAGTAAAAATTAAATTTACATAAACGATTTTCGGAAAGATCTCTCCCCAAACGAGCAGAAAGTATTCAATGATTATTTGATTATGTGGAAAAAAAATTTCCAAAAATAGTAAAAAGACTTTAAAGGAATCAGAAAAAGTATTAAAGACAAAAAGCAACATGTTAAAAAATTTCTTTGATTATCGTAGCATAATGCGCAATGAATTCATTCGCCTGACGCAAAGAGCCAGAATAATGAACAGACAAATCTTAATCATATAAATTTAATCATAAATTCAATTCATGTAATATTATTTCACCTATTCAATATTCCCTTAATATAAAATCTCAATCCTTGAACACCATTTTCACTCGACCTAAAAGTATTGTATTGGATGGGAATTAATTTAGCAATTTTTTCTTTTATTATTTTAAACATATTTATCTTAGTTTTTAGACACTAAATGAAGAACATTAAAAAATTAAAACAAATGAAATAAAAAAAAACGTACCCTTCGTATCGTTGTCGTTGTTTATGTAAACTAACAATTTCCGGTTTCAATGATGTTAATTCACGTTCTAAACTTCGATGATAATCAATTTGCTGTTTTAAATTTTCATCTAATTGATCACGACTCTCCTGTAAAATTCTAAAACGTAATTTCATCGTTTCTGAATTATCAATTAATCCTTTAATTTCATGTGGTTGTGCTTCATTTTTGAATTTTTCTTGTAATTTAAATTGTTCTTCATACATATGCACCGATTCTTTAAATGCTTCTAAGGCCTGTCGTTTTAAGTTTACTTCACGGAATGTTGTCGTAAATTGTTCATACAATTCATCAAAAGTTTTTGATTTTGTTTGGAAATCTTTATGGATTTCAACTAATTTTTGAGTTAATTTATCAATATCCGTTGTATTCGTAATATCATCTTCGATATTAAAACGTGACACCGGATGTAATAATTTAATATCTAAGGTTGGATTGTACTGTGCTAAAGATGCATTACGATAAAAATTCACAAGTTCCACAACAGAATTAAATTTAAATGGCTCCGAAAATCCATATTTTCCATTCCAATGGCATATTTTTATTAACTTATTTGTACCACCTTTACGTAACGTCAGTGTGTATTCACCAGTTTTTGTAGAAGCATTCCGTACTAAAAATGTACCGTCTGGAGTATCCATTAGCTTTTCATTGACTTCGTCTCGGGTTATATCACCCCAATACCATTCAGCATCTTGTAAAGATGTGGAATTTATTGTTGACTTTTCAACTTCTTTTGAATCTAATTCTAATTCGGATAATAAAGCTGGCAATGGATTATTGTAGGGAGTACGTGATATTTTTCGTGGAGGTAAAGCTGGAGCTGCAGAAAATTCTGGTAATTTTTCCCCCCAATCACCCATTAATAATAACAATTCCATAATTTTTATATGAGCTTTTGTATTGTAGACGACTTGACTGTAACATGAAATTCTGATTATTAGTTATTTTTAAATTTTTAAAGTATTTTTTATAAGGAAAAGGAGAGCAAAAGTAAAATTAAGAAACAAAACAGTTAAATACATGTGATATATGCATCAACCTGGAGTAAAGGTGTTACGTAGTATCTTTTAAGTTGCAAAGAGCGGAAGAAAAAATTGTGGATATTTCAAGTTGTTAACAGACCTTTTTCAAAAGGGGAGAAAAAAAATTAAGAGCGGAAACTTTTTAATTAATATCTAGTAGGTGTAAGGAATTCAAAAAAATCACATTGTATTTCAACTAACTAAAAATCCTAATTGCACTCGACTATAATCACAATGCGAGCTGTATTTTTACGTCACAAGATCGACGCCATTATAGGAGCGTTTTTATTAAATTACATAGAAAAAAAATTTAATAATTTACTTTAAAAATTATTTATTTATTTTTAAAATCGGTCATCATACCTTTTATCTGAATACAGGATGTCTCACTCATTCTATGTTTTCTCGAATTTTAATTAAATCCTTACAAATGAGTAGTAATATATAATTTTGCTGCCACCTCGTATTTGCTAAATTCGTTCAACCTTTGGTGAACACAGTTTTGACGTAGATTTCGTGAACACGTGTGTTAAATGTGTATTTATCATATTCGAATGAAGTCGGTAAGTATTAAATCTACTATATAGAAAGACTAAGATCATCTATCGGTGCACAAGTTAATGAAGTACGAGACCTACTTTGCCGACAATTAGCTAGTGCACTAACGTCATCTTTTGGTACATAAGGGAACGAAGAATCTCTGGTTAGTAAATCTCTATACATATTACTGTAAATTTTAGAAGTAAATAACAGTAGAGACCATTGTATAAATCGATATAATTATTAAAATGGAATTTCACAAAGTAAATCCCTCTTTATTAAATCAGCTAATATTATTTTCTGAAATATCACCTTATAGATAAACTAACGGCTGAATTCAGCCAACCGAGCATTTAAAAAATAATCTATTTGACAATTAAACAATTGTAGATAAAATAAAAAAAAAAAAAAAAAAAAACAATAAAAATGATTTGACTTTATAAATAGGTTTGGATGAGTTAAATCTATTTAAAGAAATGTAATGTAACTGAGTTGAAAGAGTCGTTCGTAATCACTTAATCAGTAATGGACATACAAAGTCAAAAGATTATCAGCATAAAAAAACATAAAAACTTACATGATTTTTTCCCATGGTGGTCGCATTAAAATATGACATATTACTTGAACAAGAACTGATGGTGGTTCCGTATGATTTCTAGCATGTTGAAGTCTACAAACACGACATAGATGAGCCATTAAATAACGTAAGGTTGATTGATGAGCAGCAGGTAATTCGGATACTAATTGACGTAAAACGGCCGCTGATTGTTCATCGTCGTGTAATGCTAAAATAATAATATATATTAAAATTAGATTAATTACTATTCGTGTCAAATTAGCCTTTTTTGTTAAATTAACATTTTGCAGTTTTTCGCATGTCGTCACACACACACTGTCGGTGAAATTTAACCATAAGTCGGCCAAAACTACATGAAGTATGTTTACACGTGTATATTGTGTGATTATTACTTTAGCACTTCAGGTGACGCAAGTAGACGCATAACTAAACTTCGTTAGTAATAATTGAAGGTACGGAATCCTCGATAATTTAATCCTAATATTCAGTAAATAAAATGTTAAAATTTATTTAAACAAACTTCAAAGTTGCTACAAATTAATTCTTAATCAATCACTGTTTAAATCAAACGAGTGGATAATTAAACAAGTGTTAAACGTTAGACAGGTCACTGATGGCGCCATGTGTCTTGTTACAAAGTTAAGGTATTTTTTTCTGATCACATGCATGACAATGCAATGACAAGGAAAATAATTACAGATGGAAAAGAACAGGTAATTACGTGACGAAACAGTTTGACAATCTATAAATTTAGTCAAAACTTTAGATTTTAATACGACTTGAGTAATACTATATGTCCGATTAGCTTTAAACAGTATATTACCGAGTAATATGAAATCAAATTTTTTTTTAAATAAATTATTTTTTTATTAATGTATTTTGAAATCATCCTCGAGAACTTTTCAATTCAAATTTTAAAGGATAATTATATTTGCGTAAAATCTCGTTCCTAAAATATTTTTAATTATTTTATATAATAAATTAACCTTGATTTAAATGAGATCAAAGATTCATTAAATTGCGCAAATACATACATTATAATAATACAGAATGTTCGGAAAAATCAAGCCAAAATTTTGATAGGTAACGCCATGACACTGTATCGATTTGTTTTTCTTTAAGGAATATACGATTTTATTAATCAAGTTTAAAAAAAAAATATCATATTTAAAATTTTGACAAATCATACGTAAAATAATAAATAAAACTAAATTAAAATTTGTTCTAGAGTCGTGATCAATAACTTTAAAAACTATCAGTATAGATTTTACTTAAGTTTGTTTAATTAATTTTGCTAAAAAACGTAATTTTCTATTTTGAAATATTTAATTGTTTACATTATAATCGTGAAAAAAATTATTTGCGGTAACAATCTTTTTCAGGTAAAAGTAAGCCAATATCGATCTGCCATTTTGAAATTTTAGTATTTTTCAAAACACATGAAATGCGACCTCGAAAAAACTCGAGTTACAAATTTGGTATAATAATTTTTTGTAGATATGTCTATCATATGTTATTTGGAATTTTCCAATTTCCATTCATATCAGAATCGTAATCAGCCACCTCCAGAACCCCCGGCAAATTTAATACAAGTAATGTTTTCAATATTTTAAATTCGTTAAGTGTTTTTTAATTTTATTAATAATACCGGGGTTTTACCTCCGTTTATCAAATATAGATTTATAACACAGAAAATCCACATCAATATTTTTAATCTTTATTAACTAGTCCCACATTAAGTGAAGGGTTGGTGCTCTGCAACTGTTCTCGGCATTGCTAAAGCAAGTGAATATCGATCGCATCTTGACAAAACTTGAAACGCGTTTTTCTCAATACTAAATCAGTGATCACTATGACTCAAAAACTACTAGGCGGATTTGAGCGAAAGTTCTACAGGTTATTGTAGCCACCTTTTAAAAAATTTACAAAAAAAAAAAAAAAAAAAACGAAAAGCGTTGAATAACAACTAAATTAACTTTTAAAATAATTATTCTCTTGGTTGATTTCAAATAAACATGTAAGATGCTGAGTAAATAGCAACTTCCGAAACGGGATCCAACATACAAGGCAGTAACTTTTAAAAAATTATTTTTTTCTTCAAATTTCATTAAAATCGAGTAACAACTTTTATAAAATATATGCAACTACGGCAAAAAAAAAATTTGAAATTTTTAAAAATTAAAGAACGAAATTTGCCATATTTGCATATTTTAGAGTATTAATTGTGGATCTAAATAGATCAGAAAAAAATATAAAATTATATTACGCCCAGAGGAGAAATTCACGTAATTTATAGCCAATGTTGATAGAAATAAAATTGCTTTAATTTAAAGTAGTACTCATTCCGTTTTTATTCATATTTATAAAGAACATTTCAATAGCTTTCAAATAATACTAAATTTGGCTGCGCCTACTTTCGTCTCCTGAATCGCTAAAGTAATAGTAAAGGAATATAAATGTAAACACACTATATAATATTGGTAAATTTCACTTGTGTGAGTCACCTATATGATATTATGACGTATCTCCATAAAATTATATGTAATTTTTTCTTCAAGAAAAAAAAATAGACAATAATTTTGAGACCTAATTTCACTTGTGTGAGTCACCTATAATAACTTCTTTGAATCAATTTTAATTTAGTTTTGTTATTAAGAATTTTGTTTTGTTCTTAAGTCTAGTTTCACATTTTGATATTTAAAATAGGTTTTTTTTTTTTAAAAATACAACTTCTCTATTCACATCAATTTTAACGAAAAAAAAAAAAAATATATAAAAATTAAAAAAAAGAATAACTTACTCAATACTTCCAGAAATCTATCATACCATTGAACAGGTATAACCGGATCAGGAAGTTCCTTTAAAAATTTCTTAAGTATACCAGCAAGACAATTCGGATCATATTTTTCCCATTGAACTGAATTGATATTCTCATTGATTTTTTGCTGTAATTCGGCAAATTGGTCTGGAGACGGAGTTGAACGATACATTTTATATAAATCTAAATTACTATTACGAGCTTTTGTCTCAAATTCCTGAGTGCATTTAATTACCTAGAGATTAAAAAAAAAAAAACTTTAGAATTTATTTTATAATTTTACAGGATTGAAAATTTATATATTCTTCATTATGGAAAAAAAAAACATGAAAAATATTAATGGACTGTGAAAATTTTTCTCGATTACTGCAATAACCCAGCCCGGCACAAAAAAACGCTTGAATATTGAAAGACAGTAAACATTGAAAACATTTACCCATCCACCAATGGCTATCTCTACATCACAGGTGTCTCTGGTAGTTTAACTACAGATCTTATGTGTATGAAATTTTCAATGTTTACCATTTGATATATTTTTATCTAACAGGTTACTTGACAGTGTCGTCTCGTGCATTATTATAATTTTGAATAAAAGCGTATGATTTTCATTTTGTGTGCGTTTGTCATTTACTATTATATAATCGAGATATTTATAAAAACTTGAGTTTTTTTTTTAAATACAATATATGGAAGTAGAAATGACATTTAACCTTAATAGTCTATTATCGAATTTTATAGAAAGATAGTATCATTGAAAATATTACAGGCTTGCCGGGGATCGAACCCGGAACCATCTAATTGCTATTCATACGTGCTACCACTACACCACAGGTATTTTTGTTAATTTAACTACAGATCTTATATGTCTGATATTTTTCAATGTTTACAAATTGTTAAGTTTTTTATCAAACATGAAACTTGACAGTGTCATCCATTATTATTATTACTATGAATGAATACAAGCGTATTATATTCATTTTGTAACAAAAAATATTAAAATTGTCCTGGAAATGATCTTTAGATTCAATTCAACCCGTGTATAATCTTTCAACGTAAAATTGTGTGCATCTTGCATGTCTACTTTTAAGGTGACCAATTAATATAATTTTAAAATTCTTCAATTTTTCTATTTTCTTTTTTTCCATTATTTTCCGAGTGATTCTGCTCCTTTGATTTTTTTACCCCCAATAAATATGAATCTAATATTGTTTGTCTTCAGAAACTTCAGAAGAGCGGGATTGATTTGGGTAATTTCCTTTTTACATATGTTCGTAAAAGTATGAATTCAAAATTACGTCATAAAAAGTGTTTTTCAAAAGGATTTTTAAATGATCATAACTCACGATTCGAATGAATAATAGTGCTTCGATAGAGAATACAGCAGAAAAAGAAGAAATGAAATAAATACTTCTCTCGACCATCTAGTTTAAATTTTAAACGGGTATTTTTTACCAAACAAGGAATAAAATGTAAAGATTCCTTCTCTGAACGGACTATAATTATAGTCCAGTTAATCAATATATCAAGTTCGAAATAAAATTTCAATTTTATTTTTCAATTTTTGAGCAAAAATATGAATTTTTTGACAGATTGACTGTGTATAAATATTTATAGTACTTACAAGTAATGGAGCTGGCTGCTCACTAGGATTAAACTGAGCACATAAATTAAGACCAAACATGGTTTTTGATTGCATTACTGGATTACTAGCTAAGTCGAAATTTGTAGGAATACAGGGGCGTTTAATGCCTAATTTTGAACACATACGATGCGCAACAAATCCACAAGCTATAAAACAAAAAAAATTAACAATTTAATAAGTAATATAATACTAATATTAATTAGTATTAAGTTGACTAATTGTTAAAATTTAAAAATTCAAACGAATATTTTAAATGTTTGGAGATTATAAAATTTAAAACACTTTGCCTTTTAGAGAGAGGAGGTAACAAAAGATTATATATTAAAAAAAAAAGTTATTGTGTATTTTGGATTTTATTAAAAATAACAGAACTACGCCATCTTGAAGTGTACACACGCACACATAGAATTTTTATATACATAATATGTATGAATTGTATATGTGACGAACGTTAGCTAGCTCTGTTATTTTTACAAAAACCGAAAAAATGCCAGTATCGCCAAAATTTGTCTTTGAATATAATAGCCGGTCATTTTATTAATTGTCTGAAATATTTGTAGTTATTTTTTCAATGGTGAGATGGCGCTAGTTCAAATATATTCATCATATAGACATTTGATTTATGTTTAAAAACGTTTGTTTTTAATCTATAATTGAATAGTTTTTGATATACAATAATACGATTAAAATCAATAAAATACGAATCAAAATTTATATCCACCCTAGAAATTTGAACCAGACAAATAATTCAATAGCTATGAAAAGTTAGCAAAGAAACAAAATTTTGTATTACTGTTATAAATACTAGTACAAGACGTTATTACTCAAGCTGAGTACTGTAGAATGATAAATATTGAAAACAATTGAAATTATTCCGGTGTATTTATTTTTTTAAAAACACTGATCGCTTAAACGTTCATTATATTATTACTATGGATTTTATACCAAATTTAAACATCCAATATTAGTTGAAAGTATTTTTCTTAGAGTTTTTCAACTAATTCTTCAAAATGCAAAATTTTTGTCAAATTTTAAATTTTATATTGCAGAATAATTGTTTTTAAGAGCAATTATCAATGGTAATATCAAAGAAGAATCAAATGAATAGGTTAAAAATCACAACTGTTGTACATCTGTCAAAATTAACGCTATCACAGATTACAGATAACGACCAATTACCGGGTACGAATAAAATTGTCGAAGTTGGAAAGGCAAATATGACTTTTTACTTAAAAAAAATATATGGATTAAACCAAAAGCCAAAAAAAAAATAAAATAATAATAATAATATTTTCAAAATAAAAATTTCGAACTAAAACTCCTATTACTACTAAACGGAACAGTGAAAGATTACGAACTTTTTTTGAGGACTCGGGTTATTAGTAGAAATATTCTTCAGAATTTTAATTGAAAAGTTATATATTTTTTGCATGAAAATGATGTAATTTGTAATATAGTTATTTTACAGGTAAATTCGATTTTTCGATTCGTTTTTCAATGATAAGTTCCTGAATCATTAAGTTAATCGAGTTAAAAATCACTTTTCAGAAAATTTTAAGCGCTACAGAAACTAGTTAAAACTACCAAAACCTTAAGTTTTTGAAAAATTTATTTTTATTTTTTTTTTTTTTTTTTTTTTGAGGAAATACAAAAATTATTTTTAAAGTAAATCGAATGTTTTTCTAAATAAATACTTCAAACCGTACAAGCTTTTAGTATTAATTTTTGATAAAATATATCAGGAAGACTTTTTTACGAAATTTACTTTAGCTTTTATTTTTTAGATTAATATTGCATTAACAGAAATGAAAAACAAATTTTTCAACTCATTAAAATTAACTATTTCAATATATTATTAAAAAAAAAAAAAAAATGAACCTCACCGCAAATTTTTCTCAGGCTACTTGTTATGTTATATAAAATTTATATAACATGTTATATAAAATTTATAAATTTGTTATTAAAATGTAAGATTTTTATTGAATTCTAAATTTTGGAAAAAATAATTTCATAGAGACTTTAAATTTTACAAACATTAAGAATTTGCCACAACATTTCCACAATTAACACGAGTGCTAAGAAAAATTAAGGTGGATTAATGAACATTTTCAAAAGTTATAGCAGTTTTTGTTGAAAAATTAGGCAATTTTTTCAAGCAAATACCCCTATAACTTCTGAAGGGGATAGAAAATTATTTTGAAATTGACAAATCTTATAGATGTCCCTTTTTGCGGTGCTTTAACTATCATTGATAAAATTTATTTTAGTTAATAAAAGTATATTAAAAAAAAAAAAAGAAAAGTATTTTAAAAATTAGTCAACTGAAAATTGATTTTGTAAATTTAAAAAAAAAAATTGTTTTTGTACATACTTTGACAAGTGAATCCTTGATGAAAAAGACCTCTCAAATATTTATTGCACTTATCACATCGTTTTAAAGTATTGTAACTGTGCTGTATCAAGTTATGTTGTTGGTGCGAAAACTTATTATCAGATGAAGATAGAGATGATGAAACTGATTCTAATGTATCGTTATTATGAGATGTCATACATTCACTACTAATGCTACCACTACCGCCGCAACGTTGATGCTGATGCTGAAGCTGAAGTTGATCAACGTTTAATAACGGTTGATCATCACTTTCGAATAAATCCAAACGTTGTTGATTGTTACATAATTCTTCTACACATATTAAAATTTGTTTTTGATGAAATTCATCTTTAATACCCATATTCTGAAACAAAATATAAAAAAATTTATTTATCATTGAGAATCTTGTTGAAAAATATTTGTATTTTTTTGAGATTTTCCTCGGCAATTAAAATTTTCCTATTTCGCCAAATTATGCATTTTATTATCGAAATCGAACAATAAGTTCGAAAGTTACAACGAAAAAACTTACTAGATATATGAGTACAGATAAACGAAATTTACGAAATTCAAAATCGCTAAAGTCATTCTACATAGTTGGCTAAAGTTGGTTAGTAGTCGTAAGCATGCGCAGTAGATATAACGTAAAATGCATTGAAAAGTAAAACATAATTCAGAATTAATAATTTCTTACTTAAATAATTTCCTTGGGACCAATTACGTTACGAAGTCAGCATATCAAAGAATCAATTTAAGGTGGGTTATATTTTTGAAAGAGACCTCTGTAATAAATTTTTTGCGAAAAAAAACATTTCTAAATATAAAAGCCAATTTTGATTTTTACTGTAGAATCCATTTTCGAAAAAAACTCTTCCATATGCTTTTTCCGTTTCAATGTAAGTTTGTACAAAACAATTGGATAATTATCTTTTGAATTATTTGTGCGCAAAAATTGAGAAAAATACACTGTTTACTACATTGGAGATTGTCTTTATTATAGAAGTCTCTATCCTAAACATAACCTACCATAAAGATGAGAGATTATTAGCGTCAACTGCGAAAGGTAATTGGTTACAAGTTAATTCTTCAAATTATCAATATTGGATTATTTTTTATTTTTTAGTTCATTTTTTTAAAGTTGATTTAACTTTTTGTTGTGTATAATCATTAATTAGACTAAATCTTCGAAATTGGAAAAATACAATTAGCTTGAAAATCTCCTGCGGTTTAAATTCCAATAATTAATTATATCTTATTTCTCATTTTCATGCTAATATCAATTCGAATTATTAACGGTATTATTGATAATTAAATATTTATGTATATTCTTTTTTATTAGATTTTTCTTTTGTCTGGAAAATCTACAATTATATTTTAATGTTTACATGTGTCATCAACATTGAAATTAATAATATGCATACATAAATTTATGCCTGAAGACATTGTATAATAAAAAGTACAATTATTATTTGTTTGACATTTTCCCTTTTTGTTTAATTATAAACAATTGTAATTGAATGATGAAAAAGCATTTTAAATCTCTTTGGCACGGTAGCAAAAAATAAAAATCTTTATTATTCCAAATCAATTTCATTTCTTTCAAATGAATCCCTATCCGATACAATGCACTTATGCCAACATTTTTCCCATTCATGAAACATTATGAAAAATGATTTTCCAATATTACGGACTTCAAATACTTTTGTCGATTTAGATTTTATTTCTTCGGTTGAGTCAAAAGGATTTCTACGAGGCGATCTTTTGAGTTTCGGAAATATCGAGTAATCACTCTCAAATCAGGGTAAATTTCTCTTAACGAAATTAGTTTATAAAGTATACGCTGGAAAAACCAATAGTCGGCAGTCTGCAACTCAAGTTACATCGACATTTTCAAAACATAGATATTTTATTAACTGAACTACCAACGAGATCGGACAAATGCTGAATTTTCAAGTCATTCACGGTAACATCTAGTGACTGCTTTTGGAAGTACTATCGGAAAAAGTATGAAAACAAAAACAGTAATTTATACAAATAATATTTTTAGTTATCTGCAAAGTTAAAAAAACGAATAATAAACGAAAACTTTATATAAAGTTTTATAAATAATCAATTTTCATTGAATTGAAGTGTTTATTTTTTTAACGATTTTTCCTTTAAATTTATTAATAAATAATAGCTTTTTTTTTAACTTGATTTTATTTTATTGGTTAAATTCCTCCTGACTAGATAAAATTTGGCGCTTTTCAGCAAAATTATCTTATCCAGTTAATTTACAATTATCTGATATTTACAGATTCCTCGGTAATGTGGACATCATATAGCTAAATCTTTTTCTAATTTATACTAAACATACGTTTTACTGGATTGTAACAAGTATTTGAATTTGGAATTGAAAATTAAATAGACAAAAATTGGTAAATTTCCATTAGATGCCATGTCATGGAAATTTGGACACCAAAATAATTGAGTGTTACAACTAAAGGCGTGATGAGAGTTCTCCTAATTTTAAGTGCAATGACAGTTAGGGACTTTATATTAATTAAAGCTATTAACTAATCAATAAAAAACCATATATATGATCGAAAAATAATCAATAATGATCGAACAGAAGTAGTTAATTAAAATTAATCGATTTAAACAAAAAATTGTTTATTTATTTATTTATTTATAAATAAAAAAAGAACAAATCATTTTTAATTTCGAACAATAAAGAATAAACGACGAACAATTAATTAAAATTAATAAAAAGTAAAACATAAAACACATAAATTTACACGGGGGCTAGATTAGACAATGCTTTTTTTTACTTATCAATCATTAATAATGATAAACTTTTGTGGTATTATTTGTAAGATTTTCTTTTTCAATTTTTAATATTAATATCAATTAATACGTAGATTTATATATAGTAATGTCATTTGTTTTAATCACGTGATCATGTTTAAAGGATTTGCATAATGTTTACATAGTTTAATCGACCTGTAGTAGATAGGCTGCTAGCTTTATTGTCAATAACTGTCGAGTATAGTTATTAATCCTGAGCTGTTAGTAACATTAAAAATAAAAAATTATTTTCTTTGAAATTCATTTTTTCACTGAGTGTCATACAATATTTACTCAAACTTAAAAACAAATCTAAATGAAGACTAAAATGGTCTTATATGGAAGAAAGAAATCGATATTCCTAATTTAGTGGGTCACTTCAAAATTTTTAAGATCGTGATTTATTGGAAATGCGACACCTATACATAAAGACTTAAGGTAGTCCTTCCTCGACAGTCCAGCGGAAAAAGGATTAGCGTAGAATCTACATTATACATATGTATAACACGTACCAAGATTGATGGCCATATTTTTACAACGTATTGTACTTATAACTTACACTACAGTATATACACACATGCCCTCACTATAGTATATACAGACATGGAAATAATCTTTTAAATGTTTAGTTATTTTAATTGTTTGAAAAACGACGTGGTACATTCATCCGTTTTTTTTTTTTTTTTTTTTTTCAAAACTTCTCCCATGCTATTTGTACAAAAGATGCGATTTTTAATTGCAATTATCTCACGTTGGATACGGTAAATTGTCTTCAAATTTTATCAGTGTGTGTATTTTTAATTACCTATATTTAAAAAACGAATTTTTTAACATTTTGCTTGCATGCTATCTTAAATAATTTAGACGAAAAAGAAAAAATCTGTATATGAATTATTTTTCAAAAAAGTCGTTGCTACGTATTTTAAACATGATACACATACCAAAATAACAGTTTTTGTAATTTTTTGCTGTTTGTATATTTATAAATTTGTCATAACGCCTTAATAGCTTATCCGATTTTGATGTTATCTTCTTCATTTTCAAGAATAAAATCTATAGTTGCTAATTCTTCCAATCGAAAAATGTAATGAGATTTTTTCACCGCAAATATTAAAATAATTTTCAAATGTTATTAATTATTTACGAGCCAAATACATCCGACTTTCACTATTGACGATTCAAGACTGAATCGTGAACTATGTCCGATTGTGTAATGTGATCATGATACAATTTTACTAGACCGAGATCGGGTCGGTGAAGAACTGTGAATGGCATTATGGTGTGAAACTACCATAAGAAGTATTTTTTATTGTACGCTTCACGTGAAATGTCCCAGATTTTAAAAAAATCAATAAAATGATGTGTTTATTACCGCAAATCCGATTTAATCAAACTTCTCTGATTGCATCTAGCGCCTTCGATAGTAGTAGCTTATGTAAGGGGCTAGGTGCATAAGTACTTTATTTTTTGGACACCGAGTTATTTTGAAAAATTGGGTACTAAGAAATTTATCATAAAATGATTGCATTATATAAAGATAAAAATATTAAATTGTAAACAAGATTACATATTTTCTCCATTTTAAATTTAAAATGATTTATTTTATGTATTGAATAGGAAATTATAATTTTCATTTTATATTTCGAAGTAATAAGCAATCATTATTAGTTTTTCTTTGATTTGATCTCATCATCAAAGATAAATTATATTATTGGTTTAAATCAAACTAATATGATAAAAAATAATTTTTTTTTTATATGATGCCTGCATACATAGAAGGGTTTATGTAAAGTAATTGTCCATACTCTTTGGATGATGTTTTGTCCTGAGCCTGGAGCACAATATGTTACATTTTTTAGAAATCATGACATGTGATACGTTTACTTACTTGGTTTGTGGGTTTCAAATATTCAATGAGTCATTTATTTACAATTTTCTTTAGTTATTTTTTTCTCATACGCTTATTTGTAGTATAAACGGTTGCATACTTACATACATACTCAGGTGTGAAAAACCAAAATTGACTATTTAGATCTAATTAATAACTTGGCCAGAACGACACAAACATAAAAAGTTCGACCAAAACAATTACTCGATAAAAAAAATACTATAATAAATGAAATATAAACTTATATTGGAAGAAGAATGGTGAAATAAGCTGAGTAGTTTAATCACAACTTGAACTTAAACGCCAAATAAATCACATATATATATATATATATATATATATATATATATATATATATATATATATATATATATATATATATATATATATAAGTTACGGCTCTTGTTTTACAAGTAAAACGCCAACGCCTAATTTTTCGTCGTGTACATGACATGGTCTTTATAATCTTGAATGTTAAACGAATTTTTTTTTTTTATCACCTATTCTATTTCACCGACATTTTCATCACTTTGTATATTTATAAATACTTATATACATATATATATATATGTATGTGTATATATATATATATATATATATATATATATATATATATATATATATATATATATATATAAATTATAAAACCAAAGAGAACTGTGATTAAACTACCCTAATAGTAGTTTGAGGTCGATTTAGTGTGGATCTGTTTTTAAGTGCTCCAATGTTTTGTAATATACATATATATTATATTGTATAATATTTTACTCAGCTTATTTCACATGTCACAATGTTAGTTACCGTACTCTTCCGAAACGGCTTTACCGATTCTCATGAAATTTTGTGTGCATATTGGGAAGGTCTGAGAATCGGACAACATCTATTTTTCATACCCCTAAATGTTAAGCCCTAAATTTTTTTATATTTTTTTGGCAAATTTTTTTATTTTTATTTTTCTATGATACATTATACAAAAATATATACAACCCTATATTTTCACCCCTCTACGATCAACCCCTATTTTTATTTGTTAATTATAAACTTTAATTTTTTTTTAAGATATTTTTATTTTGTCATGACTTAGAATTTTAAAAAATCATATTACTCTTAATTTTCACCCTTCTACGATCAACCCCTAATTTTCCATCCCGATTTTTTCATTCTATCCACAGATCCGCAATAGGGTTGCAAGATCGCAAACGAATATAATAATTGTAGTACGATAAATTCTTATTCAGTTTATAATTTAAATCTCAATTCATCTCCCGCCCTCGCCGGTCGATAACTGATCATGGTTAAAGAGAAAACAAATGAAATTTAAAGGCTAAAGACGGACTAATCACGATAATATTGTACACTTTATTGCGATGAAAGATTTATCTTTATGTTTTTCAACTGTGATAATTGATAGTAAAATATGAATTATAATTTTTGATGTTTAGCTATCAAGAATTTTAATTCAAAATATATTCGTTACTTTCATAAAGATTAATTTATTAACCTAAATAAAGCATACTTTCATTGTTTAAAACGCTTTCAGTTATAAGGACAGCTTCGCCCAGTTATAGTAGATACTTATTTTTTTAGTTCAATAAAAATAAGTATCTACTATAAGTGTTCGGAGATGTCCTTATAACCGAAAGCGTTTTAAACAATGAAAGTATGCTTTATTTAGGTTAATAAATTAATCTTTATAAAAGTAACGAATATATATTGAATTAAAATTCTTGATAGCTAAACATCAAAAATTTTAATTCATATTTTACTATCAATTATTAACAAAAGCAGTTTTTTCTTACTATACACATTACTATTACATTTGTATCAGTTAAATCATTATAGTTCAGGTAAATTTAATAATAATAGTTTTATTTTTCTAAACAATGAAGTTGATCAAAGTATAATTTGTGAAAAGGCAGCGCAGCGCCCCGTGTTTAAATGTCGAATTATAGGGTCAACTCTAAAAACTAAAAAATAAATCCGAACTATATAAGAGTGAGTGGCAGAAGTCAATAATCCGACAAATTGCGACAAGCAAAACATTTTGCCGTATTATCGCAGGGGTTGTGTAATTAGGTGAATGGTTCTATGAATGTTTACACCAAAATTTTGTTAGCATCTTCAATACTTTCTAGTTAATTTTAGACTTCATTTAATATAACCTTATCTCTTTCACAAAAAAATTAAAAAAATTTCTGGATTACGCCAAGGTTTTTCCTAACTATAACAGCCTGCCTTAACAAAAATAAATTTTATCAATGAACTCTGAATCCATCCATGGATCTCTAATATCAATTTATACAAACAACAAATATATGAAATCCATGTTAAGTGCAAAAACAAAAAAATTAAAATTAATATTGATAAAACAAATTTTAAATTTTTGTGTTATAAGATTAACCTACATTTTAAATAATGACCTGATAACACTCAAATTTAAATTGCCAGTATATTTCCAATTTATTGAAGAGAGCACCAAGTACAGTCAAAGAATATTAAAAAAAACATTTGGTGTGCAATATTCATATAACCTCCACGTATGCAGCAATACTGAGTCTAGATTGATTTTATAACTAGGAAATTTTGGATATTTTTCGCAACCGATATACAATTAACGACTTTGTTAAATTAAAATACAACAGTTTTGTAAATAGAAAACCTCAATCAGAAGATGTAGCCATCTATATACATAAAATGGAAATGAAATTTTAATAATATTAAGTCATCTATTCTCGATTCAATTAAATGGATTTTTCTCTTATTTACTCAGTATTTTTTCTCTTATTTTATATATTTGTCCCCACTGAATCCCTGGATTGCCCAATGACTATGAAGGGAATGAATAGTTCTGCAAAGCGAAAAAGTCACCAACAAATCGATACAGAAAACTCATTTAATTTTTTTCTTTTGACGATCGAAGCATTAAATTTTCCTCTTTCAAGAAGTATGATTTTAATGTAACATGAAAATAACTCCAAGTAATTGAAATACGTGTGAACAATAAGTACAATTAGCAAATGGAACATAACGAAAAATTGATTGAAGGATTTGCGAAATTGAATTTGGTTAATATTTGTAGGTGTATTTTATATAGAATCGAAATTGGGATAATTAGCATCGGATTTGAGTGCGTTAATACCGAACTACAAACGCTCTACGTTATTCATGAAGTTCTACACTCTGGTAACATTTTATTCAAATGAATTTTCAAAATTATAGCACGAAAATGTTAAAAATATAACTTCGAATACAAATGAAATTTTTTGAATTCGATATCATTTTCCCTATTAAAACAATTTATCTATTTTAATTTCATTAATAATTTTATTACCTAACTGGTAATTTTATTTGATATTTTAATCGTTTTAATTAATCGAAAGATAACATTTTTTCAAAAATAATCTCAGTTATAAAAGATAATTCGAAGTTAATAAAAGATTATTTAGTAGGGATCGAAATAAAGCCGAATATTTTTATAATCAAATTTGTTTCAAGATTTTTTTACGAAAATAATCGCTTTTATTTAATAATTCTATTTTTCTCGTAAATTAAATTTGTAATGCTTGTGTATGCAACAACATTCAAAATTAAAAAGAAAATATAGTCGAGGAGGTCGTGGTTGATTTGAGTAACGGTCTTTCTGAAAGGTTTAGTGATGAGCAGAAAAGTCTTGCTTATATAGTCTTGATCTTGAATTTTTGTTCTGATAATTACATTTTTTTTATGCATTTGTCTATGCATTATCATTATAAAGATTATTTCAGGTATATAAATAACTCACAATTAATAATTAACTCATAAAACACTTTATTTATTTCATTGCAATCATAATAATTTGCATGGTTGCACATCTGTTGTGAGTTGTAAATTTGTGATAAGTTTAAACCCTATTACTGCTGTAACTTCCTGATTACAGAGACTAATTCGTTTTACTCAATCAGTTATTGACACTTATGTCTTATTGCATATTGCATGCGTGCTCGCCCTTCTTCTCTCGCTTCGCCCGTTTGTTTGTTATGATTTTGGACTGAACGCTATGTATATAGTTGTTTGTTTCTGTATAACTTCGTGTCTTACTAAAATGTGACTATATAATACTCGTAAACAATTTATACTAATGTATTTTATTGTAACGCATCCAAGACATCAGTTCAACATGAAACGTATTTGTAGTTGTTTTTTTTACATTTATAAACTATTCAAGTCTAATAAAGCGCAAATTGCAAATGTCAAATATAAAAAACGTTTCGTTCCATGAAAATAACATTTTGAAGTTGTTACATACATTTTGATTCATGTATTTATCGGAAGCTGTTATTTTTAGCCAACTCTTGCATTTAATCTTGGACTTGCTACTCGGTCTTGGTCTTGATTTTCCGGGTGTATAGGATAACTTGGTTTGTTATTTGCAAGACCAAGACTGCAAAATCAAAACCAATTATGCTCATGAGTAGTAAGTAAGGTTGTACTTTTTTCAGTAATGAATCATAGTATGCGAAGTACGGAAACCACTTTTTGGCAGGAATCAACCATACGCATCATTAGTTTTATATATTTGAAAAGGGTGAGAGAGAGTTGGGTCAAAAGATAGAAAAAAACTGTTCCAAATAAAAATTATGGAGCATAAAATTTTACATAACAATTTTTTTTTTTGTCTTTTTAGATTATCATTAAAAATAACGGAGAATTTTTACACTTACATACATAGAATTTATATGTATATATAATGCACGTCATTTGTATACATGTATGTATGTGCGAAAACTTCAGATCTGGCTATATTATTTTAAATAATCGCCGTAAAAAAGGTTAAAAAAGTTTTTTAATGTAAAATTTTATTCTCGACAATTTTTATTTGAAATTTTTTTTTTCTTTTGACCGTTTTGACCCAACTTAACTGTTATCCATTTTATATGTATTTCGGATAATATAATTTATCACTGAAACAAATTACAGCGTTACAGGGAAACGATTACTCAAATCGCACCACACGAGATCTCAAATTAAGAACCGACTTCAAAAAATGAAATAAAAAAGAATTTGAAAATTAATTATTCATTGTGCCTTCTTTATCTCGAAATTTCTGTCTTTCCAGGCGTCAGTTTGACTTTTTCTAGACATTATTATCAATCATCATTTTTAAAATGATTCCAGTTCTAGACCTGAACTTATTTATAGTGAGCATCATTATCGGATAGTTATGAGGTCAAGAACTCTTTAATATCTATTAAAAATATTTAAAAAAATTAAATTCATGTTTTGAAAATTCAAAAAAAAAAAAATTCAAAATTATCTGACTATTTGCATTATTTGCCATTTTACATGAATACTCCATAACTTTTCCAGCAAATTCGAAATTCCCTGATTATTCCAAGTTTTCCTTGACCAGTAGACACCTTGTAATTATATATATATATATATATATATATATATATATATATATATATATATATATATATATTTTTTTTTTTTTTTTTTTTTTTTGTAACCTATTACATTTCAAAATCGCCGGTCACTATGAATATTATTCATTACAAACAAATTCGCATACACTGATTTTTTTAGTGGTTTCATTTTTTTCGAAAATTTTTTGATCGAACGAAATAAAGTCTATGGTATAACTCTAGACGCATTTGCATTTACGTATCTATACATGTTTATTCTGCTGTAACTTTCGAGACCGTTATTACATTCAGGAAATTTACTGTATATTTCAGCCAAATCAGTGGCTTTGGAATTGCAAATTTTAAAAATGAATGTAATTCATTACATATCGAAAATATTGGACATATAAACCAATAACGATAAAGAGGCGTAGCCTATATTCGATTTCTTATGACAATAGAGATTTTGTTAAACTCTATAAGGATGCAAACCAATCGTGAGTGATGTCTACGCTTCATTGGAGCTACTAGTTATTTTATTTAAATATAAGCATCATCTTTACTATATAAAATTTATCTTTTAATTTGTAAAATAAAATGTATGTATTATAACCGAGTTCAAACGCACGATACCCAGCAGATAATATTATCATTATTCGTGGCCGAAAATAAAATTGCTTGATATGTAAGAATGTTAAATGTTATTCCAAATGGCCAATCATAATTTTGTATTGGATACCAATACTGTGCTCGCTCTGCCTTAACTATAATATTACTGATTATTATATTATAATAAGATTATTACTGCAACCACAAATTTACAATCAAGTTCTAAAAATAATAATAATCACTCTGCAAAACCACAATTACCATATACCAAAACGTGCTTGTTCAAATGATTTAACCAAAAAAAGAAAAAAGTGATTATCATATTCTTTGCTGATAAGTGATATTGCGCACCTTGAAAAATAACCTGAATCGAGGCTCAATACGAAATTATATCTTTTTATACCGAACAAAAATGTCAACTTATAATTTTCGTGATTCAATAAAACGAGGAAAAACTAATAAAATCTAAATGAAATAGGGTATTTGATTGATTCTAAATTTACTATATTTCACATGAAAATGTGAAATTAGACTCTATATCATAGCAAAAATCAAAAATTAAATCCAAATTGATTAAATAACAAACATGTTATAATCTATCAAAGATTATTCTTCATCTCTTTTTTGATAGTTTACATGTAATTTAAATAGATAATAGCTAGTGACGTCATATGCAAGGAAGTATTTCCCTCTTTGTTTAATCAGGATTTTCGAATATCCATATCTTGCTTGATTTAAAAAAATTTATTTCTGATCTATGTTCGCGAAGTAAAAACGCTTCAATTGAAGTAATAAAAAAAATTTAGTCAATTATCCTACTTGGAAACCTGTGAAAAAAAATACAGGCTACTTTTTTTAACAGGAATTAATAGGTTTGTAATATTTTATAGTATAGATAAAAATGGTGACCTTTTTGAAAAAAAAAACTTGTATAAAAATGGTAGCCCCCAGAGGGTTGGAATTTGGTCAATTAAATTCAATAAATTACTATAAAATAATATTAAATTTATTTTATTGTTTACATTCTTTAACACTGTTTATCCAAATTCTCTTATGATAACGAATTTAATTTTCAAAAATAAAAAATTTTTGACAAATACCTAATTTCTAATATTGAGTAATAATTTGAATAATCATTTTAAATTTCGATTTTTTATTTTACAGAGAATGTCAAAATTCGAATGAACCAAATTAATATCAAATATTTTCTATATTTGCCAAACTTATTAGCAGTAAAAAAAATAAACTTGAAAAGGGCTATTTGAAAGTAAAATAAAAAGCGTCTAGCAAAGGTTATCGCCCACAAAAAGTATCTGGCAGGATGGATTATGAATTTTTAAAATATTCTTTGGCTCATAATAATATAAATTGACCGCCGACACAAGATTGCAAATATGTATACAGTAAAAGTACATACTAACAATATCTTGTCCCTCCCATATTATTAAACAATACATAAGGTCTGGCGGCTCTGGTATCTTGCTCTATCAAGCGCTATTAACATCTGCTATTTATATAACCCATTCTTACATTTCGTGGAAATATCTAAGATTATTGAAAACCCAGTAAATGAAAAAAAAAAATAAAATAAAATAATAATAATCTCATTATTTTTCCAAATAGATTGACTTGCAAATTTAACAGCGTGTAGAAAAGGGATGCTTTTAACCAGGTAGCCAACCTTTCTAGAGAGTGGCAAAGTTTAATTGAAAACACTCACAGAAATCGGTAGAGGGATAAATAGATAAGTAAAATGTCAATAAACCATATATATCGAAAAGTTAAAACATGCCGAGTTATTGGCGATTCAAAATGTCCGTTTTTCGTCGAAGAAACCCTATTTTTATAACTTATTGTTCAATATATCCAAAAATTGACATCTACATAAATTAAATTAAGAATTTTCAAGAAACTGGAAGTCTATATTTCAAGAACGAAATTCCCTGACTTTTCCAAGTCTCAAATTGACTTTTCCAGACCATTTTTTTTTTTTAAATATGACAATATTCTTTCCATTTCCATGATTTTTAGCATACTTAATAACTAACAAGTAAACATTGCTTTAAATCACAAAATTTTATTAATAAAACTAAAATATACAAATATAAAAAAAAAATAATTTAAAAATTTTTTCATTCAACTACAAATGCAAAAATCAATTTGTCACATGGTAATAATAACCCGACAATATAAAAATTGCAATTTCCAAGTTATCGAACTACAATATTCAGATTTTATAGCATTGTTGGACAAAATGATTTTTGTATTTTTTATTGATTAATTTGCCTATTAAAAAGGACTTCCGTCAAGTTTTTCAAGTTCAAACGAAAATTATACGAAAAAAGAAAACGGCTTCTTTTCAGAATTCCCGTAGAGAAAAATTTGTTACATTAATTTGTTAATCTTAATTAAAACTTTACACAAATTGTTAGATGTATTTATAAAATTTGTAATATGCTTATGTCCACCTAAATTAGTCGAAATAATAAAGTTAAATTAGATTTAGTTAAGTACAGTTAAAAATATTGCCTATCAATCGTTAATGAGTCAGCATCCATCATTATGGGATATTACAATATCAAGAATATTTAAAACATTAAATTTATGTTCTAAAAATCTAGAAAAAATTAAAAATTCCCTGATTTTGCCATTTTCCTTGAATATTCCATGACTTTTTCAACAAAATCGAAATTCTCTAAATTTTACAGGTTGATCGTTTTGCCTGAACAGACCCTGCCCTGTAAGAAAATCTCATTCAATGTTCGTACATTTTTATTACATTTTTGTATAATATTTTTTCAACACATTATTTGCTTTTCCATGAAATAAATAATTTAACTGTACAATACTAAAAAAAAAGATTTTTATCTTAAAATAGTTATTGAAAAACACATAAAAAATATTTTCAATTATCATGTCCTATATATTATACAAGATTGCACTAACCACATAGCTATGCCAATTATTAACATGATCATAAAATTTTTAAATGCACTCATAAATTTTCCAATAACATTCTAATAGCTTCCATGTATTATTTATTATTCAAAGTTTTACTCGATCACGTCGCTAAAAAATAATAACTACGCTAAAAAATTCTATCTCTTTCGAATTATATTTGGACTAAAATAAATTAACTGACAGTTGCAAAAACATATTCAGAAATAGACGAATTTTGACATTTTACGGTGTTTTTGCACTCTAGATGGTAACATTTTTTTTCTAAGAATAAAAATTATTTTATTTCAAATAGTCAGTACAACTCGTTTTACAAGACAACAGCGTGATTATTTGCACGTCTGTTGTTGTAGTTAGAAATGTGTAGATCTTGGACCTCGTAACTTACACATTGTAAAACAATAAATTGTATATTAGAGAGGGATAGATCGAGCTTTGTGTCTGCAGTAAGAAAGCATTTAATTAAATATTTGTCGTTACTCATTAGAAGAAGTTTTGCTGTGAGTGAGTCTTGGACACGATTTTCCATTTTATTGCAAATTAATTATAGACAAACACTCAATGTTTGCTGAGTGACTTACAATGTCCTTCACACAATTGTATTAAGAATAGATTTATGTTTATTTATTTATATTTATTCTGTAAGGATATTTCTGTCTACAAATTTGACTTCTCAGTTAAATCGATAACAAATAGTCGATTTAAATTTTAATTATGTTTATTTCATTTAGTCTGATCAATGAATTTTTCTTTGTTTTTTGATCATACGTCGATTCAACTGGGAAACTTAACTTTTTTGACTGCTGAAATTTTAAAGGTTTTACTTAAATCTTTTATTTATATGTACTATATCTAAATATGAAGTGTATTCCAACACATCCTGAACTGAATCACTTCCTCAGTAATATTCGAGAGGCATTTGATCATAGTATCGGATGTCGGCTATTCTTACCGATGGTTTTCTATGATTTTCCAGTTGGTTTGCACAAAGTGAATACTGGAATAGTTCCTTATAAAATCAGCCATAGCTGCATACCTTCCCCTTCCCTTCATATGTCCCATTATATTTTTTGACTTATTCTGTACAATTATGTTTAAAAAAAGAATGAATAAAGAATTGAATTGAATTAACATAACCACTTCATCAACGTGCTGTTTTAACTGTCGAGCTGAAAAGTCAGTAGGCTGACACACAGATGGCATTACAAGATAAAAGCCATACGATTTTTTGTTAGTACTAACCTTCAAACGATATATGTATAAATTTCCCAGCTTTCGAGTAATTAATTCGTGAGATATAGTATTTCGAATGAGGCAGCCTTTGTTATTTTCAAAACGATGGACAAAATAGATTTTCATGTATTCATAAAACATTACTTTTTATTGACAATAAACATTGTTGAAGCCAGGATTTCCCTTGATAAACATTATTCGCACTATGCACCAGGAAAATCAACCGTTGAAAAGTGGTTTGCTAAGTTTAAACGAGACGAAATGATCGCCGAAGATGATACACGCAGCGGACGATCGGACGAGGCTATTACCGACAATACATCAAGAAATTCCACTTGAATGGCGGTAAAGTACTGGTGATTGAATAATCTGAAACTCTTAAAGTATCAAAGGAACTTGTAGGTCATATTATACATGAATATTTGGACATGCGAAAATTGTGTGCCAAGTGTGTGCCGCGCGTGTTCACAAATGAAATCAATCAAAAGAACAACTTTGTGATGATTCCGAGTGGTGTTGTTGTGGTTCAATATTTAACCGTAATAAAGCGAAGTTTTTCGTCGACATATTATAATGGATGAAAAATGAATCACTACACTCCGAGTGGACTGGACATGAAGACCCAAAGATGGAAAGATGTAACAGTTGACTGGCAAGGTTATGGCATCGGTATTTTCAGATGCATATGGTATTATATTCATAGATTACCTCAAAAGGTTTTTTGTAGTATTACATAATATTATTGAACCTTTTAAAAGATTAAATTACGAAAAAACGGCCTTATTTGAAAAAGGAAAGAGTGTTGTTTGATCAAGACAATTTGCTGTATCGGAAATCAATGAAAACGATGGCAAAGTGTATGAATTGGACTTCGATTTGTTTTCCTATAGATCGTATTCAACGAATGAGGTTCTCAGTGACTTTTTCTTGTTTATAGATAGATCTCAAACGATTTAGCGGAAAAAAATTAAGAATTAAATTTAAAGGTTATCACCGAACTGAGATCTATTTTTAGGATAAAGAGAACTATAAAAATTTAATCGAAAAATTATATGACCGCTATAAGCGTAGTATTGAATACAAACAATAATTTTTGCCAAAATGATGTATTTTAATATGTTATCCTATGAGCTTTTTTGCTCATGTAATGCGAGATTGACTTTCTGATCAAAACTTACGAAGTCATCAATAACCATCTGGTTGCTTGATTTTATGAAGGTTATTGATTTGATGAATTTATTAACGTCCACAAAATAATTTAAATGAACCTTTTTTTCATGGTTACCGACTATTGCAAAGTACGGACTCCATAAACAACAATCAACTTAAATAAAAATTAACGATTGATAGTAAATAATGAGTTCATTCCATACATTTTTATCTCCTGAACATCCTTAAGGTATAAGGTAATAAATTTATTAGAATCAGACTTTCTAATAAATAATAAGGTAGTTTCAGCATAGTTTAGTCAAACCATTTACTACGTTACAGATATTAGCATTTATAACTATTCTAAATGTAGACAAATTTTGAGTTTGAAAAATATAGAATATTTTTTATTTTTATATCTCGAGAACAAAACGATAAATTGCTTTCTTTTTTTTCTACTTATTCTTAAAACATTTCTTCATATGTTCATACATTTTACAATCCCTGGTTACAACTCCGTGTTATATATTATTTATATACAGGTATATCACGAATTAAATATAATGTCCATATCAAATATAGCCGCGGTCAAAATAAAAAACGCATCTACCTGAACATTCCATGTTTTATAAAATAAAATAATACACGGTTTTTATGATGTAATTTATAAGTTATTCAGTTCAAAATGAAAGTTATACTTAAATAAATAAAATTAAATCTGTTAAAGACCTCAAAACAAAAACGTGTCAGTTCAGATAGGTACGTTTTTTTTGATCGGAACTATATATGCGAATCGTCAGAATATATATATATATATATATATATATATATATATATATATATATATATATATATATATATATATATATATATATATATATATATATATATATATGTATATATTCCGACGATTCGTAATAAGAGAGCAGAGTTAAGTATATATATTTCTGAAACCAATTCGGTGCCTATCATCAAATTTTCAGAGTTGGTTTAAAAGTAATTAATTCTGATGGAAGATTTTAATGTTAATTCCCGGACCTGTTCTAGGTATTATACAATTCATTAAGACAGTTCCAAATGATAAAAAATACAGTCTTAATGATACTAAAACAAGTAAAAGCCGGTAGAAATTAAAAAAAAAATATTTAAATTAAAGTTAAAACCTTAATAAATAATTGAAAAAAACCCCGTTTTGCCCGACTAATTAAAAAGATATTTAATTAAAAAGATGAACTTTTTCAGTAAATTCGGTAGCGTCGATTATCTTTGGTACTAACTGGCAACACTGTAGACCATTAAAAAGAGATAAAAAAATATTTTTTATCTCTTTTTTATGAATTATTTATTAAGGTTTTAACTTTAATTTAAATAGTTTTTTTTTTAAATTTCTACCGGCTAGTTTCGGAGGTATTTACGAAAACGTATCACCCGTCTACCGTTTTGCCATAAAGCCAATGTTAAATATGCCTACTTTTGAAGTAATTTATTTATTTTAATAATCGGGCAACCCCCCTAAAATGTTTAGGATCGGTTTAGATTTAGTTCAACTGCATATAAAAAAAAATTCAAGCCTTTTATTAAAAATTGCTTTGGTGCTCGTACTTCCTTAAAACACCATTAAAATCAATTATTTTATCAGTTTTGCCATTGTTGGATTTAACAATTACGATTAGGACTGAAGTTAAATGTACTTACCATCAACTTTTCTTTATTGAGTCGAATCAGGTCCGAGCCCTTAATATCTTTAGCTTTAAATACATCTGCATATGTGTATAGATTTAATGCGGCCATCCATTCGACAATATTCGAAGAAGTCCATTCTGATATTGGCTGCAACAATAAAATAAAAATGATAGTAATAAGTGTTGATATTATTATTACGATAAGGTGGGGATTTTTGTATCTATCCTCATAATTAAAAAACATGAGGGTATATTAAATTTAGCCTAATGTTTGTAGCGTTAGAATGTATTGAAGAAACTAACACACATTAAGTGAAGAAACACTTAATTAGTCCATTTTCGTCAATCCATGGCCAAGATACTTCAAAAAGAAAATGAAATAGCGCGCAGAAATTTTAATAGAATGTTCTAAACCAAAAAAAAAAATGTGATGTTCTGAGCTCAAAGTTCGCGCCAAAAATAAAATCTGGTTTCACGGCTCCATTACCTAGTAAACGGCAATAGATTTAGAACAAAGAATTTGAAGTAATATTTTTTTTAAATCTTAAAAATAGCCAAAATATAGACATTTAAAATTCTAAATTAAACAAAGAAGGATGTTTGCATAAATGACGTCATGTTCATCTCCATAGTGATTATACTTAAGGTTATTCTACGGTAAGACGTCCTATCAATGCCTATGGTATTTATATACACTTTTCTTCAAAATTCAAGATAAAATGTTAGTATCCACAAACGAGTTGATAATGAATAAAAATGTATTATAAAATTACATTAATATCCAAAAATTTTGTTGTGTGATTTTTCTATAGAAAATAACCGCTTATCATAGAATCAACACCCATAAAACTTTTTTTTGTAAAAAAGAGATGGAAAAAAATATTTAAGAGCTTATAAATTATTCGTTTTTAAATAAATTTTAATTTAATTTTCCAATTTTATTTGATATTGAGTCTAGTTTCACATATTGATGAGTAAAATAGCAATATTTTTTTTTTGCATCTTGCATATTCCAATTATTATTAGAATCTGTAAAGAAAAACCACATTTGCTTGAACTATTTTAATTTTTCGAAAACTATTAGGTTTTCAGGATTTATTGAACTTAGCTTATTTCAAAATCCATCAATTTTGTATGAAGATTCTTTCTATTAAAAACAATTGTTTTCTAAATAAGAATTTATAAATTTTTTAAAATTTTAATTCGGTTATTTTTTCGAAAAAATTTTATATTCAAATTATTATTTTCCTATTAAAAATAAAATATTGTAAACATTTTTATCGTAATACTAAGGGTAATCTTCGGGTAATAGCCGAATGCGGGTGTTGTATATAGTATACATACAATTTTATAAAAACTATTATTAATACTATTAATTTTATATAAAAAAAAATCAATGGCCTGATATATCACTGTTTAATTTTTATCTGACGTTAAACGTTGACGTAAATAAAAATGTCAGCGTGTCAACATTACTAACAAACGATATTACTTGAAATGTTTTAAACAAATTCAATTCAAATGTCCTTTAATTGTTTTAGTATGGGGCCAAATCAATAATATTCCAGAAGAAACAAGGAACTGGGAAAAAATAAGACAACGGAAAATAACTATTCTGGTCCAAACAAATTAGTTTGTCAACCAAAAATGTCAGTCAAAATATATAACGACATTGCTGTGATCAGAAAATATGAACGCTAGAACCCATAGTTTTTAACTAGCAGGGTTGTCAGTAGTAAAAAAAAAAATCGTCCTTTTCAGGCGTTTAAATAGCCAAAAGAAGCCAATTGTAAATATGATATCGCCAAAAAATAGTCAAAAATTTTGATTAACAATTTAGGATTTAAATAAATCTATCTAATAAATAAAACTAGCAAATATTGAAAGTGTTAACAAAATTTTTGTATTGGTGTTCATAGAATCACCTAATAAGTCCATTTCTATATATTCGTCAAGATAACTAAAAACCGAAAAAAGATAGCAAGTTGAAATTTTAGTAACGTATTTTAGATATAAAGACTGAGTTTAAGTTTGTGAATGAGCAAAATTGGTTTTGAATCAAAAAAGATTTTAGATGGTAACAGTTTTTCGTCAAATATTTAGAATCGTCACAAATCGCTCAAATATGACTTCTTAAAAGCTATACATATATAAATACTATACATATTATTATTGTATACGGACAGTTCGGATAACTACTACTGCTAATAGGGAATCAATGATAAATATTATCGTGTTTCGAAATATAAATCTTGTGGTGGACAGCTTTCATCAAATATATCAAATATGATATTTAATATTACTAATATACAATATTTATGACACCATATCTAGTTGTCCGTTCACAACGTCATGTTTCTAAGCACACACTAAAAAAATCCCCACTCTCAATTGAATAAAATCAAACATAACCGGTGCACCACAATCGTACAGGCTAGATGTACGATTGTGTATGAATGTGTATTGTGTGGTACGAACTGATATGTTGACATCAATATTGTATATTAACAATGTTAAGAGCGGGCGCACACCGTAAGATTTTCTGATCAGAAAATCTGATGTTACTTCAGACAAAAATTTTAAGCAAGCACATATCATCGTATACGTACAACGAACCAATGAACTTTCAAATATTTTAAATTCAACATTTTTTTAACTAATAGATGGCCTAACGTAAACGCAACATAACAACGTAAGAGATTCTTATAAGAAATTCTGATGCTAGGCACAAACTATCAGATTTTCTGGTCAGAAAATCTAATGCCTTATGTAAAAATCCTACCGTGTGCGGGGTCTAATATAAGATACATGTTATTTAAGGAAGTACGAGCACCAAGGCAACTTTTGATAAAAGGCTTGATTTTTTTTTAATACAAAGTTTAAATATGTCTAAACAAATTCCAAAAATTTGAAGGAAATTGCCCGATCATTTAAATAAAAAATTAACTTTAAAGTTGAGCAATTTAACATTGGTCTTATGGGGTAACCTTCAAACATTGATACATTTCTGTATTTTTCTCGTAAAACTGTCGGTGAATATTTTTAAAAAACTTATGGATGAAAGTAAATATATTAGTGATAAATTTAATTCAAAAATATTTACACTTGCCCGACTAATTAAAGTGTATTAATTAAAAGAAAAATAAATGCCGCCACTAGCCAATGTTAAATGTATATCTATATATTGAAAAAAATCATATGGTTACTGCGTTCCCCTTACCGCGCTAGAGTCGATACCTATCCCCACACCGCCTGGCGCTCGTACTTCCTTAATTACATCGGATTTTCTAATTATAAATTCTGATCAGAAAATCTGATGGTGTGCGCCCCGCTCTAAATATTGGAACTGTCTACATATGGCGCTATCAAAATTAATATTAGAATATAATTGCTGGCGCCAAGCTTTTTATTATACACCAGCTGTTGACAGTCATCTGTAACCTGTGATAAATTTTGACAGATCTTCAACGGTTTCGATTTTTAACCTATATTAAATTCATTCTTCTTTGATATTATCAACGATAACTACTCATAAAAACAATTATTCTTCAACACGAAATTTAAAAAATATTTAATATTTTGAAGAATTAGTAGAAAAACTAGTAATTTATAATAAAAACCCTTTCAATACATTTTATATTTTTATAATTTTTTTTATATTTGTCATTCTAAAGTATCTCTATCCTGAATAATAACGCTTATTAACTCTATCCTATCCAGAATAATAACGTTTTATCACAAAGGTAAAATTAGTTTTACTATGTGCTATAAATACAGATTACTTTATATTTAATGTCTATAATATAATACATATATAGTTTTTGGAAAAATTAGAAAAAAAATAGAGGTGTAAAAATTTGTATACCTAATTAAGCATTTATTAGATCAGCAATTCCCGCCTGTGATAGATTATAAGAGTTAAATATCAGTTTAACTTTATAATTTTCTTTTCAAAATAATGTAATAATAAATAAAATTTTCATTTACGTTTTTAACTGCCAATGGATTATTCCTTTTTTTTGAGTTTCCGAATTTCTATTATCTAATATTTTTTGAAATTATTTTTCTTATAAATTTCCATTTTTCTATAACCTAATATAACAAATTTTCTATAACAAATGTGTATATATTTGAAATAGCTATCACACAATTGAAAAAAAAATTAGATTATTATTTTCAAAAATTAATTTTGTCAGCTCGGGATTATTAGTTGAAAATGTTTGTTGTCTGCGCCGGTTACAGAGATAGTTCTAATGGAATAATACCTTACTGCTCACCACAACATTCATGATTCGAAAGATGATAGTATTTAACATTGATTCCCTATTAACAATAGTTATTCGAATGGTCTGTATGTATTACTAGCTGTATAGACTGGATATTAAGAGTATTTTATGAATGGTAATGATCAAAAATAGTTCAAATTATATGTCAAGTATCTAAGCAATTAACTCTATTAATTATTACCTTCATTTGTTATAGTTATATATTTTAATTAATCTGTAATGTTAAGAAAAAATCAATAAGGATTTAGGTCGAGAATGCTCAAGTCTGATTCTCTTTCATTTAAATAAGAATTAACTTTATTGTATATTTAGTAAAAGTTAAAACAAAAAAGCTGTTAACAAAGTTTAAAGGCTTCAAAAAAACGATTTTTGCACAAATGTCTTTCCAAACTATCCAAGAATATGTCCCTAAAATTTCAGAAGCAAATTCAAATTATTTTCGGAGTTAGAGAAGAAATAGTGAGGAAGCGTCGAGCAGGTATTTCTATTGTTTGTATTTTACCTATTGTACGTATTCAAAGGGACTAATAGTCCTTCGAGACATTATAAACTATTCGTAGAAGGTCATTATGGAGCCACTGTGTGGCGCATCGCACCTAAACACCTTAACTCAGGCATTAAAATCGTCGAGATTACTGCTTACATCGCTGGAGGAATGTTCAATGAAGGCTACAGTGCAGTATTGAAAACCATGCAGATACTAGACTTGAAAATTTGACAGCAATGCAACAATTTCGCATAGGGAGTCGACAAGGAGCGCGTCTTCTGACAAAACAGTTTTTTGAAGAGTCTGAAGGGCTACTCTATGAACCAGGAATCGCTGATTACCACATTACTGTGGTAAGTTCAACATTATTACGATTTTTTATGTACGAAAACTTTGACGAGCGATTTCACGGTTTTTCATTTTCACGGTTTTTGCTAATTGGCGGGAAAGATAGGAAAAAAATTTAACGTCCTATCGAAATGAGACTAAATTCATTGTATTCAGAATTAAATTCTCTTCTAGATGAACCTAAAAAAAGTTATAATTATCCCACTTTTAAACAATCTAAAGTGAATTTTTTTTTCCAGAAAAATGATTTTTTTTTTTTGAATTTCTCAAAAAAATTTGTTGAATTTCTCACTTTTCTTTGAATTTTCTTGGTTTAATTAGAAGTTGTACTATTGAAAATAACATTTCTTGTTTGTTTGTTTGTTTTTTTTTTTTTTGTTTCAGATGGAAATTGCGACCTGGATGGATCTTTCCCGCCGCACGACACATTCACGTTCGAGGCGCCTTGGCAAAATCCTTGTACCAGACATAATATGTCATGTATTTAAATGAAAAAATTTGAGAAGACTGTAGAAATATATAACAATAAAACCTAAAAGTTTCGTTTCAATCAAATATTTATTTCCTTCCCAAAAAAAAATCCTCCAAAAAATCGATTTTTTGAAGTCTCTAAAGTAGGCTCCCCCCTTAACAAAATCACCGGCTTGAAACTTCATGTTTATTGAAAATTACAAATATAAACGATTTTGATGTTATTTTAAGGTCTTTATCGGATATAATTTTGTTTCTCATCAGATATAATTTTGTTTGTATGATTAAAGAGTATTTTATAATTTAAAAAAAACAAGAAACATACAGGTAGGTAGATGCTTTTTTCTGAAATTGATTGTAATTGAATCAATTTCTGAAATTGATGCTTTTTTCTGAGATTGATTAAAGATTGAATATCTCATGGTCCCAGTGGATTTTTTCGGAATGATAAGCATCAACCTAAAAAATTTTATTACTTTATTATAAGTCTTATAACATTTTTTTCTTCTACAATTCTGACAATTAAATCGTTTTCTTTTAAGAGTCCGTATAATTTTCGATTTCGATCATAAACTTCTAATTGACAGATATTCGTTTTCTACATTATTGTTATAATCAGTCAATAACAAATATAAAATCTATTTTGAACAATACCAAACGTTAAAAAACGGTGTCCATTGTCCGTTAACATGAAAATTGCTATTTTCAGATTGTTGTGAAAATGGACATCGAACTACAAGTTAGACAAAATGTTCCCTTGAAATTGTTATTGGAACGAAGTTCCTTACGGCAGGCTTGGAGGGGATAGGGATTTTGCTGCGCGACCGAACTGAAAAAAATGTGATAGTAAAACCGTAAGAAAAAGTGCGTGGAATAAAACCGTTAAATGAGACGTGCGCAGGCGCGAAAGTCGCATACACAAGCGAGTAGTGTATAATACATTTCTCTTTCTCCCTCTTTCTTTTCGTTCTCTCATCCCTTCTCTTTCTATTACCACTACACCACGACAATGCATAGTATATACTCATGAATAGAAAACCTACATAAAATTGAATTTTTTTTGCAATTTGTGTAGATTCTACATTAGCCGAAGGAACTTCGTTCCTACCTGGTGTCCCACGACACCAAATCATTTTTATTGTAAAATATTACAAAAATAAAAAAGCATGTATTCGTCAGATTTAAGTTGTTAGACTAAGAATAATTAAGACATATAAAAACTTTTGATTCCCAAAAAAATTCGCTTCGCGGATAAGATAAAGTCTCCGGATTGGATGGGTTAATACAATAACTTTATATTTGGCCCAACCTACCTATAGTTCATTTACACACTTTGTAAAACTAAAATTATTTCAGTGTGAATATTTTTTTAAATATTTGATTATAAATTAATGAATTCACGGTCGACTAATAATTTTTTTTACTTAAATAGTTTCAAGCATTAGTTTGTAAAGAAAAGAATAATAATAATTTTTTTTTATGCACTTTAGTTTACTTTAAATGGAATAAAATGGCAATAATTTTCCTGTTCAAAAGAATAGTTTTGTTTAATATTGATATTATCTTAATTTTTTAGACAATAAACTGATATTAATTTAAAGGTTCTCAGTTTTATTCAAAATTTTTATTTGGATATGGCGTCCACTTATGGAAAGGTTATGTTTTATCTCAGCGGTTGCCAAAGCACGACACAATAAAGGCATTAGATGGTTTCTGAAATCAGAAACTAGTATCCGACTGCAATAGAATACGCAAACGTAGCTGAAACTTAGACTTGTTAAAATTTTCCGAATGTGATAAACATGAGTAGCAAATTTATTAAAAATTGGAACACGCTTTCGAAAGTTACAGCAGAACAAACATAAATAGACACATACATACATATAAATATACATTGATCATTCCATGCCAAATCAACGCAATTTAGAAAGAAATTCTATCTCACCATTTGAGATATTCTTAAGATTTGGTATACTAGAACAGGGTCGATAATTTTTAAAACCAAAAAAATAATTACAGTAGGATAAAACCCATTGGAAATGGGAGAGAATATAACAAAAATGAAAGGAAAAATAATTTACGGGCGATCTGTCGGCAAGTGGGAGCGAGTGAGTTTTTAAGGGTAAAACACAGTTTATTTCGATTTTCGACAAAACTACTCCTTTTATATACGCTGTTCTAAATGCTGGTAATTTGATATGCAAATTTTTATAGTACAATTTTCAGTTTGCCCAAAAACAAGTTATTATATTAGAAAATTAAATATAAAGTAATCAGTATTTATAGCTCAGAATAAAAAAATCAATCAAATCAATTTTACCATTTGTACAAGACGTTATTACTAAAGATTACTTTAGAGTATTTCATTGTTTGGGCTATTTTTAATTAGCATTCTAAAATACTATAAATATCCAGTCTAAACAATTATATATACATGCATGTATAATATAATATGTATTGTTATTACCTATATGTGTTTTTTAACCAAATTTGAGCTAAAATTGTGAAGAACTCAAACATTTTACGAAAAGTTTGCGCAAGTTTGTTTCAAAAAAAAAAAACGTGTTTTGTTTTTGAAGTTTTCTTTCATAATGGATTCAATGGACCCTATGGACCGATTTTACTCATTCACGAACTAAAACTCACTTTTTTGTGTTTAGAATACGTCACCAAAATTTCAACTCTTTTTGATTTTGAGTTATCGAATTAGGTGTTTGTATAAACATTTATACCAAAAGTTTGTTAATCCGAAATCAAATAAAAGACTTTTTTTATTTTTATTTTTTTCTAATAAATTACGAAACATAATAATTGATAAAAATTCACATAAGAATTTAATTGATATAATTTAATACGGTTTATAATAAAGTAAATAAAATATGGTATTAATAAAATATTATTTGACTAGTACTCAACTGTCACTAGATAATACCAACTTTAAATGATTTTCAAAACATAACACTGAACTGTCAACTTTATTTTTTATATCGTGAATTCTTTATTTTTGTTTTTTTAATTTTAATATAAATAAATTATTTCGTTAGAAAATAAATTTAATATTATAAAAAATAATTTTTATATTTATTAATGTTCAATATCCTTTGGTTGTTATACATTATTTATAAGTGTATTAAAAACGCTAGTTACTATTTGAAATTGGCGCGCTTTAACGGAGCCACCATTTTTTCCCTAGTAAATATAGAGGAGAGAGATAGAAGCCACATGTCAATATTGAAAAATTAATTACATGGAAAGTACGTGGTAAATTATTCTGCAATTTTCTCAGTGTATATTTGGGATATAGTCAAGTTTTTTTTGTGGGGTCAACTTTGCCAATTTTCTACAAACCTTCCATTTCCGGTATAATTTAACAAGGACACTCATAAGAGCTCGTGTATTTTTGCTAAACTTTCATTAATTATATCTCTTAAACGGTGTTGTAAAAAAATTTGATTCTTTTCTATAGGTGCATTTAATTATAATTTTTCGAATTATACAAAAAAATATTGGGTTAACTTTAAGTCATTTGTGTATCAAACTAACTTAAAACAGTAGCTACTAAATTTATTTAAATACAGATGGCCAACATGAGTATTTATTTTTTGTTAAATAATTTCTATTGGAATTAACTAAAATCGTAAATATTACACTTGGATGATAAGTGATGTTTATGCGGTCTGTAATCCATATATGGTTTTTGTTTGTACCTCACCGATATATTCAAATGGGATTGGCCGTGCTGTGTAAATTTAGAACACAAACAAATAGACTCAATAAAGAGACTTTATTACCGATTGGCCCACAAACAGATCAGTTATACTGTTTCACGTTGGGAGATTAGATCTTACACTTTTCACTTGATAAAGTTATCATCCCTTTGTTGAGAGGTAGTGAGACATAATCAATATGGGAGTTTGATTTGAGCACATTCCTATGAAATTTGTAAGAAAATTTTTAATAATTACAATTACACAAGTTAAAATTTACATTTAAAAAACCACATGTTAAAAATTCCATTTTTTGCTTGTATTTTCATTTTTCTTAAACTGAACACCTCAAAAAGATTAAACTTATAGATCTATTTTTGACTCTTAGATAAAATACTAATTTTTAAGCTATACAATTGAGACGAAGAGATTATTTTCAGTATAACTTCTTTAGTTCACGAATTAACAACTTCAACGACAACTCGTTTTGAATGACTTTTAACGTAATTTAAAAAAAGGTTCACAGACTTTTTTGTTATTCCACGTTAAAATCCAATATTTCAAATGTGACTTGAACTAAATGCAACGTGTTGTTATTTAGTTAATATTGCATTTATAGAAATGAAAAACAAAAATTATACAATTTTTTATAAAAGCTTCATTTTTTTGTTTTTTTACTCACATATTTTTTGATAAAATGAATGGTTTTCGAAATATTCATGCATTTTCTAGTGTTATGCAATATTTTATTCTTCAAAATAGTTGTTTTATCGATTTCAGTTAATTTCACCCCGCTTTCGCGGAAATTTTTAATAGGTAAAAACTTTTAGTATAAGCCATTATTTGGAGAATTTAAAAAAAAAAAAAACAAAATTAAATTAATAATTTAATTCCAGTCACTGGTAGTTTTATTATTCACTGGTTGCAATATAGATTTTGAAATTCAACGTGGTCTGTTGTAAAACTACTTTTTTCAAATTGCAATATGGTAAATAAAAATTATTTTGAAAAAAATTAGGGCATAAAAAACAATTTATAAACAAGCAAGAGATAGGTAGATAAAATTAAGTTAAAAATAGAAGTTTAAATTTTATTTAAAGAGGTTAAGATAAGATCAACATAATAATTTAATAAAATGTGATTTTAGTTTACACAACAAGATGTCACTAGTAAGTTAAAAAAAATATTAAAAATTGAACTTAAAAAATAAAATTTTTATGACAAAAACCAATATATTAATGAAGAATATTTTATAATAAAATACTCATAATGGCATTGAAAGCCTTGACTGGTATTCGTTGATTTGGTTATTAAAAAAAAAAAAAAAAAAAAACTGGCAAACACGAATCGACTGCTCTGTGATCACTATACTCCATGTGTTTGGAATTATTAAATATGTGTTGTTCAAAGAATATTATACCTGATTCTGAGAACACTCCTCTAGAGACTTGTTTGTCCGTCATAGAGGTTCACTTTAGACTGCTTTGTGTGTGTATTTAGGGTGAGCATACCATTAGATGGACAAACCATTCAGATTGATGAAATATTCGTTGATAGTAAGAATATTAATAAAGTACTATCAGTTGGTTTTGGTTTTAAGGCTTACCCATTTTAGGAAAAATTCACTAACAATTTGATATTATCATTCATTTTATGAAAAATTATACAATTATTGCTTATAATTTACTCAATAACCACAGTTAAACCTAGGCGAGAGGAAATCGATAAGTGAGAAAAGTAAAATGGGAAAAATTGTCAAATCCCATTATTTTAAAAGAGTAATTATTCTCTCGGACACATCTGTGGTACATTATACAGTGTTCAGAACTGTACCAAACTGTAGCAGCTGTTTGTACATCTTAAATACAACAAAAAAAAAACACGTAGCCTAGGTGCGACCCGTAAGATCCACACGACTAACTTACAAATGAGGTAAATAAAAAACAATTATTTGTTTATTATTACAAACATAAGTATTTTTTGTCTTTTTTGAATTTTTATATTCTCAACAAAAAATGACTGAGCCGATTTGGTTGAAAACTAGGCAATTTAAAAATTTTAATAATTAATATAAAAATATTGATCAATATTTTTAAACGTTATAGTTTTAATTTGACAGCATATAGATAACGGACGTACTAAATAACAATGTATTAAAGAGAGCACAGTTTATCATCTAAGAAAATTCTATCAAAATTAGAATTATATCACTATTTTACGGTGTTGACTACAATTTATACGTTATAACAATTAGTGTATGAAAATAAATTGAATTTATAAAAAAGAAAAAAATCAAATCATACTCCTAAATATTCGTAATGTATTCTAAACTAATTTAGTCATAAGTTACAAATTAAAAAAATCGATAATATTTTCCTGTTTGAAATTGAGTTCGTCTACATGTTAACACAAAAGTTGTTATAAAAGATTTAAAATATTGATAATTTCACTTAAAAATGCGTTCGCTTTTTTATTTTATTTTAATATTCTAAGTTACTTCACAATATATTGAAATAAAATAGTGATAATGTAATATTTTGAGCAAAAATTACAGATATTTCGAAGTTTGACGACCTGCATGTAATATAATTTTTTTAAGTATACTTTCTTATTAAGTTAAACACATCTTTCAAAATATATAAAGAAAATCAGGTTTTTATCTATTTTTGCGTTATTCTCTAGCGGAAATAAGACCTTGTCGATATCCTTGCTGTTCAAAAGCACTATTATGCTCAACTACGGTATAATGAATGTGTGTAATATTACTATTGAAACATATAAACCAATCACGATAAAGAGAGGTGACCTTTATTTTCTTCCTTATGAAAAGAGTGTGTCTATATGAGTAGAGTGTACTGAGCTACTAATTATACTCGCCATACATAATATGTCACAGTATATGAATTTTAGTCTAAAGTTTCTAACGCTACCTGATATAGACCGCACAAAGAAAATTTTGGTATAGGTGTTCATAGAAACACCTAATTAATCTATTTCCTGTGGTCCATCCAGCCCGTCATTACGATAACTCAAAAATAAAAAGATTTTCCGAGCTGAAATTTTGGTGACGTATTCTAACATAAAGACTGAGTTTAAGTTCGTAAATGAGCAAAATCGGTCGACTGGGTGTCCAATGGATTCTTGACTGAACTTTTAAAGTATAAAACATAGAATATCAAATACAAAAATGTTTATTTTTTGGAAACAAACAACTTTTGTTTGAAACATTTTTTCGTAAAATATTTCGAGTTCTTCACAATTTTGGGTAATAAATTCACATAAGTAATAACAATACATATAATTACTATACATGGATACATATAATAACTGGCTAGACTGAATATTTATAATATTTCATGTTAATTAATAATTGTCCAAACAATTAAATTCAATCATATGTCGAGTATCTAAACAAGTAATTCAGTTGTCTTTACATATTATTATTATTATTATTATTAATAGTTGACTTTATTAAATATTTAAGTTTGCTTTATGAATAGTTAGATCCATCTATTGGATAGTTCACCCTAAGAACAAAAAAAAAAAGTAAATAATTTTTTGTTTCATATATATATTAAATTAACATATGTAATATTCCATCTTTATTTTATTTAAATAAATTATACAAATTGTATTCACTCTTACTAATATTTAAACACATGCATAGTACAATATTCAGTATTTCTCTGAACACCACGTGAATTTTAATATACATTTTTATTTTTTCAAAAATTGATCAAAGGCTATTTATATTTTTAAAGAAATTTTTTCTATAACTAAAATTTTCCCATTCAATTTGTGTTTATTAAAAAAAGGAATATAAATGCACATTTATTGAAAAATTTGTTATTGTTTTTGCTTCAGCAATAATATATAATGTGTGTTATTCGAATTCGAGCGCGGATATGAACTATCGCAAGTGATTTGCGAATAATTAATATTATTAAAATATTAATGATCCTCAAAGTGAACAATATTCGATTTTTAAACATGAAGTTACGTTCCAATTCATTAATATTTTAATAAATTTTAAGATAGTTGGAAAATTTAAATTGGGTTTTTGAGGAGAAAGTTTTTCCGCTGAAATGGGGCTCGTAATAGAGGGATCTTAAAAATCCAAAATTACACCTTGATAATTTCTACAGGTAGGTTTCAGTCCTTCTTTCAAGACTTAAATAGGATCGCAAGTTTTTTTCGTAAAATCAATTTGACACACAAAATTAACCCGTTATTTCAAAAAGTATTCCACCGTTAAGTTATAGCAGTTTTTTTAAGTTAACAAATATTTAATTAAACAAAAACTGTTCAATCTTTGATAACGAACAGTGAAAATTCTTAAGAGGGTTGTGTCACTTGTGACAATCATTTTAATTAGTTCTTAAAATTTTTTTCTTGTGAAACTAATTTTTTTAAATATTTTAAATGAAAATTCAATCAAAATTTAACAGAACATTCCCACCAGAACAAGTGACTTGAGTAGTCAAGAAAATGAGATTGGGTTATTGAGATAGAATTATTGACAATTTTTATAATATGGTGTTTGACTGATTCTAAATTTGCTATATTTCACATCATAATGTGAAACTTGAGTCTATTTCATAACAAAACTCTATAACTCAATTAACATTGATTCAAAAACAAAGCAATAAGCTATCAAAAATTATTTTCCACCTTTCTGTTGAAAACGATGTATGTTATAACATGTAATTTATATGAAGGTATTAACAAGTGACTTCATAAGCAAGTATTTCTCTATTTGTTTAATCAGTAATTTTGAGTGTCCATATCTTGCTTATTTTAAAAGATTTTTAAAAAATAACTTCAGATCTATGTTCGTGAATATCAACAAAAAAAAAGCATAAACTTTAATGAAATAATAAATTGAAAACAATATACGATAAGAAGTACAGCCATTTTTGTAAAAATAAATTTCCTCCTTTCTATTCGCACTTTAAAAACTAATTTTTGTCAACTTAACAAGAGATAAAATTTATAGTGAATAAGATTTTACACAAAATACATTATTTATTCCCTGTATTATCCACATAGTTTTACATAATGATAATATATTTAAAAGTAGATGGGAATATTGTCGCCAACATGTAGAGATAGGGAATATATTTCCATCTCGATTGAGTTCTCATAAAAGGCACTAACGCGCATGTGCCAAATATTTAATTAACAGACCTATAGTAACCCTGTACTTATAAACAACTATGACATGGACATGATGATATGGAAAAAAGACAATGGTGCTAAGAAGTGATGAGAAAAATTTTACAAAATTAAAGTTTGAAAGAAACTTTTATAAGTAAAATTAAAAGAATGCTAGATCAAAAAGTTTTCAAATCATTTTTTTAATATTCTATTCTTCAGGATGCCATTTAGATTTTTACCTTTTTCAACATTTGTATGTCTAGAATTCTTAAAAATATTTTTCAAAGAGTTAATATACGAGTGTACGTAAATATAAGTACTTACGCTAGATTATTAATGTATAACTTATTTGCGGACATTGCACATAGTATTATAATATATGTACAACAATGTGGTAGTACCTATATAGCTATGCAAGTCTGTGAATTTATATCACATTTTTACACAGATGCGCATATCATAGGAGTTTTCTTTCTGAATTTATTGGCGACATCTAAATTCTATACGCAGATCACGATATGAAATTATGTTGTATTATCTATAATTTTACCAAGTAAAAAATTCGCTTAATTTACTATTACCAGTTTTTCACTAAATAATTAATTCTACCTATAATCGATTTTTGCTTATCATACAGGAAATTTGTAATATAGCGGTTTAGTACTGTTTACATTAGTGATAAAAAAACCGATTTTTTTTTATATTTACTATTTTTATTCGGGTGATCCAGAAAAAGGGAAATTTTGTTTGTTTGTTTTCAGATTTCTCAATTGTATGTATAAATCAATTCATTTTATATTAGATTTTAAAGAAATAATATTTTTATATTCTTGTATACTAGATGTACACGTGGCTTCGGTCCTCTTGAATAAAGCTTGTGACAATAATAAATAATATATCAGTAAAAAATAATATACGAACTTTTATGACTCTATAATTTTTTGTACAAAAAATACATAAATTTTTCAAGTTTACTTCTTCAAATAGGAGCTTTTTTTCGTTACATTGGTCTCCACAAAATGGTATTCACCTTAATAGCCAATTCGGAATATTGGTGAAACAATTTTGGTAAACAAATCAATAGTTTCTACGATTCTACATAGAAAAAAGATAAGATAATTATTTTGTAGATTGTCTTTTTAACACAAAAATGGGACTCCATAATATCTATCTAGATACCATATTTATTATATCTATAATATAGTAAATATTGTATCCTTTTCAATTTTCGCGCATAAATAATTGAAAAAATAAAAATCCAAATGTTATAAAATTTTGTATGCACAATCTTGACATGAAAACGGAGAGCATGTATTTTTCCCGAAAAATTTTACTTAAGTCAAAAATATAAATTTCATTTCATAATAAGAATAAAAAAATTCAAAATATATTACATCAGAGATTGTCTTTATTTATTATACAGGTCTAATTTTTTGTTAATAATAATGTTGCCGAATCAAGTTTTGGTCTCTTGTTTTTAAGCTTTCCTCCCTTCATTGCGATGTAATTTTTTTAAATAATTATTTTTGTAAAATGAAAGTATAATATTTTAAAACTTTAGACTAAAATTAATATGCTCTGACATACATATTCTATATATGTCGATTATAAACAGTCTAGTTAAAGTACAAAATCATCTAGTTAAAACACAATTAATGGATAAAATAATCGGATAACCTTAAATTTTATATTTAAAGAGAGAGAAAAAAATTACCACTCCAAACATTTATATTGGAAATATTTGTTTTATGTACAGTAGAAATATAGACCTTGGTTTAGTTTATTCCATTAAAATAATTGCTAAAATTTTAAATAAGAATTATTAATTTTTTTTTAAATAAATAAAATTATTATAGAATTCAGATTATAATTTTTTTTTTGTACAAGCAATATTATAAAATAGTAAAATATCATAGAATGAAGCAAAATCCAAAGAATATATTGTATTTTCAGGAATGTATTTACGACACATGTTTTCATGAAACGAAAATCCAATCGAAATTTTAAATGTTACTTAGAAATTTTGTGCTGAAATTTCAGGGCAAAAGTTTTTATCTTTTGACTTGTAGAAAGCTACATAGAAAAAGTTTTAAAACGATAAATTTAATTCTTTATAGTACTAATAGTACCAATGAAACGAAAACTACAGGCTTTAATTCAGTCTAAAAAACCGTTATCCAAAAATAACGACTCTAAAAAATGAAAAATAGAAAAATTTGGTTTGTCTCCAAAACGTTTAAAATCAATTCAGCACCAATTGTGGATATGTAAATAATATTTGTATTTACATGAAATTCCAAAAAATAAAGCTCAACACAATTAATTACATTTTTTGTTGCACTTAAGGCAGTCGTCAAAGAAAATTATGCTTTACAATTGTGAGGTACAATAAATTTTCTATAGATACGATGCATCAAATTGTTTTCTTTCGTTTCTATGGTTACGTAATACTACTTAATCAATCAAATGATATATAAGTCTGTGAATGGTGGGTGCATGATTTAACATAAGAAATTTCAGAAAATTTACAAATTTAAGGGAAAAATTATTTATATTTGCAATGAATAATAATTAATAAAGAAATTTCTTCGATTATTCTAACAATTTTCAATCCAATAACTACAAGTAAATATCATTTTTTGTAATTATTCAATAATTTTTTTTTGACATTATTTCAAACAATTGAACAAATAATTATAGCTTCCAAAATGTGAATGTTTTCTTATAGTAACTCGGTCGCATGAATCGATTATAAAGTCCATTCTGAAGTACTATACACGGTATGGATGTAAATTACCACGTTTAATTCGTTATAGCAAATTTAATAATTCCAAAAATATTATTTAAAAAAATGATTTAATATATAGTGTCAATTCTTTCAGTCTCATAATTTAATAACTAAACATTTTCAACAAAATAAAAATTGCCCTATAACAAATACTGTCACATCATTGACAGATAAACTACGTAATTTGTTGGCAACTAAAAATATTACTGGAGTCGGTATTTATACTTACATTATCGGCGCCGGCCTTGGAGGAATTGCTTTTTTTTGTGTATATTTGTGGCTTGGTTGTGTCGATTATTATTTTAAATCATATCAGTAGTACAAACTAACACATGCATGGATACAATGTAATTAATATGCAATATGCCTGGATATTTTTCGCAATATAGGCAAAACACGTAGTTGATATTAATTAAGCATAAATTAAATCGGAAAATATAAAATTATAGTTTTATAAAATAAGGTAGGTATTTTCAAGAACTATTTTTAATGTTCACGATTAAAACGAAATGTTTTTTTAAATAATTTTGGACGGGGGGAGGGTTACTTTTCGGTCTGAAAATTGCAATATTAAAAAAAAAAATTTGAATCGATAAAGCAACAAATTTTAAGCAGTTTTTTTTTCTTGCAAATATTAATACTTTTTTATGTGTTTAGGTAAATATAATAAATATTTCGAAAAGCACTTCGAAAACATTCGATTGTTTCTTTCAGCAATAACGTTCTTAATTTTGAAGTAACCCAATCGTATTAAAATTATTTTTTACGGGAAATTTTAAGAATTAATGTAAAACTGCCTTCAATCCTAAATTTTTCAAAATGAATTAATAATTTTGAAGCTTTGCGAATTTGTTCGAAAAATTATTCGTCCTATATGAATAAGGAAAACTTACGACAGGATAAAAATTATATAATAGAAAATATAAGTGAAGAGTGAAGATGACAATTAATAGTGTTTATTGTATAAATATTCGAAATATGGTTGAGTTCCTAATGAATATTTTTAATTACCAAGATGAATCAAATACACAAAATAAGTACACACGTTTTAAGGATTTATTACATAGTTAATACACAATATAATTATGAATTAATTTCATCTGAAATTAGAGCAATATAATCAATTATGAGAAAATGTTTCAAACAAGTTAAAAAATGGATCATGAATAATCGATCATCCATGGAACCGAATTGACCGATTTTGCTCATTCATGAACTTAATGACAGGAATACAAAAATGAATTAAGTTTTTCTATGAACACTCACATAAAATTTTTATTTTTTATCTTCAATATTTTCTAATTTTGCAAAATTTAAACTAAATTTAATATAGATAATTTTATATATTCATATATAAATGGGGTGGCATAAAAACCGTTAGTAGAAGCCAAGTAAATTGAATTAAAAAAATAAATTTTTATTTTGTTTTTCAATCTTAAATCGCTTTTAGCACAAAAACGATCCATTTTTTGATAAAGCACATGAGTGCAAAAGTTTTTATTTTTGTTCAGTAGTTATACGAAAACAATCATTGAAATCAGCCCATAGTTCATTAAATTGGGAGGACGAATTATAAAAATAAATAATTAATTGATAGGTGGTATACAAAGATAAATGATATCAAAGTTTTTAATATATTTGAAAATAAAATATTTAGATGGGACAGAGGATATTGAAGAAAATGATCAATGATCGAAGATTGTGGCGCTATATAAAAAATTGTTAACGTGCCAAATAATCAATATTGTAATACGTTAATCGATACAATTTTAGAATAAAGTAATAAAAATATTTTTAGGTTATACTACAGTCATTTTAGAATACTTTTTAAATTGTCAACAAACTTTTTCAATCGGGTAGAGTGCAATAAAACAAGTTATCAAATGTCTAAAAAAGTAGTAGCGTGATTTATTCGAAGCAATTGTGTCTACATACTGCATGAAAAAAATGCAATTATTTCAGTTAATAAAATTTTTTCGAAGATTGTCTTTACGTAAAGACCAAAAAGAGTCGAAAAATTTAAAAGGCAGTTTTTAACTTTAAGTAACTATGTTTTTAACAAAATTGAATATTTGACACTGATATAATTCGCACACGGCTTGATTTTCGTGATTTGAAATCATACATGTGATTAAAAAATCATTGTACAAATCCTACGTTCTTAAAATCACATGGACAACTTTTTTTTATTCTTGTTTATACTATCATATAAATCAATGTTTATGACAAAGATAGAGAGTTAAATAATGTTATTTTTAATATTTAAAAATAAAAACATGTCAATGCTTGTTTATATACAAACAAAAAAAAAAAGGTTAGATTCATGTCCTGAACCATATAGAACAGGCTTAATAGCTGCATCTTATATAGCAGATCATAAATTTTTTTAAATACGTACATATGCTTAAAAGAAAAGGAATGAGGAGTAGCGAGTATTAAGTAAATGCTTATAATATCCCGCAATATTTATATCTTATAATGCTATACTTTTATCACATATATGGTATTGTTGCAACTGTTGTGTCGTATACGGATAGACATTACTTTCCATAAGAAAATTACATGTAGGAAATCGCACTGTGTAAGATATGCATAATCAAATACTGAAATCGTAAGAATTCCATCATGATGCGACAACAATCGTATGTAATTTTACATTCGTAAGCAACGTTGTCAAATACATAAGAGCTTTCACCTATTGTTTTACTCAGTTAAATGCACAACCCAAAAAATTTCTAGACATAATTATTGTGTGTGGATAGCAAAAAGGGAAAAACCTCTTTCTCTGTATACTACTCTTAATTGTTGTAGCAACGTTGCAATAGATACAACATTCCTTAATTATGGCAGTAATGACGTTCTGCAAGAGTTTATAAACTTATTTTCTTATAACACTTTTCAAGCGTCAATATTATTTGTATTCATTTCAATAACAGAGTAAATAAACAGAAATGAACTTTAGATTTATTTTATAAAATTAAGCCAATACATCTATATATATTATATATATATATATATATATATATATATATATATATATATATATATATATATATATATATATATATATATATATAAAACAAAAAACTTGTATGAACATTTTTCTTGTAGGAAAATGTTCATACAAGTTTTTTGTTTTTTTTAACCAAACAATTTTTTTCGAAACTTTATTTATGGTTAAGTTTGGTCATGGATCTATTGAGCCCAATGTACTGATTTTGCTCATTTACAAACTTAAGATCTAGAATATGACATCAAAATTAGCTGCCTCGTTTCGCTTTTGAGTTATCATGATGACAAACGGGTTAATACTAGACTAAAATGGGTTAATACTAATATACTCTGACTTATTCTAAATATGGAGTATAAAAATGATTCAAAAATTGTATACCAATTTGTAAGAAAAATGCGTATTTCAAAATTATATTATATATTACTTATTACTTGATGTATTTCATCCTTTAAGAGACTGTATATACATATTTTGTTATTAGAAAACAAACAATGTATTACCCCTTCTTCAAAAAACGTTAAAAAGTCGGAGCAACTTCTGTTGCTCCGTGTGCGAATAAAATGCTGTGATATCGCCGATATCAGCGATTTCACTCAAATCACCTCATGTGCGATGTGCCTTAGTGTGCTACAGTATAAAACAAATAATAGCAAAAACTGAATTCTTTTTAAAGTTTGTATTTTTTTAGGGATGTGAAAAAAATTAATTTATAAATTCGAAAAATCTATTTTACTTAGTTAATACATAGTGATCGATTTCTTTAAATTGGGACATTAAAGAATTGTTTAATAACCGATTTTTTTTTTTAAATCCCCTCTCTAATTATCATATTTGAATTTTTTTCCTATTTGAACAAACTATTTTATAAAATATAACTTAAGTTCGACCGGTAAAATTCAATTTGAGAATATGGATAATATTCAGTGGAAAATTGCAGATAGAAACAAATTATATGGAAAAAAAAAACAAACAAATTGTTTTGCAACTATAAAACCTTTGTGCATAAAAACATATTCAATTTTTATGTTATATTTTTTTCTTTTTGAAATGTGAAAAAAATTAATTCGATTTATAAATTGAAAAGAATTCAATTTCCTTGAATTGAAACATTAGCCAATTTTTTTTTTAAAATCACATTTCACAATATGGAACCGGACTGAATTTTTTTATTACGTCAATTGAAATTATTCTTTGCCTTTGCTTCTTTAAATAAGCAAAATTTCTAATTAAACAAAGAGAGAATTAAATCCATATAAATTACATGTTAGACATCGTTTTCATGAAAAGATAGAAAATAATATAATCTTTGATAATGTTTGTTTTTCTAATTTTAATTTAATTTTCAATTTTTGTTATGATATTTAGTCTAGTTTCACATTTTGATGTGAAATATAGCAACTTTGGAATCAGTCCGGTACCGTATTATGATCACCAGTATTCTATTACGCAGAATGTTATATAAAGTATAACTAGAGATTGATGAAACAATACTAGTGGAAAAATCATTTACTAAAATGGAAAAAGCGATAACCAAAAACATATCCCAAATTTTTGACATATGACAACATTACTCAACTCTATTATATGAATTTATGGCAGTTTATACATTCGGAAAATTGTCAAAAATCCGTCTAAATTTGAAAAATTAATTGGTTATACTACGGAAATTTGACTATTGATCCCATCTTTAACAGAATTTACTATTTCATTTAATGTATATTACTGGGCAACAACAAAAATGTGCACCGCTATGAATTTTTCATTATTATTTAAAGTTAACAACTTTTATGGAATTTGATGTTTGAGTCAGATTAAAATCCAGTTCTTACTATAATAAAAACAAGTGAAGATAACAACTTACAGACTTAATTGTTTAAATACTCGACATATGATTGAATTTAATTGTTTGGAAAATGTGGAGAACTCAAAAAGAAACATTTTTCGTACTTGAACTATTCTTTTATAGTTTAAAAGTTGGATTAAGGATCCATTGGATCCAATAAACCGATTTTGCTCACTCACGAACTTAAGTCACTTTTTATGTTAAAAATAAGACACCAAAATTTCAGCACACAAATCGTGTATTTTTTTATATTAAATAGGTATGAAATTTTCAGATGTCTCATTTTTCCGAAATTCTTATCAGAAAGGATGTCAAATCGGTGGAGATTTTCCTCAAAACGAAAAGATTTTTCGAATGTAATAAGCATCAAAATCGGACAACGAATTCGAAAGTTACAGATGAACGGACAGACAGTCAATTGCAAAAAACGCACCGTACTTAATGTTTGTTTACAATTAAAGAATTTACACGATTTTTATGTTATATAATTTTTTTAAAATGAACGTTTTAATTTACAAAATTATATCCGACAGAAGATCTTAAAACCACATCAAAATAGATTTTGTAATTTTAAATAGACATGAACATTCAAACCGATGTATTTTTGTCTATACATAGATAGACATGTACAAAATAAATGCAATACAACGAGGTGTCTACTCTATCTTGAGAACTAAATTACCTGACTTTTCCAGATTTTCTAAACACTGATTTGAATTTTTACAGATCATTATTTATATGACCTTTTATAATTCAAAGATATTAAATAAAATAAACTATTGAAAAATATTAAAACAACATCTAAATTTAAGTGATTTTGGAACGGCCATATCCGGCCTTTAGATTTGAATTCTTGCAAAAAATAATTTTTTATAGATAAAATGTTTGTGCAATACCAGAAATAAATTACGAGAGAAATACTTTTTTTTTTTGTTTAACTTCAGTTGTATTTTATTTTTCTTTTTTCATATGTCAAAATTTAGCTAAAATGACTTTTATTGAGACAAGTTGTCGGAAACTGAATAACCAGATACTCAAAACTGAAGAAAAAAAAATTGTTTGGCCTTCAATAAAAATTTTAAAAAAGTGATAAGCAGTTTTTTTGGAAAAGAATAGAAATAGCTCACTGTAATTGATAACATTTTCAAAGAGCAAATTTATCTTTTATCAATATTACACCCTTTTTAAATAATTGAAAACTCCGATACTTTTTACACAAAATTAAAATTCCCTGACAAGTAGACGTCCTGTGTAAAATCGTATACAGTTTTAACATCGGACCTCACTTCTATTTGTGTATTTTTTTTTAAGCTTAAATGACCGTAGTATTATTATTCATGTTTACAGAGTATTATAAAATGTGTTCGTGTGACATGAGCATTATAAATAAACATAAACATAATCTGCACCATATCAAGACAGAAATATTTGATCCGTTTCTCTTGTCTAAGCTACTTGATACAAAAAAAAAAAACACACACACACACTTCAATGTCTTGAGATAGTGATAAGACATTTTTATAATTTTTAGTGTTGTATCTATCTGTGTTGCGAATCATTTCGAAAGTTATTATTTAAACGGGAAAACTTTTGCTTGCGATGATTTGATAATAAAAACTCTTGAAGCGCCTTTACACTTCACGAACATATTTATATATATATATATATATATATATATATATATATATATATATATATATATATATATATATATAAACAGCTAAGATATGAACGTTTAAAATTATTAATTAAACAAGGGGGGAAATTTGCATAAATGACGTTATACATGTTCATCTCCATAGTGATTAAACTAAGGGTCATTCTACGATAAGAGTCCCATGGCACTAATATACACTTTCTTTCAAAATTTAATATAAATAATGTTAGTATGCACAAACAAGTTGATTGTGAATAAAAAAAAATTTATCTATAGTAACTGATCGCTTATTATAAAATCATCCATAAAATTTTAATTTAGAATTTTGTTTGGTATTCTAGGTTTCACATTTTGATGGATAAAGTGATTTATTTTATTGCATCTTCCCAATTATCTAAATCTTATAAAACTTAGATTAAACAATCTAAAGGAATGTTGATAATCCTCGTGACTCAGTTACGAGGGAGGGGGCTTCTTTCAAATTTATTATTATAGTGTTAGAAAATGTAGATTGACAAATTAGCGTGCAATTGTAAATGTACCTTACGCTTATTGTTGGTACTAAAATCCATTGGTTCACTTAACCAAATTATAACAAATATTCAAAGATAAATTAAATATTCCGGAAATTGCTCAAATCAAACTATATGAAGAGAATTTCAATACATTCGGATATATTATCAATAAACACAATGATTTTTTATAAAAAATTCATATTACTTAAGGAAGTACGAGCGCCAGGCGGGGTGGGGATAGGTATCGACTCTAGCGCGATAAGGGGAACGCAGTAACCATATGATTTTTTTCAATATATAGATATACATTTAACATTGGCTAGTGGCGGCATTTATTTTTCTTTTAATTAATACACTTTAATTAGTCGGGCAATTGTAAATGTTTTTGAATTAAATTTATCACTAATATATTTACTTTCATCCATAAGTTTTTAAAAATATTCACCGACAGTTTTACGAGAAAAATACAGAAATGTATCAATGTTTGAAGGTTACCCCATAAGACCAATGTTAAATTGCTCAACTTTAGAGTTAATTATTTATTTAAATGATCGGGCAGTCTCCTTCAAATTTTTGGAATTTGTTTAGACATATTTAAACTTTGTATTAAAAAAAAATCAAGCCTTTTATCAAAAGTTGCCTTGGTGCTCGTACTTCCTTAATTACGAAATATGTATAGTTGGCAACAATAAAAATGCGGCGCACTAATTACTTCATGGCACTGTCTCCATGACCGACCGGTGGCGGTAACGTGTATTTTCTAATAATAATGCTGGCGCCGGAAAAATTAATATTCGAATATGATTGTCGGCGCCGAACATTTTATTAATAACCGGCTGTTAATAGACATCGGTAATCTGTGATAGCGTTAATTTTGACAGATCTACAACGGTTCCGATTTTTAACCTATATTTAATTGATTGTTCTTTGATATTATCAATGATAACGACTCATAAAATAAATTATTCTTCAACATGAAATTTAAAATTGAACAAAAATTTAACATTTTGAAGAATTAGTAGAAAAACTAGTAATTTATAATAAAAACACATTCAATGAATTTTAGATGACTGCTTTAATTTTTGTATAAAATCCATAATGATAATATAAATAAGCTATAAGTTTTAAAAAATTACACTGGAATAATTTTTTATTACTTTAGATATTTATTACTCTAAAGTATACTAATCTTGAATAATACCGTTTTATCCCAATGGTAAAATTAATTTTAGTATTCTGTAACAATAAAATTAGAGCACTTTATAATTATTTCTTGTAACATAATATGTTGTTTTTGGAAAAACTAAAAATAGTGCTGTAAAAATTTGCAATATCCGCCGTATGCAGTTTAACTTTATATTTTTCTAATCAAAATTAATGTAATTTCATTTACGTTTTTTTTTTTAACTGTCAATGGTTTAATTTTTAGGAGTTTTCGAATTCCTGTTATCCTAATATTCTTCTAAAAAAGTATTTTTCTTATAAATTTCCAATTTTGCTATAACCTTATTATAGCTGTTAAATTTTTCTCCTATTTCAAATCTCCACGATATATTTAAATTTTCAAAATTAAACAAAAACTATTCAAATTATTAATAGGGTTAAAAAACAAACGATATGCACCTTAGGTTTAACTATAAACATTAAAACCATGGTTGTGTGTATAAATCAAATGTGTATATTATAAATACATTTGAACTAACGTCAACACATTATTGAAAAAACAACTAATAGCCGACTATTAATAAAATAAACAGGCGCCAGCTATTATATTCGAAAATTAATTTTGCTGATGCCGGCATTAAAAGTATTCGTTGTCGGCACGGTTACGTAGATACTTCTATTATTTCATACCTATTTAAAACTTTAAATTTGATTATAAAATACACTACAAAAATCGTGTAATTTTTATTTTAAACAGGTTGTCGCATTTGTTGTTGTTACTGACTATACGTTCGAATTAAAAAATGATATAGTATTGAATTTAAGAAAATTGTTATAATTTCTGTCCCATGGGATAATATTCATACTACTACATGGCTCATTTATCTATACTCTGCATCAATAAAATGCGTCTGTTATTCAGCTTAAAATAATGTTTTACTTATATAAAGAAAATTAAATCTGGAAAAAACTCAAACCATAAAAATTATATATTTAGAAATTTAAATATGTATGAAAGTGTCAGGTGTCGCATTTGTTGACATTGATCTAAGTAATTTAGTTAAGTAACAAGTAGTTTAGTATAAACACTTAACACTTGATCAAAAATCGTTCACAATTATAATTTAATAATTTAGTCAAGTAACAAGTAATTTATTAAATCTATGTAAACAGTTACAGTCATGTAATATAATTTTATACCACAAAACTATCAATATTTAATGACTGTGACTGGAAACAACAATTAAATGTCAAACAGATTCTTCTATTTCTTTACTATAATATGTTTGAGATTGAAGAGTGGCGGGCGTACTACTAGCACACAAAAAATAGAATTGTACTATACTATTTGACTAAACAACTTTAATTAAACACTTGACTAAAATGCTATTGTTCACATACGTCAAGTAACTACTTGCTACTTGACTAAATTACTTCAGAGAAAAATGTGAGCAAAATCTATCATATTTTTCCGTAGATTTGTAGTAATAACTAACCGCACGCTCGCTGCGTGTCTTTCACACGTTAATACCCGTATTGATATGTTTAGGAAGACTTGGAAAATATGTGTTTTCAAATTATATGAAAGGTTATAAATAACTAACATATCTGGTTCTAAAATATTCCATTACGTTCTAGAAATGTCAAAGAAATTTTTGGAATATTTTAAGAGTTTTCAAATCGAACTATTGTTTTAATGTTTTAAAAGATACTAAAAATAAGCAAAACATTTCAACTTCTAAAATATATTTCGGAAGCTTTCAAAATATTCTATCAAATTCTAGATGATTTAAAAGATTATAAAAGATTGTGGATCCAAATGGGCGAGCATACTAAATACTAATAGTTATAAATAAAAATTCTTACCTTTTCTTGGATAAACACATCGGCTGGCAACGAAGATGCATTCTTTTTCTGGCAGGCATATTCTGGCGCAAAAGTTAGGCACAACTTATGGAAACAGGAATGACAATCTGCCGAACAGATGCAACAACAAGACGTAAAACATGTACAAAAAATATTATGAAATGGGAATATACTAGCACAATAGTTTATTGAATCGGGAGCACCATCAAATAAAAGGGTTCCTAAGGGATCACTATCCACAGTATTTGCAGAATTATTATTTAGTTCAGATGTTGTACCGGCACTACAATATGAAATACCACTACCACCCATTATAGGTTGGGCAGCACTTCTTATAATTGTTGTTGGAGTGATTAATGTTGGAGCTGCCATTGAAGTCATACTCCCCCCACCACCGTTTATCATATCATGATGATGGGTTGATCGATAACCTGCAAAAATAGGATCCACGTTGTATTTCCGACACAAACAACGAAATTTTCTATGAATTTTTTCTATCGAATCTTACGTTTTAGTTTAAGAGATGTTGCAACCATATTGAGATGTACTAAATTACTTATTTAGCTATTATTTAAACGCTTCATCGAAAGTTGATTTTTCAAGTTTTACAATTTTACAAAAATCGAGGATTCAATTCCACCAATGGATTCAAGCTAAAAATAGCCCAAATATTCAAAATACGAAAGTTGACCGACCAACCACTTTCTGGTCTTATTTTTTTACGACCTAACCCATCTCCTTCTATTTCAATGAACGAAGTCAACTTAATAATTATTTTATTCACAATTTTAGCATCTTGTGAATTTTTTCGAATACTGCTATGTTTTTATGATATAAGCGATTTAAGATCGAAAAACAGTCAAAAAACGCCATTTTTAAATACAGTTTCCTCAGCTTTAAATTACTCATAAAGATATTTTTTTAGATAAACCTTTTATCCTGGCAAAGTTTTTATTCTTCAAATAATGAGAAATTTTTTATTTAGTCTTAACTAGAATCAATTAACATAATTCAGTCTTCGAATTATATAATAATCTCCAACGCTTATTTTATTTAGTCAATCGCCAGCCTAAATATTCATGCGTATTTAAAATTAAAAAGTAAGCAATTTTTATGGCACTTAAATATTTTTATCAGATTTTGTGTTGTTAAACTTTCATTTTAAACTAAATAAATTATAAGAGAACACAATGAAAATCGTGTATATCGTAATTTTAAATAAACATAAAAGATTCAAGTCGGTGCGGTTTTTTTTAATTTGACTATACTTATTATATACGCTATGCCTTATTTCAAGTGTAACCCACGCTCGTTATAAATAGAATATATATATGTATAGATTTAAAAAAATTTTTTTCATAAATATTCTCTTATCATGTTTGAGAAAAATCATTTGAAATGCTACAAAATGACATATTTTTCAATTTGAGATAAATTGGGGCAGCTTCCAGTGCAATTTAAAAAATATACACTTTGAACTTTTTTAGCTAATTTTTGAACAATTTACATAGTGCTTAATAGGAACTGTCTCCGTGATCGATCGGCACCGACTCAAATATGTTTATAAAATAGACGAAACGGTTTAAGATAAAATTTATAATTTTCTTAATCTTAGTACTTACTACAAGTATTCCAAATTTTAAGAAAATCTGATATGGTAAGGTAAAATAGGTGTGTTAATTTCGAAAGACTCTTTCTATGTGAACGTAACCTGTATATCGTTTTGTCGACCGCTAACATATTTCAAGCCATTTTTGACATTTGTAACATTTTATAACAAAATTCGCTTTGCAATGTGCTTGCGTATGACTTCAGGACATACGACTTCTGTTTATGGAGACTTGGCCTAAATACTTTTCATTCTGAAAACAATTGGGTGTGAATGATGTCTCTAATAAGACTCATAATGAATATTTTCGCTTTGGAATACGAATGTTTTTAATAATATTTGAAATTTTATCTCTTGTCCATGAATCACAAAAACACACGCATTTCCGCAGATTTTGAATTTTTTTTCAAGTTGCAGAAGTTTTGGCTGTTTAGATCGCAATATATTTAAGTTCAAAGTTCGGAATTTCGAAAGTCACTTCCTATTTAAAGCATCGTTTTGATCAGCATAAAACCGCTTTTCGGGATATTAAAAATTTTTTTTTCATGCAAATTGTAGAATTTTTGTTCACGTCATAATTTTTCCTGCCATAACTTGAATGACACAAGAACAATTTTTACATCTTACCCATAATCGAATTGAGGCTGAGAAGTTTTTATATATTTTTTCCAAACTCAAAACTTGTCTACATTTATAACATTAGTAAATGCTAAAAATATTTATAACATTGTAACTGGCCTGATTATAATATTTATTACATAGAATATGCTCTAACTATACCAAGGGGTTTCACGCTTCAATTACCTTGATCAAACACATCTATCGAAATCAAAATTTCTCCTATGAAAAATTATTAAATCTTTGATTTTTTTATAATGAATATTTTCAAAGATATATACAATCAAAGTTTAAGCTTTTAAAATGTTCTGACACAATCTCTGATATTAGCAACATCTCTTAATTCAAGAATTCGACACTGTTAACAAAATTCACTTCACTCGAAAATACAAAGTGACATCGCTTACCATCCAGACTATTATGATAACCAGTAATTGTCGATACATGAGCCGGTTGAGTTGCTTTCATCGACGCTGTACTAACAAATACTGATTGCGGTCGTGAACCATAACTTCCATTTGCCGAACTAAACTTATATGTTCCATGTGTAAAACTTAATGAACGTGTTCTAGAATTTTCGCTGGATCCGTCGATTTGAGATGATGAATCAATACATCTTAACATATAATTTTCGGAGTCAATATTTAATACAGGTAAAATTGTTTGTGAGCTACCAACAACCAGCTGGGAATCTTTTGCTTTTGTGAATAAACGACTAGTGTCCATAACCAAGTCACCTGGTACGGTATTTGCCATACAATTTGCTGCTGTGGGACTCCCGGTTGATGTTATAACGTTCATTTCGACCGGTTTCAAGAAGTATATTGAGGAAATTTTTTTTATTGCTGCTTAAGCTGCTTAATGTGTTTGTATTTGAATGATTTTTTCTCGTTTTCTTGTTTTTTCCAAAAAAAAAATTAGTCCAAAATGGTTTTTTTTATCACACTTTTTCTTTTAAATAACCCATTTTGGTTTGTGTTTTTGTGTTGTTTTTGCTTGTTGTACTATGTAAGAATTATTTACACTACGAGCTAACGAGCCGGCTGAATTAAAAATACAAGTGTTATATAGTTGATATATATATATATATATATATATATATATATATATATATATATATATATATATATATATATATATATATATATATATATATATATATATATTTATTTATTTATTTATATATATTTCCATATATATATAAACATGTGTTATATATATACAGACATACAATCATGAAAAAATCTAGGGATATTTTAACATAAAAAGAAACGTTTAATAGGACACTGGACTAAATTGTTTCTATTACTTTAATAGAAGCGTCTTTACTTTACGAACTTAAGTTATAAAAATAATCAAAATATGGTTATAACTAATTAACGAAAAAGGGAAATATCTACAAAATGTACGTCGTAGATATTTTTAAAATTAAATGAAAATTAATTCAAAAACGAAGAAGTTATAAGCTTGATAATTAATATTTATAATTAAAAATAATTAATTAATCCAATTTCATCGATGATAGTTATAATTTTTAATCTAGTAACTACAATTAATTATCATTTTTGAATAATTTTTGTTTGACATTTGCTATATAATTGACATGTTAACAATTGAATAAATAATTTTATTTTCTAGATGCAAATATTTTATTAAAAAGTTTAGATACTCATAGCGCATTAATCGATAACGTACTATATGCGGTATGGTTTTTGAGCAAGGGCGTACAAAATTTTTGTTTTTTTTTTCTTTATATATGTATTATACAAATTCATATTTAATAACACTTGTATAAATATCACGAGTATTTTAATCAAATACACAAACCCTTGCTAAATCGATTACAAATACCATACTTGTCTTTAGAATGTCCTTGTAGTTAGTTTGTTTTTACCGGTATTCAAATATATATACAAAGATTTAAGCGATTATGAAAGTCTGGTTCCCCTTTATTTTTTCTCGAAGTTGGTGATATATATATCATCGAGTTATCTCCCAGGTCTCGAATTTGGAGCTATCATGGGACTGTAAGGTTTTTGGTCTTTACGTCCACTCTTTGATTTAGAAACTCAGATGATATGTATACAAATATCGAGAAAGCAGTCCCCAAGCATTGAATGCTCAATCTTATTATCAAAAAACAAATTCTAATAACGTTATGTATTATTTATAAGTTTAAACATTAGTGTCATTTTTATACTCGATTATAGTCTTAAGTGCGTAAGATCTAATATTGATCGAACAAACAAAATTGTGGTATGTGTTCATAGAAACACCTAATTAGTCTATTACCGACTGGCCTTGAAATAACAAGCTGTAATTTTGGTGACGTATTCTCAACATTTAGGTGAGTTAAGTTCGTGAATAATGAAAACCGATCCATTGGATCCAATGGGTCCTTGTCCCAACTTTTAAACTATAAAAGATATAATAGAAGAAAAATTGAAAGACCAAAAATGTTTATTTCTTTGAAACAAACAACTTTTGTTTGAAAATTTTGTCCGTAAAATATTAGTATTCGTCATAATTTATGCTCAAATTTTGATAATTATTATATATTGGTAATTCCAATACATAACTGGCAAGACCGGATATTTATAATATTTTATGAATGCTTATTAAAAATAGTCCAAAAAATGAAATTCAATCATATGTTGAGTATCTAAACAATTAACTTTGTTAGTTGTTTATCTTCGATTTTTATCATTCAAATTTACATAACAAACTCCTTAAATGAAACCCTTACATAAGTTCAAGAACTTAATAACTTTTTAATGTTTCACATGTAATCATCACTAATATAAATTAGATAATCGTAATTATTCATCTTGGATATGTATGCACGTGAAAATCACAAACAGTAAAGTATTGTCTAAAAATTAACATACAAATTGCCTTGGAAAGCCTTAACGATTTGTAAAAATGCAATTATAAAAAATCATAGTTTTTACTTTATATTGGTATAATAAATAGGAAACCGTATACACTATTCTTCATAACATCTAAGCGTTTGGTTACTTGAACTGCGGGGATTATAAATTCGAATTCCAACAGCGGTATTTTGTCAATAATAACATTGATGTCAGTATGACTTTTTCAAGTTTTCCAAGCACTAATTTGAATACTTTCAGATCATTATTTATATGAGCTTTTAAAATTCGAAGATATTAAGTAAGATATACTACTAATAAAAAGATACAGGATCAAAAAAATTTATCTAATTAGTGATTTTTAAACGGCCATATTTTAGTGAGCTATACTCGCATCAACATCAAAGATGATGCTTTTTCAAAAATTCAAACTTTAAGATTTGAAGTCTTGTTAAATACTAATTATTTTATATTATACCAATTTTCGTGAAATCCCAAAAATAAATTACGAGAAAAATATTTTAAGAAATTGCTTGTAGTTAAACCAATACATGAATCAAAATGGCTTGTTGATTTAACATTTAACTTCAGTTTCTTTTTCCTATTTTCTCAAAACTTTGTCAGGATGAATTTTCATAAGACAAGATTGTCTTTAATCCAATTGCTCCATTAAAAAATCAATTTGTTTGGTTCTCAACAAATTGTTTTTAAAATTGTCAGCAACAATTTTAAACAACTGTTAAAAACAGATTTTTAGAAAATAATAGAAAGAATTACTTTTATAGCTCACTGCAAGCGCAGGTTCATTGATTACATTTTTAAAGATCAAAATTAAGTAAATTTAAGGAACATAATTATTGAAACATCTAAACTATCAACAAAGTATGTATCAACTTGTAACAGATAATATTGAATTGGGACAATTTTCATAGTTAAACAGTAGATTTTTAAATCATCGTAAAAATAATTTGGTACAGCCTTCTTAAAATATTTAAAAATTCCAGTAAATTAAAAAAATTTCCTGACTTTTACTGAAATTTCTTGACTATTCCGTAAGATGTGCACAAAGTTATATTTCCCTGAATTTCCAGATTTTTTATGACCAGTAGCCAGGCACCCTGATAGACGAATTGAGGAGATTTTCTATAACTTCTCACAAATCTAAATCGGCATATTTCATTTCCAAAAAATGGCAGTAAACTCATTACTCACAAAATCCTAGTTTTAACTCAATACGATTTTCTCCATCTATATCACGAATTTAATTTAACGGTTGTAGTTAAATAAAGATTAAAACTAATGATGTGGGTGGTCTGTTATAAGCATGTATGTTTGGAGAATGACGGTATAAGTCAGTTATAATGGATAGAATCTGATATGATCAGAAAGTACAGTTGTCCACAAAGAACAGATTTCATTATAGGAAGATTATAGACCTACAGCCTGAATACTGAATTGTTGCGCCCGTTTTTTATTATTATAAATGAAATCATTTATTTTATGGTTTTCGAAATTCAAAAGTGCGATAGTAAAAATAAGATTTTGCTTTGTTGTTTCAAATCTGCTCATTCATTTAAAAGACCTCGTAATATATAGATAATTTGATGTTTCAATATTAGAAAATGTTAAATTTAGCAAATTTAAACAACAATATTCGCTTACAAATAAATAGCAATCGAAATTTGATAAATTTTTTTTTAAGATACCGCTAAAAACCAAAATTATTAAGTTTTAAAGAGCTTAAAAATACTTTTTACAAAGCAAAAAAAAAACAAAAATACTTCATTTCGAATTCAAAGTTCATTTATAACACAAGAAACAATTTTCAGAGCGACAAATTTTTATAAGAAAAAAAATTATATCCAAAAAAGTCTCCTATTATCAAACCGTATCTTCCGAATACCATATCATTCAATTTAGATTTGCTTTTTTAGGATTGCTTTTAAAAAAAAAAAAAAAAAAAAAAAAAGCAATCGGTAATCACACAAAAAATTTATTTATTTTACAGTCCAAAAAAATAAAATACCTAAATAAATTAAAACAACATATTCTTCACTTTCGTCATTAAAAAAGATTAGCTTAGCTAACGCTAAAACACCGGCATATTAAAATACCGTAACTTTGAAAGCTATTTTACCAGCAGACCTTTAGAGAAAATCATAGATATTATAATACCAGAGTGAAATTAATTATTTTTATACTCCAGCATTCATGTAATAAATACGCGTCTCGATTAGACATATTGAAAACATAGGAACAAAATTTTTTAACAGATAATTTTACAGCGTAATCAAAATAATTTTTAATAACTACAAGCTATCACACTTTTTATTTAAAATATAAAAACTTTACAAAAAAATAATTCTATGAAGAACTTTTCTTTGAAACTTCACTAAATTTAACACACAGATTTTTATTTACCGGTAAATGAAAATCATATAGTGGAAAGCAAGTAATATAATAAATGAATATGTTCAGGTACATAATCATTAACCCTATTAAATTAAATATGTACAGGGATATTTAAATCATTATTTTAGATATTATTATATTTTTAAAAATTTTTTCTAATTTGAGTAAATGTCAAATTTATTTAAAGCTAGTATTATTGTTATAACGCTCTAGTTAGTAAAACCATACAACAATGGAATATCTAATATCTCCCAAAATTGAATACTGATTACAAATTAACCTACAAACAAAAAACTTTCAAATTTTAAAAAATCCCTAGATTTTCTTTCCATGTGTAGATATATATATATATATATATATATATATATATATATATATATATATATATATATATATATATATATATATATATATATATATATATATATATATATATATATATATATATATATATATATAATAGTGACCTTGTGAGATGTCGCTTCGAATTTTTTTAATAATTTATTCTCTCATTATACCGAATATATATAAAAAAAATTTTAATTAACTATCAAATTTATGTTTCTAATAAAAATAACAGTTCGAATACATACATATACCCGAAATTTCGAGTCACTTCTAACCATGATAACTAACAATACACCACTACTTCGTCGATTGTTGATTATGCAATTCCCGTGTGTTTAACTATTATATTGTTACAAAAAAAAACTCAGTTTGAAATAAAAAAATGTGACTATTGGACCGGTTTAAAATTACATCACTTTAGAGAACTTCCAACTCGTTTACAGGTTTCATATATTTTTTAAGTTGACATAGCTTAGTTGACTAGAGACTTTCGTTACGATGGACTTTTCGAACACTTTTTTAAACATCACAAATAATTAAAAATACTGTTTTCCACCACTAAGTACGTTGAATTGAAAAATAGAGTAGATTGAATTAAAAAATTTTCTTTTTTGGGATAAATTAAAATTTTTTTTAATCACAGCTAAAACACTTTTTTTTTTAATGTGGTCACAAAATTTTTTTATGTACAAAATGTAAAAAAAATATAAACTTAACTAAAAAACGAAAAAAAAAATGTTCTCCTTTTTTCTTATAATGAATTTCTAATTATACAACCATCTCTCTATACATCATAAGTCTAGTGGAATCATTCCGACAACTAAGAAGAGAGAATCCAAACCAATCTATTATCCCTGATGAACAAAACGCGTACCGTTCGCAAACTGTTATATCTATCGCATTTACACAAATATATATTCATATTAGATCCATCTTTATCTGAATCATATACAATATGTATATGTATAATAATGTCAACAGTACACTGGTATACATGTTTAGTATAAATGTATTGTATATCGACTTGTATCTAAGGCGGATTACCCATTAATTGGACACCTATAAGTTAAAATACATATGGAATTCAGACATTTCAATTTTGTGGAAAATTTTGTTGATATCTGACACAAATATTTAATAAAATTGGATAAAATGCTGTGTTGAGATCATTTTGTTCACAATATAGCCAATTATGTTACAAAGTCAAATAAGTTTTTAAATCAACTAAAACAGTTCTGAAACAAAATTAAACCAACAAAGAATTTTTCCACGATAATTATTGTAAAAGTATGGTTTTATTCAAAAAACTTTTCATGTACGTGACTGAAAACACGTTTAATAATGATGAAGTTACAGGAAACCAGTAGCAACACAAAAAGCCCACAGCTTTTCCGCCAGGATTGTTACCATGATCGATGGATTCAGAATTGTAGATCCTACATTCTATATCTGACATCTTGAATATTTTTATACGTACAAATAGTAAATAGAGATTTTATCGTCTTCCAGAGACGACCTACAAATAGGATCGTATGAGATTCTTTAGTAATGGAGATGATGGTTCAACCGGTGTCCCAAAAGAAGACTCGCTATTCTTTCTAACTGTACCTTTTAATCCAAATCAGCCTGACACTGTTATTCATACCAGATGATTCAGTTTCTCGAAGAATTCAAGAATAATAATCGATTGGAACCTCAAGGCCCCAGAGAGCAGCCTGATTATCTTAGAAAATTCAGACATGCACATTACTATAACCTTTCGTGTTACAGATCTGGAAACATTTCAACAAGGCGCCAATTTTATTCTTCTTGATCCATAAACCCCCGTTAAAACTAATATCTGAAGTTCCTCGAGCGATACGTGCAGAGATGTTGTCTGAGAGGAGGCGAGAAATTTAGCATATCCCGATCTCAACACGATTGAGAAGGAACAACAACCCTAAAATTTACGATCAAAGCTCTAAATAATAATAATGTAGTCTCTAAATAATAATAGTGTGTCAATTTCACAAGTGAGGTCAAAGATTCCAGCCTATTCATTATATTTATGTGACCCGTGATTGTTATATTATGTCATAGTCCACAACCCCTAAATCAAGAAGCCGCTCTCATTGCTTCAGCTTCAATCATTAAATGGATTGGCAGAAAGCCAAGGTGTGCTCCAAGTATGACTGTAAAACCCTTATACTAGGCCCCAGTGACACTGAGACCTATAATTATTATTTTCTTTTTATGATCCAATTTATTTCTAGCCACAGTTAAAGATAGTCTTTTCCAATATAAGAAAAAGAAAATTATTTCGGAACAGGTCAAAACTACTCCCATTTTGATGAATTTTTTTTAATATAGGTAATTAAAAATACTTCAACTTTAAAGTTTAAAAATGACGCTCTAATTGAAAATTGAAACAAATTTTTTTTTGAAAATTCAATACTTTTTCAGTTATCCGTAATTCAAAAATGCATGTTTGTTATCAATATTTTATAAATAATTCAAAAATCTCACACACTAATGAAGTAAGTTTAGTAACAAAAATGAAGCTTATTGAAAAACAAGGAGAAATTATTGTTTATTATTTCTGTAGATAAAATATGAACCAAATTATAGCTCGTTAAAGGTGCCGATTTGTAGAATAATTTTAATAGTACCATTTAGCGTCGAATAATATTTGCGAGAAAACTCATAATATTAATTTAAGTATTTAAAAATCATATGTTAATAAGAGTAAGAAGTTCTTAGACCAAAACCTAGAGAACTTATAATGAAATAAAAATTTTAGGTTATTTCTTAGCAGCACTAAAATTAGTGTTTGAATTTAACATTGAAATTAAATACATTACATACACACTTTAAATAATCTAAATAATCTAACCAATGAAAGTTTCACTGGTTTACAATATTTCGTTTAGAAAAAATATTCGATTTACTTTAAATATTACTTTTCCGATGTATTAAAAAAAATTTTAAATCCAAATTAAGCCTAAAATTGAATAGGATACGTTAAAACTATTTTTATTAAAACTATTTTTCTGAGATATTAAGGACTGAAAAGTTCATCCTTGAGTATGTGGTTGAATTTTACACATTTTTTAAAACAAAGGTCAGTAACTTTTGATCGTTGAAGCATTTTCAATAAAAAAAAAAAAAATTTGAGGCGTCACGGAATGCTTGGCAGATGTGAAACATCGAAATAATTTTGTAGATTACCCTAACATGTGTAATGTAGTAAACAACACTATATATATTATAGGTATACGAGATCAGTGGGGCAAGACAGATTGCACACAATTGCTTAGGCATTACCTACGACTACGTATAGTAAATATGTTCCATCATATAGCATAGAGATGCGTCGCCACGACCTACATCGCCACGCCAACAATCAAGTTTATCCTCGCCTATAGATGTTTCACAAAAAAAAACTAATATTTGTAAATAATTAAAAAAAATTCGTTTATATGATATTTTTCTAGAATAAACATTGTACGATGTACGATAGCGCAATACAGGTCTTTTTTTAACTTATGTATTCTGCTTGCCTACATCTAACGACATTAGAGTTCCGACTTCCGACTTGTAAAACGGGCCTAAATTAACTACAATATAGTGCAATTAAATCGAGCCGCCACGCTATTTATATATATTTATCAAATACAATGATTTTATAGTATTGTTCGATAAATATCAATATTGGTAATGATTTTTTTTTTTGTGTACAACTTGAGTAGTTTTATTTTGGATTTCTAATTTCCAAAAATATACAAATATACAAAAGTGTCCATAATCTATAATATTGACCCAATACTCGTATACATGTCTAATATAAATGTATTGTACAATCGACTTGATGGTATATAGTATCGCAATATATACATAAATCGGTCGTTTCCGTGTAGGCTTGTATTTGTTCGTTCAACACCAGTAGTCACTTCATATGTCGTTTCATATACACACACAGTTTACAATATTCTTCTACATATATCTATCTCTATTTAATGTTACACTTTTACATTTGAAGCGAGATCAAATAATATGCCCGGTATATGAGTGAGATAGGACCATAGCAACAACTGAAAAGACACACTTGCCTTGCGCTGTTCTCATTGCCTTTATATTAAAAGGTTTTAATAGTCCTTTGTATTTATATACGACGCGAGCGCGACTCACGGGCCATTTTCAAACCATTTCAATCGCTCTTTCAACTTACAATTTTCGATTATAAAACTTAAGTTTGTGTGTGTTGGCCGTCGTTGTCGGTACATACACACTATGGACAATAATCGGCGGAGCCATCACGATTTAGCACGATTTCTACCGAATTATAATTTATAATTCGTATTCCATATTATTTTAATATACAACTATCCCACTTTCACGCATTTATTAAACACATATCTATCGTTTTTTATTCGCTTGTTACGTAATACGTGATTTTTTTGTATTCTTTTTTTAAAATTATATTAAAATAATCTACGCGCGAGAGTTAAACAAAGATAAATTTAGCAAAAAAAAGTTTTTAGTGTATATGTTTCAAGTATAAAATAATTATGATACAAAATAAAAATCTTTTGCGGATACTTTCAAAAAATGTATAATCTCTTGCACTCCAAGGGAAGATAACACTTTATAATTTTAACAAAAAAAAAGTATTTAATTTTATTTAAGACTTTCGAATATTTTTTATCAAAATAAACTCGTTGCTGTTAGTAATCTTATGATAAAAAAAAAATGGATTATATAATAATCATCTTTTTTGAGTATATGAATTATTACTATGGTTAAAATGGAAATTTATTGCTGTGAAATTAATCTACAATTGTAATATATCAAATTAAAAAAAAAATTTCCGTTTAGGATACAGTTTGACGATTTAGTTGAATTGACAATCACGTTAAAGTTTTGGAATATTATATTTTTGAAGATTAGTAAATACATCAAAAAATAATTTTTTGATTTTTTCAAAAACTATACACTAATGTCCTGAATATAATAAATATGTCTACCAAATTTCATCAAAATCGAGGATACCGTATTATTCTAGTACATTGTAGGAATTTTTGGGAATTTTTTCCTTATGAAATTATATTATAAACAATTTTTCCTAATTTCATTCCTACTTTTGGGTATATAGTCAAATTTCTTAATGTGAAAAAATATATACCAAAGTTGATCAAAATTGGACAACGCGTTCGAAAGCTATAGCGGAGTAGGTATATATAGATAGATACACAAAATACAATACAACCCCAGTCAGCCACAAACTTTCCAAATTGAATATACTAACCAACACCTTAAAATTCCTAATTTCCTATTTCTCCAACCGTAAATCCCAAATCCACATCCAACAAACTAAATCGAATAAATACTGTGTCAAAGCTGGTGTACCTCAAGGTTCCTTGCTTGAACCCCACCTCTTTTTATATTATATCAACGATATCCCGAGGGATCGACCTACTGAAACTGCTCTCTTCGCCGATGACACGGCCATGTATTGTTCCTCTTGGCAACCGAAACAAATTTCGACTTGCCTCAAATCCCGATTGTCCATTCTTGAAAACTATTTCAATTTATGGAAAATCTAAATCAACCCTACCAAGACTCAATCTATTCTTTTCACTCGAAGAAATAAGTTTTCCGCCTTCGCACTTAGATTGAAGATATTTGACACGCAAATCCAGCAAACTCAAAGTGCTGTGTATCTGAGAGTAACCCTCCAAAGGCAGTTGAACTGGATGCAGAACGCCTGGCCCTGGGAAAGGCATCCTTTGCAAAATTATAGCCATTACTCAGCCTAAAGAATAAACTGGACGAACATTTGAAGCATCGACTTTACAAGTCATGTATCCGTCCAATTCTCACGTACGCAGCCCCTATCTGGACTAACATTGTATCTTCGCTTATCACGAAGATGTAACAATTCCAAAAGCGTTGCCTTCGTGTGATCTCGAAAAAACCCTTAAGATTTACGCCTGAAGCTCTCCACCGCAAAACTGGACACCTAACTATCCAAAACTTTATCCTATCAACCTCAAAGAAATCAGTAAAATTTCCTGGAAATCAGTAAACTGGATCAATTCGACCAACGTGAACTGCTCTTCAGAAAAAGATTTCTTTTGCCACACGATGTCGATTGCACCTAATTCCGGGGTAATCTTAATTTTATATATTTTCTTTTATGTTAAGTTTTTTATTTATTTTTAAGTTAGTTATAGGGATGGCCTATCTATCCGCATAGGTTAAGTATTCTCTCAATCGTTTTTTATTTTAAATTTTCCATTTTCAAACGATTTATCAAAAATTTGTAATCTCGATGTAACTAATAGACCAGAGTAGAAGCCTTAAAAATAATAAAAAGTGGAAGAAAATTATAATACGATGAAATCCATTAGAAACGACAGATAATATGATAAAAATGAAAGGAAAAATAAATTACGGGCGATCAGAGTTCGGGAAGTAAGAGAGGTGAGTAAGTTTTTAAGGATAAAACACGGTTAATTTCGATTTCCGGCAAAACTACAAGCCCTATGGAAGAAAGTTAAATGGCAAAGTTGTAGGAAATAAAAAGATCTACAACTTTTGTATTTACACTTTTTTCATATAACCTCAAAATTTTTCGATTGAAAATTAGAGTGCTTTTTTTGAAAGGTAAGTTTTCGTGGAAAAAAATTTTTTTGTAAAAGATAAAAATAAAAACTAAAAACTGGGTTATTTGATTTTCACATAAATTTTGAGGTTATGTGAAAAAAGTGTAAGCACAAAAGCTGTAGATCTTTTTATTACCTACAACTTTGCCATTTAACTTTTTTCCATAGGACTTGTAGTTTTGCTGGAAATTCAGATTAACTGAATTTTACCCTTAAACACTCACCCCCCGCCTACTTCCCGAAATCAGATCGCCCGTAATTTATTTTTCCTTTCATTTTTATCATATTATCTTCAGTTTCCAATTGGTTTCATTCTACTATACTTTTTTTGTTTTCAAACATTATCTACCCTGGTATATAGTATATTAGATAATGTATTATAGATAAAGCTAAGGCTAGGTGCTATAGTTGTAAGTCGACTTGTAATTAAATTATGATGCTAATAAAGAATTATCAAACACTCAAAACAACCCCAGTATAATAATTGTAATAAAGTAAACCAGGCAGTGTCATAAAGCCTGAACAAATTTATCAAAATAGGAAATTTTTAATAAATTGATAATATAGTAAATTTTATCTAAAGTTTACGACGCTAGAAAATATTGGTTCTAACAAAATTTGTCTGTAAAAGTTCAAAGCACACTTAGTCTACTATCATCTGCCCGTTATTAAACTTATTCAAAATCGAAAAGAGAAAAAAAGTTTAAATTTTTATAGTGTATTTTAAACATAAAAAGTAAGCCTTAGTTCGTGAATGAACTAAATCGATCTATTTGATTTCATGTATTTCATGTATCCTTGATCCATCTTGTAAACCATAAAAGTTAAATACAAAAAATGTTTGATCCTTAAGAGGGATTGAAACATAATACTGAAGCACCATGCATTATGTAAGAATCCTTCAATTTTCACGCCCAAATAATTCAAAAAATAATTTTCCAAATGTTTTGAAATTTGATATGCACAATATTGACATGAAAACGGAGGGCTTATCGAAGAGTTTTTTTCGAAAAACATTTTTAAAAATAAAATCGAATTTTGATTTTTAATTGAAATTTTTTTTCGAAAAAGACTCTTCGACAATGCGTTTTCATATCAATATTGTGCATTCAAAGCATATAGAGAATTTTTTCAGTAATTTGGGTGAAAAAAAAAATTAAAAAAAGTACAATGCATATTACATGTAATTTACATCAGCAACTTGTTAGAAGCACACTCCTTTATGTCAATAACAATTGTGGATAATCGCTCTTAAAAAGAAACTATTTTAAAACATATTTCATAAACTATTTAAAATTTACCACATATACAGCTAAGTAACTTATATTAAAGAGTAAATTTAGACTACATATTATTTTAACGTTAAATACAATTTTTTTTGTAAATAGATCGGACAGTTATTATTCGAATGTGACTTTAGGACAAAAATACAAAGGCTGAAAGGTAGTTCCAGTATGTAACCACTAGCTGGGTGGGCAGGTTCGAAATTTTTACCCCCCCCCCTAAATTTTGGATAATAATGATTGGGCAGCTGCCCACCATACGGCTCCTACGCCCCTGGTCAGAGCATTTACTTATTATGAGATCAATTCAAATTAAAACATTTGAAAAAAAAATTTTTTTTAATAAAATAATTTGTCTTTTGAGAAAACGTTATTAGTATATATAAATGTATACTCAAATACAAAAAAAGGCACTGATCTGACTCTTTCACGTTTATTTAAAATTACAAAATACGCGAACATAGTTGGGAGGACAGGAAGTTTTACATGCTTTTCTGAGCCCGTGAAAAAACTTGGCGATATTTATCAAAAAGTGGTGTCATGCTGGGAGAACCGTAACAAACGAAGTCATGTAAATCAAATTTAAAATCATCATTTATCTATCAATATAAAATTGTCTTTCGTTACACCCGGGAGTTCGGGATCGAGAGTCTTTTAGTACTTATCATCTAGTACAAATGAAATGGGGATTTATGACTTAAAAATTGAGGTTGTCTATAAAATTATCATCGGGCAGATATTGGGTAATTCAAGGGATAAAGTCGTAAATAAACAGATTTCGCGATTATACAACATTAAAATATTTAAAAAAAAATTTGTTTTCCAAACCAAAAAATAATATGGCTGCAATGAAATATGACAAGTTACAAAAATATTGCGTATCTTCCCAAAAGATTATAAAATCGATTAATTTTAATTTAAAATTATCAAAAATACAAAATGCTTCAGAGCTAAATGCATATGAATGTATTTAATATTCATATAAATTCAACAGAAATATTATGAATTTAGATAATGGGCTTATTCAAATTCAGATTTGGAAATTAATATCAAAATCAGCTAATTTCACAATGCATATTTTATTGTTTAACGATAATGGATTAATGGAAGATTAACAATGCATCAGTCAAAAAACTTTAAACAAGAAAATTAACGCTATATATATATTAAGATGGCCAATCCAAAAATCATGGTATTAGCTTCACGAAGTCTGTCCTGTTCAGCCAGAGAAACAAATATTTGTTTAACAGTGAATTCTGGTTAAAAGGTCGAGTATCAGGGAGTAACATTTCAAATACACGTAACAGAAACAAAAAATTAAAAGCTTGCCCTTAGAAGCCTCAGCCCTCAGTCCTAAACAGTATATTCGATGGACGTTTGATGTTAGGACTTTATATCTATTTTATTTAGCCCCTACTAAGCTACACAAACCCAACTCAACATTCATCTATATTCAAATTCAAAATTTTTGTATTTAAATGATTGGAGATTAAATCTGGTAAGTAACTTAGCACACCATCAAAACTTCACCTACATCTGAGATCTGTTTGTACTAAAGATTTCAACATTATATTAAATAAATGAGGGTATATAAAATTTCACTTTAGACGTCATTCATAAAATGTGTTCGCATACAAGACGGAGGGGGTAACACTGAGGGGGTAACTTAATAAATACATGCATTCTAAACAAATACTCTTCAAGCTCTCAGTAAAAACTTTTCAAAATTGAATTTAATAAATATGCTCAAAATTAAGTGAATTTAGGTGCTACAAAATTAAATTAGATGCTCAATTTTTTAATTCAGAAAAATGAGTCATTATGTTGTACTGATGCCGTAATATACCGCTTACAAAGCAATGTGAAAAAATAACTTTTATAATAACTTGTACAGCTAGAATTAGGTGCTTTATTGGTACTTTATGGTGTGCATTCATAAATCAATTTAATCAAAATTACCAAAAAAAAAAAGAAACAACTATTCAAATTTGAATTTAAATATGCTCAAAATTAAGTACTGCAAAATGCAGCAAAATTTGACTTGGTGCTCAAATTTTTAATTAAGAAAATTGAGACAATAATTGTGATCACTTTGGCAGAGTAATGTGAAAAACAAATTTTTATAATATAATGTAAGAACCAGAATTAGATGTTGTTTAGGTGCTTCTAGCACACTATGCTTTCAATAAATCAATTTAATCAAAATTGCAACATGAACCACTGAACAAAAGTGTCAGGCTCATGTTGTACGGGTTTTTTTGGTAATTTTGATTAAATTGATTTATTGACGGCACTCCTTAAAAGCACCTAATTTTAGTACTGACATTATATTATTAATGTTTTTGTTTCAAAATTGCGTTGCTAGCGTGATATCGCGGCAGCAGTGCATCTTAATGACTCAATTATTTTAATTAAAAATTTGAGAACCTAATTGAATTTTCTTTCCAGCAACGAAAAAGAAAATATTTAAATTAAATTTTGAATACTTTTTTCTGCTATTTAAAGATGTTTGTTTGACACTTTTTTTCAGTCAGATGTTCCTGAATCAGTGCAGTGATTTTTTTTGGTAATTTTGATTAAATTGATTTATTGAATACACACCAACAAAATTCTGGTACTTACATGATGTTATGAAATTTATTTTTCCACATTATTCAGCCAGCAGCGCATCATAATGACTCAATTTTCTCAATTAAAAATTTTAGCACCTAATTTAATTTTGCAATAATTGTGAGCATATTTAAATTCAATTTTGAATATTTGGCTCTGCTAGCTTGACTAGACTAGTATTCTTAACAAAATTGAATTGAATCATTAACATTAGCTATGATTCCTTTTCCACTTAACCGATAGTATACCTTTTTTTGTTTTGTTTTTGTGATTCCTAAGCTCGATAGATTGCGGTTTATGTATGTAAGAATCAATATATAGTTATTCAATTTTAAAATTTAAATTATTCAAATTTATTAAAGACACATGGCATTTTTTTATTTTTTATTTTATTTTAAATATATCTAACTTTTATTTGTTGTTGTGGTCGATTATTTTTATAAACGTAAAGAAATCAAATTTAATACTATTTTTTTTTCTATTTTTCTTTTTATTTCGAATCCGATTATTTTTCACATATTTGATTTTTTGATTACCTGTGTTTATATTATTAAGATATTGTATTCATGGAAATTTTTTAGAAAATATAATGTGTTATAGCATTTTCGGACTTTATATCCATGTGTAGGTTAATTATCTGAATTTGAGCTTGTAACGAATTCAACAGTTAGCGAAAAAGTTTTTCAAAAAACAGTTGTTTGTTTTTAAGAAATAAACGTTTCTTTTGTGAACTTCAAACTCACTTTCAAGATCCATAATTTGCCATCAAAATTTCAGCTAGTTACATCTTTCTCCGAGGAGGTTCTCAATTTGACTGTATTTTTTATGTTTATTACTTCAGAACTTTCGTCTGGGTGAGCCGGTGTTGATTATATGAACGCAGCGGCTTTTACTGTGTAATTCCATTTCAATTTGGTTCAGATCTGATGACACTGAGGGAAGAGAAGGGAATGAACAAAATAGGCCTATAGAGTCCCACGGATCCTTGACCCAACTTTTAATCTATAAAAGATTCAAATACAAAAAATTTTTTGAAACAAACAACATGTTTTTCGTAATATGTTAGGATTTGTCACAGTTTAAGCTGAAATTTAACTAATTAACACATATTGGGAATTACAATACATATTATTATACAAGTATATATAACTGTATAGACTGAATATTTATAGTATTTTATAAATGCAAATTAAAAATAATCTAAACAATGATATTCAATCATGTCGAGTATCTCAACAATTAAGTCTGTTAATTGTTATCTTCACTAGTTTCTATTATAATTAATGAATTAGACTGCCGTTGTATACAAATAGGAAGTAGCTATGCTGGTAATTTTGTATGCGCACCATGCATCAAAATGTTTTGATTTGTTTTAATATTTACGAAATACTAGTTTATCAACCAAATGATATATAACTCTGTGAATGGTGCATGATTTTACATAGGAAATTTCTCAAAATTTATTAACTAATTTATATGAATAATTAATTATATTTGCAATTATAAATAATTACAAATGCAATTTCTTCAATCATTCTTACAATTTTCAAATCAATAACTTCAAATAAATGCTTTTTTTTTTTGTAATTATTCAATAATTTTTGTTTGACATTTGCTATACAGTTTACATGCAAATAATTGAACAAATTATATTTTAATTATTAGACACTCGCAGCGCATCAATCTATTAAGAACTCCCCCTCCCACGTACTATGCACGTTATACTTTCCCAAGAAAAATTCAATTGATCTATGATCCTCAAAATTCAATATAAACAAGTAAAAAAAAAACACTTTTCTGTTTTCAACTCTTTCGAATATGTAAAAGCTGATTCTTGCCAGAATGTGGTAATAATGCTGTTTCCATACTCGGCATACTATGATTCATCATTGAAAAAATGTACAGCCTTACAGAAAATCGTTACTCAAATCGTACACTAGTTCTATCTATTAAATCTCTTATCGGTTATGGACGTAAAATTTTTAATAATATTTTACAAGGTCAACGATTTTTTTTACATTAATCTTACAGACCAACATTTTATCTAAATTTTTTTTAAATATTATTAAACACAATTTAAAAAATTGAAATTTACGAAACTTTAAAAACTCCCGATGATTAAAAACTTAATGCGCCATTTTAAAGCGGCGGCCTTCTTGGATTTGAAATTTGTCAAAGTGTATATATAAGTAATCTACTAGTCAAGCCTTTTCATTTGATACTCATATTGACGGAATGAAAAAATATATAATACGCACAGATTTCAAACGTTATAATAACCTTTTGAAATTATGTAAATAATATCTGACAAATATTTATTTATTTATTTTTTTTTTGATCGAACAAATAATTACTCATTAAGATTGATTAAAATAACAAAAAAAGAATCGATACATCCGGAGTAGGGTTCAGGTAAATTAAAAAACAAATGACTTTAAAAAGTAAAAAATATTAATTTAACGCCGCCAAGATCAGGTAGCCATATATTTTGTAGTTGCTGATGATGCCTATTAAATGGCGAAACGTTCAACTAAAATCAAAACCAGAGTTCTGTTTTAGAAAATGCCCTGATTAATTTTGTTCTTATTTTTTTGAAACATTGTTTTGTTTTTACTACATTTATTTTAACGGCCTTATTTATTAACTTTATTTCAAGGGAATCTTTAAAATGTATACTCCCTTTTTTTATTTAGTGATTTTTATTATTATTATTAAGTTAAACAATGATACAAATAATTATAAATATTATGTGTGAAAATTTGAATAAACCACGCAATTAGTGAATGAGGTCACGCATGCTCGATAAGTGGTACAAGAATTCAAAGGCTATAGAGAACCATTCGAAATTTATATAAATAACATCAAACAAATGTTTTTTTTTTTAATCGAACAAATTAAGATTGATTTAAAAAAAAAATAATTAAAAAAAATTTAAAAAATCGGTACAGTCGGAGCCAAATTTTAAATCGTTTTTTTATAATAAATTGAAAAGATCGAACTAATAATAAATTTGATCGAACATTTGCAAACAAACATATATACAATATAACAACGCCAAGTTCAGGTAATCGTCGATTACGATATATTATTTATGTGTTTTTATTACACCCGGTATACAGGATATATAGATGTGTGATAAAAATAATTATTTATTGCGTAATTAATGTTTAGAGAATAAACAGCATGAATATGTTACCTTATCCATTGTATAATATGGCTAAAATGTTTCTGCATGAATAAGCTATTAAAAATTGATAACAGATTATGTAAAAATATATATATATAAATCCAAGTTCCACAAAACTTCCTCCGTATACAAAATTTTATATTCCATTAACCGTACGACATATAGAATGTGTACCAAATCAAGGATTTCAGACTTTTTTAAGACTTTAATTGAAGCGGCTTTACTCGCGAACATTATTTTGAAGTTATTTTTTAAAAATCTTAAAATATATATAAAAAAAAAAAAATATGGACGTAATACGATAAAAGGTCCTATCGATGTCCATGGCACATATATAGACTTATATACACTTTCCTTCAAAATTTAATATAAATAATGTAAGTATGCACAAATGTGTTTAGTTGTGAATAAAAATATTATATAAATTACATTATTATTCAAAAATTTTATTGTTCGATTTTTCTATAGAAAATGATCGCTTATCGTAGAATCACCTACAAAACTTTTTGTGTAATCAAGACATGGTTTTTTTTTTAAAAACAGACTGTTTTAGAACTTCGTTTTTAAATAAATTTTATTTATCGAATATTGTTTGGTATTGAACCAGTTTCACATTTTCAAAATAAAGCTAATTGTTTTATTGCTTCTTCCCTATTAATTAATATAAAAGACATTTTGGTTAGAATTAAAAGTTGTTCATTTAAGTTACTGCAAATAATAAAAAATAACTGATTTTTTTTGAAACTTTAATAGAATCCACTAACCAATAAGAAGTATAGTTTAAATTTGATAAAAATAACTCGTGTAGTTTTCAAGATATTCAACTTCAAACAAGTGAAAAATAGGCGAATAGTTTGAAAATGATATTGCAGATTTTAATAAAAACTATCTGTATCTAATTATTCTGCGTGGTGTCTAAAAAATTGAAGAATATATATATATATATATATATATATATATATATATATATATATATATATATATATATATATATATATATATATATATATATATATATATATATATATATATATATATACCTAATTTTAAAACTTTTCAGAAAATTCTGGAACATTTAAATAAAAATTTTACTTAATTTTGAGAACCTCGTAAACCATCACATTTTTATGATTCTAATTATTCTAATTCTAAATTATTCTTGAACATTTTTGATTATTTGGTTGTATACTGATTCATTGCAAACCAACCATTTTTTAAGAGTTAAGAAGACTCTAGATTATACTAGAATATTCTATCACATTTTGTACAATTTAGAAGCATTCTAAAATATTGTAAATAAATTTGATTTGTTTTAGGGATCTTTCTGGATCATTGCGAATCATATTTGACTTTTTACAACGGTTAGATAACTTCACAACATTCTAAATTAGTCTGGAAAATTCTCGAACATTTTAAATTATTCCAAAGCATTTAGAAACATTACGGACCATTTAAAATCTTAAAAAAAAGATTAAATTAGCTTAGAAGGTTTTAAATAACTCAAAAATATTTTAAAACATTATAGATTATTTATTTTAGAAGATTCTAGAAAATTCTGTAATATTTAAGATAGCCATTGGAACTATTACAAACATACTTGGGTTGTTTTAAAAAATTATACTTTCTAATCATTGTCAATTTGTATTACTTTAGATCATTATAGATCATTTGAAAGTAAGATCGTTACACTTTCACGAAAAAACTACTCAACAGATTTTAATGAAATTTTTCAATAATGTAGCTTATCAGAAAAATGAAAAGTGAAAGAGAGAGGCAGTTTTTAGCACGGGGTCTCGACAAAATACAATTCGAAGTACCGAATGCCTCACATCACACGTGTACTATATATATATATATATATATATATATATATATATATATATATATATATATATATATATATATATATATATATATATATATATATATATATATATATATATATATATATATATATAATACATGGACTGAAAAGTCCCGGGCCTAACACATAGATGGTGCTTGTTTTATTGCAGTCACCTTTTTTTCAGTTAACACTAACCTTCAAAAGACAGCTGTTAAAATTTCATGATATTCTATTCATTAGTTTGTGAGTTATTGTGCTAAGAGTGACGCTACTTTTGTTATTTTCAAAACAATGGATCAAAAACAATTTCGTGTTTTAATTTTACACTGCTTCTTGATGGGAAAAAATACCGTTCAAGCGAAACAATGGCCTGAAAAGTGTTATGGGGACTCCGCTCCATCAGAAACAACAATAAAACGTTGGTTTGCTGACTTCAAACGTGGTCGTAGAGACACCGATGATGCAGAACGCAGTGGACTGGAATGATTGCGTTGCTCTTGATGGAGATTACGTTGATGAATAAAGTTAATTTTGAACCAAAAAAACGTGAACCAAAAATGTTTTAATGTTTTCTTTAGGCCTGGGACTTTCCAGCTTTCCAGTCCATGTGTTATATATATATATATATATATATATAAATATATGTATATATTTTTATATATTATACGTACATATGTATATATGTATATATATATATATATATATATATTTATTTATTTATTTATTGCCTACATTCTAGTACATGTAGAGGCATCTGTGAATACCACGCACGAAATTTGTTTTTTTTTTTCGTTTTGATGGTTATGAAATACTACTTTATCAACCAAATGATATACATATGTAAGTCTATGAATGCTACATGATATAACATAGAAATTCTAAAAATTTATTAACAAATTTAAATGAATACTTATTTATATTTACAATTAAAAATAATTTCCATTGCAATTTCTACGATCATTCTTTTCAATAACTACAATTAAATGTCATTTTTCTGTAATTATTCTATAAGCACTTGTAGCTATTCGTATCGCATCCATCAATCGATTAGATAGTTTCTTCCAAGCACTTTGTACGTATATTTAACGTTCTTACAATTACTTTAATTATCTCGTATATTTATAGATGGCTTGTACATTTATATGACTCCATTAAACTCCAAAGTCTAACTTAGAATAGAGACGGTTTATATAATCGTTAAATTTCTTATACTAAAAATTTTAAACTTATTTATTTTTATGATTTATATTTGGCATACACATCTATACTTAAACAAGAAGCAACCGGAAGCAAAAAAGGAAATTTTTGTAAGTGCGATTTTTTTATATTAAATATTGTTCATAATACCTATCTAATAGTAAAAAACGTGTTTTGATAAAATTAAATCATAAATAAATACATGATTTTTAAAACAATTTTTTTTTCATTTTGCTTGAGCCGCCATTATTCCCCTTGTTAATATGGAGGAGAGAGTGTCTCCGCTAAACGACAGAGATAGAACCCACATGACAACTTTGCCAATTTTCTACAAACCTTCCATTTCCGGTATTATTGAACAAGGACACTAATAAGAGCTCGTGTATTTTTGCTAAACTTTAATTAATTATATCTCGTAAACGGTGTGGTAAAAAAATCTGATTTTTTTTCTATAGGTGCATTTAATTATAATCTTTTGAAGAAACACAAAAAATATTGGGTTAACTTTAAGTCATTTGGCTACTAACTACCTTAAATTATACGAAATTTGTTTAATATGTTCTTGTATGTCAGTCAACGCATCACGCCAAAAAGGCTTATCGAATTTTGATGCGAAATGAACCAAAAAATATGGAATTATCAAAGACAGGCTATAGGCTATAAATATTATATTATTTTTTATGTACACTTCTACTTACGTGTGGACGTATTTATTAAACACAACTTCTAAGCGATGCAAACAACTTTTGTTTGAAACATTTTTTCGTATAATAGTTTAGTAATAATTAATAGCTAAATAATATTACAATCCATACACTGCATATATTTTGCATTTGGCTTTTCAGATTATAAAAATCGAGTATAAATTCATAAATTTTTTAGATATATTTAAGGAAGTACGAGCATCAAGGCAACTTTTGATAAAAGGCTTGATTTTTTTTTAATACAAAGTTTAAATATGTCTAAACAAATTCCGAAAATTTGAAGGAGATTGCCCGATCATTAAAATAAATAATTAACTTTAAAGTTGAGCAATTTAACATTGATCTTATGGGGTAACCTTCAAACATTGATACAATTCTGTATTTTTCTCGTAAAACTGTCGGTGAATATTTTTAAAAAACTTATGGATGAAAGTAAATATATTAGTGATAAATTTAATTCAAAAACATTTACACTTGCCCGACTAATTAAAGTGTATTAATTAAAAGAAAAATAAATGCCGCCACTAGCCCATGTTAAATGTATATCTATATATTGAAAAAAATCATATGGTTTCTGCGTTCCCCTTACCGCGCTAGAGTCGATACCTATCTCCACCCCGCCTGGCGCTCGAACTTCCTTAAGCTATTTTAGGTAAATTTATAGATAGGCTGCATCAAATATTCTTGTATAACTTGAAATAGATGGAGTGTTTCATAATATTGCACAGTGATTAATGTATTATAATAACTAATCACATTTTGGTAGTCAATGGAAAATAATCAGCTGAATGTGTTATGTGTAGCTTTATTTTTAATACTGTGGCGCTGAAATCTCATCGTGAATATCCAATGGGCTATATATTAACTCACTTTCAAAAGTGGAAGGAGTTTAAACTTTGCATGGAAACTATGAATCATATTTCAAAGTTAGTTTAAATCAAAGGGGGATTCACACAAGGAGACCGAATAATATTGGAGAAGTTGAACTTTGTATGAAATACTCGATTATTCAATTGATTTCAAAAATTGAATGGATTTACAGGAAAGGGTTATATATTATCCTATAAAAATGGGGATTATGCGTGCGAAGCTCTGGACGCTAGTAAAATTTATGATTATATTAAATTTTAAACTTGTTAGTGTAGAAAATATTGAAGATCCTAACAGCAGTTTTAATTAAGTAAATTTACCTGTCCCGCTATCAAAAATTTTCACGTAAAATGTTTAGATTCACAACAAATTCAGACCAGTTTGGTAATTAATACATATATAATTATAATCCGTATTATTATGCATCAAATGTTTCATAAGTATAAGGACCACGTATTTTGTATACTTTAATACTATGTATAATTATAAACATATGTCAGCTATGGAAATAATTAACACTGATAGTTGTTATCTTCATTTGTTTTTTAATTAAACATAACTTATTAAAAATGTTTGTTCATAAAACCATTGAATTTTATGTTAATTTAAAAAAATTAATTTATTTCAAAATATTGTAGGCAGAATAAACTGCTGGAATTTTAAAAAACATCATCTTATATATAAGGTCACGTTCGAACATCCTTAATCAAAATTAAAATCAAGTACCCAGACCCATTGCCAGGGCCATCCAGAGCATCAGGTGATTTTTGTTTTTTCGGATAAAAATTTATGTAAATAACATATCTCAATATTTATGATATATTTAAATAACAATTGTCAACCAAATAATACATTTTCCATGTTATTTATAGATTGCAAATAAAATAAATTATACCCATAAAAAATTTAGAGTGCAATATTCTTGTAACCTCTATGCGCTGGTATAAAAAACACGTTTTCAAACCAAAAATTCGAACTACAAGTCTATATGTTTCAAAAGTTTCCCCCAAATTGAAAATTTGATTAAAAATTTTTCCAATACTTCAATTGAAGCGTCATTATTTCACGAACATGAATCTGAAGTTATTTTTTGAAAATTATCCAAAATGGTTTTATAATCTCACTTTATCTTTTAAATAATTCATTTTGGTATTGTTTGAGTTTTTGCTTGTTGAATAATGTGAGAAAGATCTAGACTATGACCTAAAGATCTGGCTGAATTAAAAATAAAAGTTTTTATAGTTTATTAAAAAAAAAAAAATTTGAAAAACGGTTGACCTTAAAGGCCATCCCTGAAACTTCCCGCAATTTCCATACCTAAGCACTTTATGTTTAACATATTACAATTTCGAGCTTAAAAATACATTTTATTTTTGAGCTACAATGCATAGAACAGCTAAGTCTGATGAGAGTTTGATAATACACTATTTTAAAAATTTTCAACATCTATAACTTTTGAATGGAAGAACCGATTTTCACATGGTTGGCGGCAATCGATGCAGTTTAACAATTTCTTCAATAAAAAACACTGAATTGAATTGTAATTTATTAGATAAGAAATTTCGGAGTTTTTAAAAAAAATTCACTCTTTTCGAATTTTTTCGTTCAAGATATCTCACGAACGCATCAACCGATTTTCACGTTTTTGACGGCGATCTATGTGGTTTTTAGAGCTTTAATAATTATTCTATTTCATCAAAAACGATCCGAACATGGTTTAAAAAGGTTAAGAGTTGATTAGTTTTGGAGTTGATCGATAGAGCCATTCAAATATTATTCCAAAAACACAAACATTTAAACATAATTTTTTTCTTAGTTTTTGTAAGATTTCTCAAAATCTACAAGATCGAATCAATTCAAAAAAAATTAAATCTAAGTTTGGCCATGTCCTTTCGAATGGCACCAACCGCGATAAAATGGGTCGAGCCGTTCAAAAGTTATAAGCGGTTTACATACTTTCACACATACACACACACACACTATATGGGCAGACACGCTAGACACCCAAGATTCATGGCGGAAAGCTGGACCAGTATATCGGCTGAGTGCCTTAAGAGTAGCTAGCGCCTTGCGGACAATATCGGAGGAGGCAGAGTGCGTCATTTCCGGAACTCTACCTTTTCGAGTTCTAGCTAAGGAAAGACGGAACCTTTACCATCGAAAGACGACAACCACACTGAGCGCTGAAGAAGTCAGGGTAGAAGAACGACTGAAGAGTTATGCACGTTGGCAGTTTCAATGGGATGCTGCAGAGAAGGGTAGGTGGACTCATCGTCTCATACCACGGATTGATGTCTGGCTGAACCGTAGTCACGGAGAAGTCAACTATTATCTCACGCAGATGTTATCAGGACATGGTTGTTTCCGGGCTTATCTACACCGTTTTAAGCACGATAATTCCCCGGAGTGCCCGTCCTGCCCAGAAGTAATCGAAGATGCGGAGCATGTTTTCTTTGACTGCCCACGATTTAATCGACAGCGTGATCTACTCGAGATTATCTAACACCGGAGTATCCAACCAGAGACAGTTATCGAAGTAATGCTGTCATCAAGAGCCTCTTGGAACGCCATCAGCAAATTTGCAACAGAAGTCCTTATAGACTTGCGTTCCATCGAAAGAAAAAGGGCAAATGACAACAACTAGAAGAAAGGTAAAATAACACCTTAGCTACCAGAAGAAAGAGCAGTAGCTATATCCGCCCCCCCCCCACGAAGTAATGCCTAACGGCGGATACCGTGGGGGATCAGAGTTCAGAGGATAGCGGAGGTTTTAGTCGGTATTAGCCATTAAGTTAATGTTCGAGTCCGATATACCAGGCAAAACATCTAAGCCATAGATTCGTAAAAGAATTTCCTTCGCTATATAAAAACACACACACACACACACACACACACACACACACACACACACACACACACACACACACACACACACACACACACACACACACACACACACACACACACACACACACACACACACACACACACACACACACACACACACACACACACACACACACACACACACACACACACACACACACACACTCACAAACAGACACATGGAGAAAAGCTGGTCCCATCTGTCGACAAAGCGCTCTACGAGTAGCTAGCGCCTTCCGCACAATATCAGAGGAAGCAGTGCGCGTCATTTCCGGAATGATACCTCGCAGAGTTCTAGCAGAGGAAAGACGGGCCCTCTACCAAGGCAGAAGGCAAACTGCACTGAGCCCTGAAGAACATATAATGGAAGAACGGTAGAACAGCATAGGCCGATGGGAACTGCAATGGGATGCCGCAGAGAAGGGTAGGTGCACGCACCGCCTCATACCTCGGATCGACACTTGGCTTAACCGGAATCACGGCGAACACCTTACACAGATGTTGTCTGGACACGGGTGTTTTCGAGAGTACCTACACCGCTTTAAGCACGATGATTCTCCGGAATGCCCGGCCTGTCCAAGAGTTGCTGAAGATGCGGAGCACGTCTTCTTTGTATGTCGTCGTTTCGATCTACAGCGTGAAGACTTGGAAGGGATCTTGAACCAGAGAATGCAACCAGATTCACTAGTTGAAGCAATGTTATCATCAGAAACTGCCTGGACCGCTACCAACATGTTTAAACAGAAGTCCTCACAGACTTGCGTTCCATCGAAAGAGCAAGATCAAATTACACATGATAGAAGGAAGGAAGATAACACCGTAGCCACCAGAAAGAAAAGCAATAGTTAACTCCTCCCCCCACGGCGGTTTCCGTGAGGAATAAGAGGACAGAAGAAAAGGGTTTTAGGGTTTATTGAGTATGGGCGTTAGCGTTGAGTTTTAGATGACGCTGCGTCTAGTCTACACATATCCAGGCGATATGCCTGGAATCCGTAAAAAGGATTCCCCCCTCTTAAAAAAAAACACACACACACACACACGCACATACAGGCATAGTTGAAGCAAATTCACTAGTTGAAGCAATGGTATCATCAGAGACTTGCGTTCCATCGAAAGAGCAAGCTCAGATTACATATGATAGAAGGAAGGAAGATAAAAACTTAGCCACCAGAAGGAAAAGCAATAGTTAGATCCTCCCCCCAAGAAGTAATGCCTGACGGTGGTTTTCGTGATAGATAAGAGGACAGAAGAAAAGGGGTTTAGGGTTTAGTGAGTATGGGCGTTAGCGTTGAGTTTCTGATGACGCTGCGTCGAATCTACACATATCCAGGCGATATGCCTGGAATCCGTAAAAAAGATTCCCCCCTCTTAAAAAAAAAAATAAAACAGGCATAGTGACAATCTCGTCATGGAAGTTTACTGTAACCTCAAAACGTCGCGTTCTGATGAAAGCTCGATTTTTGGAAAACGGGGTGAAACCAATAACATCCCGATTTTTGAAAATCTTCGATGCGGGGGGTTAACAAGCAAATATGTATACATGTGTTTCTATATAACAGATACACTAATGAAAAAAATCTAGGAATATTAAAAAAATAAAAAGTGAAGACAATAACTAAACGAGTTAATTGTTTAGATACTCGACATATGATTTTCTAATTGGTGTATAATATAATATTTATATACCGACATGTGAGAAATAATAATTAAAAAATTTATTTAAAAAATTTAAGGAAAATATTAAAATTTTCTTTTTTTTTTTTAACAATAAAAAATGTATTAGGGAATTTGTCTAGCATCTCCCCGCGATTACGTCCACATGGCAATTGGGCCCAGACAGAAATGAACACTATGTCAAAAAAATAATGGAACTCAAAATTTCACCCTCCATTATTCGCAGAAGAAGAAAAATAGGTCCGGTTGATAGCTCAATGTCATTTATCGGATTATAACCTCCGGGTATGCGATAAAAACTATCTGTGTGCCTATTTTTTTCAATTACGTTTCGATCAGCCAACTTTGCGTAACTAGATAAGAAAGATTCAAATAAATTTTTATATTTATAACATGACTAGAATGTCTTAATACACACTCTTAAGATTCCAAGATTTAATTTGTAAATTGACCCACTTCTGAATTTTTCCAGGCCAATAACAATCGCTTTTTATGAATTAAAATACTTTGCACTTTCCTTGTGGTCCTTCGTAAACGATTCAACATATTGAAAAATATTTATATTTTTATTTCAATGAAAAGATTTTCTTTATTTACTTGACACTTAGATATACCTATTTTCCTGCAAAAATATTTAATTATAAATGAATTGCAAAAATTTTATATCATGATAATAATAAATAAGTGTTTAAAGGTTTCGATACATTAATGTTCGATTTTTTATAAACTGTCCAGAATATTGTTATAATATAATTGGTGTTTTGCCTACTTCGGATGCTATGCCTCCGATAAAATGATCAATACATTTTAGGATCCAGAAATATCAAGAATATTTGATTACAATAACAAAAATATTCAAAAACGTAATATTAACACAACAAATGTTTAATTGCCCATTGCCCAAAAATTTTATTTAGACTTATCATATAACACTGTTCACTGATAAAATTGTAATTTATGACTTACTAATTTTTTGTTTAATGGAATTAATCAATTTCCTAGATTGCGCACAATTTTAACTTCCTGTTGTAACACTATAAAATTTACATTTATTTCCTCCAGTTTCTTTTTACAATTAACAACATAAGAACTACAATGTACATGCATTTTAATAGGATGCATATCACGTTCAAGAATTAGACGAATGTTTGATTACATACTTTTGATCACTGAAGTCGCGTCTATCGATTAAGTTTTTCCTTCCATATAATATACACACTGCCCGTAAATGAAAATGATTCATGAGAACTATACGTATTTTGAATACAAATTCAAACTCACTATAATATCAAGATCAATTTTTTGTATTATAAATACGTATTTCGATTACTATGTAGTCATTATCATTGTAAATTAGCAGTGAGTTCAAATTTGACTCTAATATCCCCCCGATTAATAATCGTGAAATTTTTAAGAAACCTTTCCATATGATCCTTGTTATTATGTATAGAGGTGAAAAATCGGACGATAATTTTTGAAAAATGATTAATATATAATATTAATTGTTTAACATGCGCAGTATACAAAAAAAAAGTTCATTCGAGTCAAATTCACCTCTGGCATATATTAGCATACGAGTGACCGAAAATATTTCAGAAATTTATGTTCGTTTATTCCCACTCATTCGGTGAGTATCTTAATCTAAACTTTCAAACACTTAATGAATTATTTTTAATTATTCATAAGAAATTTTTAGAACAAAATTACGTTCATTAGACAAAAGATGTTGTTTCCGGAGAATTGCAAAGGATTCTCGATCTTGTTGAGTGAATCATCGGAGAGATTTAATATACACCTGATAAAGATACCGGATCATACAGACATTTTAGGGAATATCGAAGCCGACGATCTAACTATTGATTAAGTGTATTATATGCGTGCGAAATGCAAGAAAATTAAGGTCTTCCAAAGACATCTACACTTATACGGGCTTATTTCTGATGTGGAAGGAGTTATCTTTTAATCTCTGAAATGTAAAACTAGTTGCAAATATTGATCAGACGCCTCTGCGGTTCATCCAGTCCAAAAAAATGGGTACTCGATCATTGATTGGACAAAAAACTTTCCCTATATGTTCCGTTGTCTCGCAACATTACATTAAGTTCTAAGAACAGCAAGCAAAATTGTTTTATTCCCACACATTGGCTGGAAGGCAAGCATTTAGAACGCTTGGTTGTAAACCTCGATTGCTGCAAAGGCTTTGTATTATCAGGAAAAAAAAGAAATGATCAATTATTTCCTTAATATTTGTACAATCTTTGATATTATCTTGGAGGTGTCAAATTCCTTATATTGCTTTTAAATAGCTCCAAATTATTGTTCTTTGAACAATTTGGAACATAGAAGATCTGTTTGCGTTAACCGATCTTTAAACACCATTATAGACGTTTAATATTTTATCTCTTAATGGAAAGTTTCAATAAAGAAAGATTTTTAAAAATAACATTTTTTAGAAACCATTCGCTATACTTGCATTTTTGTTAAATATACACAATGCATTTTATGTTGAATTTTAAAATAGAAAAATTAAACTATTTCTCGAATTATAAGAAAATTACTTAGAATTTCAAATCTGTTTAATTGTATGAACTTTATGCGATAATCAGTAGTCCGTAAAATGAAGAGAAAAAAACGGTATAACCTGACAATTTTTTCGAATAGCTCGGAATATCTGGAAAATTTAACAATAAGTAGGAAACATCAAAAATTAATACGATGGTAGAAGTACTTTTCTCTAGGGGGTGGTTGCTACCCCTTCTTTATCACAATTTTGTTAGTACCTTCAATATTTGCCAGCCTTACAAAAATAATATTTTTCGGACATTATCTATATATGTCGACTGTAATAAATATTTTAACAAAGACAAAAGAAAACTTTTTAATTTAGTATATCTATTAATTATTAGCTACTTAAAGAAAATAACGTAACTCAGGCCCGCCCCTGAAATATTGGATTCAAGATTTGACTAATCAAACAAATGGAAAAAAAATTCTAACAATGAACTCCATTTGAACCCACGATTTGTCAATTTAATAAATTTTGATCGTATTCCAAAAAGTAAAATTTCTTGAAACAATGGTAATTAAAAATTATATAAAGATATTTCGTGGGATCTGTTTTGTTTTTAAATATAACCTTCGAAATGATACATTAAAATAAATGTTTTATCACGGATTATTTTGAATGAGCCCCACCACAACACGGAATTTCTTGGAACTGATAAAAAATTTTTTTTTTAATATTTCAAAAGAAGGTGCTTTATTAAAAATTTATTTGCAAAATTTGGGTCAATTTAACATAAATACTGGAATTAACTTAACTTGTAGATTATATATCAATTTAATAAAAATCTCTGATAAGGACTCAATGTCATTAGCGCCAATTTTTATGAATTTTATTTAAAATATACTAAGAATAAACATTTTTTTTTCGATATAGTAACAAAACCATGAACTGCTGATCAATGTAAAATTTACTGATTTTTATACGCGGGATATTTTATGAAAGCTACGACGATATGTTAAGTTTAGTCTAAATTTTGTAACGTTGAAAAATATTAAATTCACAAAATCATTTTAATGAAAAAAATTATCAAATTTTACCAAAACCACAAACAAGTTCAACCCAATATTCTGCTGCTCTTGCACAAAATACTTTGTATGTTTCGTCAGACTCTGACAGTAACGGACAACTCAAACTATTCCAAGCTACTTCTCGATGTTTGGAAATCTTCTGGTGGGTCAGTATTAAGCTTACCGCCTAGTAGTGTCTCGGAATTAAAAACTTAAGCCTATCCGATCATGCAATATAAAAAAGCGTGATCTTTGTTTACGATTTTGGAATGCGGAAGGTTTTATGTGGTTAACGAAACAAGAATAATAATGTGGTTATTTGGTGTATCTGTGAAACCTAGGCAACTGATGAAAACATTTTGCAACCTCGTGAACTATCCGCTTATAACTTAATATACTCGGGTGCAATCAAAAAGAAGAGTAGGGGGCGAACTAGCGGTGGTTTAGCAACACTCGTTCTTGAATCGTTATAGTATACATCTCTCGACAAGTCGGAATGGTGGTTGTTTGTTAAAGTAAAGTTAGAAAATTTTGAATTTATGCTATACAGTGTTTATTCCAAACCAGGTTTGGATTTGTGTCATACTCTGGATTTGTTTCAAATTGCATTGAATTGTGTGCGTGCTAGTTTGCCATCTCTATTGATGTTTATAGGCGCTGATTTCAATTCTAGATTGGGAAACTTAAATGAAACATCTAGAGAGCTGTGTTTCGGGACTGGGCTTTATTATGAACGTAGGGTGTTAGACACTTTCTGTTCAAAAAGAGGGCGCGACTTGAACGAGTTTATGGAATTAAATGAATTTCTTCTTTTGAATGGTAGAACTATAAGTGATTATCCAACAAATTTTAGATAATTTGGGTTGTATTAATAATCGGAATAAATTGAACAGTAAAGCTACAATGTCCAGTCATTTTCCTGTCGAGATTCTTGTAGATTTGGGGATTACTTCATTTGATTTTCAAGAGGTTAAAAGTGAAGTCCTACATGGTTTTAGATAAAATCAGGATAAAGCTGTTAAATACTTTGAATCTAAGTATTACAGCACCACTGTCAGTATAAATTGGAACCAAGCGATCTGTGATGGTGCATATGAAAATTTTATAAAATCTATGTGGAGTGTAGCAGATGGGCTGGGTTTAACAAATTCTTATCAAACCCATAATTCCAGATTCGTAACAGGACGTAAACCTTGGTTTGATACAGAGCGCCAGATAGCCAAATCAAATGTGAGAAATAAGCTACAGGTATGCAAACAGCATAATCTTGATTAGGTAACTGTTAAAGCTTATGTAGAAGAGAAAAAAGTATATAGATCACTTATTAAACATAAGAGAACGGAGTACGATCAGATTATAATAGAAAAAATTATCGAATGTCAAAGATAGTGCTACGTTTTGGAAAACCATTAATATTCTTAAAAAGAAGAAAAAGGCAAACAATGAAATCATGCTGGACGATTGGGAAAGATTATATTTTAACATCTATTCAGCCTCTAAACTCATATAACGACTATCTTCACTGGCATAAAGCATCCTTTCTTGGACACTCCTATCACATTAAACGAGCTTACGAAAACTTTCTTGGAAAGATCAAAAAAAAGGAAAATTTTCTGGACACGATAATATATTAAATGAATTCCTGCAAAACCTTCCCGAGAACTGGATACTGTACCTTAACGTGTTATGTAATAAGATCTTGAATCAAGAGATGATTCCTACTGAGTGTTCGAAGATTATGCTGACTATGATATACAAAAAAGGTGACAAAACTGATCCTTCCACTACCGTGGCATTGCACTTTGCAACACCTCGTTAAAGATCTTCACATCCATTATACTAATTCGTTTAACGTGTTGGTCTGACGATTGCAACATACTTGACGAATGTCAGTCAGGGTTTCGAAAAGGGCGGACCTGCACTATATATATAATATCTTTGTGCTGACATCCGCAGTGCAACTTCAATTAATATAATTTTATTTTTATAAAATAATGATTTGTTTATTTTTAACAAACAATGTTACCGTTTTGATGAAAAATGAGTATTTGTTAGAAGAATATGAAAAACAAAATAAATGGGATGAATTGGCCACTTCGTTTAGACCAACAATTAAAATAACTAAACATTTAAAAGATAAATTCCATGTATGTATATACCATTGTGAGTGAGTGTATGTGTGTTCATATATTGTAGGGTAAGTATAAGTACAATATGTTGTAAAAATATAGGCAGCAGATTTTGTGTTATACATACGTAGAAAGTAGATACTAAGGTATTACTTTTGTCGCTAGAATGTCTGGAAAGAACAACTTATATCAACAAAATATTGATAAAAGGCGGGAAAAGATTTTAAGTTGGGGATTGATAATCTAATCCAAATATTAAGCTGTGAAAGTGCCGATAATATAAAAACAATCTAACGTTAATTTAAATTACATCCACAAAAAACGAAAGATAAAATTTGAAAAAGTCCGATTCATGTCTGAAAATAGTATGATTTTTATTTTACTTATTTATCTTATTTTTTCCTTTAATTTTTATTTAGAGTAGACAAAAAAAATTTATTTCTATATGTGACAAATTAAAAATTATTATTATATTTCGAATTTAGAATGTATACTAAAATTATTGTACCGATTTGTATTTGATTGGCCTCACGGCATATAAATAAATGAATTTATATATTAAAACACAAATAGCCATTTCACTTATCCCTGAATAAGTGTAAACCTTATTAAGGACCCTTAACTCTTAGCAAATTGAAAACTTAATTGCTCAAATTTTTTAACGTTTTTCAGATTTTCTCATTGAGTTTACTTTTATTTTCTCATTGTGTTTATTTGCAATAATATTAAAAAAAAAAAATCAGTACGCCAATGACTTTTTTGATAACGATATTACTTAATATGTATGTACGTTATAGTGCTGACATCTAAGCTTAACCGTATGTAACCTTTGTCTTTTAAATAGAAGAAAATTAAAATCTATAAAATAATCTAATTTTTGCTAAAGTTGTACCGATTATGACTTTAGACGACTAGTCGACTAAGGCACATCGCACATGAGGTGATTTGAGTAAAATCGGCCAAATCGCTGATATCCGCGATATCAGTGATTTTTATATATATAAAAAAATTATTCTCACCTTTCAATTGAGGAAACAAAGAAAAACAATTAATTGAGGGTTTTAAAATAATTATTATCATTTATTGTTATTATTGAAAGGTGAGAATAATTTTTTTAGATAGTAATTAATTATTAAACAATATTTGTTATTATTCCGAGAGTTAGCATGAAAATACTTTAGATGCCGGCTAGTGTGCTTGACACACGCGTGGTGGCGCGACCGCTTGACACATTTCCCAAGATGCATTGCAGGATTGGAATACCTTCTTATATATTATCTTACACCTATTATGCCTGTTCTATTTTTAAATATGAACATAATAATATTTACCTATAATACATATAACTATATTTGTCAGAAACATTGATTTATATGATAGTAAGTTATAAGATAGTTTTCTGTAATACATAGTTTTCTGCTTTATTAGATGCACCTATTAAGCCTGTTCTATATGGTTCAGGACATGATTCTAACCTTTTTTGTTTGTATATAAACAAGCATTGGCATGTTTTTATTTTTAAATATTAAAAATAACATTATTTAATTCTCTGTCTTTGTCATAAACGTTGATTTATATAACTGTATAAACAAGAATAAAAAAAAAAGTTGCCCATGTGATTTTAAGAACGTAGGATTTGCACAACGATTTTTTTATCACATGTATGATTTCAAATCACGAAAATCACGCCGTGTGCGACTATACATTGGTTTCCATAAGCAAATCATATGTATGATATCGCCGATTTCACACAAATCGCGTCGTGTGCGATGTGCCTAAGTGATTAGACGGTAAAGACGATCACAGAAAAATTAAAGAAGACATTTTTATATGTGTCACTATCAAATTTAATTTGATTAGGTTATGTACAAGATTATAAATTTGATTGATTTTGTTTTTACGAAATATTTAGAATTTTATGTACAAGCAATTTTGATTCAATATTATTGATTCTAAAATAAAAATATTAATACATTTTATTAAGAAATTCAAAGTTGGAAAAGACTGTGCTCTTTACTGAATAGTCACCGACTTCGAACAATAACAAACCTTCAAATAATCAATAGTAATGTTTTTATTCTTTATTGGTAATATTTTTTTTAAATTTTATCATCTCAATCATGAGGGAATTATTTATTTAATAGGATTAAACTTTGTTACACAAAAATATTTATTGATATTGGGATCAGATATGAAGCAGATTAATATATCCGATTATCTATTTTCAGTTATTTTAATGAAGTGAAATTAGAAAGGTTATTTTGAGATGAAATTAGCTAAATTTCTATCGATTTGAGGAAAATTTTATTTGTTTTAATACTTAATAGCCCTGCTCATGGGAATTGGCTCAAAAAATGAGACATCTATAATTAAAAAAAATTCTAATGTAATATACATTGTGTTTTATTTTTCAATTTTGCCGCACAATCTTCACATGAAAATGGAGGACGTGTCGAAGTTTTTCCCGAAAAAAATATCTAAAGTAAAAATCTAAATTTTATTTTTATTTAAAAATGTTTTCCACGACACGTCCTCCGTTTTCATGTAAACATTGTGCATCCCAAATTTCGTAACATTTGAATAATTATTTTCTGAGTGATTTGTGCGTGAAAATTACGAAAATAACTGTGATTTTTAAATTTCTATTCATTTTGTTTAAATTAGAGATATAGATGTCTATATAATAGAATTTTTAAGCATTTTATGACAAAATATATAATAAAGATAATTCTTATTTAAATAAAAGAAAATCTGACTTCTTTTCATGAAATTTTCTTAACGTTCCAGATTAATTTAAATTAATAACTATAACACGTGATTATAGCAACTAATAGAGTTAATTGTTTAGATATTCGAAAAATGGTTTAGTATCAATGTTTGAACTTTTTTCAATCAGTAGCTTTCATACCGTAAATATCTCGCCTATACAATTCAAACATTTTTAAAAAAATTTATGTCCTTCAATTTTTCTTTTATGGTTCATAAGTCATGAATCCATTGGACCCAATGGACCGATTTTTCTCATTCACGACCTTGATCTTACTTTTTGGTTAAGAATTAAAATTTAAATTTATATCTTTTTTTGTTTTTGAGTTATCTTGGTGACAGACGGACAGATATCGGAAATGGACTAATTAGGAAATTCTATGAAAACCAATAAAATGTTTTTGTGTGATCAATATGTCCTAGTGTTATAAAGTTTAGACTAAAATTAATATACTATGTCGAATATAAAAATATAATATCATAATAGACAAGTAGTATTTTTAAAAATTTCCTATTTTACATATTAAAATGCATATATGCGCATATCATAAAAATCAGATTTTTCTTTCTCACTGTGTTGGCGACACCTAAATTCAATATGCTGATCATTACGTTGTGTGTAAGAACCAAAAGAAGGGTTGTGACAAATGAAATAAAAGTGTCTAGAAAGCGACATGCGACAGTGGGCGACATGTGACAGTGGGCAACTGAGAAAGGTCTAACCCGGACACGATTTTTTCACTCATCGAAATCTTTCTTTTGATACAAATTTGGTTAATTTGGACAATTAAACTATTTTAATTTGGACTAAATGTTAAATCAATGATTCACAATTTAATTTCGATGAAGAGCTCTTAAAATAAAAATAGAATACTCTTATTAAATATTTAAAACATTTAATTAAAGGATACTTGTGCTAGTATATTTCCTGAGAGATAATAAAAATTAACTAAAGCTATAGAGATTATCATAAGATTTTTTTTATATAAACTTACCGTGGCAAGTTGTTCCAACTCTCCCCGTACCCCAAATGTAATCATTACCTAGAAAAAATATAATAAAATCATTATAAACATTTTTATTAATATACATAAGTGAAGATAACAACTAACAGATTCAATAGAATTCATAAAATACTCTAAATATCCAGTCTATACATTTACGTATTTAGTGTTGGTTCAAAATAAAAAATAGAATCATGAACCAAAAACTAAATTATAAATAAAAACAATATTACGTATTGTACTTATATGTTTATTAGCTAAATTTCAGCTGAAATTATGGCGAATACAAACATTTTACGAAAAAAAAAATTTCAAACATAAGTTGTTTCTTTTAAAAAACCAAACATTTTTTGTATTTGAATTTTTCTTCTATCTTTTATGGTTCAAAAGTTAGGTCATAAGTTTATTGAACCCAATAGACCGATTTTGCCTATTCACGAACGTAAACTTTTTATGTTTTGAATACATCATCAATAATTTCACCTAGTTATCAAGATGGCGGACGGACGGAAAGTCGAACATATGGAAATGGACTAATTAAGTGAGTCTATGAACACACATACCAAAATTTTGTTTGTGCGGACAAAATTTTGTAATGTTACAAACTTTACACTGAAATTAAAATACTCTGTAAACTGAAGTTAAATTTAACATTTAACTCCAGTTTCTTTCTTTTTTTATATTCCCATATCAAAATTTTGCTAAGATATTTAAGACAATATTGCCTTTAATCGTCAGGCTCAATAACTAATTGCTCTTTTTTTAAACAGTAGAAAGAATTTCTTTTATAGTTCACTGTGTGCGCAAGAGTTCATTGATTACATTTTCAAATTTCAAAATTTGAGGAAAACAATTACTTGAAACACCTAAAGCATCAATTACTTGAAACACCTAAATGTCCTTATCGATATGAAAAAAAAGGAATGAGCATGATGCCTACATTTATTTTATAAGCTCATTTCATGCATGCGCTTTTACTTCACGAACAGGGAACTGCAGTTATTTTCTTAAAATTTTTAAAAATACGCAATATATGAACGTTTACAATCCTAAGTAAAGAAAGATGGTGCTACTGTGTAGTGACGTCACCTTTCAGTATTCCCATAGAAATTGCATTTTAACCATCGATTTCAAGAAATATTCGGTGATTATAATTTCTTCATTTTTGAATCCATTTTAATTTAATTTTCGAACTATTATTGAATTTAGCTTTATATTTAGATGTAAAATATAGCAAATTCAGTATCCGTCATCTACCCTATTCGAAGCTTTTCTCAATTTTTCTATAATTTTTTTTTTTTTACTTATTTTATCAATGACCGCACAGAAAATCCAAAGTTGATTCCGGCGTCCTGAATAAATTTTAAGGCTCAAGTTTATAAGAAAAAATAGTTTTAATCCTTAACATTAGTTTAAGGAAATTGTAAAAAGCAAGACTTTACGGTTTTTCATGTTAAATTATTTGGGCAGGTAATATTTAGTTGAGACAATTGTGAATATATAATATTGGAATTTTGGGCAATTTATTTCCGAAGTTAGAAGATTTTGTAAAATACCGTAAAAATAATTTTACAGCCTTCTTAAATATTTGAAAATTCCAGTAAATTAAAAAATTCCCTTTTACTGAAATTTCAAAAAAATTCCCTGACTTTTTATACAAAATTAAAATTCCCTGACTTTTCCAGGTTTTCCCTGGCCAGTGATACACCCTGTTACTAATAAAATTTATGACTTCCAATTAGTCCGCCATATATAATAATGTAGATTATATCATATTGTACATTACGCATGTGTCACGAACAAATAAACAATTGGGTAGTTCATGATTTTTCATAAGTCAACACCTTAGGGAGTTGAAAAATGATGAATAAACTTAAAAAATTGTCCTCATAGAAAATCTAAATCGGGGGTTTTAAGATTTATTCACAAAACAGTATTAAATTTCAATCAAAATTATCATATTTCCAGTTATCAACTAGTATTCAATTGCAGTGTCAAAACTTATACAACACCCAATATTTTTTATTATAGGGACTTTAAATGTGGAAAAGTACAAATCTGCGAAGAAATTGAAAATTTGATTCAAAATATTGATTTAGATCAGTAAAATTTCCTCACCAAAACGGACGTAAATGAAAAAAGAAGAAATGGAAGCATTTTTTAGGGATAAATTTGGTTATGGGATACCTATAAAGTTGGGGGTTTATCTTTACGACTTAACACGTCACATTTACTCGGAACGTCATGTCAAAACTAAAATTTTTCTACACAAAACGTATGGTCCTGAAAGGGTTAAGTAGACAATTTATGGCGGTGGTTGATCTATTATTTTTTATATAAACAAACTTGATATCTCTATGAGTTTATTCTCTTTCGTTTGCATATGGAATACAAAATTTGAGTATACTAACCATCTTCACCGTTAGACACACCACATATAACATGTACTGGTTTGCAACACGCTCAACAGGAATAAGCTTCTGTTTCGTTTCCACAAATTAGGCAGATTTTTTGCGCAGATGATGATGAGAAAATTGTATCAATATTATCCGTAATAAGGTAGACGGGCGTTTATGATATTGCCGTATTAGAACTGATTGAAGCATTATGAACACAAGTTGTTTCAGAATTGCATGTGTTCATAGCGGTCACATCAACAATTTGGGAGAGCACCACCAATGGCGAAAAATTAAACTACTTTGCGATGTGTCTAGTATTTAACTAGGAGTGTCGACAAATAGATTGCTTTCGCCGATCTGCTCTATATGGTCGATTAAAAGATCGTACCCCGACAATTAATAGTTTATAAATAAAGTATTTAATAGTTTATGAAGATATTATTTAGATGTAGTCGTTTTAATAAGTAGGAAATCAAAATAAATTTAGCTTCTATCTCTTATAATTCAAAAGTTGAGTCATGGATCCATTGAACACAATGGAAAGATTTTGCTCGTTCACGTACTCAAAGCACCCTTTATGTCTCGAATACACCACCAAAATTTCAAGCCGCTATCAGTTTTCGTTTTTGAGTTATCTTGATGTTAGACGGAAGGCCGGACAAAGAGAAATGGACAAATTAGGTGATTCTAACACTATAACACTATAGCGTTAAACACTTTAGACTCAAATTAATATACTCTGATATATTCTATATATTTACATTTATTCTATAGATTTCTAGATTAGTATGTTTTTAATGCAAATTTTTAGAAACGTCTCTTAAGAATGTTTGGAAGATCCAATTGGCAGCAAAAGTGTATAGAATTAATTAAAAACTAAATTAAATAAAAAAATTTTAATAATTTTATTTTTGTTTTCAAAGCCTTTTTAAATGAAATTATCAATACTTTAATTATTATCAAACTTTAATTATTATCAGTATTATCAAACAAAATGTCTATGTTTCTTATATGAAGTATATATCTTATAGTTAACGATTTGATACGTAGCCAAAATCAATTCTAACTTAAATAAAAGAAGTCTTGATCTAAGGGACGTATATTTTTATATGGAAAAGAAATTATCCACTCTGTTCAAATACTAAATGCTACGTAAAATCGTTTAAGTAATCAGATGAGATCACATATTTATTTCAATTAATAATGAATCTGTCCTAATAAAATTAACAAGAAAATTTTACTTTCGAGTCTGAGAACATACCTTAAAGCAGATTATCAACAGATGTTAGAAGCGCACTCCTTTATGTAAAATCTTTCAATTTTCATTTAGCAAAAAAATAACAAACAAAAAAATACTCATCCAAATGTTATGAAATTTGGTATGCACAATATTGATATGAAAACGTAGGTCTTTTCAACGAGATTTTCTCTAAAAAAAACATTTCTAAATATAAAATCAAACCTTGATTATTAAATTTTTTTGGAGAAAAACTCTCCAACGATCCATTCGTTTTCATGTCAATATTGTGCATACCAAATTTCGTAATATTTGGATAAGTATTTGTAGAGTTTCTTCTGTTGACAAAAAGAACTGTAGACAGACTACAAATTATAAATAGAATTTTCAAAATCTGAATGGTATTGGTACTTTTCATTAGTGTAACCAAATTGTTAACAAGTAATTTTCATTCGGCAAACCATGGACGAAAGACGTCTTTCTCTATCTTTAATATTATTTTATTAATGAATTATTGAAAGAAAAAAAAAACAGTGGTAAATTCAAAATGGATTACAAAGAGACAGAACAGAAAGTCCCATTATAATTTTTATATAATTTTCCAAAATGTACGATTCTTTTATTTCATTATTTCATTATTTCATTATTTACGTATTTATATTTTTAGTCATTTTCCGCTAAAAATATTCTCACTACAAAAATTAAAAAAAAAAAAGAGAAGATAACCAACAAAGTTAATTGTTTAGGTATTAGACATATGGTTGAGTATAAATTTTTTAACTATTTTTAAACATTAGCATTCATAAAATACTAAATATCCAGTCTAGACTATTATGATTATATGTAACAATATAATGTAAGTATATATGTTTATTTGCAAAACTGGAGCTCAAATTGTAGCTAATTCAAACATTTTATGAAAAAATATTTCAAACAAAAGTTGTTTGTTTTTAAAAAACAAAGTTTTTTTTTTTTAATTTTTCATCTATCTCTTATGGTTTAAAATTTGGATCCAGAGTGACATGCAGAAATGAACTAATAAAGGGATTCTTTGAACACCTATACCAAAAATTTTCTAACGTTACAAACTAAAGTTACAAAGTGTTCATATAATCACCTAATTAGTCCATTTTCGCCTGTCCGTCATCAAAATAATATAAAAATTAAAAAAGATACGAGTTGAAATTTCGGTGGTGTATTCTAGATCTAAAAAGTGAGTTGAAGTACGTGATAATTACGATAATTCTTCGTAAACTGTTGAGATGACAATTTCGCTACAATTTCAGGTCAAATTTAGTTAATAAACACATATAATTAAAATACATGTTATTATTAAAACAAACATTTATACTCAACCATATGTCGAGTATCTAAACAATTAACACTGTTATCTTCACTTGTTTTGCTTAAATTTTTTCGATAGAACTTTTCAAATTATTCATGAAAAATCGTTCAAAAAAATGAATTTTTAAATGAAAAACGGAGATTTTCAATCAAGGGTAAAAGCGCTAACACGGCTAACATATGCAAGCAAATACACTCAGCTTCTCAAAATAAATGAGGGGCTAAAATAATCAGTGACTCATTATGGAGAACGTACACACATATCTGGATAGATGGTCTTTCGAAAAGTACTCGATGCACAGTAACTCAGTCGGTAAACTGAAAAATGTGTGGAAAGTGTCAGTTGCAGTATTTTGTATAAGTTCAACTTTCTTAATATTGTTTACTTCCTGTTTTGTTTTGAATTTAAAATGGCTGGCTACTTAAAAGATAATGTAACGAAATTTTACTAAATATTATACGACAGAATAAATGTATTTACGATAATCGCGATATGAATCATAAAAAATTCAACAAGGAAAAAAAGAAATTTTTTTTTATTATCGCGGCGAACGGTGATCAGTAACTCTTTTTGAGAAGTTATCATAAATGGTGCAATTCATCAAATTATTTAATAGACATACTTTTTGATATGAACCAAAATTCTTCCTCATATTTGATGTCAAATCAGGTTTTACTCTATTGCCATTTATGAAGTTCTAAACAAATTTTTGAGTTTTAGTTTTATTTTATTGATCCACAACCAAATTTAGATAGAAAACATAATAATAATATTTTTTTTTATCATCTATATAAAAATTGTAAATCGTATCCATATTTTATAACGTTCAATCTCAAAATATATTCAAATATACATTTTCATATTTAAAATGATAATAATTTGATAAACATAAAATGACAGATCTAATACATGTTTACGAGTTTATGTTTAGACGGTGTATTAAGTTTAACACAAAATCTATTGTACATGCGTACGCCTACCGATAAGCGACTAGCTGGCAATGTAAAATGGGTTTAAAGTGATTTAAACATAAACTTCGTACCACTTGTCGTTCACAATGCTTAAAACACTCATTTAGTCGTTTCAATTTACGACCACGATCGCGACATAAACGTCATTAGTGACGTCAATATTCGCGACCACACCGAGCACACAACGACCTATCTAAAGAAGTGGATGTGTTCAAATTTTTGGTACACTTTTTTAAAGTTAAAAAAATCACATTGTATGACTATGAAAATTATATATGGAAAATTCATCAGGTGATTCTTAATATTTAAATATAAATAATTTTGTTTATTGTTTCTTTTGTGAATAATTTGTTTCTTAAACTGTGTTATTTTTTCTCAGAAAAAATTTAAAAACTTTTTTTCATAAAATTTTTTTTTAGGATAAATTTATAATTGAATATTTATTTATGATCTAATATAATTATTAAAGCTTTCAAATTATAACATAAGGCATAACCTCTAATCATATATTTTCAAAACACTCTTAAGTCGAAACTCCGTTCCACTTGGGTTTGTATTTGAACGGTCACAAGTTAGTGGAACTTGAAAAAACGTGGTCTAAGGCGTCAGCGTTGTGAGCGCGAAGTGGAGCGCACTGATAAAATAACCAAATGCTTTATACTTAAATATCCATCTAATAGTCTAAGGGCTCGTGGGCGATTTGAATAACGTTCTTTTTGTAAGGCTGTAATTTTTCTCAATGATAAATCATAGTATGTGAAGTACGAAAACTATGTTCTAGTTGTAATCATTACTGCACGTCATCAGTTTTTATACATTTGAATTTATACAGAAGAGTAAAAATTTGTAAGAAAAAAAAATTGTAGAGTAATTTTACATAAAAAACTTTCTTTGACTTTTATTAAAAATAACGGAGCCAGAGCGTCAAGAAGTTTTCGCGCAGACATGTATACATCTCCCCACAATTTTTATATTGTGACTCATAACACTCTCGACGTCAAAAATGCGTTCAACTCAGCAAGGTGGAGTTGTATCCTGAACGCTCTTCGATTAATGCAGGTTCCAGAATACCTGCTAAAGACCAGCAGTTATTTCTCGAACCTTTCATATGACACGAAATCGGGAATACGGTCGTACAACGTGACCGTCGGTGTCCCACAGGGTTCAGTTCTTGAACCTCTCCTGCGGAATAACATATAGGACGCCGTGCTGAACCTGACGATGCCCGAAGATTGTACATCAGTGGGATTTGCCGCCTACGTGGAAGTGGTAGTAGTCGGTAAGTATTTGGCAGAGGTCACATTCAATGCAAACAGAGCAGTGTCCTACATACGCCAGTAGCTGACATCCGTTGGGCTGCAACTGGTCGACCACAAGACATAAGTCGTCTTGGTAACCGGACGAAGAGTAAGGGAGTCCATCACCCTTTCCATCGGAGATTACGAGATTGAATCTCAAAGGTCGCTAAGATATCTGGGCGCCCAGATCGACGCGAAGCTTCGGTTCGATGAACACCTTCGAATAGTTAGCCAAAAAGCATCCAACGTGGTGAACGCATTGACCTGGTTAATGTCAAACACAGGAGGACCACGACAGAGCCGTAGGCAGCTCCTCTCAACGGTCACCAGCTCGATCCTTTTATACGCCGCACGAAACTGGTCGTCGGCCATGGATACCGCTTCTTATGCTCGCTCAATGATTAGTGTCTACAGGAGCAGTGCACTGCGCGTTGCATGCGATTACGGTGCAACGCGCAGTGCACTGCTCCTGTAGACACTAATCATTGAGCGAGCATAAGAAGCGGTATCCATGGCCGACGACCAGTTTGGTGCGGCGTACAAGGATCGAGCTGGTGACCGTTGAGAGGAGCTGCCTACGGCTCTGTCGTGGTCCTCATGTGTTTGGCATATGATGCTGTAGTGGCTAGTCTTCCGCCAATCGACATCTTGACAAACGAGCGACAGAGAAACTACCAACAAAGGCAGAGTGACACTGACGACCCCAGAACACTCGCATCAGAAAAAAGAGGCCGCACACTCGAGATGTGGCAAAAACGCTGGGAATCATCACCAAACGGAAGATGGACGTATCGCCTGATTCTAGACATCGCGACCTGATTTAACAGAGAACATGGAGAAGTGGAATTCTATGTCACACAGTTGCTGATCGGACATGGACTTCCGAGCCTATCCCTGCAGATTCGGTTTGGACTTCAATCCACTATGTCCAAGTTGCCCACACGAAGAGAAAACGGCGGAGCACATTTTCTTCTCGTGCCCCCGTTTTGTTGCAGAGAGAGCGGAACTAAATGCTGTTCTCCATTGCCATGGTACGCCAGAAAGCCTCGTCGGCCTGATGGTCCGCTATGAAGAAATTTGGAAAGCAGTGGCCAAGATGATGAAGATTCTCCAGGGAGATCGATCAACGAGACGTTTACAGCAGCCATAATTGACTAGGCAGCAGTTAGCCAGCCCTCCCCAGGCGAAGTAATGCCTAACGGCGGTTCCACGCGGGGTACAATGGAGTATCCTTAAGAGTTTAGGGTTTTAGCGGGTATGTTCTAGGCATCTTCTGGTCCGAGCCCCGCACAGTGCCGAAAGTATCCTGGAAAGGTGACTTCCCGGCCAGTGCAGTTTTATGCATTTCCCTCTTTATAAAAACCATATATATATATACATATATGTATCTAACTCTTACCCTTTTAATCCGCCTCAACTGTCACTCCTTTCAAATGTTTGATGTGCAAGCTGATAAAGTGTTTATCAACAACAACAACAAAAATAATAACAGCTCTACAGAAAAACCGTTATTTAAATCGCTCACAAGTTCTTAGTCTATAACTTTAAATAACTATATAAATAAATTTAATATACTTACAATGCGTACATAAAATTGGTCGCACAAAAAATACGTCTTGAAATGTGTGTTGATTATCAATACCTAAAAAATACAAAAATAAACAATTATTATCCAAAATACTAGCTTTCATGGAATGTTCTGAAGGACGGTACAAAGAGCAATAGGATAAAGGAACGCACCCGCTTATTGTTTTATTATTATTGTTATTATTTTTATCTAAAATCCTAAATTTCTTGTAGATTTTTAACACCTGAATGCTCAAAAGCCAATTGACGTAATGACAGATTTTAAAAACCCTCTAAAATATAGATAAACGTTTACTATTTCCGATAAAACAATAATTCAACATACTTCAAGTAAATTATTGAATTTTTTGTAATTTGAATTCACCATAAAAACGCTTCCAATTATAATGGCGGTGATCTTGTGACGTAAAAGTACAGCAAACATTGTGATTAGAATCGAGTGCAATTGGTTTTTTAGGTTGATGGATTTCAATGTCAAGGTTTTTTGAATTCCTTACATCTACTAGATATAAATTAAAAAGTTTCCGCTTTTAATTTTTTTCTCTAAGGTATTATTTCTCCATGAAAGAATGTTATTTTAAATATAGTGTATTCCTTTTATAAATAAATTTGATTGGTTTTTCAACGATAACGTTCTTAATCTCTAAGCTATCTAATCGATTTAAAAATCATTTCGCAGAAAATTTAAAGAGCTATAGAAACGTTTAAAATGAAATTGCTTAGAAGCCGTCAGTTTTGAAAAAATTATTTCTTTTTTTTTGAGTAAATTAAAAAATGACTTATAAAGTAAATATAATTTTTACTTTATAAGTCATTTTTTAATTTACTCAAAAAAAAAAAGTTCTAAGCAGAACACTAAAAAACGTTGAAGTTTATCTATTTTTGGCACTTGGATAAAACAATCTAAATGTACTTTGAGATAAATTTCAATATTTATAGACTACTCGTTTTAAATGATTTTTAACGTAATGAAAAGTTTAAACGTTAAATTCCAGTATTTAAATTTGAACTGAGCTAACTGTAACTCACAGCGAATTATAATTTGCTTATTATTGCATTTACAGAAATGAAAAACAATTTTTTTCGAAATTTTTCAATAAAATATAAAATTTGCGAATTATTCATAAAAAATATTCAAATATTGAATAAATTTAGTCAGTAATCAAATTACAGCAAAACCGTGGAAATCCGATATATGTTTTGCAAAGTGGTATCGAAATATAGAGGGCTGTAATCGTCATTATAATCCGGAACATTATTTAAAAATGTTACCCTGTAATTCGACATATATTTAAACAAAACATTGCTACCTCAGCCAATTTGAGTCCTTAAATAGGTTATTTTTGTTTCTTGAAAAAATCACATATTCATAACATCTTCCACATCTAATTGGCATTTCGTACTAGGAGAATTCTTACTAAAAATGAGACCTCTATAATAAATATAATCTCTAATTTTATACACATTGTATTTTTTTTTCTAATTTTATGCACAAATAACTAGAAATATTTCTTCTGAAAAAAAGATTTTTAGTAAAAATCAAAATTTTATTTTATATTTCGAAATATTTTTCGTGAAAAACTCTTGGATACGTCCTCCGTTTTCATGTGAAAATTGTGAATTCCAAATTACTAAACATTAGTCATTTGTGCAGGAAAATTGAATTTTTTACAATAGGGATTGTAAAATACTTATTTTTTGTGTCAATTTTTCTTAAGGTACTATCGGGTTCGACAAGGATCGTAATACTTATACTTCAACTACCCTCAATTGAATAGTTCTCAAATTTAGTTATCATTAATGTCATACATGTTCTCTATTTTTTGTTTTTGAATTAAATGAGCTTGAAATTATTGAAGCTACTAACAAAATATGATAATTTTTTTAACAAAAAACCTAACAATTGAGTTCACATTCGAAAACGAGAAATTGCTTAAATTCAACTAAATATCACAATTATTCGAGTGCAATAAGTCAATATAAGTCCAAATGAATATGGATATTTGTTGAAAAGCCGATCAAGGAATATACTATATTATTATTAACATATTCATGGACAAACCCTTTGAATAAAAATTAAAAAAAAAGGAAATTTTAAAAGTTTAGCTTTTTAATTATTAGTATCCGTACCATGCATAGAAATATTAAGTTCTTTAATCAATTAATGCGCCACGAGTATCTAAAATTTGTAAAAAGAAACATTCACATTCTAAAAAATATGATATTTTGTTCAATTGTTTGCATGTAAATTGTATAGCAAATGTCAAACATAAATTATTGAATAATTACAAAAAATGACATTTAACTGCAGCTTTTGGTTTGAAAATTGAAAGTAAAACCGATTAAATTAGTAGTTATTTTTAATTATAAATATTAAATTTGTTAATAAATTTAAAAAAATTTCTTATGTTAAATCACACATCATTCACAGACTTATATGTCAATTGATTGATGAATTAGTATTTCATAACCATAGAAACGAATGAAAACGTTTTGATATACGGTGCCGATAAGCAATTCAAAAACTCTCAAACATTGAAATTCATCCACTATAACTGGGTTCCGAGGTGAAAGTATTTATTATTGCAATCGGCTAATTAATTATTCATTTATTCAACCATCAGTAAAATCCGCAGCCCCATGACTATTATATATTTATGTACTCTCATCTTTCATTCACTAAAAAATTTTCGATTTAGAAATGCATAGGTTGGTTCGAAGATATGGGACATTTTGTCACATTCTTTCCTAACATATTGTCTTAGTTATAAATAATAAATATATGTATCCTTTTCTAACACATTGTATTAGTTATGAATAATCACGTAGATGTGTTTGGAAGTGATTTAATGCTGATTAAAAAAGTTTTCTAAATTGTTTTAAAAGATCTACAATGCTAAACTAGTCTAATAGTCTAAACTACTAATAACTTGGCAGGAGATGCTTCCGTGTAAAATTTAACACATAGTGTATAAATTTATAATTATTTCTTTTTCTACTTAATTTTGTACCATGTCACCATAAATATCTCCATAAATTTTAACTTCATTGTAAAAAATCAAAGGACCTTTATTATTATTTTTTTATATTCGTATTTCATCAAAGAATATACAAAAAATTTGCCCCGTTTGATTATAACAATTCCTTGCAATTGCCTAAACAATATGAAGTTAAATAAATGAACTTAAGTAAATTAAAAAAAATTCCCTTAAATTACTAAAATTTCATAAATTTCCTGATTATTCCATGATTTTTTAAGTAAAATTTAAGTTTTCTGACTTTTCCATGACCAGTAGACATACTGTACTAGACTAAACGATTAAATAAAGTAGTATTATTATCTATCATATTAGTATTATTTTAACAAACTGATTTATCAATTTTAATGTATTTAATAACCTAATCATGTTTGCTTTTTACAATATCTATAAAAATATTAAAATTATTATTTTCTAATATCTTTTTATGGTTGTATTAATAATCATTTATCATAATTATATGAATTATCATAATACAATGAATGAGATTCATCATAAAGTAAGTGGAAAAGTCGTTTTTCTCTTATTACAGCAGTTTGTAGCAATAAATATACTATTGGAAAATTTTCGATGGCTTAAGCTTACTTAAACCTGACCTCAGGATGATGACAAATATAGTATTTTGAAAAAAATTTTGATATCTTATTTTGTTTTTTCCAGAAAACTTTCCGAAAAATCACTTTTTTAAAACAATATTGATTATTACCAAACTTAATGCGGAAGTAATTCGATTTTAAATGAAAATCATTATTTTATACTGAATTTTTAACGGTAATCGATGAATGTATATAAAACTAGACAGGAATAAATTTTTTAAGGTACAAATTTTTGTTACCGGTGACATTTCTATATAAAAAAAAAAAGAAAATTTTATGGTTTTTTGAAAAATCTACGCCAAAACTACATATGTTGACGAAACGACTAATGTTGAGCATGGCTTTTACAGGTAAATATATCCACAATAAATCTATGGATTTTCAAGTTGATAACTAGTTTTTTTTTTTTTTTTATTAATTAAACTTTTAAAAAGACCAAAATTAATAAACAAATTTACAGGCTAAAAAAATTAATTTTTTGAGTGATTTTTGTAAGGTTATATCTCACTTACAACTACTCACATTGAGATGAGAAAAAAAAATCTGTTGTTACTTTTATCTCAATGCCTTCAATTTTAAACGAGATACAACCGTTCAAAAGTAACTAAATTTGTAATTTTCTTTCTTTGCTTTCTGTTTGTTCCTTTAATAATCGAGTTTTCGAAGCATTAAACAATTATTTTATATATGTCCTAATAATGAATCCAGTGTTTTCACGCCATGCATTATAAGCATAACCGATGACTATAAAAATATAAAATATTAAACCAAACTTACATAGAATTTTTTAATATTTATTAATGGATAACTTTTAAAACAAAGTTTTATGGGGCAATTATTTTAAATAAATTTTCTACCAATATTTAGCTTTTTTCTGTTTTGTTTTTTTATCCAGAATCTCTTAATTGAAATGGATCAATAATTTCATCTTCATTATTATTGACTAAATTTTCAACCTATTCTACTTGTCATTTTCAAAATTTATAAAAAATTGAATTTTACAAACTGAAGTGTAAATGCTTAAAATTTTAGCCAAAAGTCAAAATTTATCAAATTTATTTAGTTAGCAACGTTGTAAAAATAGTAATTTTAAGATTCTTTAATATACCTATGCTTGAACAGATGGGGGGAGGGGGCGTGATAGCCGGTAAATGGTGCGTATACTGCTGTGCATCACATCTGTACAGTTAATATGAAATCATTTTATGAAGACAAAAAGATTCAAATAAAAATTGTAGAGCATTAAATTTTACACAAAATAGCGGTCTTTATTTTTTGGGTATTATTAAAAATAACGGAACCAGAGCGTCTAGAAGTACTCACACATTCAATGTAAATATTTTACATACATTAATATACATGTTCTATCTGTGCATGTGTGAATTTGTACACTATGAAATTTTATTTGTTACTTATATCTTCATCTCTTTCATATTGTCCGTTAATAACAAAAACGTTTTAAAATCCTTAATTCTATTCCTTAAATACTCCAATATTACCGCATAAATCCCAATTTAATTACACTAAATCGTTATCTTAATAAATTTGAAGTCACTATTTTCTCTTATATCAAACATTCAATGACTTACAACATTCCTCAAACTTCAACGTATTACTATCCCATGGTTTATGTATCGTCCTTACATTTCGAATTTTATGTTTTTTTTTTTTTTTTAATTTTCTTTTTTCAGAACAAAATAATTTATTTTCATTGATATTAATATACTGCTTGATATTAATCTTATGTTACTTTTTTTTTGATTAATGTATTATATATATTACCATAGTTAAAATTATATTTGGTTAATGTTTAAATAAAAAAATATGCATTGTGCTTATTTTTTTTTCAATTTTCGTGCACAAAGAACTCAAAAAATTATTATCCAAATGTTATGGAATTTATTATGTACAATCTTGACATTAAAACGGAGGGCATATTGAATAGCTTTTCACAAAAATAATTTTAATAATCAAAATTTGGTTTTATATTTAGAAATGTTTTTTTATCGCAAAAAAACTCTTGGATTTTTCCTACGTTTTTATGTCAAGGTTGTGCTTATGAAATTTCATTATCTGTTATCTGTAATCTTTCATAGCATTAATTTTGACAGATCTACAACAGTTGTTATTTTTAGCCTTTTCATTTGATTATTCTCTGGTATTATCAATAATGATAATTAGTCATAAAAACAACCAGTGATCAATATAAAATTTGAAATAAGACAAAAATTTATCATTTTCAAGAATTAGAAGAAAAACTTGTGATTTTAAATAAAAATACTTTCAATTAATATTGGATGCTTTAATTTTTGTATAAAATCCATAATAATAATACAATGAACGTTTTTAAGAGATGGGAGTTTCAAAAAAAATTAAATAAACTGGAATGATTTTTATTCTTTTCAAGAATTATCACTCTTAAGTATTCTATCTTGAGTAATAGTCTCTTGTCCCAATGATAAAATTAATATTAGTATTCTGTATTCTGTAAAAATTAAAAAATTGCAGTATCAATTTGCATATCAAATTATCAGCATTTAGAACAGCAATACGTGCTTTCTCTTATAAATTTCTAGTTTTGCTATTAACTTTTCATAGCTGTTGAATTATTCGCATGTTTTAAATTTCCAGGATGGCCTGAATTTTCAAACTAAATCATACTTTCATGGATTTAATCATATATTATTTCAAAAATTATTCAAATTATAGATTAAACAAACGTAATGAATCATAAACATAGAACAAATGTTTACATTATGCTACACTATACGTGAATTAGCGCCATGATATCATTGAACAAATAACTACGAATATTACCGGTAATTAATAAAATGGCCGGTGGCGACAATTATATTAATAATATTAAATTTGCTGGCGTCGGCATTATTAATTGAAAATATCCATTGCCAGCGCCGGTCACGGAAAAAGTTCCAATGATTTTTATGTAATAAATTTTGCAGCGAAGTATGCAAGGTTTCATTAAACACATGATTCTTGCCATTTATTAATTTTAGACTTTTAATATATTTTTAATACATATATACTAATATTTATAATTAGGTATTATTAAATTTAAAATTGTTACCGTTATAAACACTACTTGTACTTATTTCTTCTAGTCCGGGTGCAGATGGATGATGAATTGTTTTATTCACTTCTGATCCTAATAATTTTACGTATTCAACTGAAACATAAATAAATAATCGATTAGTTAAATTTAATTTTAAAAAACATAAATGATACAACTAGGGATTTTCCGGTCACTCTGTCATAAAACAGAATGATGTAGCGAATTCATTACCACAATAAGGGTCGGCACACACACCCCACTCTCCTTAACCTGTTATTATTATTACAAGATGTTCTGTGATATCCAATATTATGAACTGACTTCGAAAAGCCCAGCTGGGACTTCACTTGTGTATTACCACCGGGAAAACAACTTATACAGCAAAGTTGTGTAAGTCGTGTTCCCAATTGAAACTGACCAGGGTACAGTTGAGAAGAATAGTGGATCTTCTGACAACGTATTTTCAGTTGAACTATCATCTACATAATTTGTGAATCTCAGACGATTCTACTAGTACGTCGTACCTGGAAGATGATAAAATCTCTATTCCATTTGCAACTGTAGAGATCTTCAATATGATTATATAGAATGTTCGGATCTGAATCTCTGGATGTATCCATTATGGGAACAATACCGATGGAGAAGCAGTGGGCTTTTTTCAAGATAATATCGTATAGCATAATCTGCTTTGGATGGTTCTTTTACCATACCTTGAGACAGAAGGCATTCTAGCCTTCTGGTGATGAAATGTTTAATGAAGGAGAGTACAGAAAACCAAAAGGTCTAAGTATAAGTTAACTACTTGGGATGTGAAAATAACACACCGATTATAAAATTCATTTTCTATCACTTGTGATCCGAACAATTCCTTAAAACAAATAATTAGTGAAGTCCAAGTGCTAATAACAGTTTTGAAAGTAGCACACAATAACTTAAACGACATGGTTCAATTCCATTTTTTTAGAACCCAATCCTCCCTCTATATAGCCTAAAGTAATATGTACTACCCCCTCCCTTCGGATTAAACGCATAAAAGGCATTTAAGGATTTGCTTAAAAACAACAAGGCTGGTATTTGTTATAAATATATTCTTGGAAGTTATAAATATTCTGGTATAAATATAATATAATCAATATTGTAAGTTATCGATTATAGGGGAAATGTCTTTCTTCACTTTGAGAGCGGAGTGGCTTTTGGTAGCTCGCTGAACTCTTATGTAATGGTCCCAAAGTCGCTTCCCGTGTAGGCCAGAATTTTCTTTCAAGAATTTTCATGTTAAAAATCATGCCATGAGTTCTCTAAGTACCGGATCTATGAATGGGAAAAACACAGACGACCGGGCGAAGTGGTGACTACACTCCCATGTGCCGTAGTCATCGTTGTAAAATCTGAAATACCAATAAGTTTCCTAGACCAAAAGATCTCAATAGATAAAATATACAGAAAAGTCTATATTAAAAAAACGGGTCTGTCAGCAGTTGTAAATTTTTTAATGCGTTTGTTGTAGATAAAAGATTTAATTAATTTGTTCTTTTTGTTATACAATTATTTTTATTCTTTCGTTAGGGATATTGTGAAAGCAAATTGTGAAACTAATGATCTCGTTAGAAAAGACACCAAGATATCGGATAGAAGAATTATTAAATACCCTTTACAAACTGCAAGGAAGTTCGAAAAAAAGGGAAAACAAACAAACTTGTTCCATGGTGAACTGAAATTTTGGTGGTTTATCCTAGACGTAAAAATTGAAATATAAAAATATTTACTTTCCCAAAACAAATAGCTTTTGTTTGAAATATTTTTTCGTAAACAATTTAGATTCGCGAGAATTTCAGTAAATAAAAACATATATTTATAATACGTTATATAAATTATGTATTTATAACTGTTCTGTTTTGAAATATTCATATTCAATCATATATCGAGTATATAAACAATTTACCCTGTAAATTGATATCTTTCCTTGTTTTTGGTATTATTAGACATTACCACGGTATTTTATAAAAATTACTTCAATTGAAACGCCTTTACTTCAATATGGATCTGAAGTTATTATTTTTAAATCTTTAAAAATAAGCAAGGTATAGATATTCAAAAATCCTGATTCAATAAAAAGGGGAAATACTAACTTATCATGTCACTTGCTAATATCTCCATATAAATTACATTTCAAACATCGTTTTCAAGAAAGAGATGGATCTATAATCTATGATAGCTTATAACTTCTTTGCTTTTGAATCGAATTAAATTTAATTTTCGAGTTTTGTTATTATTCAAAATGAACAAATTTGTGAAAAAGGACATTTTTATACTGCAAGATAGATTTTCTATGCCTCGTAGTATGTAAAAAATTTATGGGGATTATGATTATTTTCGTTATAAGCGCTACATAGTCAAAAAATTTGAAATCACTGATCTAGAGCAAGAAATGTTTGGCAGCAACAATAATAAAAGACTCGCCATGAAAATATCTACACGGTACGCGAATTTAGAGATGGATGTAAATGGATCATTCTCAGTTAAGAGGCCGTTTTACTGATAGAAAGCGGCACGACAAATATGTTAGAATTTTAATCTAATTTCTTTATAGATATTAAAACAAATGATTTTTGCATGCCTGCAAGGAAATCAGTCAATTTTTCATTTTTTTTATAATTTTAGAGAAAGCACGGGGAGAGGCACTTCTCAAAAACATCTCATAAAACATGACAAAATGCATATATTGAATCGATATTAGAATTTCATGATTCTATCAAATTGCTTATGATTATTAACAATTTTTCCGCAAAAAACAGTGCCCATTTGATAAAATCCAGTCTTTCCCCTAGCCTCTTCAAAAACAAGAAAAAACTGAAAAATTTACTGGTCATCTTATATGTTTGAAAAATTTAAAATTTAATAGATCTAAAAATTTAAAAATAATTCATTAAGATAAGTAAGTATTTATACCTGTGCTCAATATTTTGGCAAATTATGCGCCAGGAGAGATACTTTTTTAGGATAAAACAGACAATATCTTAAAAGTATTAATCGTTAATAAATAAAATAAAGTATGACTATAATCTATGTATTAATTAAAGTCAAGTTGCAAAATACTATTGAATATTTAATGTTGTCGTGATCAAAATGTTTGGCAAAAATGGAAAAAAGATCATTTTTGCAATGTTGATTATTAGGTTTAAATCAAATGTATTGCGATTAGGATTAATTATCGTAGTAATCAAAATCGTAAACACAATTTCTTTTGTGATTATAAAAATGTCAGGGGATCTGTCAGATCTGAAATATGGGGGACAAAATTTATCGTGAATATATACTACGAAAAAAAAATTTGACTCTTTATTTATAACATTGCAATCATTATTTATATTAATTTATGAGATATTTCAAATATAACCGTTCCCATGGATTTAGGTGTATAAAAATTTAGTGATTAACTGTAAAACTGGAAAGGCGCAGATCAGGGTATAGATTGTTTGCATGTTTGAGATGCGATCATAAAGTAGATGCAAGAGAGAGATACTAATGTAATTTTTTTTTAAGTATGGATAAAGGAAAGTTAGGAAGACTTAAGTTTTGAATATTTGTATCAAAGTTTTCTTTTAGCTTACAATTTTTCCAAAATAAGAAACATAGAGATAAAAATAATTTAATTTTTTAGAAAATTTTCGGAAAAATTTATTCTTTTTTCAAAATATTCTAGGAAAATTTTTTGCTTAAATCAACACAAAGTTGATTATCTTGTTTATCTAGCAGAGATATCCAAGATTAAATGCAATAAGATACATTTGTACTTAATCGTTAATCTCTCAGTAACCATTGATCGCTCAGAAAATTAGAGGTTTTTTTATGGAATAAAATACTTATGATAGGCTTTGGGGAAAAAAATATTTTTTAATCCTTTACATAAATTTAAAAAAACTACAAAAAAAGGACTTTTACCTTTTTTTGTATAATCTACGGGCGAATTATAAATGTTACTGAAACGACTAATGACTTTATATCTTAATGTAGCCGTAATAACTCTTACCCAGTTTTTCACAAAGATGTTTTGAAAAGAATTAAAGGAATAAAATTACTAGAAATAATTTAAAGAAAAAAAACAAACAAACAAAAAACCAATAAAGGTAAGATTTTGAAATATAAATAGGAGCAAATCGAATGCCTGTGGAGGTTTATGTTTACTCCATTTAATCATGTTACTATCGATTTTAACATCCACACTAAGCTGAACAATAATGGTTCGAAGATCGTGCTATATATTTGCTGAAATCAAAAGATGTAGTATACTATAAGCTGCACAATCTGGGTAAAAAATTGCAGACGTTCGACTACAATTAATTCATTTTAGCAGTACATTACAAGAAATTCAGGCGTAATACGAGCAAAAACATAACGAACTTAATTCTGTCGCAAAAGTCGTAAAAAATAATTAACTGCCGCAATGAATTATTAAACATTTCATTATAATAATACTCTAGTAGACACAAATTTACCATAGAAACTATTTACAAAAAAACACAAAACATACCTGGAATGTACCCTTCAGCACCCGTCCGTCGATTATATCCATAAATAAGACCTAATCGTGTCTTATTTTCGTGCCGATTATGTACATTTACATATGGATGTACGACTACTTCAAATATATCATCTTTTTGAAATGGTAACAATGTTGCGTCACTCGGTAACGATGGATTATATGTTTGGAGTGCTTTATATAAAGCATATTCTTGTTCCATTGCATGTAGAAATTGGCACAAATAAAATATTGCTATGAGAATATATTGGCGAAAAAATATGTACTTTACAATATCTACACATAAATTTCGCTATTAAGTCTGTATCCATTATTTCTTACGAAATATCCTTGAGTAAATAATTTTTTTGTCTCCAGGCCACCACAATTATTACTTTGCTGTATTAAGGATTTATATCCATTTTGTTTCCTTTTTTTGTTTTTGTTTTGTACTTTATTTTGATTGATTTAAAAACACTTATTTTTTAATTTGCCATTTTTTTAATTAAAAATTATTTATTTAAAAACTCGTATACATCAAACCACGACTAAAAATCAAACGAAACAATGTTTAAATTATGTAAAAAATTGTTTATTAAGTTAAAAAAACTGACACTTTTCTCTGCACGGTGTAAAATTACAAACTTCTAAGCATTTTAATATAAAAAATTTTTTATAACTACAAACACTTTTTTGATTTAAGAAATATAAGCGAAAAACTAACCTTATGAATAGGAAAAAAATTGTCTAAGGTAATCGAAAATATGTATATAAACGTAATTTAACAATTACAAAATTCTAAAATAACTGTTAACTCAACAAATTCATTTACAAAAAAAAAAAAAAAAAAAAAAACACAGCTTGGCTTCTCAATAATCTTAAAAATCATAAAGTTTTCTACCTAAGTGACATTTAGTATACATATCTCACTCTATTGCATTGTAATAAACATTATTATCAAAAAATATGTCTTTATCACATACAATTATCTAACTGGCAGGGTTGGTAAATATCTTTCTGAATAATATAGTATTATATAAAAAAATGTATTCCATTCGAAAAATTTTATTTTAATTGAAATGGTTTTAATTTTAATCGAATTTAATTCGAACTTAATTAAATACATTCGAAGATAAGCATGGAAAGTTTTAACGAAATACCATAATTGTAGCATGAAATGTCACTAGGTCATGATATAAGTACATAGGTATGTCAATAAGTATATTTTACGATACAGAAGCATCAGAGTAGTTTACGCTAAAAAAATAACGTATGGCAAGCCTTATTAACGCAATTTTTTCTAGTTTACCAACTAGAAATCAACTTTTGGCCTCTTTAGCATCAATAACAGCAACCAATATGGCTTCTGATTGGTAAAGTCTGAAAAGTAAAACTGTGTTGAAGTCAAACTAACTAATTGCTGATGTTTTAATAAAAAATGAATTCGCGAAAGTTAGCTAAGCCTTGCGATTTTTTTCGACAGGATAGCTTAGTATGGTGTTGGGAAAAATTATGAAGAATGTCAATAAAAACAAAAAGAAAATTAAAGTATAAAATGATTGAAAGAATGGAGACAAATCAAGTTAGAAAAAAAAAAGTAAGGCTAAAAACAACGGAAAAAATAGTAAAATGACGAGTATTTCTGGATGATATAGTTGTATCAAAGAACGTTCTGATGGAAATATTTGCAAAACAAGCACTTGCTTAGATATGACCAACATAGAGACCTCATAAACTTAAAAAACGTATAACATTAAAAATAGCAATATTAAATCTTTGTATTTATATGGACGTCAACCTGTAAAATATTTACGCAATACGAATATAGCCTCAAATGTTTATTGTAAATCATTCTAATATTAGTCTGAAAACATTAAATTTATGTAATTACAAATATATTAGTATGAAAAAATACAAGTTATGAAAAATATAATTTTATAGTGTAGTATTATAAAATATATTTTATATGGTTATGAGAACATAACCATCAAATTAAGAAAATACCCTAATAAAAAATATCCTAACAAGAGAAAAATATTACTAAAGAAGTATTTCAATGGAATTTGCAAAAAAAAAAAAGATAAAACATACCCCCCTCGAAATACCAGGCGAAGAACAAACGGAGAAACCGAGAGGTGAAATAAACCGTATGTCGTACAACCAAGCTCGTTGACGTTCATTTACGACTTACTAATCTCCCCATTCCCCATATATCAAAAAAATAATATAAGCTGCTGGTATTGCAACTAAAATAAATTAGGAAATATTTTTAAGAATTAGGTTTGGCTAGGCGTAGATATATTCATATAGAGAATTCTTTTATTATTTTATTTATTCATATTTAGAAATTCATTATTTAAACTTAAAATCTGAACTGAACTTAACCGAATCTCTTATATTTCTATGGAAGTAATAATCAATTTGTTAACATTTTCGATTTTAAGTTCAGAACCATGAAATCATCTTAAAATAAAAGATTTCAAGTAATTAATTCATAAATTTTCGTTCATTATGTCATCAAGCAATGTCTAACAAAATATTAAATAGGAAAAAAGTTTGCTGGCATCGCTTTAAGAGTTTGCGCATAATTTAATTCTCAAATTTAAAAAGTAAATCGTAAACTGATTAATTAGCTGTAATTCTTTCAGAAAGTTTTTTAAAATTATTGTATATGCTACATAATCCTATCTCTCCCAATACGTCATAAATAATATGAAGAACACAACGTCATGCCATACCTATGTACTTTTATCATGCCACTAGATAATTTCTATGAATAAAATGTTTATATTTTTTTCAAATTAAAATGACAATTCATTTGATTTTTTGATAACCACATATTTAATTGACCAAAAGTTAATGAAATTTTTTTAATTGTTTTAAATAACTGTTATTATTTAATCAAATTACACTCTTATCTTTTCAATACAGTTAACTCCTCCTCTGATTAGTACATTTCTTTTTACAATTAGTGCATTTTTTTGACTTATAATTTTTTTCTTTTAACTTTGTGATAAATTTGTCTGTGAGGTGCAAAAATGGCTACAAATATGCTTCAATCAAATGGAAAGTAAGTAATATTAATAACATTTTAATAAGAATTATTTTTTTGAAGTTTTTATTTGCTGTTTTTTTTTTTTTTATATTTCTAACTGACATCTAGACATGTCATAAACAAATATAGTTTAGAGATACGTATAATCATAGATTTGTATTTACAAAACAAAGATGGCACACAAACACTGTATATAAATCATATCATCGCGCTTTTTTTTTATAAAATACTATTATCCTCAAGCTATGTATATTTACATGCTAGCGCATTTCTAATAAAAATATGTAATACATCTTTGTTGAGAATAAGAAAATGTTATTCTTCGATTAATTTATATGAAGTATGTCAATTTGAAATTTTTCATTAGGGGTGAGCATTTAATTTAATAAGGAATAATTATCCTTTTAAATTATTCCTTATTAAATTCTTTAATAAATAAAAAAGGTTGGATATTGTCCTCCGGCAATTTAACCATCTATTAAATGAAATTTTTTTGTAGAAATTAACTTATATATCTAAATATCTTTATAATAAACCATTAAATCATTGGTAATGTCGCTACATGTAATTAGGTAAATTTAATTCGGGCATTAATTTTTATCTTGAGGTGGCGACTTAAGCAATCGGCAACCTTTATCAGAGACATAAAAATTAGTTTATATAATTTTCACTTGACTTTATACGAATATAATAATATTAAAAATTCAAATAATTTTATTATCGATATCAATTATAGAAGAACACTTTAAAATACAAACATTTTCTTATAAGAATTTAACATGTAAAAATGTTTATTATATGTCTCATTCTGCGTTTTATATAGCATTGAAAAATGAATTTGAGTTAATGAAAGCGTTATCTAGTTAAAGCATGCTTCTTCGTTAATTATTCATTCCTCGAATAATATGCAATATTAATCTCAATTTCTTTGAATATTGAAGCATTGGCATTCGCTTTAAGCTGATCAATACTCGAAATTTTGTACTTAACATAAAATTCTAGCCAGCCTGTGTCGGAGTACATCTAATTAATTTTCATTCAAAATAAATTATGCTTTCACTTTTGAACTATTGTATAGTTGTGAAAATATTAATTTACATTAGTCTAATTAATAATTAAATTGAAAATACTTTGTCTTCACTTGTTAGTATTGGTAAGTGGTTCTTGACGCTACGCAATCTGGTGGTAAAAAGTATAACTTCTCCCAGGGTGTCAGCTGTCATTCTATGATACAGTTTATAGCTAATTTGATATATTATTATTGCGAGTAATTAGAATGTTTTTATCAGTTAATCAAGTGCTTGAGTTTCTTGAGTCTACTCCTAATTCTCGTAATTTCGTGGAAGGAGAAAAAATTATTAATTCTGGCCATTTAATTTATTCTGGATTGATAAATCAAAATGCCAATCAATATGATATTTTGTCATATTGTTTACAGTCTTCAGCTTTTCGTGATAAACCACATGAAATAAAAACAGTTATCAATAAAAATGGTAACATCTTATCATCTAAATGTAGTTGCACAGCCGGTCTTAGTGAAAGATGCAAACATGTGACAGCAGTGTTGTTGTTTTGTACTCAGTAAGTATTAATTTAAAAATTTTAACATTTATGCTCATTTTCAGTGTTAACTAACGTCAAAATAAAAAAATTAATCATAGATAATTATGAAATAAAATTTTTAATTTACAGTAATGATCTTTCACAATTGAAAGTAGCATCTTGTACCGATAGCAAGTGTCTGTGGAGTGCTCCTCAAAAAGCTTGTTTAGAGCAGTATGATGCTAATTTAATAATAAATCTGGATTTTTAGACGGGTTACTGGAACATCCATAGACACAACAATATTTTTTACTTGATGACTTTTTAGGAGAAAACCTTGCTCCCGAACATTTCACAGTATCAGATTCCATGATAATTAATTAAATATTACTGTACAATAATTTTTTATGTATTCAAGTTATAGAAAGAAAAATAATTAAAAGTTTTATCATGCATTTATTTAGCTCGGGTATTTAGATTACTGACAGCTGACACCCTAGCGCTAGTTTGTCATATGACCACCAGTCAGCGCAGCATGTCCGGTGACACTTACCAATTTCCAACTTAATTATTGTGTTACTTGACAAAATCCAAATTATTATTAAACTAATCAATATTTAATTCTCAAATTGAGATGCATTTTTTTACTAACTTCTGAATGTTTTAACAGCCATAACACATATAATACAGTTAATTAATGGCGGGAAATATTAAAAATGTTTTTTAAAAGATTCTAAAAAATGATTGGGTTTTTACAGTTTGTTTTTTATGGCTAATATGAGTTTAAAAACAGATATTGTTTTCTTAAATATTATTATTATGCTACTTCTGACAGAAAGAATAGACTGTAAATGGTACTTTCTAAATCGATTTTGTGTCGACGAATGTCGATGAAAGTTGGCGAATTAATTTTAATATTTCATTCGATAGCGCTTTAATTTAATTTCAATGGTTTAACTTAAAATTTAATATCGCATATCCATCCTAAATAACCAATTTATAAATTTATATATTTAACATCATGCTAGCATGTAACGTAGCAAAAAGTGCTTCTTAATAATGACAGTGACACCTACTTTCACACATATAAACTAATAAAATTAAATAGTAGTGGGAAAAATGATTTATTTACAATAAATTTTTATATAACAATGTCATAAATTTTTTATATTATTAAATAATATCACATTTTACACTGTGATTAAACAAATATCGTTATTTGAATAAATTAATAAAAATTACATATCATAAATTAAATTTACGTTTTGGGTGATGATGTAACAATTCGTATACCATGCATATCTTTAATTTGTTCTTTTAAACAATCATTAACAATTCTATGTTGTTTAACAATTGATAATCCCTTGAAATCACTGGATTCCACGTATATATCAAACATTGCACCGCAACCTCCTGATATATCGGTGACTTTTATATCATGGGCATTTGGAAAACGTTCTTTTAATTTATCTAATATATTTTTGTCTAATGCACCACCGGTAATTACATTATGATTACTTGATCCGTACCATACTTTTGAAAGGGTCTATAACAATTTAGTTTATTATTGAGGTTAGATATTTTCAAACTAAAAAAAAATGTATTCTAATATTTATTAAATACTTACATTTAATGGAAAGCGAACTGTTTGAACGTTTGGAAACATTTTTTGTGTTATGAATTTTACAAGATTCATTTTTATTTATTTGTATTTTATTTTATTCACCAGATAATAATTTACGATATTAATGCAAACAGTTTATAAGTAATGTACAAGATATCTATCTTGGATGAATTTAAATTATATTTTTAAATTTTAGTAATAAATGTAAGATGGCATTGGTAGTATTAGACATATTGACATTTATTCTAATACAAATATAATTTTAGTTCTATGTATAGAATATCTGCGTTATGAATTGGTATTGTTGTGACTTATGTCTCAATAAGTTTTATCTCACACAGAGAGAGAAATACAAATAACAAATTGTGTTTGGTCCTCATCATGGTTATCGAGCATTAAATAATTAAATTCAAATTATATAGATTTCAAAAAAATTATTTTTATGCAATTATAGGATGATAACAGAATTTATCGTTTAAATTCTATATGCATTCTTTGCTATCAATCATTTATAATTATTCAGATAAATTTTCTCCTTTTTCCATTTCGAAAATTGTTCGGCGTATGTACGTATAAAAGAATATACCAAAATATGTTTGAAGTGATATAATACCCATTTTTATATTTTATTCAAGTTTAAACTCATTTCAATTATAACCATTTTTTACTCGTATCTAATATTTAACGTGAAAGAAATATTCGAGTTGTCCATTCGTATTTAAATTAATTTAGTACTTACTGTTTTAACCTTGAATAAAAACTAAAAATAATGTATAATTTTTATTCAAAGTATACATAAAGTTTTTTTATTTATTTATTCTATAATTTTCACAAACTTACAAAAAACTAAAAAAATACATATCTAAATATAAAGTGGAAATTTTGAATTTTATAATTTTTTGGAGGAAAACTATTTGACAGGAGGGCCGTTTTTATTTCAAAATTTTGAATTTCAAATTTCATTACATTTTGATAAGTATTTTTTGAGTCATTTGTGCACGAAAATAATGTGTTTAGTATTGAAGTCTCTATCAAAACGATAATTCTCTTTAACCACAGATTATTCATTCGTTGTGTCAAAGTATCTTAAAATAGTACTATCTGTTTTAGAATTAAATAATTTAATGAAACTTGGAATATTGGTAGATTATATTATAATAAAATAATGAACCAGTTAAATTTTTAAAGGTTTACAGAGAACTGAAAATAGATATCTTTACCATTGACCCTTATAGGAAATCACAGATTTTATTTTATTATTGTTTTTATTTCGTAAGGATCAATGGAAAAATACTTTTTTTGTTTTCTGTAGAAATTTAAATTTTAGTTGGTTCATTATCGTATTAAAATGTCCCAATATATCCAGTTTCATTAAATTTTGAACATTAATTGTAAAACCGATAATATTACCTTAAGAAAATCAATCTGTACGTAGGTAAAAAAGTTTTTTGAGTATCCTTTTTTAAATACCCGGTATATTATTCTCTTTTCACATTGTTATTAATTAAACTTCTAGCAAATAATAACAGATGACGCCAGTTAATTTAAAAATGTCATGTTTTATTTTAAGCTAATACAATTTTGCTGATAAAATGTTATGAAATATTAAAAAATATTATGAAATGTCAATATAAAAAATATTTCATTTGTAATTAAAAAACAGTAGTAAAAATTTATTTTATTATCGAATACTTTTAAAAACTCCATAACATTTATTAATTGAAATTGATAAATTTTATTTATGTAATAAAACGCATGTGATTTCATGCATGTATTTTCATTTTCTACCTTGATCTTTTAAAAATTAAAACGCGTGCAAAATATATAATTGTATAATATCTAATAGTCGGGTGACTAATGTACATTTTTCATTGCAATTTTGTAAAATTTAGAAAACCTGTTCATTAGCCTTAAGGAGACTTGACTCAAAATATGAAATCTTCTTAATAAAGACAATTTCTAATGTCTAATATATATTGCTTTCGTGTATAAATAATTTAAAAAAAAAATTTTCCAAATGTAATTAGTAGTTTTGTTAACTGTTGACCTCACTCAGAAGTAAGTAACATTTAATTTCTTTTGCGGAAAAACCGAACATTTGTGTCGATTTTCTTCAAAATTGGAAATGTGTTAGTGTCCACGCTTGATAATTTTGAGTTTTTTTACTTATACATGTCTCTCTTTTATTACTTTTCATTCATTTATTTATTTGACATAAATCAAAGTAATTAAACAATATGCTGGGATTCCATAACTGTTATGAAAACATAACATAATTAAAAAAAATAAAATAAAATAAATACAACAGAGATACTAATGATAATAAACAAAACTACTCTGAAAACTTATGTAATAATTGTTTATATTGTGCGGTCATGAACAGTATTAGTTAAGATATGATTTTCTTTTCACGTGGATATGCTGTAGGTAGGTATTTCGTTACTGGCTTTATGTGTTCTGAATTTTTGACATTGGGAATATCTGTGTACTAGCTAGATGAAAATGTTCTAGTTCAAATTTCTTTACACCTGAACTGTTCCTGGACATTCCTCTATCAAGTGGCTAACACTCTCTGCTGCATCTAAGAATCCCTTTCATTCTAATGTCTTTTAAAATCGCTCTTCAATTATTTGCTTAACATTTATTCTATCACATTTATAC
>CM035596.1:21447158-21523718 GCA_020423425.1 Chrysopa pallens
ATTAAATACAATTAGGCACATCGCACATGAGGTGATTTGCGTGAAATCGGCGATATCATACATATGATTTGCTTATGGAAACCAATGTATAGTCGCACACGACGTGATTTTCGTGATTTGAAATCATACATGTGATAAAAAAATCGTTGTTAAAATCCTTCGTTCTTAAAATCATATGGGCAACTTTTTTTTATTCTTGTTTATACAGTCATATAAATCAATGTTTATGACAAAGATAGAGAGTTAAATAATGTTTTTTTAATATTTAAAAATAAAAACTTGTCAATTCTTGTTTATACACAAAAATAAAAAAGGTTACATTCATGCCCTGAACCATATAGAACAGGCTTAATAGGTGCATCTTATAAAGCAGATCATAATTTTTTTTATATACATACATATGCATTAAAGAAAAGGAACGAAGAGTAACAAGTATTAAGTAAATGCTTATAATATCCTGCAATATTTATATCTTTGAATACATGCTATACTTTTATCACATGTATGGTATTGTTGCAACTGTTGCAGTGTCGTATACGGATAGAGATTACTTTCCATAAGAAAATTACATGTACGAAATCGCACTGTGTAAGATAAGCATAATCAAATACTGAAATCGTAAGAATTCCATGATGCGACAACAATCGTATGTAATTTTACATTCGTAAGCAACGTTGTCAAATACATAAGAGCTTTCACCTATAGTATTACTCAGTTAAATGCTCAACCTAAAAAATTTCTAGACAAATTTATTATTTGTGGATAGCAAAAAGGGAAAAACCTCTTTCTCTAGGTATACTTCTCCTAATTGTTGTAGGAACGTTGCAATAGATACAACATTTCTTCATTATGGCAGTAATGACGTTCTGCAAGAGTTTATAAACTTATTTTCTTATAACACTTTTCAAGCGTCAATATTAATTTCATTCATTTCAATGACAGGGTAAATAAACAGAAATGAACTTTAGACTTATTTTATAAAATTAAGCCAATATATCTTATACTATTAAATACTGATATTATTATTATTTTATGTTTACAAAATGAACTGTAGAAATATAGTAATTGTACAGTGGCTATAATCTGTATCTATTCTAATCACATTAAACAAATAAAACAAGTTAAGGTAACTAATAACAGAGTTAATTTTTTAGATATTCGATATAAGATTGAGCATCAATGTTTGAACTACTTTAATCATTAGCATTCATAAAACACTCTAATATCTATACAGTTATAAATATAAATATATATATATATATATATATATATATATATCTATATATATATATATATATATATATATATATATATATATATATATATATATATATATATATATATATATATATATATGGTTTAGTCATAGTATATTAGTATTAACCCATCTCAGTCTCCCGTTCGTCATCAAGATAACTGAAAAACGACAAGAGACAGGTAGTTGAACTTTTGGTGTCATATTCTGGATCTTAAAAGTGTGTCTAAGTTCGTAAATGAGCAAAATCGGTATAATGGGATAATTAGATCCATGACCCAACTTAACCATTAAAAAAGATTCAAAACGGTAATTGTTTGATAAAAAAAAAATGTATGAACATTTCTCGGAATGTTTATATTCGCCACAGTTTAAGCTAATTAACAGATTCTTATTATATACGAAAAATGTTCATTAGTTATCTTCATGACGAACGGGAGACTGAAATGGGTAAATACTAATATACTCTGTCTTAACCTTTTATATATATATATATATATATATATATATATATATATATATATATATATATATATATATATATATATATATATATATATATAAGATTCTAATATACTCTGTTCTTAACCTTATATATATATATATATATATATATATATATATATATATATATATATATATAAGATTTGTATGACGAAATGCGAATTTCAAATGGCTTAAAGTATAATCTATTATAATATATATTATTTATTACTTGTATGTATTTCATCCTTTAAGACACTGTATATACATATTTTGTTGTTAGTAAACAAACTATGTATTACCCCTTCTTCAAAAAACGTTACAAAGTCGGAGCAACTTCTGTTGCTCCGTGTGCGACTAAAATGCTGTGATATCGCTGATATCGGCGATATCGCCGATATCGGCGATTTCGCCGATTTCACCTAAATCACCTCATGTGCGATGTGCCTAATATGTTACACGGGTATGTTGCATGTGTGTACGCGACATTAGACTATACTTACTTCTTGCATTCGGTATTATTTGAATAATCACTTCAAATAAAACTTTTCCATTTAAAATTTGTGAATGCTAATAATAAATTTGACAAAGATAGAAAATTTTTCGTATTCATTTGTTACATTAGAAACGAAATCTGTCCTTAACAAAAACAAATCGAAATTTAAAATAAAAAGGTCTTATTGAATGGATTGATAATTCAAATAATATTTAATACAAAAAATTATTTGGCATTTTTTTTAAATTGTTTTTTTTCGAGTATTAAATTCGCTATCATAAGAAAATTTTTTTTTTAAAAAAGATGAATTACGATAGTGCATCGAGTGTTTTGGCCAAAATGACCTGTTGCGACTCTGGTTTTTTTTAAATTTTGGTAAGCAATGTTAATGGTAGTTACAATTTCAATTACAGTCGAACACAAAATGAGAACGATTCGTTTGTTTTCATAGACAGCGAATGTAAGCAATAAATGAAATCATTATGAAGTTATATAATTAATATAAAAACGTACCAAATAATTTTTGGAAATTTTCTACCATAACTTTGCCATTTTGGACAGTATGTACGCGAACAATTAACTAAAAAATTAATTATTCAAATGTGATGAAATTTAGCATGCCTTAATTTTTGTCTTAGTATTAAATTCTCACTAAACTTTTATTTTATAAGTAGAAATATTTTTTGAGGAAAACTATGACTTTGACAAACTTTGACAGAAGTCCTGCGTTTCCATTTTTTGCTTATGCATGCGTAATTGTTATTAGTACGACAAATTAATGAAAATAATTGTACTGTTTTTTAATGTCTAATCGTTTTGTTTCTTGAAATTTGGGTAAAGATAAGTCTTTTCTAACATAAGATAAGATAATAAGAGGAGAACCGAAGCTTCTTTCCTTGCATCTAGACCTTTTGTTGATCTGAACTCTACTTTAGAACAGCCCATCACCTCAAGGCTTGAGGCCTTCTAGCTCAAGCTGCAGTGAAAGAATCAACCTAAATAGGCGATGCTATAGGATCATATCGATACTAGTGGGCCCACAAAAAGCCCACAGCTTCTCCGCCAAAATTGTACCCATAATGCATGGATCCGGAGTTTCAGATCCAAACATTCTATATCTAACACCTTGAAGATTTTTACTAGACACGACCTACAAGTATGGTCATGAGAGATTCCCAAATTATGAAGATGATGGTTTAACTGACAGTGTCCTATCAGGAAATTCACTATTCTTCTCAAATCTACTCTGGTCAATTTCAATCGGGAATAGTTAAATGCTTTAGCTGTGGTTATACACAACTCGCAAGCCGTAAATGGAATCTCAGTAATCAAGGTGCCCTTGAAGAATCCAGTCCTTAATACAGGTTATCATAGAATCTCGCTGTAGGAATAACAGATACAGGCGTGGGTTTGTGTAAAACGACGTCTCTCCCGCTATGTGAATACGCTACATCATTCGCTTTTATGCCAGAGGAACCCGTAAACCCAGATAAGTTAGGTTATGTTATTTATTACAGGCGATTCAGTTCCTTGAAGCATTCAGGAATAATCATCGACTGAAACCTTGAAATCACGAGGGCCCGGAGAGTCCCTTGAAATCTCAACAAAGCGAAGATTTCTGTTTGAATAACCGTCTTATGCTGATTTGAAGGAATCCCAACTCTTGTTAAAGTACCGACCCTTGACCCATCCGTGTAGATATGTAGCCCGGGAGGGGGTGAGAAATTTAGTATATCCAGATTCCAATCCGCTCGAGAAGGAAGAACTGCGTGGCTATGTTTGTCGTTTGTCCTCTTGTGCTATTTTCCAAAACTCCTAGACTTCTTTTTATTAATAAATAAATGAATTGAATATTTATACTTTGTCTTTTATTAAAATCCTTAGTTTAGTTTATTTACAAATTAACAAGTTTATTTCCTTTTCTCCTGAATAACATTTATAAAGCGACTGACAAAAAACTTTAAATAAAAATATAATATTAAAAGTCAATGGTCACTATGAATTTATCATGTGTGCCAAATTCAAGATAAAAGCAATACAGAGCAATCGTTGCTTTCAGTTTGTGTTGAATAAATACGTTCCTTCATTTATCGCTTGTCTAAAATGAAAAGTTTAAAAATCTAGCTACTTTAACGCCATGTAGCATTCCAGTAATGAAGTTTCAATCATGAGTACTGTAATACGGTTGCACTGTATTATCGACGGTCACGTCATTATCCAATCAAATTGACTATAGTTTCAACTGTTTGTGGGTATAAAAGCACTGTTACGTTAAACGTTAAACGCGTGAATTGTAAACAATGTTAATTAAGTTTGTATTAAAGAAACAATATGAGTTCACTAAAAATCAATTTCTATCTCTTCCTATTTTCATTTTCACATTACGAAAGTTCACTTCTTCCGCGCGGAGAGACTCCACGCACTATTTTTTGTACATAATATATTTAATAGATGGTTGCGTTTCGATTTTTGTGAAACATAGTATACCGAACACATTAGATTTACTAAAACTGTACATGACCGTCTGTACTATAAAAGACTCATGACCTTCAAGAAGTATTGAGATTAAAATATTATATACAAACATTGGTGTTTGTATACATAAAACATAATATAAAATTTAATAATATCAGTAAGCTTACACAAATTTTCAATTTGGATACAGATGATACAATAACTATATAACATTTAGTGTGGAAATTTTAATAATTTTGTATATATTATGTGTATTAATATAATAATGTACATGCATGAAAATGAAAACATATTTAGGAAATGAATTACGTATATGATATTGTACTGTTTTGTCTTGTTTAATTTTCCCTATTTGGATAAACTTTCAATGGCTGTGTACAAAAGATGTGTTTATTACTAGTTATGTCTAAATAGCTTTTTATACTCGACGTATTCAGATTGGTCATAGAATCATTTTCCATATGAATAACAGTGGAAGTCAATATTAAAATATATTAATATACAGTATACACATACATACAGAAATAAAATTAACTTACATAGCTAATACTGTAATAATTAAAATATTAAAATTGAGGTAAATCTAGACAATTTATGGAAAAGTGTTTCAAACAAATATTTATTTTTTAAAGGATCCAAAGATTTTTTTTATTTGAAATTTTGCCTTCTTTATTTTTTATTCACTTTTTTATTTAACATCTGGGAAATATGAGTATATTAATTTTAATCTAAAGTTTGTATGAATGTTAATGATTAAAAATAGTTCAAATATTATATTTGTTGAGTATCTAAACAATTAACATTACTAATTGTTACCTTCCCGTGATTTTCTGAATATTGAAAGAAAAATTGTTTATACTGAATGTCAAAATTTTTATGACAATATCCCAGTGACGCGTTGATCGTACGGAGATTTATGTATAGCTAGGATGCCACCTTTAAAAGTTACGGCCAATTTATTAAAAATAAATTAAAAACGTAAATTTTTAAAAATTTTTAGCTTTGTTTTTGAATTATTTTGAGTACTTAAAATGGCGAATTTTTTTGATAGTAGTTAATTTTCTACAAAAAAGCACTTTTATAAATGTTTCCAATTTTGTTTTGAATTCGATGCAGTTCGATATAACTGAAAGAGTGAGAATTTAGTCCACCTTTTAAAACCCATTTTAAATAGATTTATATTTCATATACTGTTTTATGTTTGAAGATTCCTCTGATGTCAATTTGTCATCCAGCGCCTGTCCTGGCATATCCTACTCTGACTATCTCTAAAAGCGGGGCTGACGACAGCACAAAATAAAAATAAAACAATACTTGGATTCTGATTAAAAATTTATGAACAATTTCATGATTTAACATTAAATCAGGCTATGTTTGTGTATAATTAATAAAATAAATACAACATACAAATAGTTAAAGTAAAATGATGACACAGAAAAAAAACAGCTAACAAAGTATTTGTGGTTTAGTTGGTGGGAAATCAAATCATCTATATAAAAACTTATAACTATATTAGGCTTCCGACTATGAGGTAAAAAGAGCATAATAGGGTGACGATGTTAATGTACCATGCAACCTACGAATTTAATGACGTTATAGCTGGAAATTCTGCTGAATGACTAGTTGACATCAGAGGAATCTTCAAACCACCTAGAATAGGTCCCCACCAAATTTCCAAAAATAAAAAAAATGCTCTAAGAAAATTTTTTTTTGAATTATGTGAATCTTAAAGAATTATAAATTCTCTAAAAGTCAATCTAAAATAATGTTCATGTACAAATAGTGTAGTAGGTAGGAATCGGTGCATGAGTATCGAAAACTGTTTCACCACTATTTTATTACGTAAGTCTCTTTAAATTATGTAACTGATGATATAAATGGGGGAAAATTGGTGTCATATTGTTTAAATAATTCCAAGGAATTGTTATTTTCAAACTAAAATTTTTTTAAAAATATTCTATGATAAAATACAAATTAAAAAGGTCCTTTGACTTTTTATGATAAAATTGATAGTTTTGAAGATGTGAATTTTTAAACGTTTGAAAATCTTGAATTTGCATACTTTTGGCCTATTAAAGATATATCAAGCAAAATAATAAAATATATATTTTTTTAAATTCTTCATACTATATTTAATAATATCATAAAACGAGGATAAAAAATACCTGTTTTTTAATTATGATCTATATAATCTTAAACCTGTTTTTAAATTATTTATTACACAGTATTCGTCATTTATCTTCATAATTGTAACAATTAATTAATAAACGCGTATAATAAATGGGCTAGATAAAGCTAAATACTAGACTATTATTTTTTTGAATTCGATTATTACTAGCGAGAAATTTTTATATGAATCTAGCAGAAAATATACCTTTACTATTCTTTTGGAATTATATACTTGAAAACCGAAAATTGAACAGAGCACTGTGCATTGGATTTAATTTTAAAGAAGAGTTACAATTATTACTTAATTTGGCCCAAATCATTTTATGTCTACGGTCCCCGCCAAGGTAAAATCGAAACTGGTTGTCGTTGGTATACACAAGCTCTTACCTCCTCAACGGCAGCATTCAAGAAATGAAAACGATTTAATGTATTCATCAATTACAGATAAACAATTTTATGATATAATAACAAAAAATTTGTGTTTGTACATAATTGATAATGTACAAATAACATACGAATAATGGACTGACTAAACAAAAAATCATTGCTGATTTATAATTCAAATGATTAAAAAGTTAACTTTGGTATAACTTGGCTCGAATTCGGATAGTTGTATAATTTTGTCAGTTTTTTATCATGTCATTTTAAGGGGAATTGACACTAAAAATGAAATCTCTATTCGAAATGCCATCTCTTATGTAATATACATTGTATTTTTTTCAATTTTCGCAAAGCAATAACTCAAAAATAATTATCAAAATGTTATGGAATTTGGTATGCACAAATTATATTTAGAAATATTTTTTCACGAAAAATTCAACGTCCTCCGTTTTCATGTCAAGATTGTGCATACCAAATTCCATAACATTTGAATGGATAAGTTTTGAGTAATTTCTGCGCGAAAATTGAAAAAAATACAATGTATATTACATTAGAGGTTATCTTAAAGAAGTTTCATTTTTTTATTAATTCCTCGTAACTTTATTTTGTATAATATGATTGATACAACAAAAGTTATTAAAACAAGAATGTTTAAGGATGTCGGCGACGGTGAAACAATTCGTTCATAATAAAAAGTTTATAGCTTAAATATTTAAAACTAAAAGAATATTGATTGTAAACTAGTGATAATGCCAACAACGGAGTTAAATCAGAGTTTTGAAATATTTATAACTACGTATAAAATACGTTTAAAAGAAATCAGTTTTTTGTCTAAAGTATTGGGTTTAAATCTGGAGAATTATCAATTAGTAAAAAATTCTTTTAATTGATTCTTTTCCTAATGTTTCCAAGCAAATAAAACAAATTGATCTTTTAGTTTTGGTAAATATTAATAAAAAACAAATATTTGTTGTTTGTGTATGTACACTTTTTAAATTTAACTTTGGCTTATATTCAGAAAAATTTTGTATATCATACAATTTCTGTACAAACGGGTAATCAAAATAAAAAGATTTGTTACACAGCCATACAGTTATGTGATTTTATTATTTAATTTCAAATAAAACGATGTATTCATACGCGGCCGGGTCATCAATGTCCTCATTTAACTACACACAACTGTACTATAACCACACCACATTAATGTGTAGATATCTTTGTTTACTCACAAAGTGCTAACATTTCAAAAAATCAATCTGGCATTAAAAAATTTTATCAAACTAAATTAAATATCAAATAAAACCAAAAATAAAATATTTAAAACGAAAAATCATACATTTTTATGTAAAATATCGATATTTTTACTAGGACTATTTGACGCCTGCGTATATTGAATAAAAACATGAAACGTGTAGTAAAAGTGTTATGAGTGTTTGAATCGAGTGTGTATTATTAATAACAGAAGAGTTCACACACCGTGGAAGTGTTTTCTTAAAGAAAAACAAATTTTTGTCGCTTTAAAGAAAGTTCGAAAATACCTTTAAAATTATTTGTGAAGTAATTAATAGTTTTTTTAATTTTATTTTTCAAAGTGTTGCAAAAAACAGTGGAAATTAAAATAACTTAAATCAAAAATTTAGTAAATGTTTTGAATAATATTATAAAATATATGTATTTATATATATAATTCCGTTTAAGTTTGTTATATAAGGAAATTGAGAAAATATTTGTGAGTTATTTTTTTATTCTTGGAATAAAAATAAATATAATATCAGACATTTTTATCTAGTGTTATTGTTTACACTTAATATTGTAGTATATATATATATCTGTCTTTATCTAATATTGGTTCATCTTCCTTTAAATATAAGGTATCGGATCACAGCTACACCGAATAATAACAAAAAATATATTATATAAACAGTTGGTAGTGTGAAACATAACCAAAGTAAAATGCCGTCGAAGGATGAGTTATGTGTTTTAGAACAATCAACGAATCGTACAATAATTACACATGATGTTGAACAATTAGTAAGTGAGCTAAAAGAAAATTTACGTTTAAATTCAGTTTCATTAAAAGCAAGACCATCATATGGTAGACAATCTCGACCATCTCCGTATAGAGTACCGTGTCGAAGCTGGAGTGAACCGGCTGTATGTGATAATTGTATGAAATTTAATAGAAATATAACAAATTGTCAATGCTCAATGCGTCACAAAACACAATGTCAGAGTACAAAAGAGCAGAGTGACGATCCGTATGAGATGTTACAAGCATTGATTAAAAGTCAATCGTTGATTAATGAAGCAGTTAGACGTTTACAATTTGGTTTAGCGTCTACATCGACAACCTCGACAAAAAAACAGTACCTGTATGATTCAGATGATGAATGTCGAACACCTCCAGCAAATTCAACGGTGTTGCAACAAATTGGTGTGGAGATAATTTAAAGCATGTGTTAAAAGAACAGACTTTTATATCCAATTTCTATGCGCATAATAAGTTGTATCCAAATTTCGATGTGCATATGTATTTCAATTTTCATATTTTCAATTTTTTTTTTTCAAATAATTCTATTTAGTAGCTTATTTAGTTTTTAAATTAATAAAATTTTGTTTTATTTTAAACAAATGTCTGGGTTAAAAATTCGACGAAACCGTAATTTTTTTTGTTTTCCGTATTAAAATTATTTCTTTTATAAAGTTTCTTTTATGTCTTATTTACTACTGTTAAAATTTTGTTTAAACATTGGTTCTCTACAATAAAAATTATCGCTTAATTTTATAATTGCAAGACGAGACAATGTATAATAATGACATCCAAATTTGATAAAATCTAGCTTTTTTTAAAATTTATTCAGTGGGATTGTTGTTAAATTATTGAGTTTTTATAGATATTTTGTAATGAAAAATTTCTATGGGGAATTTGCGCGTAATTTTTTTAGCGATAAGGTAGCCTATAATGTTTTTGGCTGACTGAAGTAAAGTACAATTGAATCAATAGTTTTCTTCCAAAAATCGTATATCAAAATTAAATTGGCTGTGAAAATTGCTCGATTTTGTCAAATTTGTGCGTTTGTAATTGGGTCAATTTTAATTGTAGTATTGTATAATTATGAAGACACTTCGATTTTTTAATGTAACAATTCTAGGGTGGTGATCGATCTAGAAAATCTTTCAAAGATTTATATATGTCAGGGCATTCAGTGTTTGAAGTCTATCAGATTGAATCATTTTTAATATTTCCAAATCTAGACATTTTGCATTAATATTTCTTAACAATTCCTGACTTTTGAATTTGTTTTACCTTGAACTATTGTTTTATCAGATTCGAGAAAATTTAATTATTTTTTGTATATTTCGTACGGCTATGAGATTTCAAAAATTACCAAAGAATAACAAGAAAACATTTCGATTGCTACCTTACGAGTTTGTAGGAACATGATGGATTGTTTTGTTTTGACTGATAAAAAAGAATGTACGAATGGCCTTTCCAAGACATCTAGTTTTGGTTATCCGTTCTAGAATTGACCCAAATTTTAACAAAAAAGAAATAAACTTGCACCTTTCCTGTATGCTAAACTGATTATTAATTGTGTTTCGTTAAAAATTGGTTTGCCTACTGCTAGTCATCTTTACAATAAAAAAAAGTAGTGATGTGAATAATCGTGTGTAAAAAAAGGCACCATAACATCAGTTCGAGGTACGATGCCCTCTTATATGGACAGTGGCAACTTATTGTAATTAGAAATTTCATTATTTGTTTATAATATTTCAATGTAAAATATTCTGCGCTGCATTTGCACACTTTAAGTTAAAATTTGGTAATGTAAAAAGAAACTGCCATTTTGCATTTAAAAAAAAAATTAAATAAAATCCAGAATATTTTACATCCTTAATTTATTTTTCAAATTGTAGTATAAAAACCTATAAAAAATTATTTGTAAAAAATTTAAAAAAAATTGTACGCTTATTACACCGGAGAAAAATTATAGTTTTTCTTCGAAAAAAATTCTTTTAGATTTAAGAAATTTAGTGAAAAAAAAAATAATAAAAAAAGTAACTATTTGCTTTTGGATAGATGAATCCAGGATACCGGGGTGGATAGGTTTACATCATTTGTCACAATGAAACAAAGATTGTAATATTTATCAAAAATTCGGAGATAGCTCCAAGTTTCAGAAATATTTAATATGTATACGATATATTCAATTGTTTTTTATAATACAGAATCATCGAAAAAGAATAACTAACATTTGAAGAAAGTGAACGAAATAGTTGTTTCTGAGAATTATACACTTATGAGTCATATTAATGCGAAGTTGTGATTAACGTTTTCTCTAATCGAGGCAAAATGAAAAAGCTTCCAGCAGTTATGATGTAATATTTGACCGACCCAACCCTCGAAACGTTCGGTATTTTTTTTCCGATGAATGTAAACTTTTAATTTGGAATAGTTTTCCAATTTTTGTTTTTTGTTTTGTTTAGAAAAATGATTTAGAATTAAAACTGTTCCACCAAAACCGGATCAATTGGTTACTCTAATGAAAAAAACCTTTAGAGCTTACAATTACACAAACAAAAGACAAACTAAATAAATCCACGGTGCTTATCTGTTAAAAAAACACAATTCAAAATTTGTTTTTTTCCGAATATTATTCTGTTTTCCGTCCGATCGATAGTCAAATTGTAAGCCACAAACTTTTTTTTTTTTCATTTAAAATAATTTTTTTTATTAAATTAGTTTTCGGGACATGATTGTATGACGACTTATGAGAATAAGTCGCGTCCAATGTTTTTTTGGACGCGTGAATTATGTGTTTTTTTTTTTTTGTTTGTTTCGAAAGAATATGTATTTTTTTTTTTTCTAATTTTGTGATATTTTTAATAATAAAAAAAGGAATAAATAATCTGTTATTCAGTTATTAAAAAAAAAAAAAAATATTAATACTTAATTAATTTGTATTTATTTGAATAAAAATTAAAGTTGTGTTTATAAAATCTGTATACCAAATAGTATTTCTTACATGATTAATAAATGAATTTCCGAATAATTTTTGAAGTTTTTGTTAAACAATATTTTAGTTTAGGTTTATCAGTTAATGTTAGTATCTACCCCAATATATGAATATTTTCTCCTGCTAATTTTTTCGAATTGTTCGAATTGATTTGATATGAAGCAATAATTTTTGTAAAATATTGTAAGCCATAAACTTTTTTTTTGTTTTTTCATTTTGTTAAACATTTTTTTTTTTATTAAATTAGTTTTCGGTATATGATTGTGTGACGACTTTTGAGATCTTATTTTTGGGTTTTTTTCGAAAGAATTTGTATTTTTTTCTTATTTTGTGATATTTTTAATAATTAAAAAAAGTAATAAATTATCTGTTTTTTTCTGTGCGTTTACTGGTTAAATCCTGTGTGGTAGTTATAAAAAATATTGATCTCACATTCAAAAGGTTTAGATAATCTTGCAGATAATGAGTTCGATTTCGATTTTTTGCCCCAATTTTCTAGATCAAATTATTTTGTAATTTTATAAATACGTATTTCGACTACAAAGTAGTCATCATCAGTATGAATTAGCTATTTGTAATGATTCTCTGAGGTGATGTTGCTCGTTGCTAATTTGGTGACGGTTTTCATCATTAAAAATAGGTAATTCATACTGATGATGACTACTTTGTAGTCTAAATACGTAATTATAAAAATACAAAATAATTTGATCTAAGAAATATGGGGCAAAAAATAGAAATTTATTCGAAAAATCCTAGAGTTCTCATTAATAATTATAAAAGTAGTTGTATTGATTACATTATTATTAATAATTAATATAGATTATTATAATTATTATAAAATAACATTTCGATGTGTTTATCGGATCATGACAAAGGTCAGTTTCTTGAACTGTAAATTTGTAAATCACAAATTTATAAATAATAGTTGTAAGCGATCATTCACAAATTCAAATATGAAGTATTTCAATTGGACGTTAAATATTGTTGACTGTACTGATGTGTATGAATGTGTTAATGTTAATAGTGCTTACAATGTATTTTGGCAAATATTTAAATTTTTTTCGATGTTTGCATACCTTTATTAAAAACACAAAATAAAATAAATAAAAAATTCTGGATAAACTCGGACACTATAAGGCCAGTATACTAAAAGCAAAATCCGAAAACTTTCAGCGTAGAATGTTGGAATGTAGAAATCGTTCTGAAGAGCAATCGCTAATAATAAATGATAAGTTAGGTAGAAAATAGGCTTCTAAGAAAGACATTAGATTAATAAGTGAGAATGGTTCATTATGCACTAATAAAAAGAAAAATGCAGAAACTTTTTGCAAGTACTTTGCAACAGCTGTTATCGAAAAAATTACAATAATGACTTAATTGAAAAGCAAATGTTAATGTGTCTCAATATTAAATCGTTTTTTATACGACAAGTTGTTGAGTTAGAATTGATTAATGCTATATCATCAATGCTAAACAAATTTTCTTGCGGCGTGGGTGAAATTCTTATTAAATTGATAAAAGATAACATAGTGGAATTTCTAGAATATATTTACAGTCTATCTTTTGAAAGTGGGATATTCCCAGATATGTTTAAAACGTGTTTGATAAAACCAATTTTTATGAAAGGTCATACCTCAAAGTCTGAGAATTATCAACCCATATCTTTACTACCCTAATTTGCTAAAATTAATGTATTGGAAAAATTAATGTACAATAGACTCTCTGAGTTTTGGGAAATTGATAACATTTTAACTATATGCCCACATAAATTCTGACCTAAACACTCTACTTGTTCTGCAAGTAACGAATTTTCCCACCATGAAAATTTGTTTATGTCCTATTTAGATAATAGGAAAATAGTATCCGCAGGTATAAAATCGAGCCCACACTGTGTTAACCTTGGAGTTCCACAGGCCTCAAATCTTGGACAGTTTTTGATATACACAAATGACCTTTCGTCTTATATACTCCATGGAAAATTATTGCTGAATTCTGGTGACACCTCTGTAATATTATCCTCCGATAATTCACATGATTTGATGAATAAAATGAGTATAGTAATGGAGCAATTTGCTGATTGGTGTAAAAATAATCACTTAAATATAAATATGACAAGACAACATTTTTAATTATACCTCTTATATTACCCACTTATTATATCTCTTATATATATATTATATTTTTTTATTACCTACAACTTTACCACTTAACTTTTTCCATAAGACATGTAGTTTTGCCGGAAATTGAGATAAACCGTGTTTTACCCTTAAAAATTCACCCCCTTCCACTTGCCGACCTTAGACCGCCCGTAAATTATTTTTCCTTCTCAGTTTTGTTATATTCTCTTCGATTTTCAATGGGTTTCATCCTACTATAATTTTTTTGATTTCAAAAATTATCAACTCTGGTCTATTTGAATTATTTTTATGCAAGGATTTATTCAACTTATAAACAATTTTAGTAAATTACGACTTTTCTCATCACCTCACTAATTCATTTTTCGAACATTCCCTTTCTGCTGTATAAAACCTACACTGGTGAACACTAACATCTGATGATCTATGTACACAATATATAATGGTGTATATACAAAACAAAGCACAACGTGTAAAATTTTTTTTTTTTTTTTGGAGTCAATAACCACCTCGTTACAAATGAGGTAAGCAATATTATTGTTTGTTATACACAAAAATTATTATTTCTGTATACGAAAATTTTGCTATCAATATTTCACAATATGTTTACAAAAAAATAAAACAACTATTTGAATTGTTTATAATATTTTGTAAGAAATATTTATTATTGCTTAGAATTGATTTTAGATCAGAATTTATAGGTTTCTGAGTATGCAAAATCGAGTACCGAATTTTGTTAATAATAAATTAAATATCAATAATCCACATGTTATCGATTCAATTTTCGGTCCATTTTTTTTTTTTTTATGAAACCGTCCACTCATATTCCAATAAAGTATTATTTTAAGTTTCCGAGCACTTTAAGATTCTTGTGATTTTTTCGAATAAGTCTTTGTTTTCGTGATAAAGATAGAAAAAAATTTAAAATTCTATGAAAAAGAAAAAAATTTGTGACAAAACAAAATATAGCATGAAAATATAACTTTTTCAAGTTTTGAGTATTTTTAAAACATAAAAATTAAAAAATAACTCGTAAAAGCTAAATAAATCATATTTAACAATAGAGTGAATTGAATTTTTTATTGCTTGAAAGGAGCAGATTGCGAAAAAAATCATAAAAAAGGGTTTATTTTCGTTCAATGTTCAGAAAATAATCATTAAAATGACATATTAGTTTATACTTTATTGAAATGGGGGGGGGGAGAGGAGCGTTAAGAAAAATAAGACCAAAAATTGATCCGGCAGCATTCGAATATTTTATATTTGAGCTATCCTTAACTCAATTCCATTAACAGAATGTGGTGTTCGATTTTTACATTATCAAGTACCTCTATGCCCTGCTCTATTTTTTCAATCAAAAAAAGTGTCACCCTAACCTGTTTGATATTTCATATATTTTATTGTTTTTAATCAAGGTTATCATTCTACGGAAAAAAGAACAAACGACGAACAATTAATAAAAAGTCAAAAATAAACAATTGAAGATAACAACTAACAGAGTTATTTTTTTAAATACTCGACATATGATTGATTATCATTATAGAAACTATTTTTAATTAGCATTTATAAAATACTATAAATATCCAGTCTATACAGTCATATATGTATACACTAGCTTTTACCAGTGGCTTCGCTCGCATTGAAGCCATTAAATAAGTATCAGAGATCATTACAATAGAAATGAATCAATAAATTTTATTTCTCTGTAACAAAAATAAATAATTTTGAATTTTAATAATTTAAAAAGATATAAATGCAGAGTATTAATCTCGGATATTTTTGTAGACTATATTATAAGTTTTTCCGTCCGGTATAAATATTTATAAATTCCGGGCATTAGACACACACGGACAAGCTTCGCGTACAATAGTTGCCCATGAGAGAAACATGGCTTCTCTAAATGCACTCCCGCTATTTGCGAGTAAGATCTAAAATAATGAGTTTTTTGTTTCAAAGAAATGAACATGTTTTGTTCTTAAAATCTTTTATAGTTTAAAAGTTGGATCAAGGATCCATTGGACCCAATGAACCGATTTTGATCCTTCACGGCTTTAAACTGACTTTTTATATTTAGAGTACGTCAAAATTTCAGTACGTTATCTCATTTTGTATTTGAGTTATTGTGATAACGGACGGACGGACGGACGTATAACCTAATGGACGGAAATGGACTAATTAGGTGTTTTGTATGAACACCTTTACCAAAATTTTGTTTGTCCGGTCGATAATTCCTAGTGTTACAAACTTTAACTGAAATTACTAAAATTTATACATGTATGTCGAGTATATTATGGTCTGTCATATTACGTATGTCGCGTATAAAAATATAATTCCGGAACGAGTGCCGGATTCAGAGAACTTAAAGTTAGGTTTTTATTTTTTTAATTTTCAAACTCAATTGTTCTGACATTGAAGTTGAAAAGTTTTTTCATTGTATGACCTCTTTTAAAATATACTTTCAAATCGATACTTAAGCCCAAATTTGTCAGTTTATTCTGAGTCAGGGCTAATTAGTATTTGATTATTTTTAATTTTGGAAAAAATATTTTGCCCTCTGCTATTGTCACAGCAAGTGTTAAATATATAACTAAAGATGTTGAAACATTAGAAAATACAGACACCAAATTAAATTGCTTCATTAGATATTCTCCTTCAATATGTGTATCAGGCAATCTGCTTGCGGTCCCATACGCTCCTGCACCTGGGTGCCACACACCCTCGGTTAAAACCGTGGTGACTATCCTCGAACTTTACAGTAGAAAAAACGGTTTAAGTAATTTCTATACCCATAATATATTTCTAGAAGAGCTTTATGAAATGGTATACGAACTGGGTTTGAGTTGTTATTTCATGGTTTCAAGTTTCATTAAAAGTAAACATGAAAAACCTATTTTTTGCTATCATTTATCAAAATAAATTGATAGTGTAGTTATTTTTTGGATTTTTGTGATTTTAATTTTGTTTAATTTAAATGTGTAATTTAAAAAAAGCTACAAAAACAATTGTTAAAATTCTACTCTTATACAGTCTGATGAAGCACATTGCGTGGTATATTTTCAATATATTATATAAATTATTGGGAGTCTCAAATAGTCCAGTCATTCCAGACATTCGAAGGTACATAGATTTACAACAAGCTGAAAGTGAAGTTTTCCTAACGTGGCTTCCCTGGTAGGTCTATTTCACATGTCTGTTGTGATTCTGTTTAATTGAAATTTTGCATAAAAAAAGGTATTAGTAAGGGTTGGAATTAATAAAAGCGATGGAAATTTAAAAATATAGAAATTTATTCATCTGATTCATAACATTCAAATACTTCGTCATGCTGTTCTTCTTCTTGTTCTTCTTGATCTGTGAGGCCTAATTATAATTTAGACTTAAAAGACTTTGGTCGAACAACAATTAAATAATCTAAATTCGATCGTTTATTTTTATCACTCGTTTCGTAAAATATGTCAACGCCTTAGGAATTGTTTAAATTTTCAAACATTCAAGCGACCTGGTGGAGGTTAGTTAGAATTATTAAACACTATGGCTTGAATATCTTACTCAAAAACTGAATTACTTACACGTGATCTTGTACGAGGAAGATGTACAGGCTACTTATTCTTTGCTTTGTCTTTTAGCTGCAGCAATAGAACATTTTCGAGTATAATTTCTACGACAATCTTCATGTATGCCAGTCAAAGTAGAAAAATGACTTTATTTTGGCTTTAGCTCTATTTTGAGCTTTTGGCTTTAGCTCAATTTCGACCACCTCGCTGTATTCATTATAAAAATTATTCAAAATGCGCATAATGTATTTATCCCTGTAAATTATGACCTATAATGACTGGATTATTAATTAATAAAGGCAAGAGGATTGATCATTTTTTATTAGAAACCAATTCCGAATTTTGTTGTACACTGCATGAGGTTTGAATAATAATAATTTACATTTCCGATGCGACAAATTCCTTATTGACAATAAAAATATAAATAATTAGTATATATTGTAGGAATAGTCATAAGCAAGTGAAGAACAACTAAAATAAATTTTGACTGTTTTTTAATTGGTATTCTTAACAAACACAAAATTCGTCCAAACAGATATAAAGTATTGAACTAAAGCCTTGTTCACATTGAGCAAGTAATTTAGTCAAGGAGCAAGTAGTTTAGTACTAAACACTTAAGGAAGTACGAGCGCCAGGTGGGGTGGGGATAGGTATCGACTCTAGCGCGGTAAGGGGAACGCAGTAACCATATGATTTTTTTCAATATATAGATATACATTTAACATTGGCTAGTGGCGGCATTTATTTTTCTTTTAATTAATACACTTTAATTAGTCGGGCAAGTGTAAAGGTTTTTGAATTAAATTTATCACTAATATATTTACTTTCATCCATAAATTTTTTTAAAATATTCACCGACAGTTTTACGAGAAAAATACAGAAATGTATCAATGTTTGAAGGTTACCCCATAAGACCAATGTTAAATTGCTCAACTTTAAAGTTAATTATTTATTTAAATGATCGGGCAATCTCTTTCAAATTTTCGGAATTTGTTTAGACATATTTAAACTTTGTATTAAAAAAAAATCAAGCCTTTTATCAAAAGTTGCCTTGGTGCTCGTACTTCCTTAATTAAAAATCGTTCATACTTATAATTTGATAATTTAGTCAAGTAAAAAGTAATTTATTGAAACTATGTAAACAAAGTCATGTAATATAATTGCATATCACTTTATTCAACTGTTTATATTATATGGCTGTGATTGAAACTGCAAATAAATGTCAAACATATTCCTATAATATATATCATTTGTTTATTATTATTATATGTTTATGAATGAAGAGTGACGGGGCACTACTTGCACATAAAAAATTGCTTTACTAAATACTTGACTAAAATGTTGCTGATAACACACGTCAAGTAACTGAACTACTAGCAACTTGACTAAATTACTTGATCAATATGAACAAAGCTTAAAAGCTTTAATGCTCGCTAAACCTACCCATAGAATAAAAGCTGAAACTTTTGTGTTTGTTTTCAATAGTGTAATGCACATTTTTTGGGGGGTTATAAATTTTCGAAGGAATATGTTTGAAAATTTGAAATAACATTTGTTGTTTTTACACACACGTTTGTTCTTCCATCCGTCATAAAGATAACGCAAAAATAAAAAGAAGCCTTTGATGATGGCGTATTCTAGATCTAAAAAGTTTATGAATGAACAAAATCGATTTATTATCAGAAAAATTAAAAAACAATAAATGTTTGCTTTTTCAAAACAAACAACTATTGTTTGAACCATTATTTCGCAAATTATTTAGATTCGCCATATTTTTGGCTCAAATTTAATATTATTATTATATATGTATTTATAACTGTATAAGCTGAATATTTATAGTATTTTATGAATGATAACGATTAAAAATATTTCTAATATTGATACTTAACCATATGTCGAATATCTAAACAATTTACTCTACACATATAGTGGATATATATATTATGTAAAATTATATTAATTTTACCATAAGTTTGCAACTCTAGTAAATTTTGAACATACAAACAACATTTTGGTATAGGTTTTCATATAATCACCTAATTAGTCCATTTCCGTTTGTCAGTCCGTCCATTGGTCACGATAAGATAACTTAATAACGAAAAAAGGATAACGAGCTGAAATTTGGTGGTGTATTCTATACCTAAAATGTAAGATCTAGTTCGTCAATGAGCAAAATCGGTCCATAGGTTCCAATGGATCCATGACCCAACCTTTTATTTATTATAGAAACAAGAAAAATGCGTGTTTTTTATCAAAACAAAAAAACTTTTTGAAACATTTTTTCGTGAAATGTTTGGATTCTCCAAATTTTTAGCTCAAATTTACCTAATAAACACATTTACAACACAATTACAAAACATATTATTATTATAAAAGTATATATAACTGTATAGACTGGATATTTATAGTATTTTATAAATGCTAATTGAAAATAGTGCAAACAATGATTTTTAATCATTTGTAGATACTCGACACAACTATCTCTGGTAATTGCAATCCGACTTGGTTTTTTAAATTCTATTTACAAAATTTTTATATTTAGAGAGGCAGACAGACAGGCGCAGATGAAATAATTAATTCATTCCATGAACACTAATATCAAAATTAATTCAAATTTATATACAGCTATGCATAAAATAGTAATTGCATTATCCATCCAACAAAACAGGTGCGTAAATTTTCTTGTGAAATTTTCATTTATGAAATATTAATAAAAAATCTGCGAATTTTTCGAAGTAAAATTTTCCAAATATTTACACTACGTATTACTTTTTTAAACAGGCAAAAAAAAAATTCGAATTCAAGTTTTTAACTACCTTCTGAATACCACAAAATTTACACTTACAAAAAAATTAAATTGTATTTTATTTATGTTTATATTAAATACTTATTATAAATGTTAAAATATCATCGGACGATGCCCTTTAATCAACATATTTCAAGGTTACATTTTAAATATAAGGGGCCCATATTTCTCACCACGTGCTCATCATATTTCCGGTGAAAAATCTTATGTTTGCTATAAAAAAAATTGCAACAGCACCTCTGTGTAAAAACAATATGAATACAACATGAGTGTTATTTAATTTTAGCTTACGCATAAAGATAACAAATTATTTTATTAATTTATAAATGATCTGAGCTACATTTTAAACATTATTTAACTATACAGCTGTATTCAAGCTTTTTTTTTTTAATTTGATTATATACAGGTAGTTTTGTTGAATAGGTTCGACTACCATGCCGTTACCGATATGATAAAAGAAGAAATGCATATTTACTATTTTTTAGCGTGTGTAAAATATTGACCTTAAAAAAAAAAAAAAACTTCAGGGTGCCCCAGCCTTTACCTTACATCAAATTTAAAATTGTTCATTAAAAGTTGTAACCCTCCTCATATTGCCCTTATGAAAATAATAATAAAATTTTTGATACTGATAATAATAATATTCATAATGTGATTTTATCTCTGTTTGTCGGACATACATGTCTGTAACAGACGCCTCTGACATCATTTTTTTAAATCTTTATTTATGATACTAGTTCCGGTACAGTCATAATGTGGGTAGATAGTGAGTAAAGACTAGGATTTGATAGGTATTGCATTATATTTGCATTATAACTGTTATAAGGAGTCAAATGAAGGCTGGACTGTAAGTGCTGAATGCGGCAAATGGACTCACTGCAACTGTGCTGGTATATATGAAAAGAATGAAAAATACATTGATTTTTGTCCCTTGGGATATCTAATCTTACTCAAGAGCAAAGGAGCAAGATGGGCATGAAATTAATTAAAAATTAAAATTTCTTAAAAATTTTCTAATTAATTACGTAACATATGAGCCTTATTAAATTGAAATATGAAAAAAGTGATTCCTTATTATGATTATTAAAATAAAAATTATAATATAGACATAAAAATGTTGGTTTTATTGAGCTTCAAATGATAAGGGTCCCATTTTGCGCCCTTCACCACATCAATAAAGAAATATGACCTATCATTAACTCTTTATAAGAATAAGGTATCACCGAGAGTACAATCTATGGCTGAATGGAGCTACTAATATAATATTAAAATTCATCTTCTGACAACATGGTGAAAGGGCATTTCATTTCTGATTTGAACCATCAGAGGAACCGACAAGAAATTTGATTAGGGTTTATATTCTATTTTAACATCTTCATATGCGTACAAATTTCACATTGGTATCTGTTTTTGTTTAGTTGTCATGTTCAAGGGCAGACTAATAGACAGACACGGAAATGAACTAATTAAGTGAATTTATACACACCTGTAAACAAATGTTATTATTACTATCAATAATTACAATTTTTAAACTAAATTTAATATATCTCTATTATACCGGCTGATAAAAATACGTATCTATTAATATTTTCAGTATATTATTTATTTTTTTTATATTTTTTTTTTATAAATATAAATGAGAACCAATTTCCTAGATCACATTATTTTTCTAGCTAATTCATATTGATGATGACTACTTTATAGTCGAAATACGTATCTATAAAAATACAAAATAATATGATCTAGGAAATTGGGGCAAAAAATCGAAATTTATTTTCAGTATAGTTTAAAATGTTTACCCTTTTTTGTAAAAAAAACTTACAGAGTGGCTTAACGGCATTGAAACTTTCAAGTGGCACCCTATATCTTACGATACGCATTTCTTAGGCGCGGTGCACAGTGGAGAAACTCGTTTCATTAAACTGGATTCGTGAAACATGAAACTGAAGTTGCTTGCAACCGAAAGATAAAATTAACACAGTTGGTGCACACGTTTCATGAAACTTTGGTTTAATTGATTTCAAGAAATTGAGTTTCTAGAAATTCGTTAAATCGGTTTCCTGTTGCTTTAGTTCCATGATTCATCAATACAAGTGTACTTTATTTCATCATAAAATATATATGGAATGATTTTATAAGTGTCATTTATTTTTAATTGGTCAATGTGTTAACGCAGTACTTGCGATTCTTTTCTCAGTTCTTACCCATCACCTCAACACAAGCACATTATCGCCAGAATCCAACACGAAACTCATAGAAAACCATTGCTTCTATGTACACGTTCCAATAAAACAGTTTTCTTGAAATCCATTACATGAAACCAGTTTCATGTAACAAGTTTCTCCGGTGTGCACCTTGCACTGAAATCAATGGTGCCAACGAATTTGAAGTTGGTCAAAAAAACGATCAAGTTATGGTACAAAGTTATTTAAAAATATTATTAAATTTTCTTATTAATTCCAATACATTACTTTCTAATTTTATTATTATACTCGACATATATAATATATTAATTTTAGTCCAAAGTTTGGAACGCTAGGAAATATTGACCACACAATCAAATTTAGTATATGTGTTCATAAAAACACCTAACTAGTCCATTTCCAGCTGTCCGCTCGTCCATACGTCATCACAATAATTCAAAAACAAAAAGAGATAGCTAGCTGAAATTTTAGTGACGTATTCTAAACATAAAAACTTTAAGTTCAGTTGAATGAGCCAAATCGGTCCATTGGATCCAATGGATCCTGGATCCAATTTTTAAACTATAGAAGATTCAAAAAATACTCAATCCCAAAAGTTTTCAAAAAATTGTTTATTTTCAGGAATTACATTCGCTGTCATAAGACAATTTGAATAATCAATGCCAGTGAATGCAAATAATTAAAAAATTTAAAATTTAAACTTTGTACCATCACTTGGCAAATGTGGAATCGTAAGGTGTAGGATATTGTTGAAATTTATTAAGTGTCACTGCACTACCCTGTAGGTTATTTATTTATTTTTTTTAAAATAGGGCATTACCATTTTAAAATAGATTGAAAAATAGTAAATAAAAGTATATTTTTTATTTTTATCATAACGTTATCGATTAAAGAGATATTCAGGTGGACCTGTTAAAAAAACTATTTCTGTATATGTTATTAACCAAAATTGGAGATTATTTTACTTACTTTTAATGTCCGGGCAGTTTAAATAAAAACAAATCAAATCGAACCAAGTAATTAAAAATTATTGAATCTTCAATTGATTTTCGTTACTCGAATATGTTCATAATATGGGCCACATAACTAACATATACACATTTGTATGGTTCATAATGTTTATTGTTGAATCTATAATCATATGAATAGATTGAATATTATATTATTTAATATTAATATTAATAAATTAACGCTACCAAAGACTAGAGGTAGCTATCAATTGCCGGTTACTTATGCAAATTACTTGTGCAAGTAATTATAATCGAATTGTTGAAAATAATCGTTGTCAGCTTCGTTCACTGGAACGTGCTGCCCATCTAGATTTTAATTTTAATCACATATTGTGCGTGAGGATCAAAAATATGTAGACAACTTTGAGATAAGTCCACCATATAACGGAGACCCGCCCTTACTAGATTTCAAATACCGACTGGAGATTTAATCTAAAACTTGCAGACCCGTGCTAATTTGACAACAAATATGTAGATTCGTGCTAATCTGACCCTAAGTGTGTAGATTCATACCAGTCATACAAACTTGACTCCAAATATCATGTGAATATTTGAGTCATAGAGTGAATTACAAGGGTCGAAAAATTCTTCGATGCCATCTGGTTGCATATTAAGATGGCGCATATCAAATTTCATAACATTTGGATAATTATTTATTTGAGTTATTTGTGCGCAAAAATTCTAAAAATCACAGGGTTTATTACATTAGAGATTATTATAGAGTTCTGTATCAAAAACATAATCCCCTTAATTATTTGGTTCATGACGTAAAAAAACCTAAAGTAGTTCTTTTTCGACAGTCCAGCGGCAAAGAATTTGCTTAGTATCTACATTCTTCGTATGTATAACACACGTACCAAGACTCATGGCTATATTTTTACATCGTATTGTACTTATAACTTATACTACAGCATTTACACATATACACTCACTCAAATGGTATATAAATACATGGAAATAATATAATATTTACTTAATATATTTGTTTGTCTAAACGAAGTGGTGTCAATTCATCCGATATTTTTTTACTTATTCAGAACATGAAATCTTCTTATCTAAGACAAAGATGAACAAATCTGACAATTTCCCACATTTCTATCCTGCTACGTGTACAAAAAATTTTTAATTGCAATTATCTCACGTTGGATACGGTTGTATATTTGGATTAGCAACATTTTTAGCTCAAATTTAGCTAATAAACGCATATATGATTACAATATTATTATCATAGGTATGTATGTATTTATAACTGTAAAGATTGAATATTCAGAGTATTTTCTGTATGCTAATGATTAAAATATTTAATTCTTTAGATACTCAACAATATGTTGAGTATCTAAAGAATAAACTCTGTTTATTGTCGTCTTCACTTGTTTGGTTTTAATTTCATTTAACGAAGATTTTTTTAACCACATGGCAAATTCAATGTCACATATTATGGCTGAATATACACAAAGTATTCAAACGTTAATAATTATTATGTTTGTTTTTATTCATGCGGACATAGCATAGTTAAGATGCAACTATTATGAAAATAATTTTGTGAAATGAAAAAATTGATATTTAAAGTTTTACAACACAAAACAATGATTAAAAATAACTGAAAATATTTATGTAAATAACATATATGATTCTATACATTGAATGGGCATCTATATTTAACAAAATACGACATTAGTCCATTAAATCTCTATTAAGCTCCGAATTCTTTCAGCTAACATCGATTTTTGGTAACTTGTAAATATTTCGGAATGTTTTCTTCTCTCTTTTTAATCCTCTCCCTTTTATCCCATCTCCCACTATGTTATAATCAGAGAAGTGCCCAATCGTTAAAAATAGAGTTATAAATAACTCAATGAATTGGTATACCGTTTTGAATGTCCTTAAAATGTTATTGTTTATTGAATGAAATGTGATTTGTGTGATCACTTAGCAGTATTCTTTGATTTGGATAATAATGAATTTGAATGATCAATCTGAATTTAGATCGTGTAATTGGGGCCTTATGATAAGGTAGTCAGCTGTAAAAATTATCACTGAACTTCCTACAATAAGGGGAATATTAAATTTTTGTGTAATATTTAATTTTTCAGAAATAAAACTGTTTTAATTTGATATAACAGTATTTTATTGCTACATTTGCTTGTAAATTCATATACGTAATGAAATATAATAATGCAAAAGATCCGTTTAAGAAAGCTAAAAAATTTTGAAGTTTCAATTAAATTAAAGCTTATTTAAGTTCATAATGTAACGTAAAAATTTGTTTGTACCTCCCACCTTGTGGATCAAGTGCGGCTAAGATCGATAAGCTAATGTCTTTTTCAGTAGATATTTTATCAGATAAAAATAAACTCCGTTCTATTTTTTTTAAAGTTATTTTAATATTATTTTTAAACATATCATTCTTAATATTTTGTTTATAAATTATAGATAAAAATTCATTTTGATAACAGTAAAAATTTCTATTTTTTTAAGATACTCGATTTATTTCAATTACGAACATTTTTACTATAATGTGAGTATAAAAGACTGGGAAGTCAATGACAAAATCGAAAGCAAATCAATCCGATAAAATAATTCCGCTTTACTAGAGTCGCTAGCTCATATCATTAATTTTTATACTCGACATCTATATATATATATATATATATATATATATATATATATATATATATATATATATATATATATATATATATAAATATATAAATATATATATATATATATATATATATATATATATATATATATATATATATATATATATATATATATATATATATATATATATATATATATATATATATATAATATGTCAGAGTATATCAATTTTAGTATAAATTTTCAAATGCTAGAAAATATTGGAGCAAGCTAAATTTTATGGTAGAATTGTTCTCATAGAATCACGTAATTATTCAATTTTCGTATGCCCGTCAGACTGTCTTCCGTCATTAATATAACTCAAAAACGAAAAGAGATAACGAGTTGAAATTTTGGTGATGTATATTCTTATATCATATATTGCTAGATGAACCCAGAGTATGGTGCAGATTGACAAAAATAATCAAAAACATGGTAATGCGCAAGTCCACTAAATTTTTGTATTGTGATTTTCTTCAAAATCATTTCAAATTTACTCTAATCCATGCGACAGTACTGTAAGCATTTTTCTACATCATGAATTAAATAGAGATCGAGGGTAAAATATTTTTCTTTCGTTTTTCGTTGCAATAAACTTGGATGCACCCATATTCTTCTCATGCTTTATGTTTTCTTTTTATCTTGATATTATCTTCTTCATCAAGAATTTAGAGCAAATATTACAATAATTTTCTAATATTATTAATTATTTACGAGCCAAATATATTCGACTTTGATTATTGACGATTCAAGACTGACTCGTTAACTGTCAACTGTGAGATTGTACGATGATACGATTTTACCAGAACGAAATCGGACCGAGAACGAACTGTGAATTTACCCGAAATTTGAATAAAAAAAAATTATTTTTAAGAACTATTTACACATTCTATATAGATTTATTATAAAAAATTGTTCCAGCGTAAATTTTGTGGAAATCCTATTTTTCCTTACTTATAAATCAAATTTAACCTTAAAATTGCCTTTAGTCTCAATTTTACTTCAGGATATGTATACCTTAGATTTTATGCATGATTCATTTTTGAGATTAAAAGGGTTCGTTCGATTTTTTAAACTGTTCAATTTTTGAATTGAACTTTCACTTGAATCTAAAAAATATAATTTTGCGAGTTTTTCTTGTATCCCAGTTGTTATACAGCACCATGCAAACTATAGCATCTATTCTAAGCTATATCTATAATACATTATCTTAATACTAGTAACAATCATCGAAATTAAAAATTTTGGAAAATTTTAAATAAAAACCATTGAAAAAAAACCTAATCTATGCAGATGGATAAGCCATCCACATATCTAACTTAAAAAATATATGACTTAACCTAAATGAAAATATATACAATTATTATTACAACAGAATCACGTGTAATCGACATCGTGTGTAAATGATCGATGGTAACGGTTTTGGAATTGCTGCATTTTCGTGATAAGAGACGATGCAACATTAGTCCAAATGGAGACTTCGTACTTGAGTACTGGACGGATACATGGCTTGTAAAGCCAATGCCTTAAACGTTCGTCCAGTTTACTCTTGTGGCTGAGTCATGGGACCAAAATAGATATTTTTATAAATATTTATAGCGGTTTATTTCACTCTTAAAGAATGAATATACAATCTGAGATCGAAGTATACGGGAATGGTGTGCCAATTGTTACACGGAGTTTATTGTTACATTCGAAATATAAAACTATCCATAATTCACAAATATATTTTGTTATAGCCATTTTACGTAAAAACTGTACCACAATTATATGTATATTGTGCACAATAAGGTACTTTCGGTAATGAAAAATAAATCATAAAATCTGGAAAATAATTAAAATTTATAGAAAAATATTCTTAAATATTCAAAATTTGTGTCGTAAAAGCATATCATTAATTTATAATCTTAACGTTAAAATTCGATATTTTTTCATTATATCACGTGACCTAAAACACTCTCACGATGTTACGTCATTTCTATAAAATAATTAGTTTTAAACCAGTAATCTCAACATTATATATATCTTGTTTATTATTGTAAGAATATTTATTTTTTGTGACTTTTTATTACGAAATCAGTATTATGTGAAGTACGTTACAAAAATATAAACGGGATTCCTACACACGTCCTTTAATCCATATAATATGGTGTTTACCGTAGAATAAGAGAAAGAACTTGTTGAATATTGATAATAGATAATAAATTAAACTTTTTACATATAATAATAAATTACACTTTATTATAGCTCATGCTCAAGTTCATGATGATACTATTTAATAGTGTGTAACAATTGACCCTCCTGGTGAACTAGTTAAAATCGTCCTGTGCTAAATAGCCATATTTTTTTACTGACAATTTACAGCTAAATAGTTAAGATATTTACTGCCAAAATACTATAGAAAGCTACTTTAGCCTGAAATTTTTTTGTTACTATCGACACACCTAAAAGTGAATGATTACTTCTATCAAAATTTAATAAATTTAATTTTTAATAAATTGTTTTCATGCGATTTTGTAATGAAATCATTAGAGTTGTACTGACTATGCCTTTTGCCCGACTAGTCGACTAAATGATTAGTCGGCCAAGCCGATCAATGTTAACTCGACGACTATTCGGTAAAGAGCATCGACTACTCGACTTCTAATTTTGTACGAATTTCTTAATAAAATTCTGGAGGTATTTGAAAGAAATTATATTAACAAATTCATACAAAGCTAAAAGCCGGGTAGTTGGTGCTCTTTACTAAATAGTCTTCGAGTAGTCGCTGATTTGGAAATTGTCCGAATAGTCGGATTTATCGACTAGTCGCCGACTAATCGGAACAAGTCTAGAAATGATTAACATTTAAAGTTATTTATAAATAATTTTTTAATTGGCATGTATCTTGCATTCATCTCAAAAGATAATAATATATTGAGATTTTTTTGAGCGTTAACCTATAGCTTAAATTATTTTAGAATTTATTATGAATAGTCCGTAGTATGTTTTAATCTTGTTTTTTACAAATCTAATTTATTTTCATTTCATCTATTAATTTAAAAAAAATCTCTAATAATTATGGAGACATTTTGGAGAAGAGAATGGAGAAATCTTTACAACATTGAAATACAGTGACATATCTTCAATGCTGGTAGTAATTGTTTGAAAATTATAGAGCACTCTTTTTAAGTAATTCTGTCTGTTGTAACATAAATTGTTTATCTATTATCTGTTAATTTAAATACAAAATTTACAAATGAAGATAACAACTGAGTTATTATTTTAAATACTCGACATATGATTGCATATCATTATTGGGACTATTTTTAATTAGCATTCATAAATTACTCTAAATATCCTGTCTAAACAGTATATGTATAAAAATAATTTGTATCGTAATTACCTATATATGTTTATTAGCTTAATTTGAGCTAAAATTCTACCAAATAGAAGTTTTAGTCTTTTATAGTTTATAAATTAGGTCAAGGATCCAGTGCACCCAATGGGTCAATTTTGCTGATTCACGAACTTAAACTAACTTTTTATGTTTAATTTCAGCTAGATATCTCGTTTTGTTTTTGATTTATCGTATCAAATTTTGGTAAATGCCTGCAATAAGCGTTACAAACTTTAGACTAAAATTAATATACTCTGACATATACATATACATATGTCGAGTATAATATTGATTAATATTTTTATAATAAATATTTAAATTGTCTAAACTCTCAATTATGTATTGATGAAAAAATAAAATAAAAAATCCAAATAGTTTATTTAGAGAGTAAAACCAGATTAAAATTTAACGAGTTATCTATACTACTTTTATTAGATGCTATCCGACCGCTTCGAAGGAAAACTTATAAGGGAGCTCCTAGGCCGTCACTTTTTCACCTGGAGGAAAAATATTCTCTCTCCTTTTTGAAATAATGAATGAAGTTTATGCATTTCACAGTTTTGTACATTCACGTTTTTAACTTCAAGTCAATTAAATTGTTTCAAGTACTCAGCGAAGCGGGTACGTAACAGCTTGAAACTACCAAGATTGACGAGAAATAATTTATATTGCAAAATAACGTTCACCGGGTCAGCTAGGTCATTATAAAAGTTATTGTAACTTTTGAACAGGATTGTAAATCTTTACCACACTTTTTGATACCGTTTCAACACTTGCATATATTGGTTTATGATTATATTGAAAACTTATTTATTTTAAATTGTCACAAACATTCTTTAGAAGGAAGCAAAAAAAATATGTGAATACAAAATACTAGAGGTCTATAGGTCTATACTAGACATATTAAAAAAAAAAAAAAAAACGACATAATATTATGTGTATATGCATATTTAATTTTATCAATAAAGATCTAGGCAGAAAAAAATTAATTCACATTTCTACAACACTGTTATGTGTTTAGTTTGTATTATTATTATATTTGAAGTATTATAGTCAAGGTTAACTTTATTTACGTGTTACACAGTAAAAATTTTATATTTTAATCTATAAATTATTAATAGAAAAATTATATAATATACATGAATGTAGCGCGCAATTTGATATTGTATTTTGATTAAAAAATTTTTATTTTGATGACTTTTTTGTTGAACTGACACAATGACGCCTATAAACAATTCATTTACGTCTATATAGTATTGGATTTATATTACGACAAAAAATAATTTCGGTTAGAACATCCCCTGAAACTTTTAGAAAAGTCATTATTTGCAAATATATATATATCTATATATATATATATATATATATATATATATATATATATATATATATATATATATATATATATATATATATATATATATATATATATATATATATATATATATATATATATAATGTTAATTCTTTTATATTTTATTTTATAGGTTAGAATTAAACATGAATAACTTCTCTGTAATAACAAAGAAACAACATTCAATGTTATTATTCGCAATCTTAATTTTGGATTAGTTTTATAAAGTTATATTCTAATTATAACCTCTTCGTATATTAAGAGATCTGATTTATCGACATGATAACGCGCGCAATTCAATTAGACTAAGGATTATTCCTTACATATATAATTTTTTGCTAATGAAACCAAATCATTCAACATAGATGATTTTTTTAACATTAAAATTAAATTATGCTATATTGTCGATTTTTATACTATACCCCGCTAATGAAGTATTTTTGACATGCGATATTTGCGCTACCTAATGTTTTATTTTTTAATCACTGGGTACTTAAAAATTCTTACTACTATGAAAAATAATTGATTTGTAAATATTTATAATAAAAACGGTAAAAATATAATATAATATTTTGTGATATTTTTAAACTTTTTTGATCTTGTGTTTTTCGCATAAGTGTCGCAAAAGTTCGTCGAGATAATTTGCATCCATTTCTTCTTGGACGTTTATTTTTATCTAATTTAATTTCTTGAAAGCTACTGAATAATATTTTCATAGAAATGGCATACGTTTTCAAGTTATAAATAGAAATTTGATGCTGAATTTTTTTCAAATTTTTGTTTATAACAATTGAAATTTTCTTTGACGAAAATAAAAAAAACGTCTTTCTCAGAATTTTATTCCGTGTATTCTGATTTCCCTAACGATTTTTCGCAGATATTTCACTTCTCTACTAGACTACTAAAAAAATATTGAAGCCTCAAACAAAATTTGATGTAAGTGTCCATAGAGTCATCTAAGTAGCCCATTTCCGTTTGCCCTTTTTGCGTTGTTCCGTTCGTTCATCCGCCTGTCATCAAGATATCGAGGTAAAATTTTGATGATGTGTTCTACATCAAAAAAGTTAGTTCAAGTTCGTGATTGAGCAAATTTTTGTTTGAAACATTTATTGGTAAAATGTTTGGATTCCCTACAATTTTAGCTCAAATTTTGTTTATAATTACGATGATTACAGTGTATATTATTCTTATATAAATATTTATAACTGTGTGGATTGGATATTTATAGTAATTTGTGAATCCTAATGTTTGAAAATAGTTCAAACTTTGATAGTAAACCATATTGGATGTATAAAAAATTTACTATGTTATATTAGTTATTATTTTCAATTGTTTTTGTTTTTATTTTCAATTTGTTTTTTGGCAATTATATATTATGGAGAATTTTTGGAAATTTGATAATATTCATTTGTTTTTGGTTATTAATGATAATTTGGTAAATAATTAATGGAAATTCCTTTGGGTTTTCCGAAATTTGATATTTTTATCACTACAAATGAATATAATAATAATACATACGTTTAATTATAAATAATTTATTTTAATAAATATTATTCAAATCCAAGTGTGATTAAATGCTATTTTAGTGAATAAAGCTTAATTTTTTCTTTGACTAGACTTTGATTAAGTTATCTTCCGTATATTATTAAAAAAAAAACAAAATAAAAATAATAAAATATTTGTAATTTTATATTTCTCTTTGATATTAATATAAATGCTTATATTGGAGAAACTATTTGAGATAAAAACATTGTTAAATATCACAGATTACTTCGCACGAAACAATTAAAGAAATTTTACATTATTTAAGAAAATTATGAAGTAATTATTATGAAAACTTACAAAATAATTTTTTCAAACTGTGTACGATATCTTGGCAATTTTTTTACAAATTTCAAATTTAATGAAACCATTGATTTCAGCGAAAAATATTCTTTTAACTAAGGTATCGTAATGTATAGTGTGTCAATTGCAATTTTGAAGTTGCAGTGCCCTAAGACCACCCTATAAGTTATTCAGCCGGGCCTGTTAATAATAACACCCTATTAAAATTTAAATATTTCTGAACTAGCGGTTTGGACTATACATTGATCGATATATCGAAATTTGAACGTCATCTTCAATTACTGGGAATTCTTTTTGAAAGATCCTTTCATAGTATTTAATTACGTCATATGAGGGAACATCTTGCATAATTTTGAGATTCTGTACTCAGCGGTTTTAGCTCTGCGTTAATAGATCAATTTGCCAATTTTGCCTTTTTTATACAGATGGTTTTTCTATATCTTTTCGATACCTTTATCCAATATTACAATTTGCTTCCATATATATATAAATATATTACATTTTACATAAAATTGCATGCTCTTATGTATTTGAGTAAACACATTTAATAATTTAATAATGAGTATTAAAAGTTCAAAAAAATGTATTTACTCACATGCATAATAGCCTGTATTCGTTTTTATTTGTGTGATTTATTTATATGTATGTATAAAAATTGTTATATTCAATATAGGTGTATTTTAACATTATTTCCCGTTTTTATATCCAAGAGATATAAAAAATGATCTGTTTATCGATTTACACCGTATGTAAAATTCGATTCGCTATTTTCACGTGACGATGACAAAACAGTGAATCAATACTATTTATAGTAAAAAAGAGCAAGAAATTGATGCCAAGCGTCTATATAGAAAATGTTTTTCTTTTTATAAAAGTATTATTTGAATATAATAGTAAACATATTATAAAAATCGATGTTAAAAATAAACGTAAATCATACGCCTTCTAAAAACAAAACAAAAAAACTTATTGACCTTGATTTGATGACGTCATTAAGGATAATAAACTCTTATATTTATCAATATTTAATTTGTATTAGACGAATGATTATGTATTTTTATATTTGTTACTTCCATAACTATATATTAATCTAACGGCTTCATATGATATCTATTATACATTTCAAGGTCATAGTTAGATACTTTTATATTTTACTAATAATAAAATTGTTTACAAATAGAGTTAATTGTTTGGAATATCAATGTATAAACTATTTTAAATCATTAGCATTCATGAAATACTGTAAATATCCAGTATACACAGTTATAAATACATTAATTCTAATATGCATTGTAATTATATGTGTTAATTAGCTATAGTTTGAGCTAAAATTGTGTCGAATCCAAACATTTTACAAAAAAATGTTTCAAACAACAGTTGTTTCTTTTAAAAAACAAACATTTTTTGTTCTTGAATTTCTGCTATAATTGATGGTTAAAATGTTTGGTCATCCATTGGATCTACTGAACTAATTTTGCTCATCAACGAAATTAAATTCAGTTTTTATGCCTAGAATACGTCACAAAAATTTCAATTGACTATCTCTTATCGTTTTTAAGTTATCTTTGTTACAGACAGACGGACGGACGTACATGCGGACATGGGCTAATTAGATGATTCTATGAACACCTATACTAGAATTTTATTTGTGCGATTTAAAGATGTAGCTAAATATATTTAGTTGAATTTTTCTCGCTTATTTGAATTTTCCCAGAGAAATGTTTCACTCAAAATACTAAGTTTGAAGAAAATCGTTGCAGTCATTTTGGAGAACAACGAAAAAACCTAAAAATTTACTAGAATAATGTGGGATATATGACTACAAAACGACTAGCATCATGCGCAGCAATGAGACAGAGGATCAAAATATGCAGAGGTTGGTTACTCAACGAGCAATCGCTGAACGAAACCGCGCTAGGGAAACAAGCGTTGAACGAACGCAACGTTTGGCTTCACAAACAACTCGAACTTCGTCGAATCGACAACGGGAATCAGGTGCTGAACGTTCTCAAATTTTGGCCTCACAAAATTACTGATCAATAGCAAACCGTGAACTTGAAACTAGCGATGAGCGTTCGCAATACTTGGCCTCTCAGAATTTTCAAAGTTCAGTAAACCGCGAACGGAAACAAGCAATGAACGTTTGCAACGTTTGGCTGCATATAATTCCCGAACGTTAGCGAATAAGGAAGGGGAATCAAATGGGAAATGTTCCGTTCGATTAGGTCAACAAAATGCAAGATCAGCAATGAAGCATGCAAGAAATGAGCAAGATCTACAATCTCGAAAATAGACCAGAGAGTGATTTAAAACTCATAATTCATGCTGATGAAAAACCTGTCGACGATCATCGAGGTCAGTATAATGTGCCAATGGTAGACGAAGTAGCTGTTCTTTTGATACACGAGGATAAAAATCCCCGAGATATTGTGTTGAATGCGAGAGATGATTAATTTCAACCGAATGCATAAACATTCCAGAACAAAATAGTGATACTAGATCTAAAATTGTATCATGAATGCAGTTTTATGCCCTTAGATTCATGGTGAGAATAGGTGTTAGTTCAACAGCTTACATTATTTTAAAGGATTATTTAATCAATATTGTGTCGATATGGCGACAAAAATGATATCTGGGAGGCTTGATTTCATAAAAAGAAATAAAAAAAATTGAGGGATTAATAATACATATATTTAAGAGATGGCGGGATTAATGATGGCAGTGTAGACGCTTCTAATATTGGTCAGCATGTTATATTGCCATCGTCATTTACAGGATCTCCAAGATACATGAACGAAAAAAGTCAAGATGCCATGACATATGTCAGAAAGTTTGGAGGACCAGATCTCTTTGTTACATTCACATGTAATTCTGAATGGATAGAAATAAAAAATGAGTTATTACCCGACCAAAAATCATACGATCGACATGATTTGGTTTTCCAGAGTATTCCATTTAAATCTAAAGAAACAATTGCCCCACTCCTATTTTTTGACAAAGTTTAAACTCTATTTTTTTTAAAGTATTTTTTTCTATACAAGCTAGGAAGGCGTAGTTTATTAATAAAATAATATGTGTTTTTTTTTGTTTACTTTCTACAGTTTACAGAGATGCTAGTTATGCTAGTAATGCTCTTTTGTGTGTTTTCGAAAATATAAAACCGTGCACTCACACTGCTACGCAACTTAACAGTAACCTTTGTGTGGACGTGAATGCGTAACACCGTCGTGTAACAAGAGTTGATACGCGGCCGTGTTAAATCGCGTCCCACTAGCTACTGCTACATGGGGTTACAAATAGTGTGAACTTCATTTTTAATTTATTTTTATTTTAATTGTATTTAAATATTTCGATACAGACTGGAACGAATAAAGTACAACAAAATTTATTGAAATTTATCAATGTAAACAAATAAAGTGCATGTACTCTGCTTGGCAAACCATTGGTCTCGTAACGCGTAATATGTACCACGTAACTATACAGTTTTTCGTTACGTGGCTATGTTACTAACGAATGTTGTACGTGTGTATGCTGCTTTAGATTATTGTAGTAACATACTCGTATAGGCTTTCATATTATTGAATGACGGAAGTGTTTATATATACAATGAGTGTGTTATTTTAACATTTTGCTTGTAAAAATTTATCATGCATATTTATTTATTTAAATGACTAAATGTTAAAAGTATTAATAATTGTTTACAAAATAGTATTTGTTATATTATTGAATACATTCACAGTCACACCACACCACACCACATCAAATAATATACACCTGTTTTTATTTATTTATTTATTTTTTTGGCGCTATTTGCTTATCAATTATTCACACATCAATTTTCATACTCGACATACAATTATTATACCAGGGGAGAAGCCTTAAAAAATGGTACAAAATGGAAGAAAATTATAGTAGGATGAAACCCATTGGAAACGCAAGATAATATGACAAAATTGAAAGGAAAAATAAATTACGGGCGATCTGAGTTCGGGATGTAGGAGGGGGTGAGTTTTTAAGAATAAAATTCGGTTTATCTGAATTTCCGGCAAAACTACTGTCCTATGGAAAGAAGTTAAATGGCAAAGTTGTAGGTAATAAAAAGATCTACAACTTCTGTAATCACACTTTTTTCACATTACCTAAAAAATGTATGTGAAAAAGTCAAATAATGGTTAAGTAAATAATAAGCTTTTGGTTTCTTATTTTTATCTTTTACATAAAAAATTTTTTCGCGAAATTTGTTGGAAACTTACCTTTTTATGTTCCAAATATACGGTAATTTTTTTTAAATTTGAATATTTGTTTTTCCAACCAATTTTGACTAAATATCGAAAAAGCACCCTAATTTTCAATCGAAAAATCTCACGTCAAAATTTCGACTTTTTCAAAAAAGTTAATGGCCTTTTTTTCGTCGAAATCTCTACTTTCCGATGGTGTAAAAAATGTACACTACCGTGGTAAAATTTCTTAGGAAATACAAAAAACGAAAAAAAAGCATGCTCATGTTGGTATATTTTGAATGCTGTCTGTATGTATGTATCTGTTCTATTTGAACGATACCAATACAACATATTATATTTGTTTGTTTGCCTTTCCTATCCTTGTTTTTATCATTTGGTTACATAACATTTATCTCATTCTATGTGAAAAAAAAAAACAAAATAAAATTAAAAAACCAAAAACTTGCGTTATTTAAATTTTTCTCATAAATTTTGAGGTTATGTGAAAAAAGTGTAAATATAAAAGTTGTAGATCTTTTTATTACCTACAACTTTGTCATTTTTTTTCCATAGGACTTGTAGTTTTGCCGGAAATTCAGATTAACTGAATTTTACCCTAAAACACTCATCCCCCGCCTACTTCCCGAACTTAGATCGCCCGTAATTTATTTTTCCTTTCATTTTTATCATATTATCTTCCGTTTCCAATTGGTTTGTTTCATTCTACTATAATTTTCTTCCACTTTTTACCATTTTTCAAGGCTTCTACCCTGGTATATATTGTATTCGAAAATAATTTCACCATACAGCTTGAAAAAATCTAATAATTTTTCTGTTTGAAGTTGAATTCGAGTCTAAATACTGGGATAAAACTTATTTATAAAATATTTAAAATATTGATAATTTCATTTATAATGGTGTTGAAACAAATTAATTTTATATTTATTTTGTATTTTATCAGTCTAAGATTTAATGAATTGGAACATTTTTTTAATTTTTATAGAAGTATAATCGTCAATTGAAATAATGACACAATCCCATACAATTTTTCTGCCACTTGTATCCCCAAATATCTTTAAACACTATTCTTATTTTAAACTTTCTAAAATTATTTTCTACTTTTTAGTTTGGTTATCTATTAAAGTGTGCTATTTAGTTTTTTAAACTATATTTTACTCCCCAGATTGGCTTAGTTAATTCGTAAACTTCGTTAATTCGTTAATTAGAATATTAACTTCGAGTTAAGCGTAAAATTTTCGAAATTATGAACGCAAGTTAAATTGAATAATTAAATGTTAACCGTGAAATACGTTTCCTACTTATACATAGGTTACTAATTGTTGTATTCATAGTTCGGGCTTAAGTGTAAGTGCACCTTAAGCACGAGCTTAAGGCAGTGTTTAGATTCATATACGGCTTTCTTAAGATATACTTCAAAATTTGATCTTAGCTAAGACATGTAGCTGGAATACATATTCATAATCTTAACTTGAGACAAGCTTGAGCATTAGATATTTTTGATGTATTCATATTCAAATAAGACGGTCTTATAAAATACCTTAACCTTACTTTACATCCAAATAAGAGAGTTATTTTTTAAGTCATCATTTTAGTCGACTTAGGACAGTCTTAAATGTATTCGCAGTGAAAAAAGTTGTTAAAAAAATGAATTTTTTGGGGTTTTATAATATTGATATCGACGACAATATTGATATCGACTTTGATTTAGATGACGATGATTTAATCATACGTATTCCAAAACGTTATATTCGAGATGTGCAAGATCCTTTTGATTTTTATTCAAACATCGAATTCAAGCAAAGATTTCAGCTTGTTGTAGCAGCATCACTCTTTTTATTTTCTACTACTTGTGCATAATTTTTTAAAATTTGTAGAAAATATTTTTTTTCTACAGGGGTAAAATTAGTACTTTTTCCTTTTTTTGACATATTTTCTTCTGATCATGCGGTAATAATTTTCTAGCGTAACTTTAATTTGAGACTTACAATTTTCTAAGGCACATTTGTACATTTGTTTACACTTTTGAATAAATAACTTCATTGTCAAAATTTAAGTATGTTTCAACCAATGAGATTGTAGAAAACATAAGAATTTTTACGGAAATTGACGAACACGCGTTGACTCGGTCTTGAGTTACGTCTTACTAAAGCTTATCTTACTGAAAATAAGATCCTGCTTAAAACTTTAGACTTTCTCAAGTTTATCTTAAAGAATGACTCTGAAAACATCATAACTTACAACCGGTAAGCCAGTCTTCATGAAGACAGCCTTAAGTACGAACTTAAGGCCGGACTATGAATACGGCCCTAAAACAAAACCTTATTAATGGTCCAAATGTTTTAATTGTAAAATTTTTTTGAAAAAAACTCTTTGCATTTGTAAATATACTGTTCTTTTGGCCTTGATTAGAATACAAAATAACCAGTTAAGTATGGTCAAAGATTTGATTTTAACCGATTCCAAAGAAGGAGGTGGTTCTCTATTGTACTATATTTTTTTATGCTTGTTACCAAAATAAAAATGAAGTAAAAAGTAAAAATAGTTTTAAATTTTACCTAGTGTATTTCGCATTTAATGCCAATCTTATCCTTAACTAAAAGATTCGACTGAAGGCGGTTCTTTTTTTTAATAGCAATAGTCGTGTACATTTTTTAAAGTTATTAATTTGGACGTCTATTTATCTAAACATTGTCCAACAGAAAAGAAAAATGTCAACAAAATGTGAACATATAATGAAAGATAGCTATTTTTAATAGAAACGATAAATGTTTATTTTTATCACGGCGGTAAATAATAAATTTTATTAAATTTCTAAATTATTTTAATAAAAAAGATGTTTTTTCGAAATTAGGCTCCTGGTGGATAGCGTTGATGACGCTTGTTGGAGAAAAACTAAAAACACTGTATTAAACAGAATGTGAACAAACAATGTAATCGTTTTAATTAAAATTAAGTTAAAATATCGTCTACTTTTTTTTTTAGTTTAGGTTAAAAGTCAATCCGTTAAGAAGATTGTTTACTTCGTTAATTATTAGCATGCTTTATGTATTCATTTATTTGACTAATCACACTAATCGAATTATATATAAAATTGAATAAACGACAAAATATTGTTGGCATTTAAACTAAAACACTTATCATAAAAATATTATTAATATATGCAAATGATAAAATTTATTAAACAATCAATATAAATATATTTAAATTATGTGAATTTTGATAACTCAGCAAATTGTGAATAATTAATTGATTATAATACGTTTTAAATAATTATAAGTGTGAGTCAGATTCGCGTATGCATTCATAATTTACCAATTTACAGTAAAATTGGAAATTTTTTAATAAAAAGCATCATGGCAGATTGGAATAATGAAGTTGACAACGCACTCTATGCTATTTATTTAAAACTATGGAATCCGTTGACTTTTTGTACAAAACCTTTATTTTGGTATGATAATACTTGCCTTGAAATTAACAATTGGTCACATGTAAGAAACCATAGAAACTCATAGTCAAAAGTTCCAAAAATCAATTTTTTGACAATATTTCGTTTTCTCTACCTCCAATCGAATCAAATCGAATTCATTTTCAAATTTGTAGAAGATAAAATTTTCTGTAAGATTTGTTTATAACCTTCTTTTATTCGTTGAACCGTTTTCGAGATAGAGGGCTCCATGCGTTTGATGGAAGTTCAATCGTAAATACCAATTTATTATACGGTTTTTTTAAAAATTATTCATTTAATATTACTTACCAAAGTATTTAATACTTTAAATTTAGAAATATTGCTCATAAGTCAAGTAGTCATTTAATCTTATTTACCTCTACAAATACAAAAAATAAAATAATACAGTGAATCAATCAAAATATATTTGGAGCTTGTTGTAAACCTTATAAATCTTATATTACAATATAATTCTAATTAAGGATAATTGGATTTCTCTGAATGTTGTTTTTATCATAGGTATCTTTATCTTCCGTCCGTCAATTTCAGTCCGAACTCTCATAATCTATTCTTCGTTACCATTAATTATCGCTAAGCGCTCCATCTTCTGCGCCCTCTATCACGAAAATGGTTCAAAAAAAAAAGGTTTCAGACAAAATTTGTAGACAATTTTATTTTCTACAACAATGATAAGAAATAAAAATACGATTGGAGGCAGAGAAAACGAATTATTCTCAAATAACTAATTCTTGGACCTTTGACCCTGAATATTTAAGATTCCTAAAACGTGACCCATTTTGAATTTGTATAATTCCAAAATAACGGTTTGTGCAAAAATTCACCATTAGATTTCGAGGTGAAACCCTAAGGCACATCGCACATGAGGTGATTTGCGTGAAATCGGCGATATCATACATATGATTTGCTTATGGAAACCAATGTATAGTCGCACACGACGTGATTTTGGTGATTTGAAATCATACATGTGATAAAAAAATCGTTGTAAAAATGCTTCGTTTTTAAAATCATATGGGCAACTTTTTTTTATTCTTGTTTATACAGTCATATAAATCAATGTTTATGGCAAAGATAGAGAGTTAAATAATGTTATGTTTAATATTTAAAAATAAAAACTTGTCAATACTTGTTTATATACAAAAAAAAAGGTTAGATTGATGTCCTGAACCATATAGAACAGGCTTAATAGGCGCATCTTATAAAACAGATAATAAATTTTTATATATATATATACATATGCTTTAAAGAAAAGGAACGAAAAGTAGCGAGTATTAAGTAAATGCTTATATTATCCTGCAATATTTATATCTTTGAATACATGTTATACTTTTATCACATATATGGTATTGTTGCAACTGTTGTGTCGTATACGGATAGAGATTACTTTCCATAAGAAAATTACATGTACGAAATCGCACTGTGTAAGATATGTATAATCAAATACTGAAATCGTAAGAATTCCATCATGATGCGACAACAATCGTATGTAATTTTACATTCGTAAGCAACGTTGTCAAATACATAAGAGCTTTCACCTATAGTATTACTCAGTTAAATGCTCAACCTAAAAAATTTCTAGACATATTTATTATTTGTGGATAGCAAAAAGGGAAAAACCTCTTTCTCTAGGTATACGTCTCTTAATTGTTGTAGCAACGCAATAGATACAACATTTCTTCATTTTGGCCGTAATGACGTTCTGCAAGAGTTTATAAACTTATTTATAACACTTTTCAAGCGTCAATATTAATTTCATTCATTTCAATAACAGAGTAAATAAACAGAAATGAACTTAGACTTATTTTATAAAATTAAGCCAATACATCTTATACTATTACTGAAAAATATTATATATATTGATTCTTTTATTATTTAATATGTTTACAAAATGAACTGTAGAAATACAGTAATTGTACAGTGGCTATAATCGGTATCTATTCTAATCACATTAAACAAATAAAACAAGTTAAGGTATAACAGAGTAAATTTTTTAGATATTCGATATAAGATTGAGCATCAATGTTTGAACTACTTTAATCATTAGCATTCAAAAAACACTCTAATATATACAGTTATAAATATATATATATATATATATATATATATATATATATATATATATATATATATATATATATATATATATATATATATATATATATATATATATATATATGGTTAAGTCAGAGTATATTAGTATTAACCCATCTCAGTCTCCCGTTCGTCATCAAGATAACTGAAAAACGACAAGAGACAGGTAGTTGAACTTTTGGTGTCATATTTTCGATTTTAAAAGTGAGTCTTTATATTCGCCACAGTTTAAGCTAAATAACAGATTCTTATTATATCCGAAAAATGTTCATACAAGTTTTTTGTGTTTGTTTTGAATCTTTTTTTATGGTTAAGTTGGATCATAGATCTAATTAGCCCATTATACCGATTTTGTCAATTTACGAACTTAGAGTCACTTTTAAGATCCAGAATATGACACCAAAAGTTCAACTAGCTATCTCTTGTCGTTTTTGTAAGACGAAATGCGAATTTCAAATGGCTTAAAGTATAATATATTATAATCTATATTATTTATTACTTGATGTATTTCATCCTTTAAGACACTGTATATACATATTTTGTTATTAGTAAACAAACTACGTAGTACCCCTTCTTCAAAAAACGTTACAAAGTCGGAGCAACTTCTGTTGCTCCGTGTGCGACTAAAATGCTGTGATATCGCTGATATCGGTGATATCGCCGATATCGGCGATTTCGCCGATTTCACCCAAATCACCTCATGTGCGATGTGCCTAAGACAACTGGTCTAAGATCTCATAACGATATAAGTATTATGTTTTTTGAATTTTTCTTCTATTTTTTTTATGATTCATAAATTTGATCATGGATTTATTGGACCCAATTGATTGATTTTGCTCCATTCATGAATTTAAAACTACTTTTTATGAAGCCTTAGGTTTTTATACTAATTGTAAAAAAACTAGCCTACTCTGACATTATATATATATATATATATATATATATATATATATATATATATATATATATATATATATATATATATATATATATATATATATATATATATATATATATATATATATATAAAACAATGAAACAGTTTGGTTTTGATTAAGTTTGCTTTTAATGAAATGACTATACAATCATTTTGTTTCAATCGACATGTATATATTATGTTAGAGTCCAAAAAGTTTTGGTATAGGTGTTCATAGAATCAGATAATTCAGAGAGCATTCCCGTATACTCGACCCTCTGCTTGCCCGTCATCAAAATAACTCAAAATTGAGAAAATATAGCTAGAGATTGTTTGAAACATATTAACTATTTATATTCGCGACAATTTCAACTCAAATTTACCTATTAAACAGAAATATTTGTACTGTATTGTGTATGTATTTATAATTAAATGCCCTAAATATGCAGTTTAGGGTATTTTATGAACACTTAATGAAAAATAGTTCAAACATTAATATTCAATCATATGTCGAGTATCTAAACAATTATCACTGCCATTTATTATTTTCACTTGTTTTTTATAATCTTCAGTTTTTACTAACATTTTTTTATTTTTTTTTGGAAAAAATGTAGGATTTTCGAGTTGTGATTGCATTTTTAACTCAAAATGTGTTTTAAAAAAAAACCAATACTACTTTTTCACATTGTTATACTCGAGATATATAGAATATATGAGGATATATTAAATTAAGTCTAAAATTTGTAACGCGCGAAAATATTGAAGGTACCTACAACACTTGAGTTAGTGAAACTTGCTCACCTGTCCGTCTTTAAGACAACTTAAAACCAAAAATAGATCGCGAAGAAGTTCGCGAATGACACATCTTTTAAACCGTAAAAGAAAGAAGAAAAATAAAAAATAAAAATATTTGTTTCTTAAAAACAAACAACTTTGTTTCGAAACAATTTTCCATAATCTGCATTGATTCGTCACAATTCAAGATCAAATTTAGGTTATTAACACATACATGTTAATATTATTATATAACAAATTTTTCTCAACTGTGAACATCGGATATTTAAACAATGAACACTGTTTGTTTTATTACCTTCACTTGAATAAATATCTATTTTTTGCCCCAATTTCGTAGATCAAATTATTTTGAATTTTTATAAATACGTAGTTCGACTACAAAGTAGTCATCATCAGATGACTAATGATAAATTACCATTTTTTCTACGCCAACGTATCTATTTTATTGCTAATTGTTCATAAGTTCTAATTATTTGTAGAATTGTGTATTGAATTCCAAAATTCATTTTTATTAGATTTTATTATATAGAACGTGTAAAATATATGTTTAGAATGATATCACACTTTTTTTGATCAGAAAATCTTAGATTTTGCGCTCGGTCTAAAACTACATTGTCAACATTGATGAGTAAACAAATGGGATTAAAAGCTATATGATTTATCATTTTACGTATATATCGGTGAACGAAGCTTCAAGTAGTGTTGATAAGACAAGGTATCTGTAAATATACTCGAAAATAAAATGAATCCTACCTATGTTATTAAACTAAACCATCTATCTAAGAATTTAAATATATCGATGATAAATTATCAATATTGATTTAATAAAAAATTATTCATAGAAATAAAAATATTCATATATATAGTAAGATAATGAACAACACAAACTGATAAAAAGTGTTTATATTTGTGTTAAGACAACAAGTAATCATATATGGCTCAAGATATTGCCATGGCTAATTTTATTTTTAGTCATATGAAAAAAAAGGGGTCACCTTGCAAACGGCCCGGTAGTTCTTTTGATATGTTGATATGTTGACTAGGTTGGTTAGTTGGTAAATAAAAGTTTGCCAAAACAGAATTGACAGAATTACAATTGGCGTTAAAAGAAAAGACAAAGGAAAATTAAAAGTAAAACTAAATTCAAGAATTTAGAGATGCAGATATGTCCTGCATATGACAAGAGAGAAGAAGACAAATTGGACAAGACTAATAATATTACGCTACTAGCTAGACAGCAAAAGGAACAGAAGAAGGCAAACTACGAGATGGGGATATGATACCACGAAAATAGCGGGTAACATGGACTCAAATGGCAAATAATAGAATTGAATGACGATGTTTAGAGGTGACCTTTGCAGCAAAACAAGTTGAGGAGTAACTATTATTTGTGAATTAAAATCAGTCATATGAATTAAAAAGTATAACAGTTTATATAGAAGTAAAATCAACAACAATAAAGGCTTTTTATTTTATAATAAATAAGAATAATCGCATTAATTCTAATTATTACCAGAGTGCGGAACCAATTTATAGTGGATGGATTTTAATGTTCAAGGCTTTCGAATTTCTTATACTATTCAATAAAAAGTTAACCATTTAAAATTTTACGCTTTTCAATTTTTATCTATGGAAATAATGTTATTTCTAATATCATATTTACAGCTAAATTTGATCTGTTTTTAACTAACGATAACTTAATTTTTAAGGGCTATAGGGACGTTTACAAATGAAAAAGTAATTTTTGAGTTTTTTCTGAACTGAACACTTCAATGAAAACGCTATTTGAATGACTTTTAACGTACCTTTGAATAGGTTCAGTGAAATTCCTGATCTTTTTAATGTATTGGCGTTTTTTTATAAAATTAAAATAAAAATAATATTAAAAATATTGGTTATATGAAAAAATGTTTTGAATATAAGTTATTTATGTTAAAAAAAATGAACATTTTTCATATTTACTGTTTTATTTAATTGATCATGCACCAGTTAGAAAATACAACTTATCTTGGACAATTCTCTATCGATTGTATAGTCTGCATCAAAATGAAATAATCAATATAATCGATCACACGATTATAATTATCCTGTAAGGATATTACTCATTGTTTTACTATTTCATATGTAGAGGTAATAATTTTGTATTTAGTGATATAAAATATGTCAACATTTTGTAGTTATCAATTAAAAACAATAATATTAAATTACTTAAAACCATAACATTATTCATTTTAAATTCCATCCATTCTATTTGGTTTTGATAAACTTTTATTAAAAATAATAATAACAATCGAACAATCTTTATTATGAAACATAAATGTTATGATATTTGGTATTCACAATTATGACATGAAAGCGGAAGGCTTGTCGAAGAATTCTTTTCGAAAAAACATTTCTAAATATCAAATCAAATCAAATCTGATTTTTACCTTTATTTTTACATTGTGAGTACCAAATTAAAAAAAGATTTGGATAAGTAATTGTTGAGTTAATTTTGAACAAAATGTGAAAGAAGTACCTTGTATATTACATGCCATTTAAGTCAACAGCTATTAAATAGACAGGAAATTTTTATTAGGAAAGCTTTAAATAGACAGCCACCTGGCGGTCAGTTTTTGATCATTGAATAGGAGTATTATTAACAGCTGTTAGAAGCGCATTCCTCTATGTAAGGCGTGTGCTTCTAATACTGCTGTTAATAAATCCTCTTAGGCAGCATTTAATGGTAAAATGACCGGCTGATGACATTTACCTATTGAATGCTTTTCTTGACCAGTGACCGCCCGCAGTTTTGTTATTACCTATATGTGTTTATTAGCCAAATTGGCTATAATTGTGGAGAACTGAAACTCTATACGAAAAAACTTTTCTTTTATCTTTTATAGTTTAAGAGTTGGGTCAAGGATCTATTGGACCTAATGGCCGGTTTTGCTCATTTACGAACTTAAACATATTTTTTATATTTAGAATACGTCACCAAAATTTCCTATCTCTTTATTGTCTTTGAGTTATCGTGATGACGGACGGACATTCAGAAATGCACTAATTAGGTGTTTCTATGTTTGGTTGGGTGGTCAATATAATAAACTTTAGACTAAAATTTTTACTTTAGATTTTGTATTATGAGTCGATAAACGAATTTCGTTCATGGTGTGAGGTTTTGAATTGTGGTTAAATAATTCAGACATCAGTTATTTGTTGAAAATACACAAAATTCAGATACTAATAATATAAATAAATAACTAAAAGTAAATTGAAAATTCTATTTTATGTAATTAAAAATGCTGTTTTGGAAAATCTTAATTTTAGGTCTTTTCTGTCCAAATCATCAAATGTTGGGCACTGATATATTTTTTTGTTTGAAATGTTTTTCGTAAAATGGTAGGATTAGCCGCAATTTAATCTCAAATTAAGCTAATTATTATATATTGGTAATTACAATACATATTATTAAAAATAGTCCAAACAATGATATTCAATCATATATCGAGTCTCTAAACAATTAACTCTGTTAGTTGTTATTTCACATGTTATAATATACTTTTAACATTTTTATTATAAATATTATAGGGTATATGGAGATCAGTGTAAATATTTTATGTTTACCATTCAATGGTTTTTCATGGTAGTAAGATTTTTAAGTACGTAGTGGTTAAAAAATAGAACGCTTGATAACACAAAGATCGCATGTCAAAGATACTTGATTATCGTATTAAAATACCGTTTCTGTATGTTTTTGATCGCAAAATTCGAAGAGTAGCCTATGAATTGACTTGAATTTTTTTAGGTAGACTGAATAATACAACAAATTTCGAAAATTAATCTCTTTAGCGTCCAAGACGAGCTAAGCTGCCCTGATATGTTGTGCCACAGGTAGAAGCGAGCTGTGCTCGTCCTGAATGTTATATCGTCAAGTGCTTCCATTTATCTATAATAATTACAACGTTCTACAATAATTATAGTGAATGAGATTGAAAAACACATAGTGCCTACATAATTCTTTAAAAAAAAATTAGTACGAAACAAGAATATGCTGTACAGATGATGAAAAACCATTGTGTAATTTAAAATATACCACTTAGAATCATTTTCGAGAATTAACATCTTCAAAAGTTGTAAAAATAGTTTTGAGAAATTTTAAGTCTTAGGCACATCGCACACGACGCGATTTGTGTGAAATCGTTGATATCATATATATGATTTTCTTATGGAAACCAATGTATAGTCGCACTTTCGTAATTTGAAATCATACATGTGATAAAAAAATCGTTGTCCAAACTTTTTTTTTATTCTTGTTTATACAGTCATATAAATCAATGTTTATGACAAAGACAGAGAGTTAATGTTATTTTTAATATTTAAAAATAAAAACATGTCAATGCTTGTTTATATACAAACAAAAAAGGTTAGATTCATATCCTGAACCATATAGAACAGGCTTAATAGGTGCATCTTATAAAGCAGATCATAAATTTTTTTAAATACAAACATATGCTTAAAAGAAAAGGAATGAGGAGTAGCGAGTATTAAGTAAATGCTTATAATATCCCGCAATATTTATATCTTAGAATACATGCTATACTTTTATCACATATATGGTATTGTTGCAACTGTTGTGTCGTATACGGATAGAGATTACTTTCCATAAGAAAATTACATGTACGAAATCGCACTGTGTAAGATATACATAATCAAATAATGAAATCGTAAGAATTCCATCATGATGCGACAACAATCGTATGTAATTTTACATTCGTAGGCAACGTTGTGAAATACATAAGAGCTTTCACCTATAGTATTACTCGGTTTAATGCTCTACCTAAAAAATTTCTAGACATATTTATTATTTGTGGATAGCAAAAAGGGAAAAACCTCTTTCTCTAGGTATACTTCTCCTAAATGTTGTAGCAACGTTGCAATAGATATAACATGCCTTCATTATGGCAGTAATGACGTTCTGCAAGAGTTTATAAACTTATTTTCTTATAACACTTTTCAAGCGTCAATATTATTTTCATTCATTTCAATAACAGAGTTAATAAACAGAAATGAATTTCAGACTTATTTTATAAAATTAAGCCAATACATCTTATACTATTACTCAAAAATATAATATATATTGATTCTTATTATTATTTTATATGTTTACAAAATGAACTGTAGAAATACAGTAATTGTACAGTGGCTATAATCTGTGTCTATTCTAATCACATTAAACAAATAAAACAAGTTAAGGTAACAAATAACAGAGTTAATTTTTTAGATATTCGATATAAGATTGAGCATCAATGTTTGAACTACTTTAATCATTAGCATTCTAATATCTATCATTTATAAATATATATATATATATATATATATATATATATATATATATATATATATATATATATATATATATATATATATATATATATATAAGTTTTTGTTTTTTTAACCGAATAATTTTTTTCGAAACTTTATTTATAGTTATGTTTGGTCATGGATCTATTGAGCCCAATGTACCGATTTTGCTCATTTACAAACTTTTAAGATCTAGAATATGACATCAAAATTAGCTGTCTCGTTTCGTTTTTGAGTTATCATGACGACAAACGGATTAATACTAGACTAAAATGGGTTAATACTAATATACTCTGACTTATTCTAAATACGGAGTATAAAAATGATTCAAAAATTGTAAATCAAATTATATATATATATATACATATATATATATATATATATATATATATATATATATATATATATATATATATATATATATATATATATATATATATATATATATATATATATATATATATGAAATACATATATATATATATATATATATATATATATATGTATTTCAAATGGCTTAAATTATATTATATATTATATATTATATATTACTTATTACTTGATGTATTTCATCCTTTTAGACACTGTTATACATATTTTGTTATTAGTAAACAAACAATGTATTACCTCTTCTTCAAAAAAGGTTAAAAAGTGTCCGAATAAAATGCTGTGATTCGCCGATTTCACTCAAATCACCTCATGTGCGATGTGCCTTAATTGTATGATTATTATTTTCAGTTTAAATATAGCCTTGCATTTAGTATAATTATCACTGCCAGATTAGATATCACCAAATAAATTTGATTCACTTGAAATAAAGCATTTATAAATCAAAATAATGTCGTCTTTTTTAAATACATTCGAGATAAGATATAGATGGAACCTTGAGGGTATAAAATATAATTTTTTAAAATTTAAGAAATAATTTCAGGTTTAAATGACTGTTGATTAAGATGTGAGTGATTGTGAACTTATCTGGTATCAAATTCAGGGCTTGCTGAAGAATAAAGTAAAGAAGCTTTTTCCTCGAATAATGTAAATACACCCTAGAATTCAACACGCTCAGTTGTATTTCAGTGTTAAACATCTGATCTTACATGTAACTAATTTTGGTTGAGATCTCTTGTTGTGTATGTTTCTACTTTTTAAACCAGGGAGACACAAGAAGTACTTAATAAATTAGAATAATTCACAGAGTCTACCCTCTAATATCGTGCATATGTAAATAAATATAGCATCATAAATATACTTGAAGTGAGCAAATAAATATTTATAACCAACTTTTTGTTTATAAACAAGGCCAACGATCCATTTAGTTATTTAGTTTTTACAAATATTTAATTATTTGTTTAATTTTCATGTATATAAGTCATCTATATGTAAATGTGTATTATATTGTTATATGTCTTTAAAAACGGAATATAACTTATTTGTATAAATTATAAACCGATTCACTAAACTAATAAAAACTTATTGCAATTTAAAAAAAAAACTATAATTTTACATGTAATCAGACAATGTAATGCAGATTCGTTAGCCTAATACTTTAAATTTATTTTGATTTTCTGAAAAAAGTTACCAGGAATTTCAAACTTTTATAATAAGTAACTTGTACACCAGAGAAAAAATTCATTAAACAGCTTTCGAGAAAATACAATTAAAAACTGGTTCATTATATCGCTTTTGATGGAAAATTTAATTGGTGCATAAGAAAGTCCGGCAACACTGGGTCTTCTGGGATCTATACAGTTGTTCGTTTTAACTCATTTTGAAATCGTTTTAATAGGTTTAAATAAAGTTGGTGGATTATTATTTTATTCTGCCATAAACACAAGCATGATTTAGGTAAATTAAAAATTGATATAATTAATATAAAAATCTGAACCAATATTTTTAAATGTTATACTTTTAATTTGACAGCTTATAAATAAAGAACGTATGTTATAACAAACACAATGTATTAAAGAGAGCGCAATACATCGTCTTTGAAGATTTACCAACTAACGTAGGTACATCTTCTCACCATCCGTGATCACCATCTCCAACTTTCAGCTAATTAATTCCAAGCACAGTGAATATTGGTCACGTTTCACTGGTCTATCAATAAAATTTAAACATTTTAACGTTGAGGTTCGGGAATATTTATATTGATAAAACTATTTACATTGTCTGTTTACTATTTTATAAATCATTTTAATGTTTACTTGATTAATGAAAAAATTAGAGTTTGCCCCATTTCTTGGGAAATAAAATTTAAAAATGTAATTCTGACAATACTGCCTAGTCCAGTTATTAAAGTGTTTGGGTTTAACATATAACCCACGCACAAACTACTTTCTAAATATAATTATCTATGAATCATACTGACTATTAAAAAATAAAATCAGTAAACAGTATAATTATTTCCTAATATAAATAGAACAATAATATTTAAAAAAATTTATGAGCGAATAAAAAGTAGCAACCTCATGCAATTTTTGGTATCATAAACTTTGTTATCGACGTTCAAGGTTAATCACAATACACTTTATATTAATCATATTTTATCATTTCTGAAATTTCATCGCATTTGTTAATTCAACGGCGTACTTCAGTGATTCACAAGATCTGAAATATACGAGAGCGGTGCTATTCAGGGAGAATAGGTTTGATAAACGTGAGGAAAAATACTCGTTGGGAATACCAATGGCGGCATTTAGGTGGCGAGGTCGTCAAATACTATTGAAATCCTCACAACAATTTTTTTTTCAAGTTGTTTAATGTTTAGCTATCCGTATTTATTTCAGGACGCCTAAAGTCACCTGGCAATATCACAGCACGAAATCGAAGCATTTTCCGTAAAAACTATCAATAGTTCAAAAGTATTTATTTTTGCCCAATTTATATAAAACAGTCATTAAAATAGCTCCTTTAAAATATTCCTAACTTTATATTCCATCAAAAAAGGTAGACTGGGTCCTTTAAAATTGGCTAAAAAAATTTATCTGGCAACATCCCGATCTTTAATATTTAAGCTATTTTTACCACAATTCTATTGACAGAACGTGGTGCTCTATTTTTGCGTACTCTAGTCCATCAAGGTCTTACTCTATAAGACATCATGCCATTTTTAATATCTTAAACCAAATATTAAAAGGGGACTTTGTTTTTGATAGAGATCTCTATAGGCTATATAATAAAAGATAATTTCTAATGTAATATGCATTGCATTTTTTTCTATTTTCGCGAACAAATAACTCATAAAATAATTATCCAAATGTTATCAAATTCAGTATACACAATATTCACATAAAATTGGACAGCATATCAAAGAGTTTTTCACGAAAGACATTTCTAATAAATTATTTATTCGGGAAAAACTCTTCAACACGCCCTCTATACTCATGTCATCATTATTGTGCATACCAAATTTCATAACATTTGGATATTTATATTTTTTTGAATTATTTGTATGCAAAATTAAAAAAAAAAAAATGTATATTACTTAAGACATAATCTTTATTATAAAGGCCTCTATAAAACGCATAGTATATGTAATTTGTTTACAAGACGTAATATTCGACGCGGTTGTTCAAAGCAAGAAATATGCAGCATGATAGTAAATTGTATTCAAACAAAGTAGAGGTAACAACTAACATTGTAAATTGTTTAAATACTCGAGATATGATTAAGTATCAATGTAGGAACTAAATAATAACCAATGATAATCATTCATAAAATACTCTAAATATCGAGCGTATTTTTTTATTTGAATTTTTCTTCTATCTTCTATGGTTTAAAAGTTGGGATTTGAAACCATCGAACCTAATGAACCGATTTTGCTCATTTACAATTTTGATGTTATTTTTTAGGTCTAGAATACACCACCAAAATTCCAGCCTGCTATATTTTTTAGTTTTGAGTTATCTTGATCACAGGCGGACAAACGAAAATTCATTCTCATTGATTCTTTGAACACCGATCCCAAAATTTGTCTATGCGGATCATATTTTGTTAGCGTTACAAACTTTAGACTAAAATGAATATTCTCTCACATAAAGTAGGTATACTATATGTGTCGAGTATAAAAATTATTTGACAAAATAAAAAAATTTGCACTGCAATCGATACAAAAAAAGAAATAAATGCATTAACTAATATTATTAATTTTTTAAATATCCATTGTATGCTTGAGGATCAAACTATTTTAATTTTAAGGTACAGATAGAATTAGATAACTATCTCAAATTTTTCAATAGCTTTCACCCAAAAATTTATTTTACAATGGAAATAGAAAACTAGTCCTTCGTCCTACTATCTCGATTAGTCAACACGTAGAAACTTCACTAACTTTTCAATTAATATATGCAGAAAAACTATAATACTTACTCTAACGCCACTATCCCTGCCGATTCTTTCAGTCCCTGGTGTCATAAATTATCTGCGTATCGTACTATAATCCACAGAGCGTACGCTATCCCTTTTTCTAAAAATGTGAGAAGTAAGGAACTAAATACCATAATTCAAAATGGAGTAAATAATGGATATCATCCTCAAATTATAAGAAATCTTATTAATAAAAAAGAAAAACAAGCCATGCAAAATCAAATATTCCAACCTCTAAAAAATTGGCTAGCCCAAATTGAAAAAATCGACTAAAAATTTGTTGTAAATTAGGGGCTTTTTAGGTGCTATTTAGGTGCGCAAATCAAGTATTTTGGAATTCCAAAAAAAAAAGAGGTCTACCAGGTTTTTAAAACTTTTAGATGAAAATGATTTTGGATCTTTGTTTTACATCAAAATTAAGTGCTAATTAAGTGCAAGCGATTCCTGCCGATAAAAATTTTATATTCAACGTTTAACCGTCAAAAATTCTATGAATGACTTTTGTTTCAATGAGCTTTCTTAAAGCGGTGGCTATTGATAAGACTGATCCATGTTCCAAGGACCTTCTTTAACTTTTTCCAATCGGAGTAAAAAAATCTTACGGAATTGGTTTGTAATTATTATTTAGGGATTTCGAATGGAATGATTAACGTTCTACAAAATTTTCATTAGTCTCGTAGCATCTCCCCCAAACATTCTTAATTGTATCCTATTTTTTTTATAAACTACTACTAAATAGATTTGTTAACCCCATGATTCATGAGTCATGAACTTCGTTTCATTCAACAACACATCATCAAATAACATTTCCATGTTTTTATTTACAAATAAAAAATAAAAATAAAATAACATTAATTAATCTAAAATCTGATGTAATGTGATTGCAATAATATATGTATTGTGTTAAAGTAATGTCGGGTATTCAGTTCCGGTATACCGGTGAGACTAGCTAATTTATACTGATGATGGCTACTTTATAAATACGTATTTATAAAATACAAATATTTTAATCTAGGAAATTGGGGAAAAAATCGAAATTTATTCGAAAAAACAAAATTTTGGTGTAGGTGTTCATAGAATCATCGATTTTCGTTTGCCTGCCCGCCTGGTAGTCATAAAAATAACTCAAAAAACAAAAATATATAGTGGGGTGAAACTTAAGTCGCTTGTTATGGATCTAAAAGGTGAGATTAAGTGAATGAACACATCCTGTTTATTGGATTCAATGAATGCATGATCCCATTTTTGAATCATAAAACTAAATTCAAATATAATAAATGTATATTTTTTCAAAACCAACAACGTTTATTTGAAATAGTTTTCAAAAACTGTTTAGATTCGCTACAATTTTTGCTCAAATTTAACTAATATTATCTTGGATAATTTGGAAACTTTAATTTATACCAAATAAGATACCAAATAATTTGTTTAGTCAGATATTTGAGCTCATAATTTTCACTCACTAGTATCACTGCTCTGATGGATAAAACTGGCGAATTTTCTTAATCATAATTTTGTAAATTTTTAACTTTACGGCCCAGCGCCTACCGTAAGATTTTCTGATCAGAAAATCTGATGGTTAACGCACACCATCGGACAGTCTTTTAAGAAATTCTTATAAGAAAATCTAATCATACATCAGACATAATTTTTAAGTAATTGCATATCATCGGATACGTATAACGAACTATAATGAACCAATGAACTTTCAAATATTTTAAATTTATTCATTACTTTTGTGGGTAACAGATGGCCTACTTCAGATAACATCATAAGATTTTCTAATCAGAAATTCTGATACATATATATGTACGTGTACACCATCAGAATTTCTGCTCAGAAAATCTGATTTCTTATGTAGAAATCTTACTCTGTGCGGGGTCTCATATAAAATACATGTTATAGTGTGTGCTTGGCCTAAAAATTGTTCATAATGTTAAGTATTTGTTAATGAATGAATATTAAAGCATTTACAAGTAATGATGTTAATAATACGTGTACCAAATAGATTTGTTTACCCCATGATTCATGAGTCATGCACTTGGTTTCATTCAACAACACATCATTAAATAATATTTCCATATAATCTTTTTATTTACAAATAAACATAAACGAATATAAAATCTGATGTAATGTGAGTGTAATACTAAGTGCAATACTAAGTTAGCGGTGTAATACTAAGTTATCGGTGGAAGTTTAATAAAATTTATTTAACCAAATCTCAAAAAATTGCTCCCAAAATGCTCTATCAGTGTCCGTAATTGTTCCAGTGTTTAATTAATTATTTCCAATCAAAATTACAAAAACTGTCTTCCTTATCTCAGCTAATTCATGCTTTTTTCTATATTTTCTATATTATATATATATTTATATATATATATGTATGTATATATATATATATATATATATATATATATATATATATATATATATATATATATATACATATATATATATATATAAATATATATCTTCTTAATATACACAAATTACATGTCACGTTGTTTGTTCCCGATGGACTCCGAAACTACTGAACCGATTCGAATATTTTTATTTTTAAAATGAGTGCTATGCTCCAACTTATGAGATAGGATAGTTTATTTCTTAATTTGAGATTGCAATTTTAATTTATTGCAAATTAATTGTTTTTTTTTGACAAAGAGATATAGTTCGATCATATTTTAACAGATGGTAGTCTAAATCTAACAAAGATACATAGTTCGATAAAATTCTAACAGATGGCGGTATAATCAGTTCAAGTCAGTTGACTTGATTTAGTAAGTATCGAATAGATGGCAATATATAAAGTAGCCAGTTGACTTTATTGAGTATCCAAAAAATGGTGTTAAGTTAAAAGTACTAACGCTTTAATTAATAAGCTACAATTCATCAATATAACCGACGACCTTTAAAGGAGAAGTGTTCCTGCTGCCACGTATTCCAATGATACCGTCAGATTCTACCACGCCCTTTAGAAGGCCACAGTTTCCAATTCGTTTAGCTTTTGCCATGTCTTTAAATAAGTATCAAGGCCAAACAATGTCCATTTTTTGTTTGGATTTGGAAAATCCATGTTTTTCTCATGGGCAACTATATGTTGTATGTTCACGTGTAGGGAAACCGTCGAATCTATTTGTGTTAGCTAAAGGCAGGTTAACCAAAAATATTGTACACCGATTAGTGCTAAATTAAATTGAAATTAAAAGTATTTATAATTCAAAATAATAAATATTATTGTTAAAGATTTAAGACTATCTGACCTACCTACCTCATTCATATATTTAAGTGTCACATGTTCTTTACTAACAACTTTGTTACGGTAGTAGAAAATCTGTCATGGAGGTCGCCATATTTTTTTACAACTGGTATCTATGTAACTACTACCATTCCTCTTAAATTGTTTACTACAATGTAATATAACAAAAATAATAGCCACAGCAACGCGTGGCCGGGTCTGATAGTATATATATATATATAGTTACGATACAACCTTTGGACTTACCATCATTTACGACGCAATAAAGAGACTTCTAGAATCATATATATATATATATATATATATATATATATATATATATATATATATATATATATATATATATATATATATATATATGATTCTAGAAGTCTCTTTATTGCGTCGTAAATGATGGTAAGTCCAAAGGTTGTATCGTAACTATATATATATATATACTATATATATATATATACTATATATATATATATATATATATATATATATATATATATATATATATATATATATATATATATATATATATATATATATATATATATATATATATATATATATATATATATATATATATATATATATATATATATATATATATATATATATATATATAAGTTACATATAATTAATAATAATGGTTAGTAAGATAAACAAAAATTATAAAAGTGAAATATTAATCTAAATGTAAATATAATTGTTTATAGTTAGTATATTTGAATAACGCTGGTTGATTCTAGAAGTCTCTTTATTGCGTCGTGAATGATGGTAAGTATATATATATATATACCATCAATCACCACACAATAAAGAGACTTCTAGAATCAACCAGCGTTATTCAAATATACTAACTATAAACAATTATATTTACATTTAGATTAATATTTCACTTTTATAATTTTTGTTTATACTTACTAACCATTATTATTAATTATATGTAACTTAATCCTTTAATTATTATTATAATTCATTATCACTCACAAATATTATGTTTCGATATGTTTCTGTAACATTCGTACGTGCCTAAATGCACATACGACAAAATCAAGAATCATATAAATAGAGACCGAAATATAACGCAACTATAGACAACTATTTCTAGTTTGGATATAACTATTTCTAGTTTTTTAAGACTATTTGTTGTATTCATAGTTCGGGCTTAAGTGTAAGTGCACCTTAAGCACGAGCTTAAGGCAGTGTTTAGATTCATATACGGCTTTCTTAAGATATACTTCAAAATTTGATCTTAGCTAAGACATGTAGCTGGAATACATATTCATAATCTTAACTTGAGACAAGCTTGAGCATTAGATATTTTTGATGTATTCATATTCAAATAAGACGGTCTTATAAAATACCTTAACCTTACTTTTCATCCAAATAAGAGAGTTATTTTTTAAGTCATCATTTTAGTTGACTTAGGACAGTCTTAAATGTATTCACAGTGAAAAAAGTGGTTAAAAAAATGAATTTTTTGGGGTTATATAATATTGATATCGACGATAATATTGATATCGACTTTGATTTAGATGACGATGATTTAATCATACGTATTCCAAAACGTTATATTCGAGATGTGCAAGATCCTTTTGATTTTTATTCAAACATCGAATTCAAGCAAAGATATAGATTTATATATATATTTATTTTTAGGGGTAAAATTAGTACTTTTTCCTTTTTTTGACATATTTTCTTCTGATCATGCGGTAATAATTTTCTAGCGTAACTTTAATTTGAGATTTACAATTTTCTAAGGCACATTTGTACATTTGTTTACACTTTTGAATAAATAACTTCATTGTCAAAATTTAAGTATGTTTCAACCAATGAGATTGTAGAAAACATAAGAATTTTTACGGAAATTGACGAACACGCGTTGACTCGGTCTTGAGTTTCGTCTTACTAAAGCTTATCTTACTGAAAATAAGATCCTGCTTTAAACTTTAGACCTTCTCAAGTTTATCTTAAAGAATGACTCTGAAAACATCATAACTTACAACCGGTAAGACAGTCTTCATGAAGACAGGCTGAAGTACGAACTTAAGGCCGGACTATGAATACGGCCCTATGTTTCGGTTTTTATATATATATATATATATATATATATATATATATATATACATATATACATATATATATATATATATATATATATATATATATATATATATATATATATATATATATATATATATATATATATATATATATATATATATAATATATATAAACCGAAAAATAGTCTTAAAAAACTAGGTCACATCGATTAACGTACACTTTTCAAGAGATTTCGCATGCCACATAATGTCGATTGCACCTGATTCTGATGTATTCTTATTTAAGCTGGCATAAAGATGGCATTTCCATTAATTTTGGTTAAATTTTAATTTCAAAAATTTGTATGTACAATTTACGTTTACGTTTCCCCCTTCATTGTTCGTGTACAGATCGACCCTTACGTCTTTGCTCCTGCAGTTGCACTCCAATCTTTGACAATTATCTCTATTTTCGCCTATTTAATACCAATTGTATAGGTATTTTTCCCAAAGAATCTTTTTAAATATGGATGCAGACCATGATATCCAAAAGAAAATATTAGTTAAAAAATGTTTGGAGGTTCTGGACTGTCAGGAATGAGTTTAATACTCCTTTTAATACTCTTTTCGTACTCCTTTTTATTATATTAGATCTCCAGATCAGCCACATTTAAAAAAAAAATGCTAATTGCGCTTTACTATATTTGTATTTCTAAAACGATTTAACAAAAATTGGATGATAAATAAATACTTATTGATTTGAAATTTGAACTAAATCCTTTTTAATTAGTGTTGTCGTTACCGCTAGGGGAGGGGGAGGCAATACTGACAACTTCTAGTAAATTTCGATGTAAGATGACATATTACAGGTAAAGCTTAGGCTAGGTACTATGGATTTATTCTAATAATTTTATAGGCGGTTTCTTTGTATATTGTATGTGCTATACATGTACTAAAATTTATGCAATACTGGTAGTTTAGTATCTTAAAGTGAATAATATGGTAATATGCAAGGGGAACATTAGTAAGTTTTACTCCATAATTATTTTAAGTTTACAATGCAGGAGCCAAATTTTTGAATAATGAATTTGTGAGTTATTGAGAGTTGTCGTAATTTACAAAATTGTTTTCAGTTTGAATAAAAAATCCTATTTTGTGAGCTTACAAACTTACAGTGTTATGATATTTCTATGTGGAACAGTCTATGTACATATTCTCTATGGTAATCAAACATAGATAATATAAATTGATCGTCATTTATTTATTTATTTTTTTATTGTGAAAATATTCAATTTAAAAATAAAAAAGGCGAATAAGAATTGTTATTAAACTTATTCGCAAATTTTATAAATCGTATAAAATATCGTATAAATCAAACAAAAATATATTATTATTACAATAAAACTCATTTTCCACGACAAGTAAAATAAATTTTTAAAATATTTGAATAATATTAGCAAATTAATTATTTTATATGTATTTATATTTATATTAATAATTAAGAATGTTTTAAAATTGAAAATAGTCTAGTCAACAAGTGCCTGTCAGGTTATTCTCGTATCTCACCAACTCACAAATTCACTTTTCTAAAATTAGGCTCCAGGGCAGTATTTTAATATAAGCGTTTTTTATCAAACATCTTCAATACTTTTTTTGTAATCAATATTACGTTTTTGTATCAATCTTATTTATACTTTTCTAGCGATCAGTCAAATTGTTGTTGTAAACGAATTTTAGTGACGCTGTAAAAAATATCTAATAATCTTAAGTATAAATTTATATTAATAATATTTTTCTTTTTATTAAGGTCATTTTACTGGATGGGAAATGATACCCATAAAGTACCCATGGCTTTATACAATGAAAATCGTCAACGACTTGTTCAGAAATTGAAGGGAAATTTATTAACTCCGAACGATGCATATGTGTTTTTAGAAGGTGGCAAGAATGTGTCGCTTTATGATACCGACGTCGATTACAACGTTTTTCGTCAGGTAAATATAATATTTTTTCACAAATAAGGAACGGACTTTTCACTTACCATGTATTCCTTGAAACGGGAGATAAAGAATAGCAATTTCATGAAAAACTATGCCTTACTTTCATAAAGGAGAAGGAATAATGCTAAAAAGAAATTTTATGCTAGGATTATGAGGTAAATATATAAAATTTTTCACCTGATTCGTTGCTCTGCTAAGTCTATTTCGGACTAAAATTAGGTTTTGTACAGACTAGAAAGTTCATGGTATTATCTTCCGTTTTATATAAGAAAACGGTGATATTCACTTAGAAAGAGTGAGAAATGATGTACAAAGCTTTATAAGGGAAAGCTGATAAATACTGTACTCGACTAAAGGAATTAAATTTGGATGGTATTTTTGTATGAAAATATTAATATTAAGTTTAACTGTGCTACAAGTGTACGAAATTTAGACAATATGAATTTTCGCCCTGCTTTTAACACTTTTCACCAACTCGTAAAATTGTTAATCTCCGAAACTGATCAGACGAAACTACATCATAGCACTTGATGAGCTTTGACTTCTAAGACAATTGATCTGTATAGCATCCTATTATCCATCGCATATTGGTTTTCCCCTTTCTCCTTGTTTTATAAACGATAAATTTTGAAAATACTAAATACTCTTATATATTTCGTGATCTCACTGAAGTGTAATGGCATCATAAAAACAAAATATCTGAATTTTAAAAAAACTAAAATTTTACTACTATATATAAAATATTCAAATTGTTTTTCATCAATCGATACAACGAAAAAATAAGAAAAAACAGATATATTATTACAGCATAACAACCATGGAAATCATTCAACAGTATGATGGTACCATATAGTTTTAATAGTAATATTATCGTATTGAATTTAGGTGTTGCAAACAAAGTGAGAAAGAAAACTCTGTCTATTAAATAGGGTATTTAAATTATTAAAATGTTTGTATCTCAAAAAGGGTAAGAGTTTTAAATAAAAATTGTAGTGTAAAATTTTACATAAAACAGTTTAAATTTACATAAAACTGTTTCGTTCAAACTTAGTAAATTTTTTTTTTAATGTTTCTATTTACTTCTTATCACAACAAAAGTGAAACTTAAAGTGTGCTTGTGCTTGTGTTTGTTGTTGATAGGTACAGGGTTCTACAGGTCTATGAATTAAACAATTGACACATGCTAGTTAGTGCTTTTTATGAGAACTCAAGCCAGGTTGAAAAATACTGTTCATTTATCGATGCTTGCGACAATATTTCCATCTACTTTTAAATCTATTATCTCTATGTGTATAGATGCTCATAGTGAAAGGCATGTATACGTTATACAACTAAAATCGCAACGCATTTTTTTAAATAATTATTGCTATCATTGCAATCTAGTTTTTTAACAGTTATTTAAAGATTCTAGTCCCGCCATGACAGTGGCTACTTTATCCCTAATTATTTATTCTACGCTGTAGTACGCACAAAAAAAGATTGATTTTTTCTCTCCTAATTGTACAATGATTGCGTGGAACAAATAACTTTCAGATATACAAATACCATTTATTCAGAAGTTGACGCATCATTTGGAACGTCTATATGTTAAATATTTACGCTGTCGTTTAAATTAATAGAATAATGTTCTAATGTTTAAAAAAAATACAAAACTAATTTATTTTTATAAAATTATTTTGAAAATACCTATTTTGTATTTCAATTACTTTTTTCAAAAGTATCTTGTATTTTATATTTCAAATACAACTTTCAATAGTATTTTATTTTCATAGATATTTTGCATATCTTTGACAATATTCTATAATGAGGCATGCACGTTTTTTTTAGTTCCCGATTTGAAGATTATCTCCGTTTTGTAAACTCAAAATAACGTGGCTACGAATTAATAAATCAACAAATATTTATTAAAAAATAATAAGATCAGCTCGGTTTTCACAAGAAAACGGAGGCAAAGAAGAGACATAGATCGAAACTCAATCCTTATTAGAGCTTAAAATTGAATAAGTATTTATCCAAAGAACGGTAAGATGGTATTCAAATATAGAATTGAGTCTAGTTTGCGCTCAAACATTTTAACAGCTTATAGTAGGCAGCATTTAACGTCTATGTTGTAATGTTAAATACCTATTTAATGTAACGTCAAATCATGTTGCTCAATGTGAGTTGGTTTATATTTTTGAAGCGATGTAAGTGACATCTGGTGGCTGCCAAACTCCATTTAAATGGTTAGGATTGAGTTTCTATATATGCTACCTTTGCTCTTTGACGGAGAGTATGATGTAGAGTTTTTAATCATTTCTGCAATAGAGTACAAATACTAATAAAACCTTATTTTTAGGAACCATATTTTATGTGGACTTTTGGCGTCCCATTACCAGATTGTATTGGTCTTGTTAAAGTTGCTACTGGTAAACCATACTTATTTGTACCAAGATACCCTGATGAATATGGAATTTGGATGGGTACACCACCAAAAACTGGAGATTTTAAAGATGCTTTTGAGATAGAAGATGTTTATTACATGGATGAGGTATAATTTAATATCCGACATTTATGAAATTTAATAGGGTGTATTAATTGTAGTCTAAAGTTTGTAACACTAAAAAATTGTGAAGATACTAAAAAATATTGTTGTACGGGTGTTCATAGAAACACATATACGTCCACCTGGTATCTAGGTAGCGTAAAAATAAAAAGAGATAGTGAATTCTAATTTTGGTTCAGTTTAAGTTCGTGAAAAACTTTTATTTGAAACATTTTTTCATGTTTAAATCCGTCAATATTCGATTTTAAATTCTGGAAATTGATAGTTATAATAGATCAATAAACACAAGAATATTTTGCGCCGAGTGTCATAAAAAATAATATTATACTTTTAATATATTATACTATTGCTTCATTTCCCACAATACATTTGTAGTTTATTTTTTTAATGTTAATAATTAAAAATAATTTAATCATTGATACTCAACCATATGTGGGATATTTAAACAATTTACAATTAAACAATTAATTATTTTAAACAATTTGTTATCTTCACTTGTCTTTGGTGATATAAGTAAAATGCTGATCAAATTTGAAACTACATGTGGAAAATTTGAAAATCGAAGCTGTCGATGTCCATGGCACTTGTAAACAATTATATACACTTTCCTTCAAAATAATCTTAGTATGCACAAATGTGTTGATTGTGAATAAAAATGTTATACACATTGCTTATATCACTGCTTATCGTGCGAATCACCCATTAAATTTTCTTTGAAAGAAACAGATGGAAAACCATCTTTAAGAGCTTATACATTGAGGGTAGTTCCCCCTTTTTATGGGTAAAATAGCAAACTTCTTTTTATTTATTCTTCCCTATTTTTGTGAACGTTACTACCAATCGATAAAAAATGCATGCAGTACGTATACATACTACATGCACTAAATTACTACATTATATGTAGTAATTTCATTAAAAGAGATAATATAAATTAAAAATTTAAAAAAAGTAATATACCGGCATGTGTAACCCGTAAAATAGATGAACAAACTGATTTGGACGCTATAACATCAATAACCTTTTTCATTCCAAAGTACGTTTCCTTGTTGGTTCGTTTAGAATGTCAAAAAATGGATCTTATAGAAAAATACTAAATATCTGTTACCTTTGAGAAACAGAATTGTTTGAAATGGATAAAAGATATTTAGTACTTTTGTACCAGATTATATTCGAAAATGAAACGAAGAGTAATTGAAAATTAAAAAAATTATTATTGAGATTTCTTTAAATGCCAAATTTCTACTCTTTTTCTACAATGTTAGTAATGTTTACTTCGAAATATATCAATTTGAATTTTTTTCTTAACTGAAGTTGTGTTTTTGATAGGAACCTCTACAGGCTTCATAATAAAATATGTCATATGCATTGTAATTTTTTTTTCAATTTCTGCGAAAATAATTCAAAAAATAAATATCCAAATGTTATGAAATATGGTATACACAATTTTGACATGAAGAAAGAGAAGAAGGGCATACCGAAGAGTTTTTTTTACGAAAAACATTTCTAAATATAAAAAAATACAATGTATGTTACAATAGATATTGTCTTTATTATAGAGATCTCTATCAAAAAATATAACTCTTTTTAGAGTATATTAAGAGTGAAGCAGTTGTCGCGTCTCTTGTACCTAGACCTTTTAGGTCGTCTGTAACCTCTTTTAGAACACTCCATCACCTGAAGAAAAACATGCCTTGTAGCACAATGTTGGTGTAGAAGGTTACTTCGTTCTTATCCAAGTGGAAGCAGTGTGATCAATCAACCCCCCTGTTTTTTTTTTTTCGTTCTGGTGGCTCAATGGGGTTCGAAAACTATACAGTAAATTTCAAGAATGTAATAAATTCTATTGTCCTAATAAAAAAATATAGGCTACATCTTTTCATCGTAATTGGTTTATACATCCAATATATAAATTATGATTAATAACATTAATTTTAAAAATTACGATTCCCCTGATCGCCCGATTTGGGTCAAAAACTGTACAGAAAATTTTCTGAATATAATAAACGTGCATGGCAAATTTCATAAAAATCGGGTTCCCGAGTTAGAGCGGAACAAACATAGATACAGAAATCGAAATACAAAATCTTCTAGTTATACCATAGACCTCAATACGTGCGGTCAAAAATTTTCAGAGATAAGTAAAATAATTACACAACCGCCGGTAATCGAACATTTGTATGTATTGTAACTCTATTCAACAGGATTAAGTCACTGAGCATGATACACAGAGACCGTTTTTCGCTTTCCGAAGGTAGTGATCGAAAACTCTTTTCTCTACATGTTTCTGAGTCAAATAAATCACCAACAAGGTGGAAGATAATTCAATAGCATCACCGTACACAAAGTACTGTTGAAGATTAAAAATAATGAAGTAAATTGCCGTTAAAAGAAATTGTTTTCATTTTTTTTAAATTCTGGAGATTAATATAAATTTTTAACAATAATTAGATGTGATTAATTTGATTTTAATCAGAGGATCTGATTTAGAAAATGTTTCTTATATGCTTTGGTTGTATTTTCACATAAATTAATTCTATTTTCTTCCCATTACAGTTGGAAGGATTTTTGGATAATCTCTCATCGGCGACATTGCTGATTTTGGTAATATATTTGTTTCATAAAGTATATTAGGTCATACTTCTAATATTGTTTAAAATTTTTGTTTTATAGAATGGAAAAAATAGCGATAGTGGATTGATGACACCGAAAATTGTTTGGGATAAACTACCAAGGTAATTTAATGTAATTTATATATTGCATGAATCCGATATAATTGAACAACTTCGAATGACTTCAAATTTTGTTTATGTAGATAAAATTTGCACAAAGATAGATATTTTAATAAACTTCGTTGGTATATTTTTGTAATGTAATCCATCATATAAAGCGATATTAAGCCGCGGAATGGAGGATAATGAGATATGAACCTGTATATACTTTTTTCTGGAATTTGGCACAAATATCCCATATAGTCAAGTGTCCTCGCCACAAGAAAATAAAACATCCAACGAATAAATTAGTTTCACTCAAAAATAATTTCCCAAAACAATTTTTCATTATGTACGTGACATACGTCTATGGTTTGGTTAGAAATAGAGATCATGTCGTTACTAGGGTAGTATTTACCATCGGCATCTAATGGTACATAAGTAAGCGAAGTCAATTTTAAATCTACTATAAAGAATACTAACGAAACTAACGTCATCTGTTTGTATGTAAATGAACGAAGGATCACTCATAATATAATCCCGATACCAATTAATATAAAGCATAGAAGTAAATAAAAGCATAAACTACATCGTATAAACCGGTTTATACGATATAATTTCTCTATAAGGGACATAAACAAACAAGAATTTTTTTATTCGGAGCTGTTTCACCACGTTTCCACATTTCACCGTTTTTACCGGCTTATTTATTGTATTAACAATCCAGAAGTCTTTATAAGAATTGACTTATTAATATAGTAATTAAACCAAAACAAACGTTAAAATGTGGAAACGTGGTGGAACACCTCCGATTTTAAAAATTTTTATTTGTTTGTGTCCGTTTACCTTCAGGAATATTTATTATCACTAACCTTTTCCTCAAAATGTAATTTGAAAAAATTAGAGTAGTGTATCCAACGAAATTGTAATAGCGATAAAAAATTTAAAAAATTTAAAAAATAAAATTAAGAAAAATCGATTGACAAACAGAGGAGAAAAAGAGTCTGAAATGTATTTTCTTTGCCTATTTATGTATAGATTGCATACTATTCGTATAGTCATCCTTAATAAACTCGGTTTGAAACATTTATTCGAAGTTTGCTTGGAGAATATCCTCTTATATATAGGCGTATCCTACTTTGATACTTCCAACCAGAGATTTTTTCGCATAATTGGGTCCAATCTCCACAATTTTAGCTCAAATTTATCTAAGAAGCACCTATATTTGTATTATATTACTATTATATATGTATTTATAACTATATGGACTGCAAATTTACTGAGTATTTAACAAATATTCATGATTAAAAATAGTTCAAACATTGATACTGATCCATATGTCAACTGTACAAAGAAATAGAACTCCTAATTGTTAACTTGTTTTAATTCAATATGTCTACTGGAAAAATAGGTATATTTTGTATAATTTAAATGTTTCTTTATGAATGTCAGCTACTCGTGTCGCATCAATTGCTTAAATTATGCCTTCCATATACTGTGCACGCTGTGAATAGTATAACTAAAATCTCTTCTAATTTACTTCTACATATGTCCACAGAATTACTAGTATTTGATGAATATTAAAAGAAATTTTGTAAATTTAATCTATGTTCATAACAAAATTAATACAAATTTGATGTCGTATGAAGACCAAAAAAGTTTGAAACCAAGACACCTGGAAGGGAGGGAATATTTGAAAAATTGAATTGGTGGATTTCTTTGTTACGAGAATGAACACCGCAAATATAACGTTTGAATAAAATGTGTATTATGTCTATGTATAAAATATTTTTATGTATGATATTAATATTAGCGGATTTATCAATTTTAAAACAAACATTCTAAATTATTAACATTTAAATAAAAAAAAAATAATGAATTTGCTAATATTATTATAATTATTAAAAAATGTATTTCACTTGTTAATGAAAAGGAGCTTTATTGGAATTATAATATATTTATTATTTGATTTATACGATATTTAAGAATATTTTGAGAAAAAAATTTAGCAATATGATTAATAACAATTCTTAATTGTCTTTTCTCATTAAAAAAAATAAAAAGATGAATATTTTCATTTTAATAAATAAATAAATCACGATCAATTTATATTATATACCGTAGAGAAAATATACATATTACGGCTTTTCTTTGAAATATCATAACGTAGTTTGAAATACGTAATTTACGAATTTATAACTAATAATTTACGGGTTTTTATCAATAGCAGCAATTAGGTTGCTTCTTAAAAATAACCATACATTCAATTCTTTAATCTTATTGGCTGATTTGAATAATTTTTTGCGAGGCTTTATTGTATTCATATACAATTTTAGTAAATAACGACTTTTCTCACCAATTCACTTTTAAAAAATTCCCTTCCTGCTAAACATAGATGAATTAAATACTTTTGATCTACGCTGTTAGAGCATATGTAATAATAATATTTTCTGTTTTAAATTTTAGATATAATGTCAAAGATGATTTACTTTATAATGAAATAACTCAATGGTAAGTATGTTAAAAAATATTCTTAACATATTAATATTTTTTTGAATTATAAGTGAAAGTTGGTAAATAAATTTATAGAAAAGATCAATAATTAAAAAAGTCCGATTAAATCCTATTGAAATTCGGAACTTCTTCCGATTCATTTCGATTAAAACTTATTCAAATTTTAAAAAGCAATGAATTTGAAATTAATCGAAAATTATTTGAATTGGATTGTATTCCAATGAAATCCTATAGCAATTTTTGAGTTTGAATAAATTGGTTTTAATTGGAAATAATTTCCGATTAAAACCCATCCATTCCTATTAAAAATTTCGAATAGGTTTTAATCAGAATAAATTATTTTTAAATGGATATAGTTTCCAAATACAATCCATTCAAAATTAGAATCGGAATGAAACGGGCATTTAAAATTCTATTTAAAATTTCGATTAAATCCTATTCATTTTCATTTAATTGAATTTCAAATAGATTGTATCGGAAATTTTTATTAGGGATCAATTATTATTGGGATTTCAAATAAAAAATTAGTGAAAATTACCGGAATAGACTAAAAATATTATTTGAGACAATTTCAACAAATGATATGAGTAGTTTAATACCATGTTATAAGGCCAAATGAACTAAGAATATGAATATTATCAAAAATAATTAGTGAGAATTTAAATTTAAAAAATTAGATTTTACTCTAAAGTTTCTAATGCTTAAAAAATAAACCATTTCCGTTTATGTGTCCATCTGTCAGTCTGTTATCAAGATAAGTCAAAAGCGAAAAAACATAACGAGCTGAAATTTTGATGGTGTATTCTCGACCTAAAAAGTAAGATTGAGTTCGTGAATGAGCAAAATTGATCCAATAGTAAAATCAAATATTTAATTTCATTGTTAAATACTTACATTTAAAATTTCTGTTAATTGGTAATTTAAAACACCTATCGAGTGTGGTGGCAACTAGTGGATTTTTTGTAAGCTATCCGAGTAAAAAGTCTAATTTGGTATTGCTGTTATTTTGATGATCTCCAGTTGGGTGACAGATTAAAACAACACTAATTTGGTAGTAATAGTTTTATTGTCGGTAAACAAGAAGGTACATTACAATGGTTTTTACAAAATTATTCCAATAAAAAAACACGAAGAACAATTGACATTTCAATATTAATAGTCATTTTAAAAAAAAATTGAATTTCTAATATAAATAAATAAATTTAAATTAATGAAAATACAGCCTTTTTGTATACAAAAATAAAAATGTCATTAGTTATACTAAAGAAATAAAAATTGTATTTTGGTTTTTTTTTTTATCAATGAGTTTTATTACATTCTATATAATAACTAAATTGAAAATAACTAGTGAAATTAACTTACCTCAACAGGTATACGCAATCTTAAGATAAAAATGGATTGCGTGTCAAAGAGTTTAAAAAATAATTTATAAAATAAAATTAAAAAATTTATTTTAAGTTCAGAAATATTCTCTCAAGAAAATTTCCATAATAATCAACCTTCTGTTTTCATGTTTATTCATGCCAAATTTCATTACGTTTGGATAGCCATTTTTTAGTTATTTGTCTACATAAAAAACGATCATTGTATTTTTTTTAATTTTTAATAATTTTGCATGTCCAAATATGTCTAAAAGATGTCTCTACTATTAGTTTTTTTAATATTTTTTTGACTAAATATACAATAAAGATAAATCTTAATAATTAATCAAAGAAAATCTGATTTAGATTGTCAGGGGCAATTCTTATCTAAATAAATGAAAATCCGTCTTAGAGTGTCTTCGACTAATCCGAATTATTTTTTAATTTTTTTAAAATAACTGATTAATTTGAATTTATGAAAATTATCATTTGAAAAAATTTCGTCGTAATTTTAAAACTCATGTTGTATTAGGACTCAAGCGAAAGGCGTTTCGAAGGCTTTATTACGAAAAAATAATTCTAAATATCCAAATTTGATTTACTTTAGAGTTTATTTTCGAAAAAAAGTCTTTGATGAAGTGATTTTTATATCAACATTGGGCATGCCAAATTTCATTAAAATTTGGAAGGTATTTTTTAATTTATTTGAGCCCGAATATTGTCCTTATTATAAATGTCTTATTTTACCATACAAACAATCTTAAGCAAAATTTAATTTAATAAAAAATGCACAAAAAATAAATTTATTGAAAATTATTGTAAATGCAAATGAAAATTAAAACAAATAAATTGAAATATAATTTAAATGAAATAAAAATTCAGTAAAAAAAAAAAAAATATAATATACAGAAAAAACAAAGTTTTTCAACGATGTTTCTATTATCTTTCTAACTTATTTTTGTACTAAATTTACAATAGTGATAGTTCGAAAAATGCCGTAGTAATATGCGGTAAGTGACTGGCGTAATAAACTCTTTGGATCCATGTTGAACATGATTCGGTGCTTGCACCAACACAGCCAACGCTCGAAATGGATTCTGACATAAATAATTCAAAATTGTCATATGTGGAATTTAATTCTGATATGCAAATACATCAATTATTTATATATTCGATTGTGACATTAAATCTAAATATAAAAATTTCCGGAAGGCAAATCCTCTCTTCTATAATACTTTGCTTAAACTTGTATCAATACCATCGGCTACTTGAACAAAATACGAACATTAGGGATTTTTTCTTATATTTTAAAAAAGGGGCCAGAATATTGAGATGTTTCGAATGTCATTGATATAAGAACTTTGTAGAATTACAATAACAATGGAGATCCGTTTTTTATCGATTTGCCGTTAACAGTAAACAACAAGAAATAATTCAACTTACGTGTGTAAAATTTCAATTATTTGTATCAGAAACGAAGGTCGCAATTTATAAAAAATTTGCCTCAATATAATTTCCCATAGTTGTCCAGAATTTGTTATGTTGTTCAGATGGTATTTTATATCGTAAACATCCTAATGTCGAAAATAATTCCATAACACTTTTCGGTTGAAAATTATTGTAAATTGTGGTGTATATTAATACGTTTCGTTAAAATGTTAAAAATTTTTAAAATTTGTGGGCTTACTACGCGATGTTGCATCAAGTAATTTGAAGTTCGAACAAAAATTGTGGGATAATTAACTTTTTTTCAAAATAGTTTAACATACCCTCTATAGCTTTCATTTTACATATGTATTCAATCTAAAACATCAGATAACAAGTATTTTACATATAAAGTAAAAATTTAATTTAAGATCCTGACAATAGTTATTAAAAAATATTAATTGTTTAATTTTTAATTAAAAACATTAATATTTTAAATATTTATTTCTAAATAATTCAAGCAAGAATTGTTTATTATCAGTTATTTTGCTGCTAAGTTTAGCAAAACGGAACCCTATTAAATAATAATAATATTAATAAAAAATATAAAGTACCATAGATAAAAGTATAATAAACTTTTGATGGAGTGTCTTATAATAGTGTATGATAGACTACAAGAATTAATTGCATTTTTGTAGTCTATGATAAATAGTTAGTTTAATGCAATTATGAACGGTGTATATTTTTGATTCTATGGCGCTAAAATCTTATCACGAATCTCTTATTGCTTACTATTCGATTATTCAATATAAATATTCTACCAAAAATATATTGCAAAGAAATACAACTGTCAAATATGTCACTAAAACTGAAAATCTTTGATTAAATTGATTAAAATTTTATTACCGACACGTAAATTACTTGTGAATGTATTCAAATAATTCGTTTCTGAAAAATATAATACCTAATGAACACATTAAATAAATTTTGTTTGTCTTACTTAGGAATTTAAGATTTATTTTAAATGTTTAAAAACAGCCTAATTTGCGATTTTTCCACAAATTATTAATTATGGTAGAGAATGAATGTACAGTGTGGTCTAATGTCCGATAATCCAATCTGGCAATCATGGATAATTATTATCTTAATCAAAGACAATACAAACTGGAGTGTCTTCGGCTAATCCGACTTATTTTCTTTATATAACTTTTTTTTTTGAAGTTATACTACTTTTGGTGCGTTTGGGTAGAATGAATTTGTGAGCTGCGCGCGCATGATCCCATAAAAACGACATGATGAAGAACTACAGAATAGAATTACTATAAGTATGGTACATAGTATATTCAGGCTGAACGCAATGTATCTAACAAAACGTGTTGTTATTTTTAAATGCAAATAAAACCAATATATTATTAATAATCAATTCTGAATAATTATATAAATTTATAATATAAAGTTGCCAGTTGCAAAAACTGTGTAAAAACTTTGAGAGTGTTTTCAAATATCAAATTAAGTATTATAGTTAGAAATATTACCAGTAGCAGATTTAGGTTTGAAGACGCCCTAGGCCCGAGACGATATGGCGCCCTTTTTCTTTTGTAACAGTATATACATATATATATATATATATATTGTGACATGAGGCTGGTCATCGGACGCCAGGCGGAAAGTTCCTTGTCAACCAGGACGGAAACATTGACCGAAAATCAAAATTCGTAAATAAATAATATCTAGCATTAAAAAAAAAGATTTTTAAAATCTTTTTGTTAGATATTTCAAATTTTAGTATTTGCATGATTCATTATTTTAATAAAGAAATTCTACCCTCAATGATTCGATAGTAACAGCGCAATAGATAAACTTTAAAATTTAGTCTTACAGTTTACAGAAAACCCAATCGATTTTTAATTTTAGTCATCTTGAAAATATTAACGCCCCTCAAAATTTGCCACCCTAGGCCCGGGCCTCACGTGACTAAGCCTAAATCCGCTACTGAATATTATTTGGAAAGGATTTCTGTAGATTTTAAAACTTATACCGCCCAAAATAAACATATACTGTAATTAATAATTAGTTTCTCACTTTAGAATTTTCACTGATTTAAATAAAACAATATATCAAAACATGTTTGAAGGGACATCTATCATCATACCGAATTACTTAATTATATAAAATCAAATTAAACTGTTGGATCGTCTTTGTATAAGAATTAGTCCTTTTATTTATTTAGCAAAAAATAGTATGTGTGTGCGATTCACACACGGTAGAAATGAAACTTCTGAAAAGTACCCTACGAGAGATTGAGATGGATATAGAGTATTGAGAAGTATTGAGATACATGTAAAGTTTATTATTTTTACCAAGCTTAAAAATTATTTAATATTTTAATGTAAAATATTAATGTAAAAAATATTTTATATTATTTTAAATATTTTAATGTAAAATATACATATATTGTAAATATTATATCGCACCAAAAAAGGCGCATACATAGGGACAATACTTAGTAGGAGACAGTGGGGACAGTCGAAGCATCGCACAAACTGGAGGCAGAGAATATAAAATATACAGCAAGATCGCGCACACATATAACTTATAGCTATATGTGTTATATGATAACGTGTATATTCTATCTCATTCTCCACATTTACGCTTTTTCTTTATCGTAACGCATTTTCGTTTTATCCAGTTTCAAATCACAACGCTTTTAAAGAAGTTTCACTATAAAATATTAAGAAACTAATAGAAGAGATATGTTTTCCACAAATTTGGACATACAAAACGATTAACAATTCAATTTTTATCACAAATAACTATTTAAATGTATTTTTTTGGCATTCGTAACCTAACATGAAAAACGAAGGTTGTTTAAGAGTTTTTTTTTAAATACAAAAAAACATTTTTAAATACAAAATAATTTAATTAAAAAATTTATTTTGGTAATTACTGACAAGTTCTGCGTTTTCATGTGAAGATTGGGCATATCAAATTTCATTACATTTGAACAATGGGAATCCGTTTTTGTCAAACTCGGCACAGGTGGGAGACAAATATTTAATAGTCAAAATATCAGGCATATTTATAATGCATTAATTTGTCGTTAAAAGTAAATAATAAAAAATAATCAATCTTAATATTTAGGTGTATAATATTTTTTAAATATTATTTTCAAAACCCGATCGCTCTCGAAATAAAGTATGATCCTCCAATATTTATCGAAAAATAAGTAACTATTTTATTTTAAATTCATTATTACTTCTCTTAATTGTTGGAACCCCGAAACCCTGATAAAGTTGTACGAAAAAATTTTATGAATACAACTCATTTAATCAACTAATCGATCGTTTATTGGATATTGGAGAACCTCATGCAAAATTAGAAGTGTTACAATTACTCACAATGGATTTTCAAAATGGCCATGGATACATATTTCGTGATAGAATGTTAAATTCCGTTATTGTAGATATATCCGAAGGATTATTCAGTTTACGGTTAATATTTGAACCATATTCACGTACATATATAATCGGTTTGGCAAATAAACATGTTCAAGAATATTTGAAAATATTTCATGATCGACATATTATCCAAATTTTGAATGTTATGCGTAATTACCGTGTACATTCTATTCGAACTGTGCGACATTGCTACAAAATGTTGTAACGTATACAAGATGAGTTCGGATTCATTTGAGGATACCTTGAAATGTTTCACCGTCTTCAAGGGATTCCACGATAACATTTTTAAATCAATTGAGCGTTATTTAAAATCACGTAGCTAAACAATTGATGTTGCGTCCGTTTTGCTACGTATCTCACAATATAAAATGTTATTTCGTTTACGTAATCCGATTATTCTGGATCAATTATCTGAAGTTATAATCAAACGTATTAATTATTTTGCTGCATATGTGATTGAAGATATTGTTGTTCTCTGTGGATATTTATCAAATTATCCAAATACGGAGACCATATTTTTGGAAACTCTTCAAGAGTATATCGGCATAACATTTTAACGGAATTCTGCCCGATTATAATTTTTAATTAAAAATATTTAATCCGGATTATTTAGAAAATTTCTTTCATACGTCAGTCAACGAAATTAAAAGAACTAAAAATACTTTATATATTTATGACACGACTTTAACGCTTGAGAATGAAAATTACAATGATCTTTTACTATGGAAAAGCCCACGAAAAACTTATATTGCATATGATGCTGGAGTAATCCTTTTTATCTTACAAATGGAACGATATTTTAATGAAGTTTTCGGTAAACGCAAAATGGATTACAGCGA
>CM035596.1:21523818-21705882 GCA_020423425.1 Chrysopa pallens
TGCGATTAGTGAATTAAATTAATACAACTTAATTCACTAATAAAAATAAGAAGTAAAATGGTTGGGGGGATTACTCTGCTAGGAGTGCGCAGAATGAAATTTGTATTGTAACACTGTATAATAAAAATTCAATTTATATAATTCAAAAACAGCTTGATTTTTCTGGTATAATACGGTGACTTACGCAATTGAGGTAGTTTTATATATTTTGATTTCATTAAAATTCAGTAAGCTATTGCTCTTCTTGACCCATTCAAGATGTTTTTAGGGTATGGTTTGTGCCGCTTTGCAATCATCAATCAGTGTTTTTTAGAATCACTTCCGAATTCCAAGTCTATCTGTAACTATCTGTCTTTTTCAATAATGCTTTCAAATTACTGTATATGTACATACGTTTACGACTCGTAAACGTTAACTTATTTCGAAGCATGGCTTTTATGCAGAGACCATCTTGCTATGTTTACATCCTTGCAGGATGCACAACTACAATGCCACGTACTAATGACAATCAAAACAACAATGCCTCTTGACAGGCGCTGTATGAAAAATTTAAATATGAAATCAGTCGAGATTATGTTTCAATAGCAATCGAAGGATAGTAAACGAACTTGCTACTCTTGATCATTTCTGCGTTCGACTCAATGTTATTGTACAGCGGATCAATAACGCTTATGCCATATGTCGTGGACGAAATGATTTTCAACGCTTGTTATTGAAATGCAGGATTGATATTTCTATCCAGGGTAATATTTTTGTTCCGATTTTAGGAATGTGTAGGCAACATTTAAATGAAAATAATATACTCCTTCGAGTATTAATTTCTGGTTCACAATTCATCAATAGGCCATCAAGAATATAAGAAAGAGAACTTCAGTATTTTCTAGGGCAGTTAAGAACAGTTCTAGCTTCCTATTGTGTGAAATACAAGCAGCTACACTAGATTTTGATATACAACGAACGTTCTAGCTTTTTATTGTAGTAAATACGAGCTGCCACACTACAGTTTATAAAATATGCGTTTATCTCAGCGCACGACCGTTAGTTGGATGTTGGTGTTTTGTTTATTATCTATTGTAATATTATTCAAACTTGTTTGATTTTTATTTTAGAGCTAAGAAATATTTATTAAGGACTAAAAAGTGGTCTCTAATAAATGATTTGTTAAATATTAATAAATATTTTTAACTATAAACCAATGAGTCAGAGAGAGGCAGCGATACTTAAAAAACCATGAGTCAGAGAGAGACAGCGATACTTAAAGGTAAGCGACGCATACTTATTAACAATTAAAAAAAGGTATAAACAATGAAATTTTTTAAAATCTCTTTTTACAATATTATTAACAATTGTATAGAGAATTTAAAAAAACATATTACTTAGACATTATGTTTTTTTTAAATATATTTTTCATGGGTTGAAAGTACCCAAATTTGAGATTTTTCGAACCTTTAAAAATTCATATCTTTAAAAATATCAACTTTATCGTTAAAAGTCATAGGACCTTTTTTATTGGTATTTCAATAAAGAATATAAAAAAAATTTGTCCGGTTGAAAAATAACAATGCCTTGCAATTGGTTAAACAATTTCGGTTTAAACAATATGGCACCGGGTTGCGCCATGGCAACATGCATTTATATCATTAGGAGGGCAATTTGAAGAGGATCGCATAAAAAAATTGAGGTGGAATAGTTTTCGGTACTCGTGCGCCGATTCCTTCTGCTCTATTTTGTTATTTTCAAAAAATACATGATTCATTTGCAAATAGTTGGAACCAGAAGATGTATTAAAATTTTCGTATCTTGTACATTTATGTTTAAAACAGAAAAAAAAAAAAAAACATTATGGATGACTAAAATAACGAAAGTTAGTACTTGAAATAAAAAAGGACGGAATGTGTTTGCAAAAAACAAAATTTTCCAATGTTCAAAACCACATTTTTTTAACTTGCATAAGAAATTGGGTATTTTAAGATGTCTTCCTTTGTGTTGTTTATTATATATTGTAACAGGGTTCAAACTTGTTTTATTTTTATTTTGTTATTTTCAAAAAATACATGACTCATTTTCAAATAATATTGTTTTTCTCACAACAAAGGTTTTTATAAAGTTATTAAGGAAGTACGAGCGGCAGGCATGGTGGGGATAGGCTGCTATGAGCGCGCGGTGAAGGTGTGATGATGATCACGTGATCGCGGCAATACGTATAGCAACACTGTGATTACTATGATTATTATTTTTGTTGTTATTTGTCAATTCAAAATATACATTGCGTATTATATATACAGTTGTAGGTTAGGTTACTTTACTATTATGATTATTGCTTTGCTACTATCTCTTTCCAATATTTTTTATCTCTTTTTAATGGTCTACAGTGTTGCCGGTTAGTACCAAAGATAATCGACGCTACCGAATTTACTGAAAAAGTTCATCTTTTTAATTAGTCGGGCATAACGGGTTTTTTTTTCAATTATTTATTAAGGTTTTAACTTTAATTTAAATAGTTTTTTTTTTTAAATTTCTACCATCTAGTTTCTGAGATATTTACGAAAACGTATCACCCGTCTACCGTTTTGCCATAAAGCCAATGTTAAATATGCCTACTTTTGAAGTCATTTATTTATTTAAATAATCGGGCAACCCCCCCCCCCCAAATTTTTTAGGATCGGTTTAGATTTAGTTCAACTGCATATAAAAAAAAATTCAAGCCTTTTATTAAAAATTGCTTTGGTGCTCGTACTTCCTTAATTAAAAAATAATTTATTCTAATGTTGGAACCAGATGTATTAAAATTTTCATATGTATGAATGAAATAATGAAAGTTGGTTATTGACATAAAAAAAGACGGAGTGTGTTTGCAAAAAAACAAAGTTTTCCAATGTTCAAAACACATTTTTTTAACTTATTTAAGCGAAGTGTTTTGAACGATTTTTTATATTAATTTTTGCGTTTTCCAGTAGGCCATAAGTATGGAAATACTGTTCGAATAAAATCTCTTGCAGTGAGATTGGTAATGGAAAATATTGAAGTTAAGCATATTACAATACAACACTTCATACAAAGACGTTACCCTTTTGCAAATGAGGTCTGAAATGACACTCCCGAACAACCCAAGGCTATAGTTATGATTGACAATAGTTATCCATTTATTGGCAAGAGCTTCAATTTTAAGAATTAAAAAAAAATCTAATTTTGATCATATAATACTACCGTCATTTGTTAAAACGAACTCAAATAGTGGTGCAAACGGTTATTTGATATGCGCATTTGATCCTGCAATTTTGGAAGATAAATTTAATAGGATGCAAAAGCAGTGATATAGAAAAAGACAATGTTTTCAAAATGAGGTCACAGTCTTCGTTTATCGTGGTTACAAACATTGGAAATCAATTGCAACTCATCTCGATTAGTCACAAAACTAGCATAATGAGCGTATTACAGATCGGTTTTCAAAATATTTGACCACACATTTGAAATGCGAAACCCCGAATATATTGGTAATTATTGCCCTATTGCTGAGACAATTTTCAACAGCTGCCATCCCCCTATCACATTGCAAGATGTGACCGTTGATAGGGCGAGGGAAATGTTACGTAGAGCTGCTACCCCAAATGTGGTTCAAGCAACTTTTGGACTTAAACCCCACGAGAAGAAATACCTAATTAGCGAAAATGGAAAATGAACTTCCAACATTTAAATATCAATTTTCTTCCAGATATTTAAGACTATTTTTAAAAATAACGTTAAAATAAGTTAAAGGTGAAACTTTTTCATTCTCACACATAATTTACACGTATACATTTTGTATAGGTATGTGTGAAAACATCTAAACGCTTTAACTCCTCTATTTTCAATAATAGTCAAAAAAAACTTTCTTATTTAATAATAAAAAAAAATGTAAAGCTTTTAAATTGACACTAAGTTAACACCCTTACACAAAGGCCGTTACTCCGCGACGGACATCCAATATAATATTTTAACTTTAATGCCATAAAATTGTTTAATAGCTAAAGACAATATCATGGATATTAAAAAATTTTCTATTTTATTTATTCTTCGCCGCTAAAATACACTCTATACCAGATCAAAAATTGCTGTTTTATTTATTAACCCTTTTACTCTAACATAGCACACATTGATATCCGCTCAGATAATACAGAAGCTAAAATTAATTTTTATAATAATAGTATGGGTTTTGAAGAAAAATTTAAAATGCTGATGTTCACAATAAAATTAAAAACACATTTAACAATTCCATTTCAAAATGGCCAAACCTGTATATAAAATTTATTTAATATAACAAACATTTTCATGTAAAACATAATTAATTACAAAATTGGTAAAAAATATAATTTCTCTACTTCATTTATAGGTTTGATTTTAAAAATGGTTTTAAGTATAAATGGAATGATTTATTTACTGGTTCTTGATTCAATGGACTCTTAGCGGCTTCCTCAAATAAACGTTCATATACACGACCATCATAAGATCCTAATGTAGAACTTAAAACACGATCACATAAATCAAATCCATCTACAATACCGACTACATTTGGTCGAAGTTGTTTTAAAAGCAATTCTAACCACTCTTGTAAGCTGTCAACTGCTTCACCATTCAACGAAGCAAACTAAAACAATCAGAAAAAATAATAAGAATTTTCCCCGTTATTTTTTATCTAATTTTATTCAACAATACCCCATGCAAATTTAATAATATTCAAATTTTCAAAATTGTGTTAAAATAAATGAAATATGATCGAATCAGCATGGATTTAGAATGAAGACTACAAAAATGATGCATGCCTTCCGAAAAGACGATTAATTTGTGAATACCCATGGCATCTGCCTCATTACGCAAAATTATCAAAAAATGGAAATAAAGCTTAAAATACTAACAATAGCGGAAAAGTACACCTTAAAATAAAGCAATCGTATTCAAAATTTAATTAACAATGACTCTCCTCAATCGTATGTTCTCAAAACTGTTTAGAAATATACGTTTAAATGGTTCCGAAGCTGGGTGGTGAAGAAACGAAACTCTCATGTGGTTTCTATTCCTGCCCGGAATGGGTTTCATTAACTTCATCCGTATGGGGTCTGTGTGCTTATTAAATACTCTCCATTTTTACATTGATTTAAATTTTAAGAGAAAAATATTTTCTGGACCACCAAAAAGTTGTATAATTAAAGAAATAATTATTTTAGCGACAGTTAATCATGTCAAAGTAATGGATGGCAATTTTCGTTGTTAACCCCATTTTATCCATTTCAAGTAGGTATCATTGTAGGGATTTAAAATTTTTTGTGACTTTTTTTATATTCAGATGGTTAAGTTTGCGAAATATGCGCTTAAATTTTTTCATAACATCTAAATTTTGTATGATAGAAAATTTTCTAGAGTACTTTCAAAAATCATGTAAAATAATATGAGATAATGAAATTTACACAAAATTTTTTTTTCGAAATTTAATCGCTTATAGCACAAAAATAAAGCATTTTTCGAAAAAGCATTTTAAACACGAAAAAGATAAGAGTTTAAATCGCATATATCACTTAAATTGATATATGCGATATATATATATATATATATATATATATATATATATATATATATATATATATATATATATATATATATATATACGCAATTTAAGTGATATATGCGATTTAAGCTTGAAAAACACTCACCCAAAAAATTACTACATTTCGAGAGGCCAATTGTCAATTTTCAACAAAATAATGATTTGGCTTTAATTAACACATTTTTTTAAAAAATATATAAGCCTTTCGTTTGAATTGATTTTCCTAACATAAGAACTCCTAAACTAATTGGAAATAATTAAACACTCACCCGAATTAAATCTCCTAACATTTTGATTGCAGTATGAACTGCATATAGTTCACATAGTTGCATAAACACTAATTGTAACGGTTGCGATAATGTTTTGGTAGTAGTTTTAACGGTTTCATAAAACTTTTCTACCAGTATTAATCGACAATGTGCCTCAGCAGCTGCAACTAATTGTATAGATGCATCATTCCATGCATCTTCGTAGGACATTCCTTGGCGTGTACGTTTGTCTATATGTTCGTAGCTCAATCGAATTTTCCTAAAAAAATTAAATAAAAACCAAAATGAAGATTGTTGATAATTAATATTCATAAATTACACTATATATGCGTAGTTCAAATGATTTTTTTAAAATATATTACAGTTGAACCTGAGTAAGGGAGAACGTCATTTTTATCTTCTAAAACCTCTATAATAGAAAATCGTTTTTCACGAGTGAACCTCTATAACTGAGACTGCTACTTTCCAGTACCTCGTATGCGGCAATCGAGTGTATTTAACATCTGCTATTTATGACTCGTTCTTAAGTTTCGTGGAACTAGTATTTTTATTTCTTAAATTTCGAGGAACTACTAATAATCAACTACTATACTAATCAATATTGTTTTTATATCGTATTCTATTCGAATAACCACGTGTGTACTGACTTTTGTTGAACTTAATATAGTTTATAAGTGTTAATTAGTGACGATGAAAGGTTCGGCACGTACTCGTATAATTAAATTAAAATGAGTTGAATTGGGCCAAATCTATACAGTTGACGAAAAACTTTATGAATGAAACTTTTACAAATTTGTTATCGTTTAAAAATTGGGTCATAAATTCATTGGACCATGAAAAATTTCAGCTCTCTATCTATCCGTCACAAAGTTAAGACTGAATTTCCTCAAATATTTCATGTGCCAAGTATAACAATTTGCTGAATAAGTTTGACCAAATTTTTTCCCAAATTCTTTAATTTTTGTTGGTAGTTTTAAATTAAAAAGTTACTACTATTACTGTTAGGCTTCGGCTCAAAATTACTTAGGTATACTTATATAAGTTTAAGAACCTAGTTATTATTAAGGTTAGATAGAAAACGGTTATTATTTTTTATTTTTCAGTTTTTTCGGCGCTTTAATTTTTTTGTTAAAAGGTATTTATTTTATAATTTATCTACCCTAAGGATTTTCTTCCAAATTTATATGGGGATAAACTTCGTGAAAAAAACCAGTTATCAACATCGGACTACTATGTAAAAAGTTATGCGTGGTCATACTTCACAATCAGTGAATGAACAATCAATCATCCCTGTTTTCCTACCCTTAGGTTGGAATTTTTTTCTAAATGTTTATGGGACCAACTTCGAGGTATACCGTTTTCAAAACAAACAAAAAAAAAAAAGGAATTATTCAAATTGGACTACTCTGTGCAATGTCATATGCGCGTCGACTTGAGAATCATTCTCCGTTTTTTTGGTTGATTAAAATTGAACTGCTTTTTGGGCTTTAGAAAATGTTTCTACACCTCGAATGTAATAACAAAATAAATGAAGAGTTGAAATAATTATCGTCTTTAAAAATTGACATAACTCCACCATAGTTCTAAAGGATTAAGATTAGACAAATTTTTTATCAAAAAAATTTGATCAAATTTAACCAGTCAAAAACTATGATATTTTTTTTTTTTGATGTAATGTCTAGTTTATCTTATTGTAAATCCAACACGAGCTACGGATATAATATAATCCTTCATAAAATATTAAATAATAAAAATTGAAAATACAATTACTTACTCGGCCGCAACTAATTTTAAAGCGTTGATAATAGCAGGCACCGTATTGATGAAGAAATAACTTCCTTTTAATTGATTCACCTCTTGTAAATAACTAACAGCCGGTGTTAATGACTGTTTTGTTATGACTCGTGACCAAACTTTCATCAAATATCGAGCAGTTTGTAATAATAACACGGTATTTTCTCCTTCGTAAGTACATGCAGCCGTAACCATGCCATAGGTTTGAGGGAGATTTGATGATGTCATGTAACCATGACCACCACAAGATAAACGACACTTTTCAATACCTTCAGATGAATCAGCCGTACTCACAGCTTTCAGGCAACATGCAATTGAATGTAATTCAGGAAGATTATCTAAATCACCATTTTCTAAGTCATTTGAAACATTATTGTACATATCCCAAAGCCATCCTGCACAAAATCGAAATGCAAAGACATACGATATATATGGGATAATTTTATATTGTTGGGTGACATAATCTAAAATTTGTGGTTCTGGTTCTCTGAAAAATAAATGAACAAAATGAATAGATTTAAAGTCAATCATGAGTTTTGGACGGTAAAAATCTTAAAAATATTACGAAATAAAATCTTACCCTGGTTTTGGTTGCGATTGCCTTCGAATAACACTATACCGTGTAGCTATTGTAACTGCTTTAGACAAATAATTTGCCATGTCATTGACTATAACTACACGTACAAACATCATTGTTCCATAAGTTAATTTCGAATTTGATGATTTTACAAAAGTTCCATCCTAATAAAATTAAAATAAACAAGAAATGAATAGCTCTTTGCAAATAAAATTCTTGATCAAAGTACGCAAAATCTGTTTTTACGCATTAAGCTAAATGATTTTGCTTTTCTTTTTATATGGAAAATGAAAGGTTTAATTAATGATATTCTTTAATTTTAAAAAGACTTGGAAAACTTGATTTAATATATGAGAATTGGAAAACGAATCTAAATAAAAAAAAACGTATAGTTTAATTACATATAATTGTTTAATTGTATAATTGTTTTATAGTCCTTGTCTTAATCCGAACTTTCATTCGTTCCAAACTTTCTTTAGTCATTTGTTTCTTATACAATAGTAACTTGGTCATTTTTATAATAACAAACCATTATTCGAATAAAAATATACAGAATATTAATATAAAACCAAATTTATACAAAATAAAATTTAAGAAGAAATATTTAGTACGCATTTTTAATCGAATAAATAAATAATATTTATTTAAAAGCTACAGTTTAACATAACATTTTATTAACCCATTTCAGAAGCTTTAATTATAAAGAGGGTCAAAATAGTTCTTTCTGCGATTTTTTTTTTTTTTTTTTTTGAATGACGCTCTATTGGATTTTTTTATTTTTTTTATTTTATCTATTCTATTTCCAATAATAAATTTGCAATTATTTAAAATCTCTACATATTTAAAATTTGGACAAATTATTCTTGAAAATATTCTCATCAAATCATTCCATAATGATGGATCGTGTAAACGTCTTTTCTCGTCCTTCTTACTGCGTATAATCCTCTTAGATATAACCAAACAGATAAAAAAAACTTAAAGCCTGGATCCCATAATAATAGTAAAATGAGAAATTTAGTGGCCTACAAATTCTAAAGGATTTAATTGACTTTATCGCTTTTTTTAATTCATCTCCAGAATGATTACAAATGAAAAACCATGAATTACCTCTAAAACTTGATTATTTTTCATCAGCATATTTTTACGTGGTATTCGAACATTTTCAAAACCTAAATAACCATTATTTGTTCCATTCATTCCAAGCTTGGTGCCAATTTCTCCAATTTTAATACCAGACAATGGCATATGAGTATCTTCATCACGAAGTTGAACTATAAATGGATGAATTCCTTCATTTTTGCTTTTTGTATAAAGTTGGGCAACGACAACAGCATAATTTGCAGTATGCGCAACTGAAAACAATGACACAATGTATAAGCATAAACAAGGGCTTTGGTATATATGTCGTATGAACGAGCCTTCTAAAATTTAAGCTATATCATAACTTAAATTAAGTTGAATTTCGAGGATCATTTTAAATTCTATTTGGGACAGACTTGTCATAGTTATAAAATACGCCGTAACAGAAGAACACTTATAGTCATTTAAGAATAAGAAATTATTCAGCTTGGATTAATCACTTTGTAGAAGCACGACATTTACCGGATTCAAAAAAGGAAATTCTAATATAATAAAAGCAGAAAACTAATGTTGGAAAACTGGATACACAACAAGTAGAAACATCTAATGTACATTTTTAATGAAGAAACTGACTTTAATTACTTTAAAATATTATCTATGATTTTAAACTCCATTTAATAAATAATTAGAAGCATTGTTTTCGCCAATAATTAATCAGTTTGAGACTGAAAGTCAAAAAACACAATATTATACAATTTTGTTACATAATCTAAATTTATCAAGGTAAAGCCTTTTTTATGTATGTATTCACTATTTAGACTCTTCAACAACGATTAGTGGATAATGACCAAAAACTGAGCAGTAAATAACAATGCAACTGTTAAGTTTGAACTAATATATTTAAATTATTCATATTATCAATAATAAATTATGTATATAAATGCTTACGTCCTCCGGGCCACCATTTGTAAGACGAAAGAGTTGGACTATTTAAAATAAATTCTTGTGTTTTAGGATCATACGTAGCAGTTGTTTCCAAACCACGAATAAATGTACCGTGGCCTAATTCTGTTTGTGCGTATGTACCAATTATGCTACAGGACCAAGCTTTTTGCATCCATTCTGTTTGTTGTTCGATCGTTGCTTGACCCATTATTGTCGGAATAAACATTACATAATGTAACACCAACGGATTTCCATCTTTTAACATCGATGATCCTAGAAGCCCTCCTAAAACGGATCTGAAAACAAATTTGTTTACATAAAAAATTTGTAGGTGAAATGTAACATCTTCTTAACTATAAAGATTTAATAAAGTCGCACATTAGCCACAACATCTAACATTGACATTGAATTCAAAATAACTTTAATTTCATCTAATAAAAGATAAAACTGAAAAATGATATTGACAAAATAATTTAAATGATACATGCCATAATTATAAAAATCAGCAAAACTTAATCACATTAAAAAAAACACAAATTAAATTTTAGGATGTATTGTTTATACAATAATGCTGTATTTTTCAAACACCGATGCACTAGTCTAGTCGTACAAGTGTCAAATGTCTAAAGATTGACAAAGTGTGTCGTCATGAATATACCTGTTCTTTTTTATCTGTCTGAGTTCCAATATCACTGCCTTACATATTGTTCTATGATTACTATTTTAAATTTGTATACAAGTAGATTTTAATAAAAAAAAAAAAAAAAAATATTACTTGAATGACTTTAACTCATAAGCATTTGAAATGGGGAGCATTAAATTTCGAAGTGATAAAATAACCGTTTTTAATTGCATTTATGTTATAACAAAAGTCAATTTTGTAACTTATGTTTTGATTTTCTAAAGATTTTCTATTTGGTAAAGTGTGGAATTTGTAAATATTATTCTGAAGCATATTAATGTTCATTTTTTAGACTGCCATCAAATAAATCAATTAAGAATACATTTTATTCTACTCCTAAATGCAAATGAAAGATTGTTTAACATTTTAAAAACCCTTGATGTGCTTTGTAAGTAATAATATAAACAAATATAATTATAAACTTTTTTTATAATCGAAATGTATAAATTACGATAGCAAAATCAATAAACTATTAAAAATTTTTCTATTTATAACAAAGAAGTAAGTGAATATTATTATTCACTATTAACATTCCTGTAAAAACTCCAAAACCAGAAAATGTATTTTCTCCATATCCAAAATATAAGGACCAATTCTCATCAAAGATTTTCTGATCAGAAAATCTAATGATCAACGCACACCATCGAACAGTACTATAAAAAATTCTTATAAGAAAATCTGATCATACATTAGACAAAATTCTTAATCAAGCGCATATCATCGGATACGTACAGCGAACACCAATGAACTTTCAAATATTTTATATTTATTAATTACTTGTCGAATGGCCTACGTCGGATAATATCGTAAGATTTGATGATCAGACATTCTGATGCTACTTCAAAACTTATTATATGTACGCTGAACCTCGGGGACTGCAAGGATATGCTTGAAATCATTATATTAATTATTATTGTTAATCGAATAAATTTCGATTTTTGCCCCAATTTCCTAGATCAAATTATTTTGTATTTTATAAATACGTATTTCGACTACAAAGTAGTCATCATCAGTATGAATTCGCTAATAATTAAACAAAAATTTTGGAAATTAATTTTGTGTTTTACTGGGTATGTTTTGGAACCATTTCTTCAATAAAAAAATTAGAATTTATGAAAGAAGTGACCATAGGTTTATAACAATGAATTCAATTTGCACTTAGGCATAGGAACCCTGATTTCATTTGTTTCTATTATATACTTAAAAGCAGAAATTATTTGAAGTTAGACAATTTTCTAGGTGTGGATGCTACTCATTCAGAGGAATCAAAATTGTAACAAATAACCACAGAAATAGATAAAGCAGCATTTTTTTTAAGTCAATATTTTTTTATTTCTCGATATTTTACCGAAAAATGAATATTGGTACTTTTAGAACGATTTTTTAAGAGACTCGAAAACTTTACAATTAAGATGTACTTGAAAAACAGCAAAATTAAACATTTTAATTTCTGTTAAGTAACCGATTTATAATTCATTCAAGGTGAAGTTTGGTTCGTAGAAAATTGAAATATTAGCTTTTATCGCTTAATAACATAAAATCTAACAATTCGGGAAAAAACCAACAAACTTTTTGTGAATGTCTTAAAGGTGGGAATCTGATTTTAAGCTTAATCATTGAATTTAAAGTATATTCAAGAAAAAATAACGCGCTTTCGAATGCAGTAAAAAAAATTATGTCATCGTCCATAAAAAAATCGACTTAGAAAGTACCCTTATTATTTTACTTAGAAAGTACCGTTACTTTTGCCGGAAGTAGCATAATATTTAATAAAATCAAAAACAAAAATTCTTATTAAACTCATATTTACAAAAAACATATTTTTAAAAGCTATTCATTTTTTAGAATGTTAAAAAAAATTAAGATATGGTGGTACCGTTGTCTTTGGGGAAATATCTTAATTTTATTTGGCTTTTTTGACAAGACATTTCCCACTATTATTCAACTGGATTAGATGTGTCTGTGTTTCAAAAGCATCGCATCAAGAATGAGCATACACATATGATTAATATCACGTCATGTGTGGATGCCCGCCCATGATGTTATACACTTATGTTAGAGAGAGAGAGGTATTTTTGACATTCGGAAGTTAGTAAAAAATGAGTCTAAATTTGATAATTATATATTATTTAGATTAATGTAATTTATAAAATAATAATTAAAAATTATTCAATAAAAGTTAATTAAAAATTAAATAGATGTATGTACTACAGTAATTTGACTATCGATCCATCTTTAAATACATTTTTTTTACCATTGATGTTTCCGTAAATATTAAAGTTTAATTAAAAAAAAAAAAAAAAAAAAAATCGATTTACATTAAAAATTTTTCGATTTTCTTAAATTTTTATTTCCAAAGTAAGCCCAAAACTAAAATAAGATGCGTGAAAATTATAACTACATTACAAAAATTTTTAATTTTTTCGACAAGTATATTTATTTTCTGTATAATGAAAATTAGCTGAGATATCTTCATGCCAGAAGTCCTGTAGCTTTTTCGGTTAAAAATCCTAAAGTTAAGCAAGATATTGTTGAATACCCAATCGAATTTTTTTCAGGTACACTTTTAAAGGATTTATGAATACCGGAAAGCTCCAATGAGGTTTTTGAGCTATCAATTTCAATAAAAACTTATTTTGATACGTATTTTTGGAATGATATATTGATTTTTCTCCGAATTATTGTTCAATTTTATGTTATGTTAAACTGCTTAAAACTTAATTTTCTTGAAACGAAAGTTTACCTTCAACAATCTATAATTATTAATCATTTTAACTTTTTTCGAATAAGCTTATTTTTACTCATACTTTTTTCGATAAAATGGTAAATTTTGGAGTTTAAACATTTTTTTGTTTGAAATTTGATTCTATTTCGATTTTTTTAAACTTTCAATGGTACGATAGTACCACATCCGAAAAAAAAGAATTTTAAAAACGCTGGAGTTCTTTAATATATCTTTCCATATGCTCTTTCGAATTTCGAACAGCGATGTAAAATCTACGTGTGTATGTGTAAAAACTTCTAGGCTCCTTAATCTATTTTTAATAACAGAAAAAACAGACACACAGAACGTTTATGTAAAATTTTAAGCTCTACAATTTTTATTGAAAACTTCTTTACTAACTCTTCTTAATATCATTAAAAATTAACTGTCAATCAGTGATTGCAACATCAACCAGAGGCTAGATGCTTTTCGAGAGAACATAAGGCTACGGTTACACTAGATACGAGTTCTGAAGCAAACAGTTTTGCGAATCTGTCAGAACAATCAAACTCTGCAATGGTTTGTTTTTTTCGCATCCGTTCTGCCAAACTGTCAGGTAGATTTCGATCTCTTGTGGGACAGTAGCAATTACCTTCTTTTGTTGTTCCTGCTATTAAGCCTCAAAAGTATTTCAAGTACTTTTTTATTCGGGACTTTTTTAAGTAAATATATTCGCTAATAGGTATTTTAACTTAAATGCCAATATCTTAAGTTTCATATAGTTGAATTTGATTATTCTGTAAATTAAGAAAAACAATTGTTACAGAAAATCGGAAAAAAAACAAATTAGTTTACTTGAAGAAAAATAATTTAATTTACGCGATAAGTTCATTGGAGTAATCGTTAGAAGTACTCGAAAAAAAGTTGAGGATTAGATCTTTGAACTACATTCGATGCTTTCCTTTTTCCTTTCTTGTAGCAAATAGTTCATTCACTTGTGTAGTTTTACCACCTTTAATTAATAATAACTCAAGCAATATTAAATAAGAAGTGGAAATATCAACTAAAAAGTTAAATGTTTAGATACGCGACATGTGGTTGTGTATCAATGTTTGAACTATTCTTTAATCATAAGCATTCATAAACTACTATAAGTATGCAGTCCAACAGTTACATATATATATATATATATATATATATATATATATATATATATATATATATATATATATATATATATATATATATATATATATATATTGATTGGATTGTTTAGCGCCATCTCTTGGATATTTCAGTTAAAGATTCGTTATTGGTTGGATTTATCCCGCAATTTAGTATTCTCATTTTTAAGGTTAGTAACTTCAGTTTGAATTAAACACAATTTTTCACTTCAAATATCTGTTCCAGCTTTCACTACACTTTTAACGATTTATTTTATTCACTTACCAAATTCCACAAATTGATACATACCCCAAATTAAGATTTTAATTGAGCTTAATAAATCGTTAAAAGTGTAGTGAAAGCTGGAACAGATATTTGAAGTGAAAAATTGTGTTTAATTCAAACTGAAGTTACTAACCTTAAAAATGAGAATACTAAATTGCGGGATAAATCCAACCAATAACGAATCTTTAACTGAAATATCCAAGAGATGGCGCTAAACAATCCAACTACAGTAACATATTCTGATGCATTACGAAAACAATATCAAGAATGAATAAAAATAAAATAAAAAAATCAACAAACACAGAATATAAACAAAAACATTGAAATACTAATTAATACAAATGAGACAAACAATACACTTGCTACTGATTTACAACAGATAGTAAACAATAACAGAAATTTACCACTTGGTATTCAAAACACACCACCTGCTCACAATGTAAGAATGAATTAGTAACAAAGGAACTGAAATTATCACAAATACTCCAAAATAACGTCAATAATTTATTACATTACTTGAAAAACAAATTCAAAAATGAAAATATCACATGTGGAAAGCTTCAAAATATTGGAAGAACTAACAGCTTTAGAATTACTTTTGATGTCAATGGAAAAGAAATATATAAACAAAAAATGTGGCCAGATAACACCGTTATCAAGCGTTTTTTCAGTTTTAAGTTACAATTCACATTCGTTAACAACATAAATTAGAGTTTCTTGTAGAAACACACGTAACATTTAGGAAGACATACAACACTTTAAGCGATTCGGTATGGCACTAGAAATCTAGAAATATATTATAAATTGTATTCCAAAATATTAAAAAAAAGTGGTAAAGATGCAAAAACTCTCTTCAACCATGAATTTATAGTTAATTCACATAACAAATCGTAAGCCGCTTGGAAATATTTAAACAAAGTATCAAAACCAAATAACACTTCTAATGTACAGCCAATGGAGACAGTAAATGATCAAGGCCCAGAAATTACAGTTTCAAAAAATATAGTTTCTGAATTGAATAATTATTTCATAAATGCTTCAATAGAACTAAATCAAGAAAATACAGCGGTACCATCGAAACTGAAAAATACAGAGAACAGAAACTATATTCATATGATCAGAACGAAATTTAAACTATAATAAAGTGATTAAATAACAACAAGTCAAGTGGTTGGGATGGAATACCTACACATTTAATAAAGTGTGTTGGACATTTAATTGCAGAACCTATTAGCACCATCATAAATCAATGTTTTAAAACCAGAATCTTTCCTCAATTATTAAACAAATGATGACAACGAACAGCAGTCGGGAATTTATTGCATTGGATGTCAAAATTGCTCAAAGAAATACATAGTACAAAGTACAAAACAAATTGGTACATGATAGAAAGAGCACATGGCACACATACAATTTGGAAGAACTGATAAATCATTAGTAGCCATGCTATTGAAAATAATCACAAAATCGACAAATCTAATCAGTGTTTTTAATATCGGTACCCAACCCGACCAAACTAGATGCATATGAAATCTATATTTAAAAACATGGACTTAGACGATGAACTTAGATAAAGGAGCTATTCCCAAATCCGATTTACTAATGATTTCAAAATTAATGTTGCTTTATTGGAATTAAAACGATATTTGAAATTAAAATTATTTAATTTCATAATTCATTTTTAGTTTTGAGATTTTTTAAGTGTCAAAATCACGTGGTCCAATACTATAATATCATTGTCCGAATATTAAACTCGTGATCGAAGCTGACTGGCTGACGTAGAAATTTGATAGATACTTGGAAAGTATAAATTGCGTATATGCAAAACACTTTTGTGCAAACCGTCACCAAATTAGCAACGAGTAACATCATCAGAGAATCATTACCACCAGCTAATTGATACTGATTATGGCTGCTTTGTAGTCGAAATAAGGAACTCGTACAAATAAGAATTTTTAAAATCGGAGCTTTCCATATTTTCCGGATTATTAAGTGGTCTATTATTATAAAACTATCCCAATCAATATTATACAAAACAAGTGAAGATAGCAACTAACAGAGTCAATTGTTTGGATAGTCGTCATATGGTTCAGTATCTATATTTAAACTCTGATTAATAGTAAGCATTCATAAAATACTATAAATATTCAGTCCATACAGTTATAAACACATATACAAGAATATGTATTGCAATTATAAAATATATGCTTATCAGCTAAATTTCAGATGTAATTGTGGCAAATCTAAATAGTTTACGAAAAAATTTTTCAAACAAAAGTTGTTTGTTTTGAAAAAGAAACATCTTTTGTCTTTGGATTTTTCTTATACCTTTAATAGTTTAAAAGTTGGATCATATAGACCGATTTATGCCTGAAGTTTAATATCAAAATTTCAACTCCCTATATCTCTTCGTTTTTGAGTTATCTTGGTAACGGACAGGCGGGCGAACATGCGGAAATTTACTAATTAGATGATTTTATGAATACGTTGTTTGTTCGATCAGTATTTTCTAGCGTTATACACTTTACACTAAAATTGGATTAAAATTTGTTGCTTTATTGATGTATGCTGTTATAAAAGTCACTTCGAAAATCAATATTTTTGAGTTAATTATGCGGGATTGAAAATACAACCAATTTTAAACGATTTTCCGGGTAATTCGAGTACCTTTTGTATTGAAAAAAATGTTGTATTTGAGAAAAACTTTGTATTGGATTTTTAAATCCTTAATTTTATGTTATCAAACACATTGAAAACCCATTTTTCAAAGAATTGTAAGAACTACAAGACATTAAGGTCCAAGCCCATGCTCAACTATGAACTTCAAAAATTAATATCTCAATTAATGTTATTATAAATATTTAAAAAGAAAACTAAAAAATTAAAAAAACTACAATTTTTGTATCATACGTATTCTTACGTATCTAATTTACGTATTTTGAAAATGAAAAATTATTTAAAAAAACTTTCTCAATTTTAAATATTTTACACTGGTAAAAGGTTTTGAATGTATTATTGGGACCTACATAAAATAAATTATTCATTTGTTACGGTAACTTTCATTATTTGAAGAAACGCCACAAGTAAACTGATTTTTTCTCTAAAAAAGTGAGCCAAAAGTCTTATATTCATTTCTCCGTTAGTTTTTTAACCTACCGACTAAAAAGAATTCATTATAAAATTTAAAGATTTTTTACGAACTTTGGATTGGATCTATAAAGTTTTTTCCGAATTGTTGCGGGAAATGTCATCTTGAATGAGCTATAAATCGATTAATATAGCATCTTCTGAAACGAATACAGTGTAAGATTCGAATTTTTCGAGAAAAATGATTCGAGAAAAGAGATGCATTTTTGTGACGTCAAATCGATTTTAACTATCTGTCAAAAAGTATTGAATTTTCAAACAAATTTTTTAGAACATTTTTGCTTAACCACAAATTTTTTCATATAATTTACTATAATAAGGCTACTAGAAACCCATTTGTATACAGATTAAATAGAACGAATATTATGTATAATACCTTACATTCAGTTAAGTATAAATAAAAAATAAAATTTTACCTGTAACTTTCCATTCCAGCTTTACCACTGTTTTGTAATTCTTGTACTTTTCTAAAAATAATACATGATTTACGTATTGCTTCTTCATATTTTTCTTTATGACTAAGATATTCATTTGGAATTTTATCTTCTAATTCAGGATCCGAAAAGAAAAAACGCTCTACAAAATTAAAATAAAGGATATATTCCGAATTCAAAACGTCAAATTCATAATCAACTTTAACCAAAAACATTTCATAATCTAAAAAATTAAACGTCACAAACCTCTTGAACGACGTTCTTCTGTTTTTTCAATTCCTCCATCAAGAAAAATTGTCAATTCCTCTGGATCGAAAGTACATTTTTGACGTTCTCGTAACAAATCTTGGTTAACTGTTTTCTTGATTGACATGGTTAAACAAATATTAATTAAAATTATAAAAATATATTGCACAATAAAAAAATTTTAATTCACAATTTTTTTTTTTTATATTGTTTATTTTTTATGGAATGTTAAATAAATTTTTACGACTATATACAATTCATTAAACTTAAAACAAATGACGTTTTCAAAATCTCTTAAACAGTATTTTTAATAAAATACCGTATTTTTAATTACATATGTAGTGTACTTTCAATGTACAGCACAGATAATTTATCAGCATGAATGTACAAATTTTATTCAATTTTATTTTGTTGTAAAGGCTAAACCCACTATCTAAAATCTTGATATTTACATTTGTAGACATTGTACCTTACATACAGAGTACAATGATAGTAGCAATATAATTACTTTGTCTGACAGACGAAGTAAGATGCAAAAGTTATTATTCATCGAAAACAAAAAAAAATCATCAAAGTTCTTAGTTCTCTTTGAAATCATTGTGAAAGAGTTAATATAAAAATATTTCAAGAAATAATTTTTTATAAAAAAAAAAAAAAATTGTAAAAATCGCAATTATTATAAAAATGTAAATAACTTTATTTACCTGTATGTATAACCTTAAAAATGCTTTGAAGTGTTCTATCACATCACAGTTAGTACAGCTCAAAAGGAGACACTTAACTAAACTGTTACAATTGAGCGTTATATGAAAATAATATGCGTGTTTCGAAACTATGATGGTGTTACAGGCCAGTTAGTCATGGTGTCATCAAATATGATATTTGACATTGCAAATATACAATATTGATAACGTTATACCTTACTGCCCAGACACACTATCATGTTTTGAAACATATACAAGGTTTCTGTTTTATTTATTCACTAGCTGTTACCCACCCGCTTAGAAGAGCTGTTTTTTCACTTTCTTCAAAAATATTATTTAAATTTAAAATGAAAGCATGGAGATACATTGTTGCGAACTAAAATTTACGGCAATGTTTTGGCTGTGCTCGCAATGAAAGTAAGGAAGTCCTTCGGCCATAAAGGTCGCTTCGTACGCATGGTAAGAAATGCCTGTGTTCTTGTTTTATATAATAAGTAGCCTGGGATCTAAGATTCAATTTAACTCTGTAGCAAAATTTACCTAAATTGGTTGAATGGTTCAGTCGTAAAAAGGTAAAAGATAGTCAGACAGAATTAGTTTGACCGCTATAATATACTATGTAGGATTGAATTTTTCATAGTCAACTATCACCAAATCAACTATCAAATTAACTATTATTAGATACCAAATCAACTATCAAATTAAGTATTAACAATACAAAAATACCTACTATTAGAATTCTGAACACCAAATTATTATTATGTACTGTATTTTATGAAATCTGAAAATTATTTTTGAAATCACTTTTCAACAGACCTCAATGGTGGTGTAATAAGACACCACTTTCAAAAACTAAATTCAAAATTTTGTTTATTTTATTTAAAAAAAAAAATATTTTACGCAATTGCTTTCTTAAAAATTGTGTACATTTGTAATTACGAGGTAATAAAAATCAAGGAGCGATAGATAGATTATAACTTCTTAATTTAAGCATTGGCAACCATTGTTAAAACATAATCGAAAAATTAATACCACAAAATTTATCTATTAAATTTTAAAAACCACTAAACTAATTTATTTATGAGTTTAGTGGTTTAGGCGTAAAAAGGCGCTGATGGACAGAGTTAATTCGGTATTTATTTAACAGGGGCTAGAATAGATTTATCTTTTTTTAATTTTAAACAAATAATGTCATGATGATAATAACAGTTGTTTATAACCATAATGCAGTTACAATAATACTTATTTGTTTCTGGAACAAATCGGCACATTTACCTGAAAGCTCGGTTCATATTATATCAATAGAAATAATAAACAAATTTTTCTCCTTGTTTTTCTATAAGCTTCATTTTTTTTGCTAAACTGTTTTCGGGTTTTCAGCTATTTATGATAAATTGATAAAAAATATGTATTTTTTTCAAAATAGAAAACAGACATTTTGAATTATGGATAACCCAAACAAGTATTGGCTTAAAAGTACACTTTTTTTTTTTTAAATTTGCTGTTTTATTAAATTTCTGTGGTCACTTTATATTGAAGTCGAGCGAGTGGCACCCACCTTTCCGACTATAGCGTATTTTATTTTTTTACTATAAAGATTGAAGCATTTTTAATTACCTACATCTAAAAAAAAAGTTAACAAAATCGGAGAATTTGGTCTATTCCGAAATAATTTCCTAATTTTCTTCCAAATAACCGAAGCAAATTTAACGAATGATGTAGTAGGAAAATTGAATGAATGATCGATTCAATTGAATTAGTAATTATTTAAGCCATAAATAATTATTTTTAATTGCAAATATAAATAATAATTCATTTAAATTTGTTAATATTTTTTGTGAAATTTCCAATGTTTAATCATATATCATTCACTTAAGCCCAGATTCAATTGCATTAGTAATTATTTGGGCCATAAATAATTATTTTTAATTGCAAATATAAATAATAATTCATTTAAATTTGTTAATATTTTTTGTGAAATTTCCAATGTTTAATCATATATCATTCACTTAAGCCCAGATTCAATTGCATTAGTAATTATTTGGGCCATAAATAATTATTTTTAATTACAAATATAAATAATAATTCATTTAAATTTGTTAATATTTTTTGTGAAATTTCCAATGTTTAATCATATATCATTCACTAAGGCCCAGCGCATATCATCATTCTGATCAGAAAATCTGATGTAACCAAATCACAAGTATATTTATATTAGACGCCGCACACGGTAAGATTTCTACATAAGACATCAGGTATAACTAGACAGCATAAACATAATGCTGTCTGAAGTAGCATCGGAATTTCTGATCAGAAAATCTTACGATGTTATTTGAAGTTGGCCATCTGTAGTCATAAAAGTACTTTATAAAATTAAAATATTTAAAAGTTCATTGGTTCATTATGGTTCGTTGTACGTACCCGATGATATGTGCTTGCTTAATATTTTGCCTGATGTATGATCAGATTTTCTAATAAGAATTTCTTTTAAGAATGTCCTATTGTGTGCTTTGACCATCGATTTTCTGATTAGAATTTCTGATCAGAAAATCTGATGGTGTGCACTGGGCCTTAGGCTATGGACATTATTTATTAAAGTCGTTAATATTTGTTACTCAAGAAATAATTTCTGTTATACCTTATTAATCCTTAAAATAGTTTGTAAAATGAATAAAGTTTTACACCATTTCCATTACATTTATATTATTTGGTATTTTAAATAATGGATTTTAATCCAATTTATACAACAGCAGGAAGTGTTTGAGTATTCATAAATTGAGTACTGGGTTCTGTCAATGGAATTGGTTTAAGAATAACTAAAATATTAATGATCCGGATGTCGAAGGTACAATTTTCGTTCCAATTTCTTTTCTACCCTCTTCCCATTTTCGAAATATGATTCGAAATATAATGAATTTAAAATTGAAAAACACGTCATTGTTAAATATTGCTTACTCGGCTTGTATTACAAATTTATTTAAAATTATCAAAAATTAACACTTTTGAATTTTTGTGAATCTGAAGTTTTCAAGCAATGAGTGAGTGATTCAAGATCGAAAAACACGCAATTTTTAATTTCGATTTACTTGGCTTCTACTGGATATTTTCTAATTTTCATTTTGAATAAATACTTGTAAAAAGTGACTGTGGCTGCTTCTGTATTTTGAATTGGCTTTCCGACACGTATAGGCCGACATTATATATTTTTTATTATTATTTTTGTATTTTAACACCTTATTAAATTCACAGTCAGAATTTGTTATTAATGTTATGATATAATTGATAGATTTTGATGAGAGCTGAGTTATTTTAATAAAATTTTTGATTCTTTAGATATCCATTGGTATAATTGAAATTTGAATGATAGATATATAGCTACAACACGAAACTGTATCCCTCGATTTTGTTATCATTCGTTTTTTGAATTGCATTCCTATGGAAGCAATTTTAAAGACGTATTCAGTTATACTGTATATTACTTATCTTGTGAATATATATAATAGATAATATAATAGATATAATAGATTTTATTTATATAATAGATTTTATATATATATATATATATATATATATATATATATATATATATATATATATATATATATATATATATATATATATATATGTTGATAGATTATATATATATATATATATATATATATATATATATATATATATATATATATATATATATATATATATATATATATATATATATATAATCTATCAACAAAGGGCGAAAGGGAGGGGTAATCGTAAACAAAATTGGACTAAAAATTAGTGTAGAAACATCCGGACATTTAATATTTAAGCTATTCCGAACACTATTCTATTGATAGAATGCGGTATCGATGCTTAAATTTAACGGATACCAGAGTCTAGGAGATTCATACCAATATCTCAACGCCATAGTATCAATCATAATAATAATTACTCACAATACGGTCAGCTCATTATGTTTCATGGACTAAAAAGATGCGATTAGGCATTGTAATTTATTATGCACTAGGTATGGGGGAGGTAGGGGAGCATTGGGTACTTTTTTACATAATTACATAAATGTTAACAAGATTATCATAATCAAAATTTTATTCCAAACATATTTGGCAGTAATTATTGCGATATACTTCTATGCTTTAGTATTAAAAATGAATTTGACAGTTGTCATGGAGTGAATAGAGAGTCTTCGTTAGCATGAATGTCCAATAATGTCTGTTCTTTTGTTTGTGTAATTCCTTGATCAATTTATTTATGATTTGTGTATACGAGTGTTTCCGAAGTACATTAGTATTTTGGAAGATTAAGAAAATTCTAACGTTATATCTTCTCTCTTCTTAAGCGAAATAAGAACCAAAAAACAGAAATTAAATGCAATCAATGCTGCAATGAACCTATATTGTATTTATAACAGTGATAGTTTTTAAAATACTCGAGTTATGATTGAGTATCAATTATTGAAATATCTTTATACTCCACATAAATAGAATAGACCAGGATACATTCATTTTAGTCTAAACTTTGTAACCCTAGAAAATACTGACCGCACAAACAAAATTTTGGCATAGATGTTCATAGAATCACCTAATTTCTGGACTTAAAAAGTCAGTAAGTAAAATCGGTAAATTGGTTCCAATAGATCCATGACCTAATTTTTGAACCATGAAAGATTTAAACACACACAATGATTGTTTTTTGAAAACAAACAATTTTGTTTGAAAATTTTTTTCGTAAACTGTTTAGATTCGCCACAATTTCAGCTCAAATTTAGCTATTAAGTACTAATCTTTCATACTTATGTATGTATTTATAACTGCATAGACTCGAGATTAGAGCATTAATGAATAGAAAATATTTCAAATATTTATACTCCACCAAATGTCGATTATCTTAACAACTAATTGTGTTAGTTGTTATCTTCATTTGTTAATTATCACCATTATGAAAATACTCAATAATTTCGCATAGGTGAATTAATTATACAAAAATAAATATTATATGTAAAAATATATTAGAGTCCTTTCATTTAGATCTTTGTGCATTGAACGTTGACACGATGATAATTTTCAAGAAACATTGTAGTAATTTTCTATTTGATTAACGAAATAAAATTAAAGCACAAAGTTCGAAATGAAAGGCCTTCAATATATTTTAACATTTCATATTTTCATTAACCTATGTGTAATTGCCGTCCCCCAAATTGTCAAATTTTTTGCAGCAAACATTTGTACACGTTTGCACAACCATCAATTTTCCAGGAGCGTAACAAAATGAATTTTTGCTCACCACAAAGTTGGAAATTTTGAAAAAAATAACAAACTTGTGAATTTTTGAGATTATTTTAAATGAATCATTTGCACACTTTTGCACAGCCATTATTTTCGTTTACACAAGCACTAATTTTTCTAGAATTTTTGTGTATCCACATGTTTCCAATTTTTGAAATTCCTTACCATAGAGGGAAGTGGGGTTGACTTATACAGATTTTTAGCCTTGTTACGATTTTATTAATTAATATGTATAACAAAAATAAAGTGCTGTATTTGAATAAAAGGCTCGATTACGATATCCGTGGCACCTTGGTTTTCTTACAAATTTTGGCAAAACAAGCCAAACCAAGACGAAAATGAAGAATACCAATTTTCGAGCTTTCGTCTATTTTCTGAGTTATCCATGGGTGGTTTAATCACAGGATGAACTTAGGGTCCAAAAACCAATCCGAACTACATTCCACAAATCCATGGATAGTTTAATCAAAGGTTGAACGTAGGGGCCAAAAACAAACCCGACCCGTCCAAACCACACCTCACAAATCCATGGGTTAATAACAGTCGAAAATGGCGTACATGTATTTTTAATAGTTGTATTAAATACACAAAAGTTGATTTTAAATATACGAATTAAATTTCGGTTATCTGTGCTTGAATTGTGTTTAAAATATAGTCATTTAACAAAAAATAATAGTTAAATCATGTGACATGTTTTAAATACGGGTATTTATGTGACATAAACACGATAATTTCTAAAAAACCAGGTTTTTTTTTTGTATATATATATAATTTTCCTGGACCTAATCAAATTACTCAAGACTTATAATTAAAAGGTTTGACATGCGAAATATGACATTTTTTAATTACATTGGTAACAGTATGTTTCAACTTTTTAACTATAACGGTATCGCCTATTTTAAAATACAATTGGAGGGGATAATTTTTGTATTTCTTTAGAGATTTAAATTATGGAAATATTGAAGTGTATAACTTAAAAAATTATCCGGAAGAACTATTCTTTTCACACGATTTTTACCTACGAATTTCTTCAAAACACCATATTGAATAAAGAAATATTTGACATTAATACCCGACTCGACGTCACGGTAAATGAATTTACAATACTCAAAATTACCTTGTGATTATCGAACTGACAAATAGCCCTGGGGCTTTGCATGAATAATGTTATTTAATAATATTTCATACCCCGAAACATGAACATTTTCCAAACCATGCACTTGCATCGATTCATAAAAGATCGATAATTAGAACTCGTCAAAACCGACGAATAGGCAGCAAAACGGTTTTGTATTTGTTCGGTTTTTACGAAATCATATGTCCACGAATCTAAATGAAAAAATATAGTACTAATTATTTCTACTTGCGGAAATATAGAACAAATCACTTCAGCATTTGTACGAATCGAGACACAAAAATTGTCTCAAAAAAAGACTCATCACAACATCAATTCGTATTGTTATTCTGAAGGTAGCTAATGGTGTATGGTGACATCTACGAGAACTAATTCCTGGAATCGGTGCACCTGGACCATCCGATTGCATTTGTAATTCAGTAATTGAAGAATCCATATTGGATAAACTATTATCCATGTATATTTATACTAGTCCTGCTCAATGACTGTGCTACTAATAAATCGAAATCGAACCTAAAAATAAAATATGTACATAAAATGTTTGATACAAGCTTTGAGTCAGTGCTCAAAGAGAGCAGCAATTCCAGCTTAAATATAAGAAAGGAAAGAAAATATTTTCCACGGTCAATGACTAATTTATATTAACAAAGGGAGAGAGAAAGAAGGAGAATAAAAAGGTTTATTCCCTTTATATTATGGGATACAAAAAAAAAATATTTTTGGTTTCATAACCAAAATAAAAAGTACTAACCAGTTTACAAAAAAGGTTACGAACAGATCATCAAACACCCTTCCATTTGGCTCGCTGCCAAATGAAGCGAAAATTAAATTTAAATTTCTAAAGAGATAATTAAATTATCTCGAATTCAATTATCAAATAAAGAAAGAGTAGTTAATTAAATTATACCATTTAATTAATTATTTGTGTACCGTGTGTACCCAAAATAGCGCAACAATTGGATCCAATGGAACGATTTAACTCAATTACAAATTTAAACTCACGTTTTATGTATTTTTATTTTCATGGAGGACAGACAAACTAATTCTATAAAACCCTATACAAAATTTTTGTGCCTGCGATCAGTATTTTCTAGCGTTACAAACTTTAAGCTTTAATTAGTATACTGACATATATATGTGGCTTATAATAACAAAAAGAGTGATACAAATGTTCAATCTTTGATGGTATTATAATATATTATTATACTAGCAGACCCGGCCACGCGTTGCTGTGGCTATTATTTTTGTTATATTACATTGTAGTAAACAATTTAAGAGGAACGGTAGTAGAACATCAGTCACAGGGCCCAATATGCTTTTTACATAGATACTAGTTGTAAAATGAAATTATTATCTGGGAACGAATTCGGAAATGTTAAAGGTTGTATAAAAACCGATTAGATTGGGATTTGAACGGGAAGGACTTTGAACACGATTGATTTAAATTTTCTTACAGTTAATATTAAGCAAAAATCAATACAAAAGAATTAATTTTAAAATTAATTATTATTTTTATTCAATTTTGTAACAAAGTTGTTAGTATAGAACATGTGACAGTTAAATATATGAATGAGGTAGGTAGGGCAGATAATCTTAAATCTTTAACAATAATATTTATTATTTTGAATTATAAATACTTTTAATTTCAATTTAATTTAGGACTAATCGGTGTACAATATTTTTGGTTAACCTGCCTTTAGCTAACACAAATAGATTCGACGGTTTCCCTACACATGAACATGCAACATATAGTTGCCCATGAGAAAAACATGGATTTTCCAAATCCAAACAAAAAATGGACATTGTTTGGCCTTGAGACTTATTTATAGACATGGCAAAAGCTAAACGAATTGGAAACTGTGGCCTTCTAAAGGGTATGGTAGAATCCTGACGGTATCATTGGAATACGTGGCAGCAGGACCACTTCTCCTTTAAAGGTCGTCGGTTATATTGAGGAATTGTAGCTTATTAATTAAAGCGTTAGTACTTTTAACGTTATCATTAATTTATTGCCCGGGCAAGGATAATGTTTGACAGTAACGACGATATACTTAGTCGTAAATTTAATAACAATGAAAGAAATTATTTTTGACCACAAAGAACATAAAGAGATTTTGAAAACTAAACATGTTAAAAATGAAGGAGAATATATTTTTCAAAACACAAAAGAGGAATAAACGAATTTTCCTTTCACAAAAATTAGGGAAAAAAATTGAAATTAATTGAAAAAGTTCATTGAAAGCTGGGTATATCCAAATTCACCTTACATAACAACAAACACGCCCAAATTATTACTTTTATAAAATGTACAAAATGGTTGCAAATTACTGCAATTCATATCATATTTGTAAAAAAAATAAGCCTCGAAGAGGTTGCCTAATTGGTCTACTATCTCATTTAGATTCAGCTACTAAGCCATATGAAATCATTTGGATTTGGTGGTAATAACTGCACCAATCGTTATCTACCTATCTTGGTCGACCACTTTTCAAATATACATCTCTAGGAGGCAGACTCCAAAAGACAGACTCCAAAAGAAACTATATACCTTATAGATCCTGAAAATCTTATCTATCTCTTAGGGATCAGCTAAAAATTACTTCTGACTGATCAATATACAGCGATTAAATCTACGGAGTTTCAAAATTGTTTAGCTCAAAAAAATGTAACTTGATTATTTACGGTGTAAATTTAACAGTGAAGAAGGAAAAAACCGATTATGGTCTAAAATAGCAGAATATTGCACTTAGAATATAATAACACAATGCATAGTGTTACCAAATGTAAACCACAATATCTGTTATTAGATGAAGATTTAAATATATTCGTTCCAAATTTTCTTCGAAAAGAGTACGATTTACACTCTGTTCGTTAACAGGTGGTACAAAAGTTAATATTAAACCATGGGAAAAACAGAAAACTTGCAATTTTTAAATTTTTAAATTATTGAATTAGTTTACATGGATTAAGGAAATAAACTAAACCGAAATACTAATCTCGAATACTGTTTTCGAAATTTCATGCGGGAAAACGAAAAAATATCGCATTCTCTGGCATTCGAATAAATTGGTACCTTTACGTCAATTTGTACTCATCGAAGGGGGGGGGGTGTAAAAGCGCATCGCTTTTACATCATTTAAAATAGGTTGCTGAGAATACGATAGAAAATTGATTTTAATTTACAATTTTAATACAAAAATTTACAATTATTTATTTAATTTACAATTTTAATAGTAAGTAAAGTACCCGTTTTATTGGCAACAAAACTGGCTTAATAATTTTGCATATTGGACAATAGACGACATACCTAATTTTAATTAAAGTAGATACGATCAGTACTTCAAAAGTTAAATATAAAAATAATTGGTTTTATTATTACATTTTATTCAAATATGTATTTAAAAAATTTTGATTTTTCGTTAGAGATTACTAAAAAGTTTTGAATTATTTTTATCATTTGATTTCATTGCTTGTAAGTATTGATATCTTGACGTAATGGAAAATCATTTTGATTTTTTTCTGTATATGACCTTTTTACCACTGTATAATACGTTAAAAGGATTGCTTCGGAATACGATACATTTATACTTTACACCCTTAAAAAGATATTATGATACTATCATTGAAATTATAATATATGCATGCATAGACATAAATTTGTTTTTAATTTTTATTTTAGAACTAGCTGACCCGGCAAACGTTGTTTTGCATGCATATTATTTTCAGGAAACATTTTTTTAGTTCAATAAAAATAACTATTAACTATAAGTATGCGGAGATGTTCTTATAACCGAAAGCGTTTTAAACAATGAAAGTATGCTTTATTTAGATTAATAAATTAATCTTTATGAAAGTAACGAATATATTTTGAATTAAAATTCTTGATAGCTAAACATAAAAAATTATAATTCATATTTTACTATCAATTATGACAGTTGAAAAAAATAAAGATAAATAAATCTCCCAGCGCAATAAAGTGTACAATATTATCGTGATTAGTCCGTCTTTAACCTTTAAATTTCATTGTTTTTTCCCTATAACTATGATCAGTTATCGACCGGCGAGGGCGGGAGATGAATTGAGAAAAAAATCATAATTAAAGGAAATTGAAATTATAAACTGAATAAAAATTTATCGTACTTCAATTATTATATTCGATTGCGATCTTGCAACCTTATTGCAGATCTGTGGATAGAATGAAAAAAATAAAAATCGGGATGGAAAATTGAGGGTTGATTGTAGGTGAAAATTAAGAGTAATATGAATTTTTTTAATTCTAAGTCATGGCAAAATAAAAATAAAAATCTTGCCAAAAAAATTAAAGTTTATAATTAACAAATAAAAATAGGGGTTGATCGTAGAGTGGTGAAAATTTAGGGTTGTATGTATTTTTTAATGTCACATTATAAAAAATAAAAACAAAAAATTTCGTCCAAAAATAAATAAAAAAATGTTTAAGGGTGAACAACGCTTATCACTTAGGGGTATGAAAAATAGATAGTAGCCGATTCTCAGACCTACTGACTACGGATATAAAATTTGGTAAAAATCGGTAACTAACACGGCCGTTTCGGAGGAGTACGGTAACTAACATTGTGACATGGAAATTTTATATATTAGATGTTCACACAAATCCAGATTGAAGTCACATATTCGAAATACAATTATTAACAATTCGTCAAAATACCCGCCTCTGTACTGTATCCAGTAGTCATAAACAATATTTTTCCATAGTTCTACCACAATCAGTCCTACTTCAACCTGCCCTTTACCATCTCAGCCAATATGTACCTCAACTACCCATATTTCACGCTCCTCTAATCCAACTACCCGCACTCCCATAACCCTCTTCACAACGAACTCAGAATAATATGGAGGATACGACAATATTACTAAATTGGCCGCCGTACTCTGAATTTTTAATTCATCCACACTCCAACTAACTCAGAATAATATGGAGGATTCACTAATACCTTCATATTGCCCGCTGTATCTTAAATTTTTGGAGAGTGGCACGTAGAGTGAGTAATTTTTTATGTGTAATTTAATTCAAATATTAAAAAAAAAAATGTAACATTTTTAATTTATAAAATAGTAAGTTAAGTTTAAGTTATATAAATTAGTAATTAATTTTAAAAATTTTAGTTATTTAATGTAAATAAATATAATTTTTGCATGCCTTCACCATGAAAAAACGGCAGAATGTAATCAAGGTCGTTCGAACGGTCGCATAATTAGTCGCAAACATCTTGGGAGATGTCGCAATCGGGAAAGAAGTGGTGGTAACTTCCGAGGTCGTGGTCGCAGTGGCACTTGCTATAATATAACAACTATAGTATATACAAACCTGCCACGGAATGAGGAAAATGAGTATGAACTTGCTGAAATTAAATAATGAATATTATTATATAAAACTTTTATGGACGTAGTTTTAATTTCATTTACAAACTAATATATACTTTTCGCTTATGCGTAAACAATATTGATTGTGTTGAGCTTAACTTGTGGAACATTTTATAAAAACCAGTAACAAATGTATTGATGATTGTTTGAAAATGTATAAATTTTAATTGTAAAATCAAAATGCATATGTGAAATAGTGCAAATTAATTAATAAAGAAATATATAACAATATAACACAATTTATTTTATCTTATCTTAATATATATAAATTACATGTCACATTGTTTGTTTGCGATGGATTCCGAAACTACAGAACCGATTCGAACGTTTTTTTTTTTTAAATGAGTGCTATATGCTCCAACTTAAGAGATAGGATAGTTTATTTCTTAATTTGAAATTGCAATTTTATTTTATTGCGAATTAATTGTTTTTTATGACAAAGAGATATAGTTCGATAATATTTTAACAGATGGTAGTCTAAATCTAACAAAGAGACATAATGTAGTCACTTGTCTTGATTTAGTAAGTATCGAATAGATGGCACTGTATAAAGTAGTCAGTTGAGTTGATTGAGTATGTAGTAAATGGTGTTCAGTTAAAAGTACTAACGCTTTTATTAATAAGCTACAATTCATCAATATAACCGACGACGTTTTGCTGATAAGCACCGATTAGTGCTAAATTAAATTGAAATTTATAATTCAAAGTAATAAATATTATTGTTAACGATTTAAGACTATCTGCCCTACCTACCTCATTCATATATTTAGGTTTCACATGTTATTAACTTTTAATAAAATCGAAGTACGAAAATACCTACTTAAACGAAATAATGTAGCTCCGGAACATCAAATACATTCCCTTGAGCATATCTTTTTCAGCTCCTCTATATGTGTGACTACTGATTCCCACGGTTAGTCAAGGACATTTACACGTTCCGGTAATTTCCACAATCTACCATTCGCTTTCATGGATGAGATTGTAGCTACTTCCTCTGATATTTTTACTACCTTCTCTGGGTAAAATTTATTTTAATATTATAAATAACAAATTCGCCAAAAATTTTTAGGGCGTTCCCATCCCAAGTTATTAGATTCTTCCTCTTGGTAAGACTCTGTTTCCATAACAATTTCTCCAGAATACTTCGTATTTGGATTAGAACTTTCCGAAGAAAAGTTAATTATTTTCACCCGGTTTTTTTTAGGTTTCTTCTTATCGAGTGTTTTTAGTCGCTTAAAAGTCTCCCTTTCTTTTTCAGCAGCTTTTTCCATCTTTATCCATTCAAGATCTTCTTTTTGTTTCAATTTCAATTGAAGGAATTCTTGGTATATTATATCCGAAACAATAGAAGGCATTTTTTTAAGGAGTGTGTTTTAGGTTTGTCCTTTCTGTCGGTTTAAGTTTTGTAAAAGAAAGCTATTACTCCGTTAGTATTGTATCTAGCGATACTTTAAATCTAGTGTTTTTTGTATTCTTTTATTAGCTGCATTTTTATTCCCAATGATTTTTTTTTATAAAATACTTATTTTCAGAGTCAGGGTGTCTATTATATCACAAGAACTAAATTCTCTGACTTTTCCAGGTTTTCTAGGGCACAAATTGAATTATTTTTTAAAATAAGAACTATTATCATTCGTTTCATTTTAAAAAGATTTCTAGCACGCTAAGTAATAACAAGTTTCAAATAAACAAAATAAACAATTTGACTAATAATAAAAATAATTTACAAATGAAACAAAATTTTTTCCCAGCAAACTGTATTTGACCCTTATTTAGGGACATCTTTCAAACGTGGCTATATAAAAAAATCCGAATCCGAAAGTTTTCTCGCGTTTGCGAACTTTTTGAATTTGAAATATTTATTTTTATCTGTCATATAAAGTACGTATATGATATCATTTATAATATCCATTTAAAAATTTGTGTATATATATTAATTATGGTTAGTGTAACAACATTTTCCTCCAATACGAACATTTTAAAAAGTGGGCTGAATTTTCCCAACAAGTAATAAAACGGATTTTTTGTTGTCAGGGAAGCCAAAAATTGCAATTTTCAAATGTGCTAGACATCGGTTACTAGACGTGTTAGACAAAATTACTTTTGTATTTGTTATTCAATCACCTGCCTTTTAAATATCAAAAAATAAAACAAAAATTCGTCAAGTTATTGAGCACAAACGAAAATTATACGAGCTCCGAAGAAGAAACCCGCTCACTTTTCAGAATTTTGGTAGAGAAGTTTTAGTCACTAGTCTTAATTAAAGTCATTATCCAATTTTTAGATATATTTATAAAATTTACTATAGGCTTATTTGAAACGAGGCTAATAGTACTAATAAAGTTTAAAACAATACTATAACTACTGTAACTAAAAAATGAAATGTTGAGTTGAAATTTTGGTCGCGTGTTCTAAGTCTGAAAAGCGACTTGTTGATGAGTGGGCATCATTATCGGATATATTACGAGATCAAGTACTCATTAATAATTATTATACAAGCATTTAAAATGAAGTTCATGTTTTGAAAATCCACAAAAATAATTTTTGAATAATTTGTTATTTTTCCTGACTACTTTTTTAGCAAATTCGAAATTCCCTGACTATTCCAGGTTTTCTCTGACCAAAAGCCAACCTATTCATGAAAAACTGTCTGAAAACGTAGTTTCGTCTTATTGTAAAATTGACCATTCCACTCTCGAATAAGTCGTAAGGTATTGATTTTAAGTAAAAACTTTATAGAACTAAAGTTACTTAGAATTAGTAATAATTACCTCATTAGTATTTACCTCAGGGTAAATACGACCCTCGGCACATAGGCAACTTTGAAGTAGGAGGTAAGTAGAACCCGTAGGTTCAACTTACTTAGTTAGTGATTTGAAAAGCAATCAAATCGTATCAATCCGACAGCGACATAATAACAGCCGTTCTACATAGTCGGTAGACGCTGCAATTCGTACCCAAGTGTATTTCAAGCTATTTTGGATATTTATGTCCATATATGTAAAAAATGCTGCGCAATGCGCTTGTGCAAGTCAATCAGACAATCGGCAATGTAGAACGAACCTAAAGAATTCAAAACAAAATGAAATGAAATTGTCTAGTATACCCACAATAATTTTATAAACATTTATTTATCTATTAAAAAATGATACAAATTCATTAACGCATACCTGAGACGACATGCTAGCAAAAGGAACAAATCCTTAAATCTACATTTTCACATAACAAATAAACCAAAATCCACATACCTGAAAGTTAATCGAATCGCAGGTAAATGTATGCTCCCTTTGAATGAGAAATTACGTATGAAAACTCAAGAAAAGAACCGACTGATGATTCAATTTATATTCAAAACTACATGATTACAAGTTATTGAATCCATTCTTAGAGTCGACAAAGCATTCAAAGACGTTTGTTATTCGTTGAGTAATTCATATTATAATCTAACTTTTGCTCGTGGCTGTAGATGAAAGCACTTTAAAACGAGATTCAAAGACTACTACTACAATAATAAATTTAGATTTCTTCCCGAATTTCCTAGATCAAAATACTTTGTATTTTACAAACACGTATTTTGCCTACAAAGTAGTCATTATCATGGTTGTAATGATTCTCTGAGGAGATGTTACTCGTTGCTAATTTTTAGTTACGTTAACAACACCGATAAAAAGATATGGTGCAAATTAACATATTATCGACCATGCATCAACAAAATAGGAAAAGAACTTGGAGAACATAATTTAAAAATAGCTCCCATCAGCAGATCCAACCAGCAGCAGCAGCTTCTTCGAAATCAAAAGAACAAAATTAACCACGAACAGCAGTTGGGAATTTATAGCATTGGGTGTCAAAATTGCTCGAAGAAATACATAGAACAAAGTAGAAGACAAATTGTTCAAAGATTCAAAGAGCACATGGAACACATAAAATTTGAAAGAACTGATAAATCATGTGTAGCTTCTCATGTTATTGAAAATAGTTACAAAATCGAAAAATTAAATCTAAAACTTTTAAAATCGGTAATCCCAAATTCAGATTTAATAAAGATTTCAAAATTAAAGCTGAACTATTAGAATTGAAACGGTATTTGAAATTACAATTATATAATTTCATAATTCATTTTTAGTTTTGCACGTTCAATTATTAATTTGAGATTTTTTAACTGTCAAAATCACGTGGTCCAATACTTCGATATCATTGGCCGAACACTAAACTAGTGATCAATGCTGATTGATTGACGTAGCAATTTGATAGATACTTGGAAAGTATAAATTGCGCATACACCAACATACCTTTGTGAAAACCGTCACCAAATTAATAACGATAACATCTCGTCAGAGAATCATTACAACTAGCTAATTTATACTGATACTTGTTAGTCGAAATACGTATTTATAAAAAAAAATTTTGATCTATACTTCTCTTTAATAATACTCAAAAAATACTACTATTATGTTGTTATTAATAATTATTATTCATAAATTAAAAATAATTGTTTGTTTATATAATACATTGAAATGGTGTTTTTGTAATGAATGAACAGTAAATGTAATGGTGTTCACCATTCTGCATTGTGTTTTATATGTTAAATACTAAAATAATAACCATTTGTGAGCTTCCTTGCATGCCACCACGCCCCATTGGGTTTATGAAATTAGTAACATCAAAAATAATAACAAGAATCGATAAAGCAACAAATTTGAAGGAAAAAATGCTCAATAAGTTTTTTCGATAAGTCAATATTTTGATACTCGACATACATAATATGTCAGAGTATATTAATTTTAATCTAAAGTTTATAACGTTACCTAATATTGACCGTCATCATAGAAACACCTAATTAGTCAATTTCCGCCCGTCTGTTCATCGTCACGATAACTCAAAAACAAATAGAGATAGCTCGCTGAAAATTATGGCGTATTCTAAACATAAAAAGTGAGTTTAAGTTCGTGAATGAGCAAAATCGGTCCATTGGGTCCAATGGATCTTTTACCAAACTTTTAAACTATAAAAGATAGAAAAAAAGTTCAAATACAAAAAATGTTATTTTTCGTAAAATGTTTAAGTTCTGCAAAATTTACTTCAAATTTATCTAATTAACATATAGGCAATAACAATACGTATTATTATACATGTATACATATATAACTTTATAGACTGTATATTTATAATATTTTATGAATGCTAATTAAAAATAGTCCAAACAGTGAAATTCAATCATAAGTCGAGTATCCAAACATTTAACTCTGTTCCCTGCTTAAACTGTCCTGTTGAAAAACGAAGTTTCAACGGGAAAAATGCATAGGAAATTTCCTGTAAAATCCTTTTGAAAATTATTTTCCTTTTGAAATCAGTTGAATCCTATTGGACTATCCTATTGAAAAACAATGGATCCTATTAAATGTTTCAATAGGAATGAGATCATTTCTACAGGATTATAATATTCTCTATATAATCCTTTTCATTACTTACGTTTCCTATTGGACTTTTTCTATGGGAATGCATGTGATTTAACAGGATTATATTATTGTCGCTATATCCCATTGAGCAAGAAGAAATCTTTTTCGACTTTATAATAGGATTAGTTACATTTTTATGGGAATTTCTGAGACCGTAAAATTTCCTGTTAAATAAGACGGAATCTCACTGACTTTTATAACAGGATAAATAACATTTTAATAGTTTTACATTCTCAGAATTTGCTATAAAATACTAACGAATTCTTTTCGACTTTTTAACGGGATTAGCTACATTTTTATGGGAATATCTGAGATCTTCGAGTTTCTTATTGAACAATAAGGAATCCTGCGTGTCTACTCAATGAGATTGAATACATTTTAATAGGGAATAGAATAATTAATTTAGTTTTTTTTTCTTTACTCATACAATTCATCATTGTTATTAACTTCATCCTCGCTTGAGGTTACTACTTTTAGCCTGTTTTCATCATTTGTATCCGATTTGTATTTCTATTTCCGAGTCACACTTTTCTCCGTCATCATCACTTTCTACATCCTCATTGTCTTTATCAACTCGTGTATCTTCAGAATGATTATCCGCCCTTTTGTTTTTATTTTCCGTTTCTACCGCTTCACCACTACTATCAATATTTGAATCATTTACTAGTTCGTTATTTTTTTTTTTTTTCTTTATCTTTCTTTTCTTATAGTCATTATTATTTTTTTCGTTAATTTTTTCGGTTTTCTTTTTATTTTTGTTTGTCACAGCCGCCTGTATTTTTTTAGAACACTCATATATCTGTTGCTCCAGAATCTACAAGAATTAAAAATGTTTGATAAGGTATATTTCACCAATTATTTTCTTTTCATATAAGTATTAATTTTTTTAATTAGTAAACAATCGTTATAAATATTGATAAATATTAGTATCCATTATTAAAAAATATTAATATTAGTAATGTACCTTGCGTTATTCATTAGCCATTTTTTCTTTTTTTTAATTTCTATCACATTCTTATTTAAAATTTGGGATGTCTTTGGTTTACTTGTTCCTGTTTTGCTCTGCTGACGCTTCAACGGAGTGTTCTCAATGTTCGATGCACTAGCAACTAAATCGCCTGGTGGTGTAGCAAATCTTTTCTCTTTGATTTTTGTTTCAAGGTCTGCTTTTGTCACTGCAAACATATAAATAATGTTACAATAACCTTTTATGTCAGTCACTATTTAGGAATAAATTACAAAAAATTGACATACTTTTCATTTAACTAAACCCGCACTGAACACATTTTTATTATTATTTAGTATTATTATTGAAGAATAGCAGAGATAGATTTACCTGCAACTGCCATAACTAATCCTGTGGTCATTTTGTCGGCGACTTTCATGTTGTATTTCTTTCTTGGGTCAAAATTCTCCGGGTTAAAATTTCTGATATCTTTAATTAAGACGCGTTCTTTTTTATTGTTATATTTAGTGTAAGCCCACTCATATTTTGCAGGAACTTGGTCTTCTGAAATAAAAAAAACACATATGAACTACACAAGCTAACCTATTCTTGTTCACATATACAATTAGTTCATTGTCTTCAACTTTTACATAATAACAACAATAATAATATTAAAGATTAATTGAAATACTTACCACTAGCCATTGTTTTAATTATCCGAAATCGTCAATTATTCACAGTTTTTTGGTCGCATAACTACGTTTTAACAGTATTCATATGACATATGTACATAACTACGTTTTAACAGTATTCATATGACATATGTAATAATGGCTGTCATTTTTTATTCTTTGTGCGCATTATGTGATGTTTATTGGAGTGCCATCTATATCAGAAATAATGAACTTCAATGTTATGATTGAACGTCGTTATTATATTTTTCAACAATTTCTCCCTGTAGAAATCAATGAAATCCTATTGAATAATACTTTAGTGGAATCATAATTTATATGTAGTATTTCCCTGTAAAAATAGTCTATTTCTTATTGAAACTCTTCAAATGTCTCCCTGTAGAAATCAATGAAATCCTATTGAATAATCCTTTGACTGAAGAAAGTAAACCAATTATCTCTTTTCCTTCAAAAATCACCAATTCCCTGTTGAAATTTTTGAACCATTTCCTATAGAATACTAGAAAATCCTATTAAAAATAGTGCAATAATAAAAAAATTTCGATGTAATTTTTTCCTTTTCAAATTCTCTATTTCCTAGCAAGTAAATACCTATATTTCTTATTTCTTTCCCATAGAATTGAATTAGATATATCCCAGACAGCACGCAAATCAAAAAGAATCCAGTACGGATTCATTTAAAGAATTTCTTACTATGGCTTGATTATGAGTCTTATTATGGCTTCTCACAGAATTCATTTTTAAGAGGTCCTAAAAAAGAATTCTTTCAGAACCTCAAACAAAGACTTTAGATTTTTGACACTTGCAGGGGTTCTTTTTTCTCAATTCTTACAGTATTCAAAAATAAGAACACCTGCAGACATTTTTAATCTGTTCTAGACTTACGCATGCGCATTGCGTCTTATAAAAATGAGTGGTTATGTTTTCTAACCAAACAATTCTGTTTTGCTTCATTTATAAATAAGTTATTAAGTTCTATTAATTCAATTAAGTTTAAATAACATAAGTGATATGATGTTAAAAAAAAAGTATGCAATGAATTATTGAGATTGTTTTAAAAGTGATATGAATCAATTCAACATGGTTCGTGGTTTTGGTATTAGGTTTTTTATTTGATCGACTTTCATTTTTGTTTCATTGTATTTTCAAAATATTAATTTTTATTTGTTTCATCTATCAACCATAATTGCGTCGTTTATACCATGGAAATTAATTTACTTTTTAATGATTTACGTTGTGTACTGCTATACTTTTCTAGATTAAACTTATAACATTTAGAGGAGGTTCGGGTGGTAAAAAAACGATTCGCGACATTTTAAGCTATATCATAACTGAAGAATTGAGCTGCAAATTGTCGTGGAGTGGCCAGAAGTATACAATTGCTGTTAAAAAGATGAAATTCATTGAGATACTAACAGGTAATCTGATTATGACGTTAAAAATTGCAATACCGCATTATTACTATACAATTGAAAATAAAAGTCTGTGCTAACACTATATATATATATAATTATTTATTAATTTTTATGATTCTAGATACTATTGCTTCAATCAGTGGCATGCGAGTCACAGTTAATGAAATCAATCAATCCATTATGACTTGACTCCAACACGGTAGTAACCGTGTCAAATACAAGAATAAAAAACACGAAGCTGACAATTAGAAGCATGCTGTTGAACATTTATTATTTTTTTTATTTTTCTAAAAAACTATTGAATAGTTTATTATATTTCATTATTTAACATATAATATGTAACTGTTAGCTTCATAATAAATAAATTATAGATAAAAATTTAATTTCACTATAAACTAATTTTTATTATACATTCTAAAAATTTAATTCATCAGGAAGTCATTTTTCTGAATCAGAAATCGGAACTCTTGAAGAATTAACATATCTGAATCAGAAAAATGGGTTCCTCATGTGTTCTTTTTTGAGAGTTCAGAAATTATTCATTAAGTGGCGCATGGAATTCTTCAAGAATTCTGGAAGAGTCCTTCGCGTTAGTAATCGGAAGTCATAATCAGATTCAAGAATTCGGTTGAAATTCGTCAGGACTTCATATTGCTATCTGATGTGACGAAGTTTTATTTTCCTGTTCATTCATCTTCATTCCTTTTGAATCTTTTCAACGGGAAAAGCGTTCTTTCAATGGGACTATAATCTCAATTTTAAATTCCTTCTAAATATGATATTTTCCCATTAATTATTCTTCGGAAGCAAATAATTCCTCGGCTTATCCTGTTAAAAATTCTCTTTTCCTATTCAGATTTGATGAATATTCAATAGGATTTCAACTTTTTTAATAGAAGAGTTTAAGCTGGGAATTATTTGTTATCTCCACTGATTTATAATTAAATTTTAATAATTGTTCACCATTAACTTCTCTTTTAATGATAGAATTCTGAATGTAATAATTTTTCATTCATAATATTTTCAACATTTATGTAAATAAAATAAAATGAAAACAAATTTAAATTATATAAATATCTTATTATTCAATTTTGAATTAAAATAATACTACGTTGCACGATTGACTTACAAATTAATAATTTTATTATAATAATTAATTACAAATTATTTTTTCAGCAATGAAAAAATTCAACAAAAATTTCTTTGGATAAACCTAACTCAATTAGCTTCATCCTCTTCATCAAACAACTTTTCATCCTAGAATAAATAGAATAATGATATAAAAAAAAAGTTATAAAATTTGAAGCTATTAATTCGACAAAAAATTTTTTTTGTAACGTTTATGTAATCTTACGAATTTGAAATGGGATATTTTAAATTTCATCTTTTAAACTCTTCAGTTAGGTTAATTTTTTGCATTAAAGTTATTGGATTATCAAATATGAAGAGCAATTCAGATACATATATACATATTCGGAAAAATAAAATTACAATTAAGCTTGGGTGAGCTACTAATAGATAATCAAGTAAATTTTTCAAGTGATTAATTGTCAGATTCCATCATTTTAAATATCAAAATAATTAATATGGGTCATCAACACTATAGCGATGAACGACATGCCCTTCATATAAACGTGTAAATACATGATACTACGAGTTAAAATATGAGCGATAGCGATTTCTGATGCTGGTTTTTCACTTTTGGTTGTAATACTCCACCGGAATCGGATAAAATGGAGGAAATATCGACTACAGTTGAAAAGTCCACCCAGTGGAAAAGATAGCTTTTGGAATTCTAAATGAAACTTACACTATGCGCAAAAATAAAAAAAGGGTGTTATTGGAAATATTGGCAAGAAAACGATTCATTTTTTTAATTTGGCCCTGACAAATTTTATGTATAAAAAAATGTTAACGCTCTGTTTGTACTTGTAAATTTTCCAATTTTGTTTTGTTTCGCCACGAAAATGGGCTAAACTTAATTTTTTTCATTTTTTATTTTAAACGCGCTTAAGCATCCAATCTTGAATGTATTTTTCAGTTAAAAAGATGTCAACGATCTGTTCGTACTTTTTCAAAATATTCCAATTTTGCTTCCTTTCACCGCTAAAAGCTATGTATATGTCTTGTGTATATGTCTTATACACAAAGACCAAATTTAGAACAAAAAAACTATTAAAAAATAAAAATTATCAATAGAATTGAAAAAAGTAAGTTGGAAAAACGAGTCTTAAGAACAATCAGTGTATGTTATCTAAAATGTTATATACTTTACTATTTTATTAACAAAACAGAGCAATTTTTGAACGGAAATAATTTTTTACGAGCCATGTGAACCACTAGTTGTCTGAAATAAACCTAGAAACGTACAAACCAATCAATTTGTTTTACGATAACTTATTGAAAACCGCTAGACATTCAAGCACCATTCACGAAAGCAGTTATTAAAACATCAATGATTTTATAGGAATCAATTGGCTGCCTGCAACAAAGTCAGGCCTTGTGAACAGATGGTCACATATTAGCCATCGCATATTATGTTAATTAATACCGACTGCCCAGTGTGTAGATGTTTTAAATTTATACACTGGCTCAAAAAAAATTAATTGAAAGTAATGAATGAAGCCTCAAAAGAAATTTATGTTGTATACTCAAAAGTGTGTACAAATAAAGCCAATTTTGTTTTTCAAGATCCAACTTAAAGGAAATAAGTTGGATCAAACTTATGGCATAAAACCGTATGAAATGGAAATAATTTGTTGCGGTTAAATCAAGTCAAATATACAAATGAAACTTAATTTTTATCGTTTAGTATCGATCACCTATCACTACTCTGATCCTATGCTCAAATACCCTTATACTAAGTCAAACAATCGAAAATATTTGTATATCTAAATTTCAACATTCAATAAGGATTTATCAGTACACATAATCAAAATAATTTTACCACAATAAAATTTGTGTTTCTTAAATATTTGTGACGTTAATAATTCAACTTTTTATGCATTAAAATAATAAACATATTCTATTGGTTCGATACAAGCAACTTACTACAATTGTCGTATTGTAATTGTGGTATTATGATGGCTTATCAACGGTTGCAGTTGTCATTGTTCCTAATAATAATTCTTTAACGAATACACTACGATTCGCTCGAAATTGTTCTAATTTCTCTTCTTCCTCCTCATTTAATGGTTCTTCGATTTCTCTAAAAACAAAATATACAAGTAAAGGTTATAAATATTATTTTTTCAAAAAAACCTTATATAAAAACTACGGAAACGACATCGATAACTTAACTGGCTGTATAACCAACTGTAAAGTACGCAAATAAAATAAGTTTTGGGTTGGATTCCTATCGAGAGCACATATGTGAAATTTAATCAATATTCGGTCAATATTACATGAAGAGTGTTTACGCTTGTATATTGCTTTACTATTTCTTTAGCGATTCAAGAGACGCAAGTAGACGTAGCCAAATTTAGTATTATATGAATGCTACTGTATTTTACTTTATAAATATGTGTAAAAAACAGATGGAGTGCAATTGAGTATAAACTTTATAGCTATAAAAAAAATTAAATGGCCAAGTAGAGCCTTGTGCTTAAAACAACATATTTTTACAATCGTAAGTAATGTAAATGTCATAATATTCATTAAATAAAATATTAAACGTTATTTAAACAAATCTTCAAAATTGCTACAAATTACTCTATAATCAATCACTGCTTAAATCAAATGTGTGGGTAGTAATTAAACATTGGGCAGATCACTGATACGTGGCATCGTATGTCTTGTTACTAATTTACGTTACTACTTCTTAATCAGATTAACTTCATTTTTATCAATATTGGTCATAAATTATGTAAATTTCACATCTGTGCTGTGTTCCAAAATTTAATTGTTTACCAATCCAGAAACCTAAAGTTCGACAATTTTTTGTTCGCTACGTTTACATTTCAAGATTGAAAACTAGAAATGAAGTCATATTATTTTATTTGTAATCCGTATCAAAATCAAAAGGCTAGAAACAAAATTAAGAAAGGTTGAAGAATTTTCTGATGAGTAGAAACAAATTTGAAAACTTGAGTTTATATTATGTTTATTATAAACTAATTTATAAATTTCAAACTTGAAACGATATTTTGTAAGAAGCCTAGAAATGTTAAAAATTTCACGAATATCTACTATGAATAACAGATCTTCCACCACCGGTGACAATGTATGAATATATCGAATTTTCTAATAATTTTATAAACTTGATTTTGAGAAAAATTGTACTTTTTTCTATTTTTGGGCCATAATAACCATACAAAGAGTTTTAACAGAATCGAAGATTAAAGTATTTTCTATATTTTTTTTAATGCCTCTTTGAAAAAATCGAAAAAAATTAAATAAAACGCAATTTTTAATGCAATTTTGACCAAAAAATTTCATAAATCGGTTACATTTTATTTGATGGATTAGATACGTAGTTTTAAGTTATTGCTTAAGTCGTCTTATTTTTGTGATTTGCAGGTCTTATGTACCTTACAAGAAAACAGAAAAGGAGTGAAATTTTTTTTTTCATGTTTCCCGATGGTTTTTAGGTTACTCAATAAAATCATAAAAATGTATAAAATTTAATAAATTGCTAAAAGTTTGGTTTACGAAAAAATTCCTTATTTACGGAAGAATAGGAATTGAAAATATATAGAAATTGATTAATTTAAATATTGCGTTCCTGTAAAAAAACGCCCTGAAGCAATAAATCCATGTAATTTTTTAGGATCCAATACTGAGACATGAAGCTGACGTAATTGCTGATGTTGCTATCAGATAGCAACATTTTTTAGCTCGTAAAGTATTATATTTTTTATGAATAAGAAGAAATTATTCTCTGCGATACAAAGAATTTTCGCTATGGATTAATAGAAAATAAATACTTACGCTGATAATAAAAATTGATGTGAAACAAATTTGAAACTATCAGATGGTGGTAATGATTCTGCTTCAGAATCATCACCACCCATTTCATCGTCACTAGTAAACATTAGATCTTCATCTTCACTAGTTTCCTCTTCATCTTCACTAGTTTCCTCTTCATCTTCACTAGTTTCCTCTTCATCTACACTAGTTTCCTCTTCATCTACACTAGTTTCCTCTTCATCATCACTAATAGTCACTGCATCTATACCATCAGCCACTTCTTCACATTCCTGTGAATCGCAATGTTCTATAACTAAAAGATTTGCTAGATTGATGCTGATGACGTTATTAACACCGAGGGTTACGCACAAAGCAATTTTGGATTGTATGAACATCGAACAAATACTAAATTTCATAGGTCCACCAGATCATGAAACAGGAAATGGGTTACTTTTGACTATTTGTGTTATAAAGATGGTGGACCATATATCTCTTCTGTGTGATTAATGACCCGATTACCTTAGTCGAATGTATCGGTTGACTAGAAAACGGAGGGCTTATTTAAAAAAATAATTTTAATTTATGAAATGTTTTTTTTGACAAGCGACATAATAAACCAACCCCACCCCCCGTTTTTATTTCATGATGATGAATAGGTTTTTAAATTTTATATTTGGTTTATTTTAAATAATATGGATTAGCTTTTTTTTTTTTTTTTAATTATTCGCGAAAATTGAAAGAAATGTATACATTATAGATGGCCTTTATTATAGATATTTAATTTTTGATTCTGATTCATCGACGTTTTTAACATTTCAAGACCAAGAAAACACCTTATTTTTTGTAATTATTCAACAAAAATTGTACTTACAACGACCAATGGCGTGTTTGTATCTTCGGAGTCATTACGTCTTAAAGACGAAATAAACTGGGCAAATACATCTAGATAGCTTGACATTTTTTGTAATTAAAAATAAGAAATTGCAACTGAAGGTAATTGTTTAATTGCAACTGAAGGTAAACGTTAGGCAATTGTTTCAATAAACAAAATTCTATAGTCTACTACTTATCGCTATATTCATTATAAGAATAAAATATATTTATTCTAGAATAATTTTTTAGAAAAATTTATATCGATAAAGGTAATTTTAAAACAAATCATTTTTAGAAAAAAAATTTTTTTAATTTTTTCACAAATTGTCCATTAAATAAGATTATATCCGGCAATTAGCTTCATGTCTCAATATTGGATCCTAATAAAATTTCATGGATTTATTGCTATTAAATTAATCAATTTCTATATATTTTGATTTCCTATTCTTCCATTAGAAAACAATTTTGTCAAAAACCAAATTTTTAGCTAATTAATAAATTTTAAACATTTTTATGATTTTATTGAGTAACTAAAAATCATCGGAAATAATGAAAATTTAAATTAAAAAAATATCTAAGTCATACATTTAATAGTAAATATATATAGAGCTTAAAACATATTTGTGTTCTTTGTCTTTTTTATTAGTATTTACATTCTTCTTTCTTGCTATTAAAATGTATGTAATTTATGTACGTTTGCCATTTAGCAGTGCTAACTGTATATGATCTAAGGTTGGCACATTGTTTCAAATGTTGTCATCACTACTTATTAGTTGGCAGCAGTGTATAAGCATCTGTCAATTATTAAATCAAATCATTTATTTGACTTTTTGAAATATTTTATAATTTAACGTTCAAAAAAATTATTGAAGTTTAACGATATTTATTAATAAAACATGATCCGAAAACGCAATAAAAAAAAAACTAGACAAGATGAGGAGAACACAAGTATACAAACAATTAGTAAAAATGATATATTACGTGAAATGAAAGCTGTTTTTATAAATGTTCAACAAAACACATCGTATCATCAAAAATATTTGAAGCTTTTTTTAAAATTATTTCCTTTGGTAAGACTATTAAATAAATATTTTAGGATCAATAATTCAGCTTGTGAGTTTTTACTAGGCGTGTAATATTAATCAAGACTCTAATCAAGTATTCTTTTTATTATTTAATAAATTCCTAAAGTTATTAATTTATTTTCTATACAATTGACGGGTTGATTTTTCTTGAAAAAAAATTATTCTTTGATAAATACATTTAATTATTACGTATTTTTAAATTTGTAATATATAATCGTCTATAAACTATTTAATCTTTCATTAAGAATATATTTTGGGTTTTCATGTCCTAAAGATTTGAATTCCTAACAAAAATTATCAATTTAAGATTTAAAACATTGCCTGCCTATTTTATTTATTTTTAATTTTTTAGGGATTCGAAAATTAATACGATGAGTATTTTCCGCATTAACATAAATATAAAAAGTAATAATTCAGAAGATAGTTAAAAAAAAAATGTGGGGTAAGAAAAGCCTATTACCTCCTTCATACATTCGAAAAGAAGTTTCGGATTCCGTCAATTTTTGAGTGCATTTGTGTATCTACTTGATACACAATATTTCATCATAATATTTTATTGGGGAAAGTATTTATGTAGCCGCCTAAGTGTCCGTTATTTACATTATTTTGTAATATGAGTATATAATACGGTACTATTTATACTTTAAAATGTTAAGTAAAATAAACCAACGAAATTTTTGAAATTTTGATTACATAATGAATTTTTATTCATTATGGCCTTAGCAGGTTAACGAATTAGGCCGACGTCATATGATTATATATTAAAAATCGCATATTATGGTGCACATACTTACATAACCGCAATTCGAGTAATTTAATGTATCAGTTGTTGAAACTTGCAACTCGTTGTTTGGTATTCTCTAGTTAATTGTTAAGAAAAAAAAAATATATTTAAAGGCAAATATGCTAATATTTAAAATGCCAATAATAAGACATAATAGATAAAATGACAATACTTAGGAAACCGTTTCTTTAGTTTTTCAAGGACTCTTTTGTTGACGATTCGAACAGCATTTTAACATTAAAAAGGCAAATATCTAGAAAGCTACAAGCATGAGTTGCAAATTGAAACAATTTATACAAAACATTCTTGTATTGATTATTTGATAATCTTACTATTATTATGTTAGTCGAAAATAAATTTACTTGCTGAAAGTTATAAGAAAAAGAGAGCAATTAGTAACTACGCTAGAGCGATTAAATATGATCAAATTTTAATGACGATATTTCGGTCACAGTTTTCTGTACAGAATTTTAAAGTAAAGCAGCTATTTTTCGTTGTTCCAATAACTTCTTTTTTTTTGATCATTTTTCTATACCTAGAATGCTGGGAAAAAGTGTTATGAACATTTGCTGGAAAAAAGATAAATTTGGAGAACCAAATTTATTTATTTTTTATTATTTTGAATAATAAAATTGGTAAAAAAAAAAATTCAAAAAAACCTATTTTTATGAAAATTTTTCTGCAAAATATTACTTGTGTTAAAACCACGTTTTCGAGGTTTTTTGAAAACATTAAATCATAAAAATGGTTGAACGGAATTGTTCGTTTTCTACCCATTGGTTTAAGATTTTTTAAAGAAACTTACAATTTGATTTATAGACCAGTTTGCTAAGGGTTTCAACTCGAAATCTAACGGAATAAGTTGAGTTTTTGTATATATCGTTATTGTGGTATTGTAAAAGTTGTCCTCAATTGGTCACGTGTAAGGAACTTTAGATATTCAAAGTCAAATGTCCCAAAAAACAGCTTATCTCGTTTCCTAATCGTATTTGTAATTATTATAAAATTTGTAGAGGATCAAATTTTCTAGAAATTTTTTCTCAAACAATTTTGTATACGTGGAACCGTTTTTGAGATTGAGTGCAAAGCCATACGTACCTCAGCGCAATTTCTATCGTTAATACCAATATAATATATACATTTATAAATATTCCATTATAGTCAAATAGGCATACAAATAATGAAATAATACAGTTTCAAATCGTATCTTGGCAAAGAAGGATGTTCATGTTTTACACTTACCATGACTTATTTGCATTTTATATATTATAATTTGCTTTCTGAAGTTAATGCTATGAGTGTTGTGCGCGGTATTAACTTCAAGATGAAATCGAATTTTATATGCAAATATTGTTAACTTATTTATATGAAATTCGAATAAACTTCAGCGCTATTATTTACATATTTTTTTAGTATACAAATGGAGGGTCTATTTATCATATATTTTATAGGCCAGAACAAGGAAGAACCTGAGTTTGCAAAAATAGAGCAGTATTCGTGAAATAGAATTGTTCTGCCTATGATATCGTTTTTTGTACTGTGGGCTTCTATATGTTGGAAGACAATATCTTCGGTAATTTTAGATATAGTGTTAATTAGACTGCTTGGCCTGCATTTTTGGAATTTGTTTGATCTTTCCCAGGTATTACTATTGGAACCACTATAACTGTTTTCCAGGTTATTTTGAAGTGTCCAATTCGCATTATTGCGTTGATTATATAGTACAGTTGGGCAATAGCTTTAGTAGTTAGATTTTGAGGAGCTAATTGTCTACTTCGTCGGGACCCGCAGCTTTGTTATTGGGTTTTTTTATGACATTTTAAATTTCTTTAGGATTTATGAGTTTAACATTTCCTGTGTTATTTTGATTGTTTTTGAAGTAATTGTTTATAATGATTTTAATTTCTTTCTCCTTGTCAGAATGCGCGTCGTTAGTTTGCTCCTGCTCCAGTGTAGTAGCTATTTCTGCTTTTTCTTTATTTATTGTGTATTTTTTATTACTTTCTGCTATTATAGGCATTGTGTTATAAGACTTTTTGAATGAGTATTTCTTTCACCAGGGCGAATTTTTTTTAGTGTGTTCTCCCACTGTGTATTTAAGTCATTTTTGATTTGAGACTTAACTGCTTTATTAAGTTTATTAATATCTGTATTTAAGGTGATAATTTGTGTTGTTTGATAGGTTTTTCTTAATATTTTTAATTAAGTTTTTCGTTTTTTTTAATCAAACAGGAAAATATATTACGAAGTATGAAATCCTATTGTCTTTTTAATGATATAATTTTACACCAAAGTTCGGCATTTTACACCAAATTTTTATTATTGAATGTTTCAGTAACATGTATAATTCACTTTTTTACAAACATTGACTCATAAATCTATCACTGAATTTTTGTTCAAGGTTAGATTTTTATTTTTTCTTTTAATTCGAAGAATTTCAGAAACTTTCACACATTTGTTAAATAATTATTAAACAATAATTTCACAGAAACTTTTTAATATTATTTCGAATAACTTATAAAATAATTTATAGAGTAAATTAAAACACGTCTTTACTGTCCGGGTATCAACAACCAATCATCATGTTTTTACAAAATCACATAATTATTCTTATTTTATCTGTTCGCCTGTTTGTTCAAAGACGAAAGTAGGTTGACAGTAGAAATTTTGATGCGAGAAAAATCGATCAATTGGGTCCCACGAATCCATGATTCTGTCTATTCAACAATAAAACTTTAAAAAAAAATCTCACTTTTTCTTAAAAACAAAAAACTTTTGTTTGGAACATTTTTTTTTCATAAACTGTTAAAATGCCAGCTTAAAATTATCTAGTTAACACATAATACTTGTAATACTTATTATTATATACCGAATTCTTCATAGCTGTATGGTCGACATATTGAAAGAATTTTTTTAATCTTAATTATAAACAAAACAACACTGTTAGCATTTATCAGCAAATTGAAGGCCCTTGAATTGCATTACCTATTAATATTTAGGATGTAAATAAAAAATAGAACATATGAAAATTTAGAAATATCATTCTTCAAATTAATATTTTCTAAGTAAATCATTTTCTATATTCATTATATTCTATATTCATTCAAACGTTCTTGCCTATTTCTGATCCTCTAACAAATGTAAATGGGCAGTACTATTTCTATATATGGAAAACCCGATTCGAAAGAGATTTTTATAAGAAGATTAAGAGCTTAATAAGTTTGTTTTCAGCTCGTAAAAACTCAGAAAGTATATCCAATAATTACCAAATACTTTTTATGTTACAGAATATGTATAATGTGTATAACATATAATTTCGTCAGATATAGGCCGTTCTTCATAGCCCGATAGTCCGTTGTTGGATTATCCTTCTCAAGCGCATTGCAATCATTTTTGATATATGGACATACATGTGAAAATTCGCTTGCAATGCGATTGCATACGACTACCCGACAACCAACTTCCGAATATGTAGAACGACTCTTATGCAAACAAGCGAAAAAAACATTAAGTCATTCTCTCTGTAAATAATTTTTAAATTGCCGACTTTCAGCATACAATTATAGTATGAACAGCAGTATGGCTTAGTATTTGTTTCTATTTATGTAATTTTATGTTGCGTTCTGCTACGTGGTTCATCTGGTACTGTTTATCTTCATTTATTGATAAAAGTTTATATTTGAATTACGGGTTTGAGACTACTGATAACTTTTTTAATGACACTATATTTACTTTTATATCCAATTAAATCTGGTACAAATCGGACTACTGCGTACCCCGAAATGAAAATAATGAGCTTGAAAATGATAAATTTAATAAGTTTACCTAAAGGTTTTATATAATCTAGTGACACAAAATTAAGTCACAAAATACCAGGGGTAAAAAATCATTAAAATCGGTATTGAGGTGGAGTGAACATGTTGAGCACTGCATTATATAGTTAACCTTATGTTTTTTCAATGCTTCAGATTTTTCACGCTCGCTTTAAACAATTATCGGCTATATTGAATATTTAAATATCTTAGGTTAAATTTGTAAGTATTACAGTTTTTATAACTTTAAATATCATTTTACATAAGAAAAAAAGATGTTCACTAAAATCCAATTTTCGAAATTTTTGATCTTATGACATTTGAATCAGTTTATAAAATACTTGGACAATGGTATTTTCATTAAAAAGAAAAGGTGTTTTTATTACCTGTGATTTATTTGTTAAATTTCTAATTAGGTGAATAATTTTTTTTCTTTGTTACTTTATATATATAGATAAATACTTCGTCTAGTTAAAACATAGACCTCTCTACTTTCGGTCAAATTATACTAAAGGTTTATTATTAAATAAACTTAACCAAACCAGTGCATTATTGCATCATGCGTTTGTTTATTGCATCTAATTTGTTTCAAGATCAACATCTCCATGTTGACTTCAGTACTGCACACCTTATGGCAGGTAAATCCCGCACTGACCCTAAATAAAACAAAAAGATTTCCTTTTGACGTAATTTTCTTGGTATATATTGATTTATATATAATTAACCATAGAAGTAAAGATTTTGTATATTAATAAAAAATAATCCATATATCTTATCTTTCCTTTTAAATTATTTTATGAATAATTTAGCTGACGCTCACCTTGAGTGAAAACATACATTACATACAATAATGTAAAAAGATGTTTAATTAAATATACTGTTTTAAACCATCAACAAATATGTATTTTCTTAGTTTGTTGCAAATACAGTAATTCTTATTAAATGTATAGCTGAATCAAAAATTTTCGCCAATATCTCTCAGATGCCTAATTTGATTTGATTGCCTACATAAAAAATTTTTGCATTTGCAGCTACAAACTTTTTCGACTAAAAATGCAATAATCTGTCAAGTCAATCTATCGACTACTTTTTGAACTTTGAGACCACAAACATGGTAACATTTAAAAGGAAACGGTAGTAGAACATCAGTCACTGGGACCAACATGCTTATTACATAGATGTAATTTGTAAAAAAATATGGCGACCTCCATGACAGATTTTCTACTACTGCAGCAGTGCAGCCCCATAGTAAAATGAAATTATTATCTGGGAATGAAGTCGGAAATGTTAAAGCTTGTATAAAACTCGACTGGAATGGGATTTGAATGGGAAAGACTTTCAACACGATTTATTTAAATTTTCTTACAGTTGATATTAAGCAAAAATCAATACAAAAGAATTAATTTTAAAATTTATTATTATTATTATTATTCAATTTTGTAACAAATGAGTATATTTATTATTATTGTTATTCAATTTTGTAACAAAGTTGCTAGTAAATAACATGTAACACCTAAATATATGAATGAGGCAGGTAGGGCAGATAGTCTTAAATCTTTAACAATAATATTTATTACTTTGAATTATAAATTTCAATTTAATTTAGCACTAATCGGTGCTAATCAGCAAAACGTCGTCGGTTATATTGATGAATGTTAGCTTATTAATAAAAGCGTTAGTACTATTAACTGAACACCATTTACTGCATACTCAATCAACTCAACTGAGTACTTTATACAGTGCCATCTATTCGATACTTACTAAATCAAGGCAAATGACTACATTATGTCTCTTTGGTAGATTTAGACTACCATCTGTTAAAATATTATCGAACTATATCTCTTTGTCATAAAAAACAATTAATTCGCAATAAAATAAAATTGCAATCTCAAATTACGAAATAAACTATCCTATCTCTTAAGTTGGAGCATAGCACTCATTTAAAAAAAAAACGTTCGAATCGGTTTTGTAGTTTCGGAATCCATCGCAAACAAACAATGTGACATGTAATTTATATGTTATCTATGACATAATACTTACAGTTATACTATATATGTTATTGTTATAATTACCTTTAACGCATGCGTATGAATATAATATGTATTATTCGAATGAAATTATGCCTTGAACGTATCAGATATCTACGTGTTAATTATTTAAACCACCTAAAATGTTCTCACAAATCAGGAGTGGTGTGGATAACGATAAAATGAAATATAAATGTTTTATTAATACGTGTTTAGTGACAACACGAACGAGAAAAAATGTGATAACTACTTATATGATACGTGTTTGACTGTAAACGCAATATAAATGAAAATTTATTAACGTCAAAATAATATCATACGAAAAAAATTTAGCCGCGAAAGGCTGAAAAACATTACGAAAATCTTCAATAAAGTGTTACAAGAATTTTTCTGTAAGTGAAATACAGATAGAACGTTACGAAAAATCACATATAGTGTATATAAAATATAACGAGTGAAACAAAAACTATATGAGATGTAATCACCGTAAATACACCACCAAGATAAGGGAATATATACATGCTGACCAAACGAGTTCATGTCATGTTTGTGTAGTTATAGGATTATGTGTATATAAGAAAGAACAATTTATAAAAATTCATATTATAGTTCATGTGCAACAAACTATAATATGCGTCATAGCTTAAATAATAATGTAATAAAATTATTATTTTTGTTTGTGTTTTCCTTCTTATAAACGTTATATTATTTTTATAAAAATGTTTTTTTAAACGTTAACCAAACGATAAATGGTCACGAAATGTATCTATCTATGCATGACTATGGCATCATCCACGGTTAATAATGGTAACATATTACCTATGGAACGGGAACTATTAATGTGGGAAGGAGAATTATTAACAAGAGAACGTGAGCTACTTAACCCAGAACGTGAATTCTACAACCAAACGAAGTAAAACTAAACGACAAATAATGTAAAAAAATTTTCAATCGCAAAATAACGTATATTTAGCTGAAAAAACATTACCAGAATTTAATCCTGATGTCACTATAACGGAATTAACGGAAACCCAATGGATTTCCAAATAATTAAAGTAAAAATCAAAATTTTATTTAATATTTAGAAATGTTTTTCGTCAAAAATCTCTTTTTCCTCCGTTTTCATGTCAAGATTAGTTATACTGAATTTCAAAATATCTGGCTAATTATTATACTCGACATACATAATATGTCAGAGTATATGAATTTAAAGTTTGTATTAATTTAATTTTGGGTCCAATGCATCCTTGACCTAACTATTAAACTATAAAAGATAGAAGAAAAGTTTAAATAAATAAAAAATTTTATTTTTTTGAAATTCCATTTAAAACATTTATTCGTAAAATGTTTGAGTTCCCCACGATTTTAGGTCAAATTTGGCTAAGTAACACATATAGGCAATGATAATATATACTGTTATTATTATAAATGTAACTGTATAGACTAATTATATATTATAGTATTTTATGAATGCTAATTAAAAATAGCTCAAACAGTGAAATTCAATCATTTGTCCAGTACCAAAAAAACTAACGATGTTAGTTGTTATCTTCACTTGTTTTTCTCTTTCTTATGCACAAAAATTGAAAAAAAAAATACAATAGGCATTAGAGATAGTTTTTATTATGGAGGTCCATTTTTGTGTTAATTCCCCTTAAGGGGTTAGGTGGGTTTCAAAATTTCAAAAAATCGATTTTTTTAAAGTTTAATAAGAATACGAAGTTTAATAAAAATATTTTGAATGAAATTTATAATTTCAAAGTTATAGAAACCTAAATTTCATAATTATTGTTTCTGTTCAGACGAAAAATATTTTAAGTAGTTTTTTTTTATTTATATATTTCGTACAAAAAGTATATAATTTTCCGATATCGTCATAATTTACCAAAAAAGGAATATAATGCAAAATACATGCAAAAGTATAGTTGAAATAAATATACCCTAATTGAGATTAAATACATCTCAAAATTAACCAGTCTCATTGCAGGAACGTAGTATGTACATGTTACTATTTTAGATTATGTCTCGGAAACGGCTAAAGTAAAATATTTATTTGGGTACTAAATTAGCAATTAGATAGTAAAAAATATCGGTAAGGTGTTATTTGTGCGATGTGAGATTGTCATGATAGCTTAATCTACATATTATATTTTTACGTGTGAGAAAATTTCTGGACCCTTAATGAAACTGTGACCACGCTTGCAAATATAATATCACGAAATGTACACTTCAATTAGTACATGCATTTTAATTTCATGAACTATTCAAAATGAGATACCAAATTTTCGTTATTAAGTTAACTCAAAAAGTAATTATTTAAATTTCAATACATTGAGAATATTATTCTTTGTAAGAGATATTATATATTTATTATTGACATTTGACAACGGAGTGAATATTTTACAAAATTTTAAATATACAAATCGAAAACCTGCATAAACTAAAAAAATGCACAACAATGTTTCAAATTGAACAGTTGGCCTTAGGTTGTCTATATAGTACTTACCTACTTCGATCACTTATGCACCAACATATATAACCAGTTTGTCGATATAGTAGATCTAATATTTACATACTTGTTCGCTTATACACCAATAAATGTCGTTAGTCTATCTACATAGTATATATCATACATGGATAATAGCGGTTCTATCTCCACAGATGCAAATGTCATTTCGACTATTATAAAAACTGGTATAATACGTAAATACAACAAAAGCTCATATTCATAATAACTAATATACCACAATAATTCACAGTAAGATGTCCCTTTTGATTGGTTGAACGAGTGGCTGAAAATGATATATAAATAATTCCTTAGAAATACGATTGTTTATTTAAATGGTCTTTCTATCTAGAAAAGCTTAAATTTATCTGTTTGATATGCTACGATTTTGCGATACGGGTAAGAGTAACAATGCTTGAACTATTGCATTCATAAAATACTCTAAATATTTAGACTATACAGTTTTAAATACATATATAAATAATCTTATGTATAGTCATATGTTTATTATCAAAATTGGAGCTGAAATTGTGGTGAATCCACAGATTTTACAAAAAGATGTTTAAAACAAAAGTTGTTTTTTGTTTTAAAAATTTAAAAAAAAAAAATTTTTTTTTAAAATGTTTCTTCTATCTCTTATGGTTCAAAAGTTAGGTATCCATTACCTAACTAAATTTTTCTTTTGTTTTTGATCTTGCATCGATTCATCTGGGAAACTAAACTTTTTTGACTGCTGTAATTTTACAGATTTTATTTAAATATTTTATTTACATGTACTTCATCTGAGTATTAAGTGTATTCCACATCCTGAATCGAATCACTTCCTCAGGGATATTTTGAAGGCATTTGGTTATTAATATCGGGTGCCAGCTATCCTTACCGATGGTTTTTCATTTGATTTATACAAAGTGAATACTGGGATAGTTTCTTATACAGTCAGCCATAACTGCATATCTTCCCGTTCCCACCATATGTCCTATCCTATTTTTTACTAATTCTATACAATTATGTATCGTTAAAAAAAAAATGAATGTAGAATAGAATTGATTTGATATTATTAATACTTTTCTAAAAGTAAAATCGAATGTTTTCAATGAAAAATCCTCGTTTATTATCATATCTCGTCTTTCATAGAAATTTTTAAACAATAAAGTCAATAAACCAATTATTAAGCCATTGAATTCATTAATTGGACTTGGAAATAGAACTGTTCAAGAGTAGAATTTTTTTTTCAAAATAAAAATCGAACCATCTCCTACTGGGGAATTTATGTTTATCGAAAGTAACTTTTTATATACATAAATCCATTCCTCAAAAGCTTTTTATTTCTTAGTATCTGAATTTATTGAGCTTATTATGGCGGTTTATCAACAGCTATTAGAAGCACTACTTTATGTAAAAAGTTTAATATGAAAACCTAGGTCTTATCACAAAACGCATACCGAATTTGGATACATATTTTTGTGTTATTTGTGCTGAACAATTATGTGCTTCTAACAGAAGCTGACAAGTCCCTTTGAGATGTACCTTTTCTGAAATTATTAAAACTCTCAGTTATTTATTCTTACATAAGTTATTGCAATTAAAAAAAAACATCTTTTTAAAAGTATTTTTTATTATGTTCGAATAAACTTACGAAACAACTTTTATCTTTCGTATATTATTTTGTAGATTTTTGTAATATCTATTCTGAGGTTAAATCCTTATTTTACGTCAGTCTTAAACACGTAATTGTCTTACTTGTCAGTTGACCTTTATGGAAGTATTTAAGTATTTACATTTAACAGAACGACATTGATTTTGACGGTTATCAGAAAAGAAATATTTTATAATATTGCCACTGCACTTCTCAACTTAGATCGTAACCCAAATCAATCAATTTATAATTTCTTAACATAAGAATGTTACATTCATGGAGTTATCTCATACCAAATCAAATGTTGATGCGGACTCATCTACAATTTTCATGAAACTGAAAACATTGATCTTTTCGTCATATCTTTTTGTTTCTTCGTTTCATATTAATTAAGTTGCGACCATAAATTTGAAAAAAAAAATTTTTGTTTCATAGCCTCATTAATTATTGTTTTAAAATTTTTCCAGTAATCCAAATACTATAAATGAAATTTGTAAGTCCAATTGAAGGGTCCCCTTTAAATGTTATTCCACACCTCCAAAGTTGTTTCGTTTTAAACAAAAGAAATTATAAAATAAATCATAAAATTATTATAATACCTAATAAGTAAGCGTTGAAGATTCAAGCCGTTGCGTTTTTTGTTTGTTAAGTGTATGTTTATCAATCTTAAATTAAATGCTATAAAATGCTTAAAGATTAAAATAGGACAAGTTTTTTATCGAATATAACCTGGGCCACTTGTTTTTGCATTTTTTGTGCATATATTATTTTTAAAATTTTTAAAGTATATTTTAAAGACTATAAAAATTACATGTATTACTTGTTTTTATACCTTTTTGTATGTATGCCATTATTAAGGAAGTACGAGCACCAAGGCAACTTTTCATAAAAGGCTTGATTTTTTTTTAATACAAAGTTTAAATATGTCTAAACAAATTCCAAAAATTTGAAGGAGATTGCCCGATCATTAAAATAAATAATTAACTTTAAAGTTGAGCAATTTAACATTGGTCTTATGGGGTAACCTTCAAACATTGATAAATTTCTGTATTTTTCTCGTAAAACTGTCGGTGAATATTTTTAAAAAACTTATGGATGAAAGTAAATATATTAGTGATAAATTTAATTCAAAAACATTTACACTTGCCCGACTAATTAAAGTGTATTAATTAAAAGAAAAATAAATGCCGCCACTAGCCAATGTTAAATGTATATCTATATATTGAAAAAAATCATATGGTTACTGCGTTCCCCTTACCGCGCTAGAGTCGATACCTATCCCCACCCCGCCTGGCGCTCGTACTTTCTTAAATGTTATCATTTCAATTTCTCAATAATTTTGGGATGAAAATAATACCGTTTTTTTTTTAGGCTATAAAAGAAATAATTCATCTTTTTACCCCAAATAAGAGTGTTTTTAGAAATTAAAAAATTTTTCAATTTGCTCATTCTACTTGGTATTTGAATTTTACTACCTAATTAACTGTTAATTTTTTTAACATAACTTGAGATTCATAATTTTATTTATATTCAGTTCGAGGATGACTAAAAAATTCGAAACAAGCCCAAAATTTATTTGTTAAATAATTAAATTATTAAATTAAATGTGGAATGAGCATATTTAAAACTTTTCGAAATTATTTTCAAATATATTAGGTGGGTGGAAAAGTTTGTAGGCTGACATAAATGGCAATATTAGTATCAAATCCATATTAATTTTAGTTCGTCCTAACCTTAACAGACGCGTATATGAATTTGACAGCTGTGCACTATTAGTATCTGAGTCATACCATTTTAAGTGAAAGAACTTTTGTTACCTTGAAAAAATGGATAAAAAGGAATTTCGTATGTTAATAAAGTATTGCTTTTTGGTGAAAAAAAAAAATACTGTTGAAACCAAGGCTTGGCTTGATAAACATTAATCCGACTCTGCACCAGGAAAATCAACCGTAGAGAAGTGGTTTGCTAAATTCAAACGAGGCGAAATGGACACCGAGGACGATGCATGCAGTGGATACCCCCAAAGAGGCTATTAACGACGAAAACAAAAAAAATTCACAAAATAATTTTTGATAACCGTAAAGTGAAGTTGATTGAGATAGCTGAGACCCTAAAGATATCCCAGGAACGTGTTGGTCATACCGTGCATGAATATTGCTCTGTTTAAAGTGGGTGCCGCCCGAGCTCACAATCGACAAAACCAACAACGAATGGACGATTATAAAGAATGTTTGGAACTGTTCGATCTAAATCAATCCGAATTTTTACGTCGATATGTGATGATGAATGGAACATGGGTCCATCATTTCACACCAGAGACCAATCGATAATCTGAGTGGACTGCACGTGATGAACTTACTCCAAAGCGTGGAAAGACTCAAATTTCGGGTGGCAAGGTTCTGGCATCAGTATTCTGGGATACTCATGGTATATTCATTGACTATCTGAAAAAGGAAAAAACCATAAACAGCGACTATTTTGTAGTGTTATTGGAGCGTTTAAAAGACGAAATCGCAAAAATGCAAGAAGAACAAGACAGTGCTGTTTAATCAAGACAATGCACCGTGTCACAAATCAATGAAATCGATGGCGAAATTTAAAGAATTGGGCTTCGAATTGTTTCCGCATCCACCTTACTCTCCAGATCTGGCCCCAGTGATTTTTTCTGTTCTCAGACCTCAAGAAGATACTCGCTAAACAGATTTTGCTCTGATGAAGAAGTAATCGCCGAAACTAAATCATATTATGAGCCTTAAGAAAAATCGTATTATAAAAATTATTACGACAAATTGTATGAGTATAATCATTGTGTCGCTCTCAAAGGACATTATGTTAAATATGAAATGAAATTCCACACGAAACATGCTATTCGATTATTGATTATTGACTACATATCAGTAAAAATTCATTATTTTAAATGATGTGATACTTTTTTATCTCCAAAACTCGAAATAAAAACACTTCAATCAATAATAACTATCAAAATTTATCTAAAAATATTTTATTATAAATTATTCAAGATAGAAACAATATAGATTAGTTTAAAGATACACTGAAAAATAGAAAAACATGTAACTTTTATATTTTTGGAAGAATATTATGGATTGTCCTTTTGTTCACAATTTAAGTTATACTATTTGAACATTGAATTGTTGAGTTATTTACGATTTGTATTTTTAGGTATAAATTCTAACAAACTTTAATCAGGGCAAGCATTTTTGTTACTACACCAGTCCCATTCAAACCAATTAAACTTAGTTACGAGCTTAGTTTTCCTAAATTTATTCTATAATTACCAGTACCTGATTAAATATCAATATATTCGACGTACGATAGTGGGCATGGTAAAATTTTCAATTATTTGTGTATCGAATATTTGATTTTCGATGCTGAACCTTCTATACGGTACTTTTAATTATATGAGTATTTTTAGCCAGTATTGAAAAGTATCGAGTACTTTTCTAAAAATACTCAAAGCAAGGAAAAGTAACAAGTCAAAAAGTAGAGTATAACAGTACTTGTCAAAAGTACTTACTAGCATCAATCTTATGTACACAATTTCATAAATATGCACTGGAAAACTAAGCCCAAATAGTACATTAAGAAAAGTTACGTTATTTTTGAAAGCCTCTAATGGGGAAAAGTAGAAAATTTAATATGGCAACGTATGAACAGTTTTTGGAATCTCAAAGTATCAATAATATTTTATAAATCAAAGCATCGATAATTTTAAATTCATCGTAGATGTCTTTTCCAATAAAATCAGAAAAATCTATACTTTTTGATGAAACGATTTTTTCTACTGATTTGGCCGATACCTCAAGATATTGATTCATTCTTCTAGAGATTTTTTCCAGGCAATATACTCCTTGGTATATCAACTTTTTAGATGAAAATGTTGGAAGAAAAATAATCGATCAGTACCTCGAGGTATCGATAAAGTATCAGTGTTTAGGTATCGAGGTAACGATATTTAATTTTTGGAAAAAAAATCAATAAGGAAAAGTGTCAATATCTAAAGGTATTTGAAACTGCTCGATATCTTGTGTAGTCGATACTTTTGTTTCGTTACTACTCATGAGTAAAGTATAATAAATACAATATTTATTGTAAAATACATTATATTTCTTTAAATTTTCGGGCACAAGTAACTAAAAAAATAATTTTGTATGAATTTTGGATAATTAATTTTTGAGTAATTTGTGTACGAAAATTGAAAAAAAATGTATTTTACTATCAAAATGGTATTTATTATAGAGGTTCCATATTTTGTGTCAATTCCTCTTAAAAAGTATTAACTTAGTATCGACGTTATATGCATCTATAGATAAGATATATGCAATATTGATACTGTAGGCTATGATTTTATAACGTATTATACTTATAACACATACTTTATTCTTTAAACTAATTCTAAATTCAATTCAATTCTTAATTCATTTTTTTAAACAATACATAATTGTACAGAATAAATCCAAATAATAGGATACGATATATGATGGAAAGGTACGGTATACAGCTATAGTTGAGTTTATAAGGAACTATCCCCGTATTCACTTTGTGCAGATCAAGTGGAAAATCATAGACAACCATTGGGAAGGATAGTCGGCACCCGATACCAGTGTCAAATGTCTTCAGAATATCACTGAGGAAGTAATTCGGTTCAGGATGTAAAATACACTTAATACTTAGTTGAAGTACATAAAATATTTAAATAAAAGCTGGAAAATTACAGAAGTCAAAAAGTTCAGTTTGCCAGTTGAATCAATGCTCGATTAAAAAACAAAAGAAAAAAATCAATCAAACTGAAATCAATATAATAATTAAAATTTTAATTGAATATTTATTATCGATTCAACTGATAAGTCAAATTTGTAGCCAAAAATATCCTTACTGAATAAATATAAATATAAATCTTATCTTAATACATATAAATTACATGTCACATTGTTTGATCGCGATGGATTCCGAAACTACTGAACCAATTCGAACGTTTTTTTTTTTAAATGAGTGCTATGCTCCAACTTAAGAGATAGGATAGTTTATTTCTTAATTTGAGATTGCAATTTTAATTTATTGCGAATTAATTGTTTTTTATGACAAACAGATATAGTTCGATAATATTTTAACAGATGGTAGTTAAATCTAACAAAGATGCATAGTTCGGCAAGATTCTAACAGATGACGGTATAATCAGTTCAAATCTTGATTTAGTAAGTATCGAATAGATGGCACTGTATAAAGTAGCCAGTTGATTTGAGTATCCAATAAATGTGTTAAGCAGTGTTCCCAATGTCCGGGTAATTACCCATTTTTCGGGTAATTCAACGTTGAATGGGTAAATGAGCTAGAATTGGACTCAGGCGGGTAAAGTCGGGTAATGATTTTTTATTAAAATTACATTTTGTTTAAACGTTGAATAAATATTTTGTATGTATAATTTAAATTCACATTTTCCCGCTTGCTATCATAACTTGAACTTGCGCATTACCGGAACATAAAGAGTGTTTCACAACTTGGAAATAATTTAATAAATTTTATTAATAATTAATTATTGTGTACTTTTTATTTTAAATACTTCAAGATTTAATATTTAGTTTTAAATTTACCGCGCTTTTAGCAGTTGGTAACACTACCTTTCAGTGTGCCGGGTAAAACCGAGTAATGGGACTTTATGGAGTGGATAATTTTAACTTGAGCTATCGGCAACACTGGTGTTAAGTTAAAAGTACTAACGCTTTAATTAATAAGCTACAATTCATCAATATAACCGACGACCTTTAAAGGAGAAGTGGTCCTGCTGCCACGTATTCCAATGATACCGTCAGATTCTACCATTACCCTTAAGAAGGCCACAGTTTCGAATTCGTTTAGCTTTTTACATGTCTATAAATAAGTCTCAAGGCCAAACAATGTCCATTTGTGGTTTGGATTTAGAAAATCCATGTTTTTCTTATGGGCTACTATATGTTGCATGTTTACGTGTAGGGAAACCGTCGAATTTATTTGTGTTAGCTAAAGGCAGGTTAACCAAAAATATTGTACACCGATTAGTGCTAAATTAAATTGAAATTAAAAGTATTTATAATTCAAAATAATAAATACTATTGTTAAAGATTTAAGGCTATCTGCCCTACCTACCTCATTCATATATTTAAGTGTCACATGTTCTTTACTAACAACTTTGTTACAAAATTGAATAAAAATAATAATAAATTTTAAAATTAATTCTTTTGTATTGATTTTTGCTTAATATCAACTGTAAGAAAATTTAAATCAATCGTGTTCAAAGTTCTTCCCGTTCAAATCTCAATCCAGTCGATTTTTATACAAGCTTTAACATTTCCGAATTCGTTCCCAGATAATAAGTTCATTTTACTAAGGGGTTACGGTAGTAGAAAATCTGTCATGGAGGTCGCCATATTTTTTTACAACTGGTATCTATGTAAAAAGCATGTTGGTCCCCGTGACTGATGTTCTACTAGCGTTCCTCTTAAATTGTTTACTACAATGTAATATAACAAAAATAATAGACACAGCAACGTGTGGCCGGGTCTGCTAGTAAGTATATATATATAAATCTTTTCTTAATACAATTGTGTGAAGCACATTGTAACTCAGTAAACAAAGAGTACTTGTCTATAATTAATCTTAAAGAAATGGAAAATTGAGTCCAAGACTCAAAGTAAAACTTCTTCTTATGATAATGGACTCAATTTATCCCGCTGTATTGTACTACTTATAGCTTTACAATTTGAAAATTTTATAATTATTTAATAGACGAATTGCATGATTACGAGGTCCAAGATCTATGTATTTGTCACTGCAACAGGGGTGCAAATAACCACGCTGTTGTCTTGTAGAACGAGTTCTACTGACTTCAATTGAAATAAAATAATTTTTTATCTTTACAATCATGAAAAAAACCGTAAAATGTCAAAAATCGCCTATCTCTGAATAAAGTTTTGCAACAGTTTTTTAAATCCAAATATAATTCTAATGACTTTTTTTTACAAAAGAATGACTTTTTTAGCATAGTAATTACAACCCCATGCTATTATTCCAAACGACATGATCGAGTAAAAGTTTGAATAATAAATAAGTATTAAAGAACTTACATCGATTCATTTATTCATTACTCTAATCTAAATACAAACTGTATTTAATTTAGCATATAAGGAATCTATAATTTAATTTAATTTTATTTTTTTAAATATATTCTGGAGTAATGAAAATAGAAATTAAAGATAAAATGGAAAACTGCAAGTTCAAAGTTGAAAACTCCGCTGTGGTGTAGAAGAACTGTGATCTGTTACCTGCAAGGGGTAGCTAGAAAATTTTGCAAAACGTTCATAATTTTTATGAGAGAATATTTTTTTTACCACGCATTATATTGAAATATAAATATATATGTTTTATTAATTGTATAATAAATTGTAGAAAAATTAGTTTAGGTTAGTTTTTCTTTTCCAGTAAATGTAATAATAATTTTCTATTTTCAGGAATAGAAGAAAAGAAAAGAAAACTTTGAAACAAAAAATACCGAAGTAGAGCTGGCAGCGGTGTTAGGAAAATAATTTTTTCTGTATAATTTCTATTTTATGTATTTTTAATCTATTAATTTTATTTTTATCTATAATAATTACTTGTATCGTCCTCTTTTAATACAAAATGTATATTTAAAAGAATAAAGATTATTATTTATTTATTCATTTATTTATTTGATTTAGATGATATATTTTACTATTTGCATTTATTCAATAAATAACTTATACGATAATGAATTTATTTTCAAATTTAAATCATTTTTGACATGTTGCATCATATTTTCGTATCGTAAGGCACATCACACATGGAGTGATTTGAGTGAATTCGCTGATATCGGCGATATCACAGTATTTTATTCGCACACAGATATATATATATATATATATATATATATATATATATATATATATATATATATATATATATATATATATATATATATATATATATATATATATATAATTTGGTATATTGGTATACAAATTTTGAACCATTTTTATACTCCCCATTTAGAATAAGTCAGAGTATATTAGTATTACCCATTTCAGTCTCCCGTTTGTCATTATGATAACTCAAAAACGAAACAATACAATCACTGTATTTATACAGTTCATTTTGTAAACAAATAAAATAATAATAAGAATCAATTTATATTATATTTTTGAGTAATAGTATAAGATGTATTGGCTTAATTTTATAAAATAAGTCTAAAGTTCATTCCTGTTTATTTACTCTGCTATTGAAATGAATGTAAATAATATTGATGTTTGAAAAGTGTTATGAGAAAATAAGTTAATAAGTTTAATAAAACTCTTGCAGAACGTAATTACTGCCATAATGAAGGAATGTTGTATCTATTACAACGTTGCTACAACAATTAGGAGAAGTATACCTAGAGAAAGAGGTTTTTCCCTTTTTGCTATCCACACACAATAAATTTGTCTAGAAATTTTTTGGGTTGTGCATTTAACTGAGTAAAACAATAGGCGAAAGCTCTTATGTATTTGACAACGTTGCTTACGATTGTAAAATTACATACGATTGTTGTCGCATCATGATGTAATTCTTACGATTTCATTATTTGATTATGCATATCGCACACAGTGCGATTTCGTACATGTAATTTTCTTATGAAAAGTAATGTATATCCGTATACGATACAATAGTTGCAACAATACCATACTTGTGATAAAGGATAGCATGTATTCTAAGATAAAAATATTGTGGGATATTATAAGAATTTACTTAACACTCGCTACTCCTAATTCCTTTTCTTTTTTTTCCTCATTATATGCATGTATTTAAAATAATTTATGATCTGATTAATTAGATGCATCTATTTCACCTGTTCTATAGGTTTCAGGACATGAATCTAACCTTTTTTTGTTTGTACAAAAACAAGCATTGGCATGTCTTTATTTTTAAATATGAAAAATATTATTATTTAACTAGCTATCTTTGTCATAAACATTGATTTATATGACAGTATAAACAAGAATAAAAAAAATTGTCAATGTGATGTTATTAACGTAGGATTTGTGCTGGGATTTTTTTATCACATGTATGATTTCAAATCACGAAAATCACACCGTGTGCGACTATACATTGATTTCCATAAGCAAATCATATGCATGATATCGCCGATTTCACATAAATCGCGTCGTGTGCGAGGTGCCTTAATCGTACCGAGAACACAATTTTATCGAATTAAAACTAGTTCACATTTAACGTAAGGTCGAAAAGACACTTAGTTTTATATTTTCTTGCGATTATATTATTATTTCTACCGATATCTTAAATATAATTCATAAATATTAATTAATTTAAAAATATAATTTAACTAGATCGTGTCACCTAAAATTTATGATTGAAACAGTGGATAAACGATTATCAATTTTAAATAATCTTTCTTTGATTATTAAATAACAATCGTTTGTAATACAAATGATATGAATTTCTTTTATCTTTATATATAAAAATCAATTGCTGTGCGTTAGAAACGACTTTAAATATAATAAATTTCATACAACCTCACGGAGTGAACAAAAGTTTCATCGGCGTAACTGTCAAATGATTAGATCTCCATTTATTTCAAGTAATTTGAAGTGGTTATTCTCAAACAAAATAGACTATTTGAATTTAATCGATTTTAGACAGTTATTTCGTTTTTATAATTTTCTATCCGAAACCACCCACGAACGGAAAAAAGTTTTGTAGACAGTCGAGCTATTTTTGAGCTTTGAATAACAAATTAAATTTAATCTATAAATAGATTAAAATACAAATTTTCTTAATTAATAGATTTTAATAAGTTAATTTACATTGCATGATAAACTCTATGGTAAAATAACGTACATAAAACTTGTAACTCTACATTAAGAAAAAAATTTAATAAATTCAAATCGATCGAATAGTTTTCGAGATTTTGAACAAGATACACTACGATTAATTTATATGCATACATTAATTTGTATTATTTGTGAATAAAAAAATTTTTTTAACAAATTGTTGTAAATCAATTATAAAATACTTAATTAATAGATAAAAACTTAATAATAATTTTATAAAAATATAAAATTTTATAATGCTAAATATTTATTAAATATTTAATACTAAATTATTTTCAATTTAAAATATATCTTTTTTTTTTTTTTTTTTTTTTTTTGATGCGTTAACATGGGAACAAGTCGTTCTTCTTGCTTCTTTTAAGCATAAAAAAATTCATTCAAAAAGATAACTTTTTTAATGCAAAATAGAAATTTTCATTAAATCTTATTTATTTTAAATTAGCTTCAAATGATTCTGCAATTATAAAAATAACTTTAAAAAAATGGACTTTTAGCTAAGTGATATATGTTATTATACAAAATTCAAGTATATCACCAAAATTAAAAAAATCCACAGAAAATACAATTTTATAATTAGAAATAATATAATATTGATGTGACAAAAAACTACCAAGAAAAAATAAATAAATAATCAAACATTAATTACAAAATTTACAAAATATTATAGATATACGATATTCACTATTTAAATGTTTTGTTCGTAATTTATAAAGATATGTGTACACAGACACACTTTGCAAAACAAGAATATAACTACCAAAGTAATTTTTTATATCTGTAAATGCAAAAAAAAAAAAAATGTTTTATAGCATATTGTATATTTTTTATACCCAGATTATATTAAGGCAATTTGGTAGCCGCAATCCAAAATCAAATAAAATACTTTTTTTAATTTTTTTTTTTACTAATAAATATACAAAGCATGGTATAATAATTGATAAAAATTCACATAAGAATTTAATTGATATAATTTAGCACGGATTATTATTAAATAATTAATAGTCCGGTCTATTTACACATTCAAGGTTACATAAATTCACATAAAGCTGAAAATTGGCATAGTTGTTCAAAACATCATTATAAAGGAAACCACAAAAGATCTCATAATTCCGAGGTGTGCTAAAAATTTGGCATGGGGTCAAAGGTCAAAAAAATGAGTTTTTTGCGATTTTTAGCGAAACGGTGAGTTTTTTTGCAAAATTACCCCCGTATGTTACCACTCAGATTGTAGATCACGAAATTCTCTACAAAAAATATATCAATAATTTTTTTCCTAAAAGCCACCATTTTGGAAATATAACGCTTTGAAAAGTTGGATCAGTCGTAATCCCCTTATTTTGCACACGTTTCCACGCCACCTATGAGGTAGTGTACTTAGCCCGTTTTTTTTAACGTGTTTCCCCAGTAGGCCTATTCCACGGGTCTGCTGAGATTTTATATGTTTTAAAACTATTGCAAAATAATGTTATACATAATAGTTGGTAAAAATAACGGCGGTGTAATAAAAAATATAATAGTTAAAATGACAAGTTACTCGTCTGATTTATAATTTTCTAAGATTACTGTTTCTTCTTCTTCTTCTTCTTGATCTTCTTCTCGTTCTTCTTCCTGTTCGTCCTCTTGTTCTTCTTCTTCTTCTCTATTTCACACGTAAACTGCCCCAATAGCGTTTCCTGATCGGTATCAAACGAATCTTCAAGAGTTGGTGACTCAACATTCGAGCATGATCGGCTTTGACAGTTTGTGCATGCCAGGGAACAAAACAGTCCAACTTTTTTGCAACCACATTTTGCACTACATCCTTTTTTGCAATTGCAAAATATTGTGTTGAGAAGTTTCTCAGGTGCTGGTGGAAGTAAAGTTTGAACTGGCGCTACTGTATTGTCGACCAACTTCCAACCCCAGTATTTAGGGTCCAGCTGATTACCAAGCCACACTTGAACTTGGTAATATACCCGAAACAGATGTTGGTGAGCAGCTATTGAAGTTGGAGGAAGAGAAGCTAAGTTCATTGTTTTTTATTACGCGTATTTTTAACGAAAGATGCCTATCGCAACTTATCTAAGCAAGTCGTTTTTTTCCCTGCATTGCCAGATTTGTTGCTTCATCTTTGGGACGACCGGAAGTATAACAATCTTGGTGATACTTTGCTTCAGGAGCAACTAAATCATATTCAAATTCGAATCGAGCAACAACAGCTTTCGATATAGCGTCGGAACGAGTCCGTACTACTTTCAACATTGTATGTTTGAATTGAAGTGTACTTACTTGACAAATTTTACTAAGACGATCTAAGGATTTTTTTTTCTGCAACTCTTCATTCAATTTATTGCCACAAAATAAACATAGTTTTTTAAAACAAAAAGCTGAATCACTTGAACGTGATCTAGTACGAGGAGGACTACTTACTGTAGATCCTGAAGATGTGTTAGCTTCACTAGCTTCTTGCTCTTCGCGTTTTCCTTTAATGGCAGCAGCAATAGAACACTTTCGCGTATAATTTTTACGACATTCGCTATCTATTGTCACAGATTTTTGTTTTTTAAGAAATTCCGAGTATCCATCATCTCTTTCAGCACTTGCATTAATCAGTGTTTTCATACCACAATCAACAGTTACAGTTTCACTTTCAGTTAAAATATGAGTACAAATAAAACAATATTCTGACATTTTTCTTATAAAACTCTTAACTGCACAAAATAGGTTAAAAGAAAGGTTAGGATAAGCACATGTTTTCACTTTCAGTACGTAGTGGCGCTCAAGGATAACGGTGTGTATTTCATATATTGGGCATACCAACATAAAGCAGGTATACGACCCTAGCCACGCGGATAATTGAATAAAAGACAGATGTTATCCCAAAGTTATACTGACGTACAAAATTTACAAACGGGATTTCATTATACCTGAGATTTTCATAGTTTAACTTATATTTTACATAGGCAAGTTACAATCACTAATAGCGAACTTATTGGTTCTATAACACCTTTAGTGACTTTCATATGTGGCATACGTGTGCAAAATAGGGGGATTACGTCTGATCCAACTTTTCAAAGCGTTATATCTCCAAAATGGTGGTTTTTAGGAAAAAAATTATTGATATATTTTTTGTAGATAATTTTGTGATCTACAGTTTTGTACTGGGGTAATTTTTGTAAAACTCATTTTTTTGAACTTTGACCCCGTGCCAAATTTTTAGCACACCCCGGAACGATGAGGATTTTTGAGGTTTCCTTTATAATGATGTTTTGAACAACTATGCCAATTTTCAGCTTTATGTGAATTTATGTAACCTTCCTCCTTATTTTAGGCTTAAATTGACCGGATATTAATGTAATAAATAAAATATTATTTTACTAGCACTCAACTGCCTCTAGATAATAACAACTTTAAATGATTTTCAAAACATAACCCTGAACTGACTACTATATTTTGTATATCGTGAATTCTTTATTTTATTTTTTTTTTATAAATTTATATATATATATAAAAATTAATTGCTGTTCGTTCGTTAGTCTCGCTAAAACTCGAGAATGGCTGGACCGATTTGGCTAATTTTACCGAAACATAAATAATAAGTAAAGGAAAATACTATAAACGACAATTTAATTTTCGAATACAAAATGTTCCTAGCTGTGAAACATATTTTGTCTTTTTTTTTTCTCACATGTTACAAATCATCATTTCCATAGAAACCAAAATATAATTTTGAAATTCAAAATAAAACTTCTTTATCTCTTCTCACTAGCAGTATGACGAACTGTCAACTATATAAAGTGTGCATATCGCATTGTTCAAATATTACCGGAATCATTCTTGGTTCAGGACGTCCATATACCTTTCATCAAGTGTATGTGTACCACAACAAAAATTATCGGGTGAACGCGGTCCTGGGTGTACCTCAGCAAATACCAGGTAAATACCGGGTGCATATAATGTACCGGGTGCACACTAAATATCGGGAATCCGATAAGAAAGGATTTGAAATTCTTGCCGCAGCTTGATTATTTAGTTATAGACAGTTGAGAATATGTTATTATATTTAGGAGATATTGATGTTGATTAGAAATAATTTACATAACAAAACAATGTTTACCCGGGTCAGCTATTCAAAATAGAATTTATTTATCTCTTCTTTTCTATCTTAGTTGTTCTGGACTTCCTTTTGCTATTTTTCATCAAGTATATGAGAACCACAGCACAATATACACGAATTGTGGGTGCACGAGATACCGGGTGACCCACATCAAACACGAGTGTATATATAAATATTTCGTGTCACGGGTATCCCACACCAAATAGTGTATCCCACACCAAAATAGTACTTCCGTACCACCGAACAATTTACAATTTTCGAGCGTAGAAAAGCTTTTCTGGACCTTCAATCGTGTTATGCTTCTGGATTATAGATAATAATTATCAGCGTGGAAATAATGTATTTCAAAATTAACAGAGGCGAAGTTTCTAAAACACAGAACGAGCCAACTGAAAAATATTCGAATTTTTTTTTTGTAGTTTTTCCGACTCCTTTTTCTATATGTGCTTCTGGTTATTTGATAAATATGTTCTAAGGAACATTTTACAAAATTAGCAGGAAAGTAAACCAAGTGTTGATTAAAAAATATAAAAATAAACATTTAAAACTAAAGCGCTTTTGCATAAATCTTAAGCGTTGTTGTACTTTAGTTACATAATTTTCAAATATTTTTAATTTGCAATGTTATTTACTCTCTAAGTATTTTATGTGTTTATAAGCCACTCCATAATAAACATTATTTGTATTAGCCTATATGTGTAACTAAGATAATTATATGACTTATCAGCTATCTGTATATGTTTTGTTTCATTTTATAACAATATCAACATCAAATAATTCATTGCCTGACTTAAGTTCGTTGAAAAATGCTTACGTATAATGAATATCATTTGCTTCTATTACCAACCAAGAAAGTCATATAAATCATAAAATTTTCGTACTAAAACATTATAAATATAATTTTATTGCCGATAATTTATTTCTAAAAAATGAAAAAGAGTTTCGAGACAAAAAAAAACTTTAATTACCATATAAAGCGTTCTAGGGTACGAAGTGGATGAAATTTTAATCGTATTAATTAATAAGATTAGTAAAAATATTATTATTAACGAGTAAGTAAAATGAACATATAGTAAGACACTAACGATTTTTTTTCAATAATATACAACATTTTATGCTAATTTCATTTATGCTAACTTATAAATATTTTAAGTATTTCATTCAGTTTTCGAAGGTGCGTTCCAGTCGAAATTTTTCCTACTTATAAAAAAAAAACCTAAAATAGGTCATTGATAGCATATTTGGCATCTTCTGAGACGGGGAGTCGAGGACTGAAACTTTCGACGGGGGTGTTATGGCTATCTTTTACGAATGAAATTTTTCCTACTTTATGCCTTATATAAACAATCAATGTCAAAATTGGCGTGTTCCAAGACCTAGATTAGAAATGGGACACTAATGAATATAAAACCATCAGTTAGAAATCGAGTTTTTAATGAATAAAGTTTTTCGTTCGAACTTTTCTATAAACATAGGTTTATAAAATTTTGGATTCTTATTAAATACATTCTTCTTTTTAGTAAAACAATGTGTTTCGATAATTTTTTTAAATTTTAGACTCTTTTTAATCATTTTTAACAAGAGTTTGGAAAGGGATTGGGGGAAGTTAATTATATCCTACCATTTCATTTTGATAATTATAGTATATTTTATCCATTTCGTAAGCCTTAGAATTATTTTTAATATGTTTTAACAAAACCAACAACAACAAAATTTTTAATTAAAAATAGAACGTTCGAAACTTCAGTTTAATACTTACTTTCCATTTAATACTACTGTCATATTATACCAAAAAAATTTTTTTTATTTTATAATCCCGGAATGTTGGATGTCTCCCTATTACTAATACTAATTTTCAATTTTTGAATTTGTGATTTATTTTAGTTTAAGGATAAACCATTAGAATGGCATCAGTCATTTACTGAATTAATTGCTTTGTCGGTCTTGTCGCCAACATGATCGACAAGACTCATATTAATTGTGAGCAATCATCGTAATGTCATCAGCTCCAATCGTAATGTCATTAACTCCAAACATCACGCCCTTACAATCCAAAATAAACGATAGTAAATTATTTATAAAGAGTTGAAACATCATTGGTCCTAAAACACTGCTTTGTGCCTTCTTTAATATTTTTCAATCGGAAAAAAAATGTCGATTGTAATTTGCTTTAACTCGTTGGCATCTATTATCTATTAAGTAATCCAACAAGAGTTCGCATTATACAACTTTTGAAGTAAAATGTCATGATCAACACAATCAAATGCCTTAGACTGAATAGCGCAATCATTACCACATGCTCCTGACTATTTAAATATAAAGTACTCATATGAGTGAGTAAAAATAACGGTTCACTGACACCTTTGCCAGAAACATAGCCGAATTGATGTTTTGTAATTATGTTATATTTACACAAAAATTTATGAATTCTGCTATTTATAAACTTTTCAAAAATTTTAGAAAAAACTAGCAAACATGAAATAGGCCAGAAATTACTAATTAAATAATTATTTTTTGTTTTTCCATAAGGTATGATACGTGTGAACTTAGCTCTGTTAGGAAACAGGCCATTAGACACCAAACATGGAATAATGTTTGTTAATGATGCTAAAATCAAATCTGCATAAAACTTTACTCTATCATTTGAGATATACAATACATCTTGATTGGCCTTATTTCCCAGAATGTTGATGACTTTCTTCACTTTGTTATGCTCCACACCATGGACGAAAATCGAATTTATATTAAAACCCAAACTCGTTGAAGAGTTCGACCTTGGCACCAAGTGACTCATTATGATAAGCCAATAATAGTTAAAAAAATTTACAATTATCCGGGTTTCCTTTAAAACGTTTCCATTTCATTAATAAGTTCATTAAAGTTTGTGAGATTTACTTGAGCCAATTTCTTTTTTTAATAATATTCCAGAAAGCTTTGGAGTCCTCCTTTGCAAAACTAACTCTTGCCACTTGCAAAACGAACTCTTGCGGCTACATATTGTCTTCAATTATCTTATTATAAAATTTTGATTTATTCCAATTTTATTTTAAGTTAACTTCATAATACGTGATTTTAGATAAAAATTTTAAATCTCTCAATGGGTAGATTTTGTAATTCCTGACCTAATCCAATCAGGTTTCTGATATGTGAATACTTTTAATGATTTTAACGGGAAACTGCCATTGAGACATCCAAGAAAGATTTGTAAAAAATTATGAAATTTATTCGCTGTATGAGCCCCGAAAACCGATTCCCAATTTCCATCCCTTATTATTGTCCTTACTGTTGATATATTTTCAAGACTTCTCACTTTAAAAAATATTAATTTTATTTATTTTTACTTTATCATTATTTATACTAAATACAATCACTTGATTATCTGAAAATTTGCAGGGACTGATATTAACGTTGAAATTTACGTAGTTAGTAATGACATTTTCAAGTAGCGATATTAACGGGAATTCGTGTTAGTTCTTTCATCACCAATTTAGTTCCGAAGGATCTGACCATGTTAAGAAATAATTTACAATTATCACTATCAACTAATAATTCAATATTGAAGTCACCTGCCAGTATGAAATCTTTCTTTGTTTTATTTATTATATCCAAACAGAAATCTAGTTTGGCAAAAAATCTTCAAGATTTCCTGAAGTTGATCTATAAATGCAGACAATTACTAGGATTCTTCTTACTAACATAAGTTCAACTGTACAACATTCAAAATTTTTTTTCACACTTACGAATTTGTAAATTTGATCTTTCTTTTACATTTATCGTAAGGTACCCTGTCCATTGAACGCTTTTCTACAACTAGTTGTATTTATTTCATGACAAGCAACTTTTAGAGCCTCTAATTCATAACTTTTTAGCCAATGCTCCGTAATACAAACATGATTTTGAAAATTATTATTTATTTGATTACGTTCATCAATTAAATTTCCTAGTTGAAGCAGCTTATTTCGATGACTGCATTATTGAGTGATTTTACACAAAAATAAAATAACAGATGACTCAATAAGTTTTTTGTAGAATTTCTGTTCCGCATTCCAGTATCCGGTGTCATTCCGTCTCTGGAAAGAATGTTAGAATCACTAACGGGGAGTGAGAAAACGGCCACGGCGGCCTTACAAATATATACACTATTCTTACATCCCACTATTGGAAATAATCTTCTTATTATGTTATTTATTTTAACTTTTTATCGAAACTTTCCAAATTTTTTAGTTTTTCAATATAAATTCTTTATTCTTTAACAAATATTAATTTTTAATAGATTTAAAAAAATGAGGAGTATATTACCTTAGAATTTTCGACTGGGTAAACCGTCTTTGATGATTTTATTTGAAAGCTCCTACTTCTCGTGTGGTCATTTAAATTTTGTCTAGATATGATGTCTGTAAGGGGAGAGAAGGGACAAAACCATTTTTTAGTGGTGTATGTTCGCGGATACTTCGTAGTTTATGAACCGATTTCGATTTTTTGTTGTTGTTGTTATAAATAAGATATCCCAATGATAATACCATGATAAGGAAACCAAGATCTATTGTACTTAAGGGGAGAGAAGGGGTAAAAACAATTTTTAGTGATTAAATTTCATCGAAATGAAAATTGTTGCATTGTTGTAACTACACTCAATAGTACAATATTTCCTTGTGGCCAATTACATTTTGCAATCGTTGCCCATCTTATACTTAGCTAAATAATTGTTTGGTTGGCGTCGACTAAGAAAGGTATTTGGTCACAAGGAAAAATTTAAAATCATTTGTACTATTTAGTTAATTTTTTGAAGGCGGTTCTTTTTATTTAAAATTTTTTTATTCATTAAGATAATGAATATCTCATACTTATACTTAAATGTCATTTGTTATCGCAATTATCTCATGTTTGGGAAGGAAAATCGTTTTTCAATTTCTTGAAATTTGGTTTCGTGTTAGTACTAACAGAATCCGTTGATTTCAAATGAAAGTTATTTGAGTTCACAATTAATGTGAGCACCTGATTTATTTGATCAATTAGTGTAGTAAAAAAACATGTAAATTCAATCTGAATAAATCAATTAGATGGATCAATATGAATTCTTTTACCTTGGTTGGAGATCTCAATTCTATGACATTTTCTAAATTATGTTAAAATTTATTTAAAATCGTAACTGCTGGTCGGTGATAACAAATGTGATACTCAAAATACTATCCATATCAGTAACGTTGCTATCCATATCAGTGTTGTCCATCGTTAGTTACCACTTTGGTCTTCTCTCGGGCAACAGGCGAATCCCGCGGCGAAAAAAACTCTTCATCTTTCGATAAGATCCATGATCCAATTTTTCACCTCTTCATTCGAGCTGAAGTACTGGTCTGCCAGGTCGTGTGCCATTGAGCGAAATATGTGAAAATCAGACGGAGCAACATCTGGAGAGTACGGCGGGTGAGGTAAAACTTCCCATCCCAACGTTTCGAGATATTTTTTCACCACTTTGGCAACGTGAGGTCTAGCATTATCATACTGTAAAATCACTTTATCGGGTCTCTCGTTGTACTGTGGCCGTTTTTCTTTTAAAGCACCGCTCAGGCGTATCAATTGCGTTCTATAACGCTCACCTGTTATGGTTTCAGACTGTTTCAGAAGCTCATAATAAATAACGCCAAGCTGGTCCCACCAAACGCTGTCCACCACTATGACGGTCTTCGGCAGTAAAATTACCAGTCTTAAAACGTTGGAACCATTCCCGATACGTTCTGTCTCTACTAGCCGTTTTACCATAAGTATCAAAGATAATCCGGTGAGCCTCAGCCGCAGATTCTTTCTAATTGAAACATAAAAAGAATACTTTCGCACTTTAAATTCGCACATATTTCGTAAAAATTTTATTATGTTATATTAAAGTAGGATTATATTTCCAAGTGTCAAAACAAAGTGTTCGACATCTGTGATATATTTCAACTACTACCGACTATTTTTGGAAAACGGCGGGAGCAAAATGGTAGACCAAATATTTAAACAACTAATACTGTTAGTTGTATAAATATGACATACAGCTATAATAAAAGGCTATTCCTACATTTGTTCAGAGCTTCAATATTGTGTTTTTGAGTGTTACCAAACATTTTGTTTAATTTTATATGACGTTTATTATTTATTCATAACTAATAATTTGAAGTGTATATCAATTGTTTATTATTATTTGTGGGTATGATAATAATTTTTTTTTTTTATGTACACTATGTGTTAATGATTCTATGATATATTATGTATATATAAAAGTGATTTAGATTAGTACTCACTTGTACAACATACCTACATGAACGTCCTTAACAATTCAAAACAGATTTTACACGGTTATTTATTCATTGCGTGATATTAGTATAAAAAATTATTAAAAAAAAAAAAATTATAATAATAATAATAATAATAATAATAGTGCCAATTGTTTATTAAAATAAAAACAGTGGTTTTAGTTTTAAATTTCTGTAATTGGTAAGTAATTTAAATTTGCTTATTAATTTTAAAATAATTATTAATTTTCATTGTTGTTATTACATTATCATAAATAATCATTTTTTAAATAGACGAGTGCAGCTTTTGGATGATTATTAACATAAAGTGACTTAGTTTCAATATATCTCACTAAATAATTTTTTGATTTTTCTTAATTTATCTCACCCGACCAAACAACGATTCTTGAAATTTGTTTGAAAATTGCAGTTCTCCTTTGATTTGTCAACCTTTTAAATTCAGTGGTTATCATTTCGAAAAAATTATGTTATCCATAAACAAAAAAAGTAAATAACAAATAAATTAATATTATTCATTTTTTCAATTTTTTAAAACACTGTGGGAACACAAATAGTAAATTTTTAATTCAACAAAAATTATTTTTGGACCACCTGGTTAATTTTTAATTTTTATTTTTTCATTGTTATATCTTTACATGACGAGGCCGGAAATTGAACTGCAGTTCGATATTTTTCAGAAGAATATGCTAATTATAGTTTTTATTTATTTTTTATTTTTTTATTACAAATAATTAATTAACGGCTTAACCTTTTTGCAATATGGGTCAAAATTAAAATTTGAGTTATAATAATTATTTTATTTTTTTGTTTTTGTTATTTCTGCTAAAAATGAGGTTTTTATATTTATTTTCTTTTAATTAATCCATTAATTGTTTTTGCCGGTAAAAAAATTAGTTTTAAAATTTTTGAATACTTTTTTATCAATGTTATAATCAGTTGGAAAAAACGGTGATGGCCTTTAGAATTTTTAATATAGCGGTCACAGATTTCAATTCGAATATTACAAACATGCTGTTCTATATTTGCATATTTTCTAAATGCAAATTACTTTAAATGTGATGCGGTTATTGAATGCAAATACAATTGTCAAATAGGGATATCAGAAAATTTTCATAATCTCATAAATAAGGTCATATTTTTATTTTAGATAAGTTTAATGCGTGATTCGATAAGTCGTGATGGATAGGACCTTTATGAACTAGACCAATAACTTCCTGACTATGTAATTTAGTTTTTATTCGTTATAATAAAAGAAAAATGTATTTTAATTATTACCTAATACTTAATACTGTTGTCAACATTTTGCTTTGAAATAACAGATAATAGAGATAATTAAATGATCCGATATCAACTACTATTTAAATTTTTTATATTAATGTTTTCGTAAATTTTCTATAATAACTTTCAAACTTTTCTAAAAATTACAATCTTCTTGAGTAAAAATGACGTATATTTTTAAAAAATAAGGAAAATAAGAAAACAAAAATTTTCATTCCGGTTTTTCACTGATCAACTTGCTTGTTAAATAATTTTTTTTTGTAATTATTTTTTATTAATATTTTTAAAGGAATATGAAATTATTATTACTTGTATTTTATTATTATATTATTAAAGTCTACTAAAGAAGGACCTATCAATGGAGTCATTTTAATGTTTGTTTTATGTTTTGAAAACATTTGTAGCATATTTTATGCATATAATTATAAAAATTGTAGCATTTATTTTATTTTATCCTCGCGAAATTCTTTTTTACTCATAGAATTTAAGCTGTTTTTCAAACGTTTATCCCGTGGGGAGTCTTGTGATTTTTTTTAATAAATCCCTTCATTTTCGTGCTAACGCATAGGAGTAGGTAGGAAAACATTGGACCAAATGTTGCTCCACTAACATTGAATCATTAATATTTGAGATATTCTTATATCTTTAAATCCGTTGATAGAATAAAATTCTTGATTTATACCTTTCCAAAATCGTGTCAAGTTATTGGTTTTACCCCGTTTTGAAAAAACGAGTTTTCATCATATCTCGACGTTTTGACGTTACATGAAGCTTCCCTGACTACCCTTGCGAGGTTGTCACTTTGTTTGTATGTATGTGTGTGCGAAATTATGTGAACCACTTATAACTTTTGAACGGCTCGCACATTTCATTGCGGTTGGTGGATCCAAATTCAAACTTAGATTTTGAATTTGTATCGAATTGAACTGGTAGATTTTGAGAAATCTCAAAAAAAAATTTTTTTAATGTTGTTTTTTTTTGGAATAACTTTTAACCGGGTCTCAACTCCAAAAAATAATCAGCTCTTAACGTTGATAAACGCCAATCCGTTTAAAATCGGTTGATTCTTTCGTGAGATATCGTAAATGAAAAATTTCATAAAAAAGTGGTTTTTTACACAACTTCGACATTTCGTTTCAGACCGTTTTTGATGAAAGAAAATAATTATCAAAACTCAAAAAATCACATTGATAGCCGCCAATCCGGTTAAAATGGGTTGATTCGTTCGAGAGATATCGTAAACGAAAATTTTCTTAAAAAAGTATTTTTTTTTTTTTACATAACTTCGACATTTCTTTACGGACTGTTTTTGATGAAAGAAAATAATTATTAAAGCTAAAAAAACCACGTCGATCGCCGCCAAGAACGTGAAAATCCGTTGATTGGTTCGAAAGACATCGTTAACGAAATATTTGGGAACGAGTCTTTTTTTAACATAACTCTGACATTTATTTTCGGATCGTTTTTGATGATATAGAATAATTATTAAAGCTCTAAAAACCGCGTCGCTTCCCGCCAAGAACATGAAATCGGTTGATTGGTTCGAGAGAGATTGGTAACGAAATATTCGGGAACAAGTGATTTTTTAACAACATAGATCAAAAACAAAATTTTTAACTCATAAACATTGTAATATGTTAAATTTTTTATGTATGGAATTAGCGGGAAGTTGCCTTGGCCTTCAGGGTCAACCAACCGTTTTCCAAATTTTTTTTTGAATTAACCTACAAATAATCTGTGTTCTCAATGATTTACACAGTGAATTATTCCAATGATATACATACATGTGGATACTACAAGGTTTCCAATTACCATGTTTTTAAGGTATATTTATCACACTTAAAATAATATCGATTTTTTTTTATCGATAGTTTACCTTACTATTCAGTCTTAAAAAAAAAAACTTTGTAGTCAATATTTAAAGTGCAGTACCATTTCGAATGTAATTCTTAAACTTCTTAGTATAAGTATAATTAGAATATAAATTAGTCAATATAATGATTTGTCCATTTGGACCGGCTTTTACTGACGTGAAATTGACGTTTATAATGAAAATCAAAAATTAAATAGTACTGTAGTTGATAGTGAATTCGCTATTTTACACAACAAAATATGATAGTAGACTCAATAACATTAATACTTAGCTCTTAGATATGATTGAAGTAAAACTACTGTAGTATCGTGGTGATTTCTAACACGATGAAATGAAAAAGGTTATCGAAACATGTTATCGATAAATTGAAGAAGATATTCATTCAAATTTAAACATCGAAAAAATACACGAAGTTAAATTATACATGATCATAATCAGAACTTCATTCCACTATCGAATAAAATTAGAAATTGGGCAGATAAATGATTATAATTATAAATTAATGCTATTAGTTTTCGAAAATAATTCATAAATAAAAAATCTAATACATAAATTTAATAGTAGTCATTACGAATCTATTGTCTATAGCAGTACTCAACCGACCACCTTAAGCGTTATGCCACACTACTGTTTATTTTTTTCCAACATCCGTTGATATCAGCGCTCGTTCGACGTCCGTTTAAGTTTTATATTGTATTAAAAACAAGCATCCACAATAAAGCTTGACATACAACGGTCGTTCTAGCTTTCTATTGTGTTAAATACGAGCAGCCACACTATAGTTTATAAAACGTGCGTTTATCTCAGTGCACGTCGAACGGACGGTAGATAGCTGTTGGTGTTTTGTTTATTACCTATCTATTGTTACATGGTTTAAACTTGTCTGATTTTTATTTACAAATAATATTTCTTGTATTATACATCGTACAAGAAAAATGTTTATAAAGTTATTAATTAAAAAATAATTTATTATAATAACGGAACCAGAAGATGCATTAAAATTTTCATATCCTGTACATTCATATTTAAAAAAACAGAAAAAAATTATGGATGAATGAGATAACGAAAGTTGGTATTTACCATAAAAAAGACGGAATGTATTTAAAAAAAAATAGAGTTTTCCGATATTCGAAAATCATTTCATTTCGATTTTAAAACACCACATTTTTCTTACTTACATAAAAAATTGGGTATTTTAAAATATGTCTTCCAAAGAGAAGGGAGTTATATAATTATAGTTTTTCTATTTATTGGATATATATATATATATATATATATATATATATATATATATATATATATATATATATATATATATATATATATATATATATATATATATATATATATATATATATATATATATATATATATATATATATATATATATAAATTAAAAATAATTGCTTATAGATTTCATTCTTTGTATTATCCACTTTCACAACATTTATGGATTACATTTATTAATTATAAAGTTTAATTAATAAGTATTATTAATTAAACTAAAGTTAGACTTGATTAATTTTTAATATTTTTATCAAATCTAACTTCATTAATATACTCACATGGAAAAGGAGGGCTTTTTCGCGAGAAAACATTTATAAATAAAAAGTTTTGATTTTTACAGTATAATTTTTGTTTGTTTGAGAAAAGCTCTTATAGACAAGCCTTCCGTTTTCATGCTAATATTATGGATAATATTTGGTTAAGTATCTTTTGAATTATTTGAATTGGGATTGAAATTGAAAAAAATACTATGTATATTACATGTTATTTAAGTCAACAGCTTGTTAGAAGCATACCTCTTACATAGAGGAGTGTGCTATTAGCTTATAAAACCTTAGCTCAAAATATTAATTTTTTTCGATTTCCATCAAATTGAACAATTTCAGATGTTTCTCTTGAAAACTCTGCTTACTCAATGATGTAATAAGCTGAATAACAATAGAAGTATAATATTCTACAGTAAACATTCGAGGCAATTGAATTGGTACTCGGTTTAAGCATCCTTCAAGCGGCAGTCACATTATGCTGGCTACAGCCGCTGCTTACTTTTTAGTGACAGTGACTACTAATAGCATCAGGAGTTAAAGACTTTACAAACAACGGCTGACAGCAATTGAAAACCAAAGAAACTTAATCCAAATTCTAGACAATTATTGAAAATGGAAAACATGAAATTCATTCAAAAAATGAAACATTCACATAATACTATTTAATTTTTTTTAAAATACTAAAAATAATATTTGATTGATTTTTAATCCTGCGACTATTGAATTTAAGAAGTTGGTAAATTCATTAAAATTATATTAATTGACAATACAGCCACAAAAATATACAAAAAAATGATCCGTCAAACATTCAAAGTCAAAATATTGTAAACACAATGAATATATATTCATGCTATCACTAGACGCTGACCAGTATTGAGTGGGTTCACATTCAGCTAATTGTAGCTAAAATATCACATGATTGAGTCATGCGGGTATCAACAGCGCTGATAAAGTTAAACATCTTTAACTTTACTAGTCGCTGCTAAAACACATCAGTTGGGGCTGTTAATAGCCAAGTATACATTCCACATTATTTTGGTATACTAGCGTTATGTGACCGCCCCTTAAGAGAGAGAAGGTGAATTTTTATCTTGGACGGTTGGTTTGTTTTCAAATCATAACGTTTGCAGCCTTATATCTTTGAATTATGCATTCATTCGATAAAAGTCTGCTACGATTGTTCAAATGTTTTTTTTTTTGGTGAAAACGTTGAAAAATCTTTTACGAGCCAGTCTATTATTTAATTATATCTTCCAATTTAAAGCATATCCACTAAGATGTAATTTATTTATTAAATTATAAATTTACTTTAATTAAGCTAGGGTTTCCATATCAAAATTTCGGAAACTTTATAGATTGCTGGAGTAAGTACGGAAATAAACGTATAATAAATTTATAGATGTACTGAAAAAATAGGGATATTTAGGCTATTAGGGCTATGAATAGATAAAAAAAACAACAACAAAAGAAAACAGTCAGGTAATTGTTTAATTAATTTATTTCATTTAAAATGTTAAATAATTTTGATTTTTAAGTTTTACGTTTTATTAAGGAGATTGGAAAACCCGAAAAAATTAGGCCATATTAAGTGATGCAAGTGTAAGATATGAATATTTATATATGAATAATAATAATATTAAGTGATGCAAGTGTAAGATATGAATATTTATACATGAATAATAATGAATACACATGAAAAAAAATTTTTAACCACATACATATGAAATTTCCTCAAAATGATGGATTGCCATATCGTAATTTCATTATTCTGTTGCAAGTTTTCGGAAAATTGTTCTTTTTCACAGAATTTTGGTTTTTTGGTGATTGCATTTAGTGATATTTGCAATACACATTATTATTAATATCTGGATGACCGATATCGGTATTTTTTTTTTTTTTTTTTATAAATTGTGTTGCAAACACTCATTGACTTTGTGTTACTTATGTTACTTAACAACGCCATCTGTTGTTGTGTCGTTAAAGCAATTAGTTGCTCACAAAAAATAGTATTATTATTCGCCAATAGATGTCAGGAATAGATGTCATATTTTTCAGTTGAAACTACTCGAATGCGTTGATTATCGATAAAACACAAATAAAAAAAAATGATTCCTAGCTAGATCGATTTATCGCCCCCGAAACCCCCTATATACTAAATTTCATGAAAATCGTTGCAGCCGATTCCGAGATTATATACAAGAATTGCTCATTTAAAGATATAAGATTATGTATATGTATTTATACATACATTTATTATATATGTATGGATAGCATATTTAAGCAATTTTCTGCATACCAATTGTTAATAACAAGACATGTCGTAAGGATTTTATTTCCTAGGATGTTACAAAATCCAGCAGACTAATTTAAAAACGTAGTCATTTGAATAATTTAAAAAAAGATAATTTGCATAAATTTTATTGTTTGTTCAATATTCAAGCTTCTTTACTTCACGAACATGGATTTGTATTTTTCAAAATTACAAAATAAGCAAGATATAGATAAACCATATATAAACAAAAAAGGATAGATATTAATATTATGACATCACCTGCTTGTATTTTCATAACATATATAACTTAATTTTCAAGAAATTGATGGAAAATAATCTGTGAATACTGAAACTTCTTTATGCAATTTTAATTTAGTTTTAAAAGTTTTGTTTTGATGTTGGGATTAGTATCAAATTTTGATTTATAAAATTTAAAATTTTTCTCTACTAAAACAAATGACTAGCGTAACTATACAATAAAATTTTATGTCATCATTGGTTTTGTTTTTTTTTTTTGAACGTTTTAAAAAATATTTCTGTAATTATTTTTAATTGTTACAATTTTTATGATAAGGAAAATTTTATAGCAAAACAACTACTGATAATCAACAATTTTTCATTTTTATTCAATAACAAATACTATCAAGCTTAACCCAGTCTAGTAGTAGTACACAAACAAGCAAATCATTTTTCCGAAATATAAGAGGCAATATTCGAAAATGACATACTCAATTCTCAAAATTTGACAAGCCCAACATTTCATCAAATTTTGGTACCGTTACGATGATGATATTATCATTGGTTTCATTGATTCCAAGTATCATTCAATTAAGTATTATCAATAAGTAAAAAATAAATGAAAAAGGACTCATTTGTTTTTTAGATTGAAAAATTAGCAATTATGAAAGCACTATACAAACCAACTCCCTATGCATCCGTCTTCACATAAGGATGGCTGCTATTAGGTTTCTGATTCACAGATTTACTAGAATTCCATTATCCATAATGGTTAAAACCAAATTACAAAAAATTATTAAAAATATATTCAACCCTCACCATACAGAATAGGAGTCCTGTAAGTGCAATTCCATAATTTAGTTTGGCCCAATATGAAAGAAAATTTGTAATAATCTTAAATCGACCCGCATCAACACTGCATTCGATTGTGCTCCAGAACTTTTATTTATTTGTTTATGTATTATTTTTATTTATTGAAATATAATTTCGTATATTTCATCCGAATTCAAAAAACCAAAAAGATTCTTTTAGCGGATAGGTAAAAGTATTGATCGAAGGTTTAATCGAAAATCCGTTTTTTGATAAAATAGTCACTTTGTAAAAAACAGTTGCCACGTAAAGTTAAAAAAAAATATATATATATATATATATAAATAATTATTCAAAATATTATTCCTTCGATTAATACCTGAAGAATATATCTGAGTAGTATTAAAATTTCAACCGATTGGTTGAAGCCTTTTTTAGGAATTTTGGTCACTGAATTGGAAAATTTAGAAAAATGCGTTTAAACATTCCTGCCTATTTTTTATGTAAGGCGTCTTTACAAATACGCGTTAATATTTATTAGATCGATTTGAAATTTTCAAGAAATATTTACAATAAAATATAATTGTGAAAAAAAAACGATTTTTTGAAAATTCTAACTACATTTAACTCCTTAATATACTAGTACTTCTGGGAACTGTAAATCGAATCATTGGATCTAATGAATCCATGACAATCTATGATCCAATTTTTGAACCATTATTGAACAATTTTTGTTTGAAACATGTTTTCGTAAACTGTTTAGATGCGCCACAATTTCAGCTCAAATACCTATTATTGGATACGTGTTTGTGAACTGTATATTTTATGAATGGTAAATTTCGTGATGTAAAATTTATGGGAAAGTTAGCAGATCGTCGCAAAGAGTATAATGAAGGTGGGGGTAAAAAATTAGAAAACTCAATGTAACGTAGTTTCTGCCCTAACTGAAAACAATGTTGGCCTCACAAAAAGACCGTTACTGAAACCGTCCACAAGCTCTAAGGTTACTTGTAAGTCTAGTATAAAAATTGAATAAGGCAATTGCTATATTTTTTTTTGAATTTTATCAATCACATAGTTCTAACTTGAATAATGTAAATGAATGTTAATTACATTATAATAATACTACAATGCTACAATTTATTATCAATTTTATTATCTATTTATTTATTTTTTAATATGGCTTGATGGCAATCACAAATCCAACTAATGTCAAGGAATTTCCTTCTTTGAAATTATAGTTTTATAAGATACGAATTTAACAGTAAATGGAAATTATTCTTTCAACCTTGAAATGGATATGGTTGAATAAAAATATGTTAATATTTTTATTAAGTAAAGTAGTAGCGGATACAAAATTAAATGCAAGTATTGCAACAAGGTTAAAATATGGTGAAATCTTTCTTACAAAATACTAAATTTTGCATCTAGTGTAATGTAATTAAGAAAACGTTTTTTTTTTTTAAATCTAAGAGAGTAGATTTTTATACTCGATATATTTAGAATATATCAGAGTATATTTGTTTTAATTAAAATTGGTAACATTGACATTTTGCTTGCGGCCATCTTTTACCCTTTTATTAGGTTTTAATTATTATGGTCGCCATAAAATATGTTCATAAAATAAAATTATAATATTTTAAATATATTTTTCGTGTATAGGAGATTTGGCAAAGAAAACATATAAGGGTGTGTCTATACGCTAGCAATTATTTACAAAAAATTTGGTATCGGTGTTCATAGAAACAGCATATTATAGTCGATTTCTGTGTGTCCAGCCATCCGTTCGTCCGTCATCAAAATAACTCAAAAAACGGAAGTTAATAGGGAATTGAAATTTTGGTAGCGTATTCTGTACCTAAAAAGTGATTATAAGATAGAAAAAAAATTAAAATATAAAAGATTAAAAATTATTTAAACTTTTTTTTTTTTTTTAATTTTGTCGTAAATTGTTTGGATTCGCTACACTTATAGATCGAATTTAGATTAAATTACAATATGTAAATAGATATTTATAATAGTATAAACAGGATATTTATCGTATTTAATGAATACTAATGATTAAAATTAGTTGAAACATAGACACTCAAGCATATGTCGAGTACCTTAACAATTAATTCTGTTAATATATCTCACTTATAAAAGTGTGCGGAGCTTAAACTTTGTGTAAAATCTCTAAAACTTTGCATTCTATTTCAAAAATTATCTTTTAGTATAATATCCGTAGAGAAGGTTAAGGATCGTATAATATATCACTTACAAAACTGTATGGGGGGAAATTGAAATTTGTATATGAAATATCCGAAACCATTCATTCGATTTCAAAAATTCGTTTACTAACATTATATGAATTTTTCACACAGTGTAATAATATTTAAGCAGAATCCACTGAATTTCAAAGATTTAACGAATAATGAACCATTAACACCAGATTATATGCCTTTTCCAGACTTTCCAAATTAACAGTTTTAGAACTTTAACACTAAAACAGGGTATAAACTTTTAACAGTGAAGAAATGATTAACTATAAATTTTTAACTTTTAACAATTAACAGGTTGACAAACTATAAAATATTCAACTTTACAATCCAGAAATATAATAATACATCAACTTTCAGACAGAACAGACTATAAACTTTAATGATTTAACATTTTAAGCCTTTGGATTTTGCGCAGATTAGCTTTATATCATTTGTATTTATCCCACTCTCAGTGATCACATTTTTTCAAAAACTTAATATCATCTTCTTTCTAACTAAATTGAGGTAACTTTAAATATTTAATACATCAACTTCTGTTTTAAATGTCCTTTAGAAAATGTTGATATGGTGAATGACTCTGAAATTAAATTTTAGACACTTTAAAACATAACATTGACATTTCACTTGTGGCCATCTTTTACCCTTTCATTTGGTTTTAATTATTATTGTCGCCTTATAATATGCTAATTAAATAATAGTATGACACTTTAAACATATTTTTTGTGTATGGGAAATGAGGGTTAAAAGTTAATTTTTAGATTTATACACGACAAATGGCATAGCAAATATATACGGGTATCTAAATTTAGTATAAAGATTATAATACTAACAGTATTGATGGTACTAACAAAATTTTGGTAGATATATTTTCATGGAATCACCTAATTTATTCATTTTGTCCGTATGGTTAGAAATAATCCATTATCATGAAAACGAAAATAATGCCATACAACATCAAACATTTTTTTCTTTTTGAAAATGTTGTTTTTTTATTCATTTGATTGTGAAAATAGTAACAGATCACTCAATTTGAGTTAAGTACACTTTTTATATAGTTTATTATTTATAAAACAAAATTAAATTTACAACCTTTTTTTTATTTCTGGTTATTGAAATGATTAAAAACCAAGTAATCAAGTTTTTAGTTTCTTATTTTTATCTTTTACAAAAAAATTGTTTTTCCACAAAACTTTTTACCTTTAAAACTTCTTATGTAATTTTTTTGATTTAAAATATTTATTTTTTCACCTTATTTTGAATAAATATCGAAAAAGTACCATAATTTTCAATCAAAAATTTTTCAGGTTATGTGAAAAAAGTGTAAATACAAAAATTGTAGATCTTTTTATTACCTACAACCTTACCATTTAACTTTTTTCCATAGGACTTGTAGTTTTGCCGGAAATCGAAATAAACCGTGTTTTATCCTTAAAAACTCAACCCTTCCATACTTCCCGAACACAGATCGCCCATAATTTATTTTTCCTTTCATTTTTATTATATTATCTTGTGTTTCCAATAGTTTTCATTCTACAATAATTCTCTTTCACTTTTTATCATCCCTATTATATTTTATATAAACTTGAAAATTAATATACCAAATATCATAAGTAAAATAACCACACATTTTTACATAGTGAAAATATATTTAAAAGTAGATTGGTTTATTGTCGTCAATATGGAGAGTATATTTTCTCTTGCTTGATTTTTCATATACGGCTGTCAACACACACACTTAAAACATTTTTAAAAAAAGTGTTGGAATTTTCTTGTAAAGTAAACGATTCTTTTAATTTTAACAAAAATGTTAATAAATATAATAATAATAAATATATAAATAAATTAATTGTTAAAAATATTAAAAAAAAAAAAAAAAAAAAAAAACTTTTAATTTGAAACTATTTTTTATAACTTGTACTTTTTTTAATATACATTTAGTGATTCGCAGAGCTATTGAAAAAAGGGAATTCTATTCATTTTATATATATTCTATCATATATCATCTTCAGGATGCCATTTAGATTTTCAGCTTTTTTAACATAAGTATTATTATGTCCATAATTTTTAAAAATATTTTTAAATTCTGAGTTAATATAATAAGTTGACTTATTTGTGAAGATTATAAAATAGTTAACTTATTTGTGGAGATTGCACACAGTTGTGTATTATTATGCAGAACAATGTAGTAGTGTGTATATAGATATGAAGTCTGTGAATTTCTATCACATTTATACATACTAGACTAGCAGGAATCGGCGCACGAGTACCGAAAACTATTCCACCTCAATTTTTTTATGCGATCCTCTTCAAATTGCCCTCCTAATGATATAAATGCATGTTGCCATGGCGCAACCCGGTGCCATATTGTTTAAACCGAAATTGTTTAAACAATTGCAAGGCATTGTTATTTTTCAACCGGACAAATTTTTTTTATATTCTTTATTGAAATACCAATAAAAAAGGTCCTATGACTTTTAACGATAAAGTTAATATTTTTAAAGATATGAATTTTTAAAGGTTCGAAAAATCTCAAATTTGGGTACTTTCAACCCATGAAAAATATATTTAAAAAAAACATAATGTCTAAGTAATATTTTTTTTTTAATTCTCTATACAATTGTTAATAATATTGTAAAAAGAGATTTTAAAAAATTTCATTGTTTATACCTTTTTTTAATTGTTAATAAGTATGCGTCGCTTACCTTTAAGTTGAACTGACTTATACTAACTGACTCATGGTTAACTGACTCATGGTTTTTTAAGTATCGCTGTCTCTCTCTCTGACTCATTGGTTTATAGTTAAAAATATTTATTAATATTTAACAAATCATTTATTAGAGACCACTTTTTAGTCCTTAATAAATATTTCTTAGTATTTAAAAAGATTTATTAATATTTAATAAATGAATATCAGATTTATTAAATACAAACAAATAATTTTAAGTACTAAGAAATATTTATTAAGGACTAAAAAGTGGTCTCTAATAAATGATTTGTTAAATATTAATAAATATTTTTAACCTTTTATTGGTATTTCAATAAAGAATATAAAAAAAATTTGTCCGGTTGAAAAATAACAATGCCTTGCAATTGTTTAAACAATTTCGATTTAAACAATATGGCACCGGGTTGCGCCATGGCAACATGCATTTATATCATTAGGAGGGCAATTTGAAGAGGATCGCATAAAAAAATTTAGGTGGAATAGTTTTCGGTACTCGTGCGCCGATTCCTGCTAGTCTATACATACTTGAATTCAATACGATGTATTTACTAAACTATAGTCAGTAATCTATAATAATCGATAACAACAATCATAAATAAAAAATATATTTAATTATTTTCATTCAATTCGAAAAATATCGATAATACCGTTAGAAATTTGTTCGTTTTATGGATTATCGGTATCTATTTGTCATCAATCGATTTCTCGATATTTTATCGACTTGGAAATAGTAATATAATCTCAATAATCTAGAATACAATTTTAGGGGGTATACCGAAGTTATTGTTTCGATGAGCAATAGAGATAGAAACCAAGTTATATTAATTAAATGAAAACTGTGTCATATGTGGTAAATCGTTAAAACATGTTTTCAGTAAACATTTTGATACATCGTTGTATCTAAAAAAAATTTTATTTTCAAGACTGTGTAATATTCACAAAACATCAATTTTCAGTGTAACTGAACGAAAATCTACACACAAGACTGGCATATAAAATATAGACCTTACCTCGTTCAACCACTACTTTCACGAAAGTAGTGTCCTATTAAAATGTGAATTTAAATTTTAAATCGTTTTTTATTGCATAGATTTAAATAAATTAAAAATGGAGGTTATGATACATTCACACCATAAATTGTTTTGATTATTATTAATAGACATTTTAATCATATAAATATTTAAAAATTGTGTATTATAATTTAATCGATGGAACAATTTGTTGGGGTCGTTCATAAAATGATAATAATATAAAAAAAAAAAATCATTAAACTGACTCAATAATAAGTTGATTGTAAATATTGAAATTTTATTTATATTTATTTTAACTATCAATAGGAGCCACCGAACTACCAAAGATAAAATGATATTGAAAAAAAATGTATAGAAAATGATATAGTCATATAGAGCAATTGAACAATATTGGGAGGATATATTATAATTTCATAACTGCTTTTGTTTTGTCATTAACTGGCTTCCAAAAACAGGGTCTTTACATAAACATTCGTCTGTAGGTATGTTTGACGTATTTCTCAGAAACTAAGAATCGGATTGCAATTTTTTCTATAGATTATACATCTTTCAACTTATTCATAAATTCATCATTGATTCATAAAAATCGGTTTTCAAGACATGGAATATTTTCAAGATAATTGTATACCTTAGATGATAAATGCTTTATTTTTTCTATATAGGTTTGTGCATAAGTTTTTATAAAGTAGTTCTTCAATCAATAGATTTTCAGTATTGATTTTTTACTGCAAAAACCGAATTGAGATGGTCACACCATAATTTTTAGAAGAAAATTTAATGATGGTGTGGAGTAACAAATCGAATTTTTAGAGCAATTAGAAGTAGTATGGACCTAAAAAGTGAATTTCAGCTCATGAACGAACAAAATAGGCCCATTGGGTTCAATGAATTCATGACCTTTTGAACCATAAAATTTTAAAAAAAATTTGTAACGTGGATTTCAAAAAAATTATCAATTCAAGCGTCTGGAACTTGATACTTAATTTGTATTGATTTTTAATATTTAGTTTAATAGATTTTTAATATTTAAATTTATTGTATGATTTTTATTATTTAGGTTTTTTAGTTAATACCAAGTATAAAATTTTCATATTGCAAAGTTTAGAAGTGTCTTAAATTTAAACTGGTTTTGGTTCGAAGCCTGTTATTAATTAATTATAATAAATAATTATTTTATATCCATGGTTATATTTACAAATAATTAAAAAAGATAAAATTATCATACAATAATAAAAATAAATTCTAGTATCAAGTGTGGGGTTTGAACTAACAACCTTACATATAGCAGACAGATACTACACAATTTGTGTCACATCGAGATAATTATACATTTTTGAATTTGTTTTTTGTCGGTAATTTTATAGTCATATGTATAAAAGAATTTCAGAAAAGTCAGGTGCTAAGGCATTTATAAACCGGGTTTGACGAGATATTATATAATTTGTTATTACTCGCAATAAACTAAATGCATGCTTCGTCAGTGATGTGGAAAAATTTAAATTTATCGTGTCTAATAGCGTCCATATTAATTGTCAATTATTAAATCTATTTGTTTCTTAGTTAAGCTTCATGTATTTTCAACGTCACGGAAATAAATTATTTAAAAATTATTTTGTGTTTATTTCTGAACATTAATGTTTTTATAGTTTTCATTAAAAATTTAGATTAAAATGTGATTTTCGAATGCAGTATTTCATGGCAATGGCTCAAAAACTGTCAAAAATAAGCCAATATAAAAATATAAATCAATTGCACAATTATCTATTTTCCACCTTTTTTTAGTATTTAAAAGTTTTATAATTATTAATGAGAACTCTGAGGATTTTTTCGAATAAATGCTGATTGTTTGACGTAGCAGTTTGATAGATACTAGGAAAGTATAAATTGCGCATACCGTCACCAAATTAGCAACGAGTAACATCTCCTCAGAGAATCATTACAACTAGCTGATTCATACTGATGATGGCTACTTTGTAGTCGAAATACGTATTTATAAAAAATCGAAATTTATTTACAAGTTACGAATCAAAAAACCCTATAGATAAAGATTATAATCGTATAAGTTTTATTGTAGGGCTGAATAATTTATTAAAATTAAAATTTTTTTTTTTAATAATAATTACCACGAATAATTTGCAATTATTGTATAAGAATTTATTTAGAATTTTATTGCTTCAATTTCTTAGAACTTTTTCAATATACAAAGTTCTTATATTTCAGTAAATACGTTTTGAAACTTAATTAAATTCTTTATTAAATAAAATTGTCAATTTTAAGTAAAAAAATAATTATATAATATTACATCTTCTTCTTGACACTTAATTTATTAAATAAAATTGTTATATGCCAATTTTGGGTAAACTCATAATTAGATAATTTTCTTTCAATTTCTTGAAACCTAATCAGGATCATTATAGGATAATTTGTTATACAAATTAAATAGTCATTTTACCTAGTAAGTAATCGCATTTTTTTTATTAATTAATATGTTTTAAATCTTTACATAATAAATATGTTTTAAATCTTAGCTATACACAATATTAGCTATAGCAAGATTCTTATTCTTATGATTTTATTGTGTAAATGCTCGATAGTTATAAATTTATAACTTTATCTTTTTGTAGTATTAAAATTGTAAATAATAATTGTCTTGTTTATTTATTTGAGGTTCATTCATATTGTTGAGTCATTTCATGAAATAGTTATGTTTGATGTGTTATTATATTTTTATTTTTTTTTTTTTAATTTAAATAACACTTAGAGCATCCATTTACATTATATGGATGACACACCATTGGCTACATATGAGTGTGTAACTTCTAGGGGATTAGGCGTATGTACTTATTGCTACCCTGATCCTGGGCCTGACACGTGTAACAAATTATGCGCGTTTATAACATCCTGCTGCATAATAACTTTAACTATGCAACTTCTATACCATTTAAACTGATTTACTGCATGTACGTTGAATTTAGCTACTATGATAGTTTCAAACCACAATACATTAAATGATAGTGCGTTCGCAGCTAATAAAATCATGTGTAAAAATTATACAATCAATTTTCATATAATAAACGTGGATTAAAATCCCCTATCGCCTGTCGCGTATCCGGCCCTAAATGTATATGTATGAAGAGATTCCAAATTTAAAATAATATTAACTCATTTAATTCTTAAACAATGACATTGAATACAATTTAGATTTTCAAATCGATTAATCTAAGAAACTTCGATTCTAATGCATTATTAACACTTCGTCCGTAAACGTTTTTTCGACACCTTCCGTCGGTAAACCTCGGGTATTTCAAGTCCGGTCGTTTTTTCAACCTGTTAATGCACTCAAAAAATTTCGTAAAAATTCATGCTCATCTGTGAAACCTTCAACTTAACATATCAATCATAAAATTGTAGAAAAATTCATTTTTGCATATATTTTTTATTAAAAAACTGGAGCAACTTGCTAAAAAAACGGAGGTTTACTCAAAAAATCGTAACTTTATGAAAAATTAAGATATTGTAATTTTAAATAAACCAAATTAAAGGTCAATAATGCAGTTTTCAGGAAAAAAATATTTTATTTCATTTTTTTATCAATAAATGCTTAAGTTTGGACAGGTAAAACAGGCAATGAAAGATGTATCAAACATTAGTATAAACACATTTAATTATCAAAAAACATTTTTTTTTACAAACTAAATTATTTTTAACTTATATTCGTTACATCTAAATTAAATTAACTGCAAAAGTATTTAAAACAAGTTAAAATGAAAAAAAAAAATTTTCAATTACCTGCAAGTTCAGTATACGGTAAACGGTAAACCTGGGTATTTTGTGTCCGCTTCGATTTTCAACTGCTCACTGTTACTGCATAGAAGGGACTGAGACCTTCAACTTTAGGTGTCAAGTCCCTTTCCTATTTAACTTTTTTTAGGTAGGGATAGTAGCTCTATCTATTCACTCGTTAGAAAATTATTGACCTAAACAGTTTTGGCTCGGACACGAAATACCCAGGTTTACCGCCGAAGGGTTAATACATGCAATTGTTTAGTTTTTCATGCAATTGGCATATATCCTACTTTTAATTTACAGGTATAATATTTAGAAAGAAGGCTGAACTCTGTGTATAAAAATGTGGTCCTAAAATAGTATTAAATGAAAATTCAGGAGTAGTGGAGCACTATATCGAAATTTATTGTGGGACCAAAGGATAATTTGAGCATACCCTAAGTACATGCTAATATCTTTTTATATAGGATGAGATCATCTACATCTTGTAGGATTTGGGTTGGAGGCTGATTTATAGTCTGTAAACCAGTAGTGTAAATATTGAAAAGAAGGGGCTACGTGGAGCTGATAAACACGTAAGGCACATCGCACATGAGGTGATTTGCGTGAAATCGGCGATATCATACATATGATTTGCTTATGGAAACCAATGTATAGTCGCACACGACGTGATTTTGGTGATTTGAAATCATACATGTGATAAAAAAATCGTTGTAAAAATGCTTCGTTTTTAAAATCATATGGGCAACTTTTTTTTATTCTTGTTTATACAGTCATATAAATCAATGTTTATGACAAAGATAGAGAGTTAAATAATGTTTTTTTAATATTTAAAAATAAAAACTTGTCAATTCTTGTTTATATTCAAAAATAAAAAAGGTTACATTCATGCCCTGAACCATATAGAACAGGCTTAATAGGTGCATCTTATAAAGCAGATCATAAATTTTTTTATATACATACATATGCTTTAAAGAAAAGGAACGAAGAGTAGCGAGTATTAAGTAAATGCTTATAATATCCTGCAATATTTATATCTTTGAATACATGCTATACTTTTATCACATATATGGTATTGTTGCAACTGTTGTGTCGTATACGGATAGAGATTACTTTCCATAAGAAAATTACATGTACGAAATCGCACTGTGTAAGATATGCATAATCAAATACTGAAATCGTAAGAATTCCATCATGATGCGACAACAATCGTATGTAATTTTACATTCGTAAGCAACGTTGTCAAATACATAAGAGCTTTCACCTATAGTATTACTCAGTTAAATGCTCAACCTAAAAAATTTCTAGACATATTTATTATTTGTGGATAGCAAAAAGGGAAAAACCTCTTTCTCTAGGTATACGTCTCTTAATTGTTGTAGCAACGTTGCAATAGATACAACATTTCTTCATTTTGGCCGTAATGACGTTCTGCAAGAGTTTATAAACTAATTTATAACACTTTTCAAGCGTCAATATTAATTTCATTCATTTCAATAACAGAGTAAATAAACAGAAATGAACTTAGACTTATTTTATAAAATTAAGCCAATACATCTTATACTATTACTGAAAAATATTATATTTATTGATTCTTTTATTATTTAATATGTTTACAAAATGAACTGTAGAAATACAGTAATTGTACAGTGGCTATAATCTGTATCTATTCTAATCACATTAAACAAATAAAACAAGTTAAGGTATAACAGAGTAAATTTGTTAGATATTCGATATAAGATTGAGCATCAATGTTTGAACTACTTTAATCATTAGCATTCAAGCATTCAAAAAACACTTTAATATATACAGTTATATATATATATATATATATATATACACATATATATATATATATATATATATATATATATATATATACAGTTATATATATATATATATATATATATAACTGTATATATATATATATATATATATACATATATATATATATATATATATATATATAACTGTATATATTAAAGTGTTTTTTGAATGCTTGAATGCTAATGATTAAAGTAGTTCAAACATTGATGCTCAATCTTATATCGAATATCTAACAAATTTACTCTGTTATATATATATATATATATATATATATATATATATATGGTTATTTCAGAGTATATTAGTATTAACCCATCTCAGTCTCCCGTTCGTCATCAAGATAACTGAAAAACGACAAGAGACAGGTAGTTGAACTTTTGGTGTCATATTCTGGATCTTAAAAGTGAGTCTAAGTTCGTAAATGAGTAAAATCGGTATAATGGGACAATTAGATCCATGACCCAACTTAACCATAAAAAAAGATTCAAAACGATAATTGTTTGATTAAAAAAAAAAAAATGTATGATCATTTTTCGGAATGTTTATATTCGCCACAGTTTAAGCTAATTAACAGATTCTTATTATATCCGAAAAATGTTCATACAAGTTTTTTGTGTTTGTTTTGAATCTTTTTTTATGGTTAAGTTGGATCATAGATCTAATTAGCCCATTATACCGATTTTGTCAATTTACGAACTTAGAGTCACTTTTAAGATCCAGAATATGACACCAAAAGTTCAACTAGCTATCTCTTGTCGTTTTTGTAAGACGAAATGAGAATTTCAAATGGCTTAAAGTATAATCTATTATAATCTATATTATTTATTACTTGATGTATTTCATCCTTTAAGACACTGTATATAAATATTTTGTTATTAGTAAACAAACTACGTAGTACCCCTTCTTCAAAAAACGTTACAAAGTCGGAGCAACTTCTGTTGCTCCGTGTGCGACTAAAATGCTGTGATATCGCTGATATCGGTGATATCGCCGATATCGGCGATTTCGCCGATTTCACCCAAATCACCTCATGTGCGGTGTGCCTAAGAGTGTTGATAAGGATATTGATATCAATGTTATCAAATACTATACTATACTATAATAGCCCTTCTGAGCATCTTGACATTACCCCAAATTTCTTTAGCAGGCGTATTCTTGGATAGACGCTCACAGAACATCTTTCAGGAACTTCTCTATTTCTCCTTAAACAGACGCCTGGATAGCGCCTAAATTCATTTGGAAGAACAAAAGGTTGCAGGGGTAAAGTTTTTCTTGAGTAATCTTAAGGAATCTTTCCTTGATATTCCTCTTCTTGATAGTCTATGAATTTTAAAAGTTTTTATATCTTTATTGTTTTTTAAGTTTTCAAGGAGTGTCTGTTCGCCAATGTCAATGTCTATATCTGTTAAACCCCTACCCGAGTTAAACAGGAAGCAAATCCTGTTACGGCCCAAATTGTCCACCTTGGTGATTTTGGAGATTTTATTTAATAATATATGCCCAACTGCCAAAGGATGTAATCCGATTTAAATTTTAATTATTAGATTCAAGGATCGAGAGTATTTTTATTGTATTTATACATTGGTTTTTCTTGTTTCTTAGGTGCGGGGTTAAGAGGTAAAGGATTAATGGTTGGAACATTGGGGGGGGGTAATGGTGCATTATCCTGATTTGTCAGGTTTATGGGTTGTGCTTGATTATCCAGACCCAACTGAGAAGGGTCTGGAGGGTTATCATCGCCACTCTCAGGTTCCTACAAGCTGTTAATTTATTTTTAAAGTTAAAATAAACAAAATACAAAATAAAAAATTAAATGTTATGAATGTATGTAAACGTATTAAATAAAATGAAATATAAAAATTTTCAAATTTTATAAAATTATATTATTATTGAGCAGCTATGTGTGTACAAAATATCCGACTCACCAGCAAATGTACACAGCATATTATTAGATGTTAGACAATTATTATTGCAATGAATCTTTTATTTTAATAAATAAATGTATTACTGTTTTGTAGAGTTTACAAATAAAGTAATTCAATCTCTATTGATGTTGTTTGTCAACATTGAGATTTTCTAATATTGGATTGGTTTCAAACAAAAAAAACAAAACTCAGTCGCAGCAGGCTGTTTTTGGCCAAAGGATTCCCTGTAGCCATGCATCATTTTATTAAATCTTATTAATAATTACAGAAACTGTGGTCATAGTCGATTCAAGCCGTATTTAGCTTTCTTAAATTTCATACTAATTTTTGTTTTCATTAGTTTTAATTACCAAAAGTAACTAAAATAAAGACATTATTGTGCAATATAATTATGCTCCCAGATCATACCGTATGACATTTGTAAATACTATATTTAAAAGCACCACAAAGTGGTGCTAAAATTTTATTATTGTAAATCAAGCTCGACGATATGGTAAATGATAACTTTTATACCCGCCTAAAACTGTGTACAAAGTCGTTTCAAATATATTTATACATAAATACCAAGGATAAGCTGTTGCATTTGCCATCAATAGGGCTTTTCATTTTAATTTTCGATTCGTTTTTGTTTCGGACAGAATGTCAAAAAACTAATGTAATAAAATGAGAAGCAAATATTTTCTATCTTTGTCAAACTTATTGTCAACAGTACGAAACAAATTTTAAAATGAAAAGGTCTATTTATGGATTTTTAACGGACTGAAAAATTTAAAAACTACTAAAATGTCAATGGATTTCCAGAACATATAGAAAATATTGATGCTATTAAAATATACAAAAGAGAATACTCAAGAAAACGACTTATACGTTAATTCAAAACTCCATGCTCGTATAGATTATGAATACGAAAAAAATTTGGGATTAGAAGGATAAAGGTATCGCACTTCAAAAACTATATTTTTGTTTGGGTACAAATGTATTTTTAATATGTTAATTATATTTTAATGGCACCAATTTATTTATTATAGTAATATCGAAATATTATTTTTTAAATTATATATTTTCACTTACCTATTTGAGTTAATTATCACTTAACTATTTGAGTTAATATTAAATAAATCTGATGTGCTATTATTTACGCGTATATCAACTAACTATTTATGAAACTAAACTAAATATTTTAAAACAATGCTTGCAAAAAGATTCGAATAGTAAAACAACAATATTTTTATTCAAATTATCTAAAGTTCATTGCATTTACGAAAAATAAGAAATTACTTCAGTTGATATAGTTATAGTCGCATCAAAACTTGAATGTGGGACATATTAAACAATTAAAATCTTCAATTCTACTAATTGCAGTCTCAACATATAAGGTTTCATTTTAACGGGTTAGCTACTAAAACAATTTTAAAGTCAAAATTTATCGATTAACATCTGCTTTCAAACAAACACTGTAGAATTATTGATTTATTTTTTATATATGTAGGTATATTTAAATATTATTTCTTATAAACACTTCGAAACTTAAATTTAAAAATAGAAATAATTATTATATAAAAATTGAAACTTAATAAATTATTTTATTTCTTCAATTGGAGCGTCTTTACTTCCCGAGCAGGCAACTGAAGCTATTTTTTTAAATGATTTAAAATAAGAAAATTATGGTTAAGTCCTAAAATCCTAAGTAGATAAACGTAGTTTATATGTAATGACACTTTGTTGTATCGTAATTATGTTATATCCCCATGGAGATTGCACGTAAACCAGTGTTCTAAAGAAAAAGATGGTAAATAATTTTGGAAAACTTATAACTTCTTCGTCCTTGAATTAATTTTAATTTTATTGTTAAGGTATGAATCTAGTTTCACATTCAACTGTGAAACATAAAAAATTTAGTATCATTAAATCCCAATTGCAATAGATGATATGTATTCATAATTATTAAATATTTGTATATTGTTATCTAGTTTGAATTGAAATCTATTTGTGGCTTGTCTCACAGCATATTTTGAAATGTTGACACTGAAAGTGTATAGTCCCGTATAATATCCTGTAATACTTATTTGGTGAAAATTTGAGATAAATTATTTCACGCTCGTAGAAATCTCATTTGTATCATATGGCAATGACTGAAAAAAAATTGAAAGTTATATTATAATTATACTTGAAATGGTTTCTTTAATGTTACTAAGTATAAAACAAATTAACATGACAATTAACAATGTTAATTGTTTAATTATCTGAGCATTAAGCAATTTAAACAAAATTTAGTACAATTCGGCGCTTGTGTGCCGAAAACTATTCCATCTCAATTTTTTAACGCAATTCTCGTGAAATGTTTGTTCCTACTGGTGATCTAAATGTAAGTTGCAGGCAAATCGGTGCCATATAGTTTAAACTGAAATTGTTTGAACAATTACAAGGACTTGTTATTTGCAAACAGAATATATTTTGTATATTTGATGAAATACGAATAAAAAAGGCCACTAAATATTTTTACGATAAATTTATTACTTTTGGAGATATAAATTTTTAAAAGATTGATAAATCTTGTATTTGGGTACAACCAACCCATTAAAATTTTATTTAAAAAAAAATGGAACAAAATATAAAAGATATTTTTTTAAATATTTTTTATACAATAGAGTATCCTGAAGAGAGAATAAAAACAATTTAATTTTCTCTACATCTTTTATAATTATTTACTGCACAGTATTCGTCACTTACCTGTATCACTCTCTCCTACTCATAGAAACACGTATAAAAAATTAAATTTTACTCGATTCAGGATATCATTAACTATTAAAAAAAAAAAAAAAAATCGATTATATTTTATTATTTTTCTTTATATATTTTTAATAATTCAAAACTATCTAAATTCGAATTTTTTCAATACTTTTAAAGCTAATATTTACAAACGTAATAACTTTGTCATAAAAAGTCATTCAGTTTTTTTTTTTTAATTTGTATTTGATAAAAGGATATAAAAAAATTTATCCGTTTAAAAATAACGAATTCTGGCTATTCTTTAAACAATTTAGGTTTACAATATGGTACCTCTGATAACATGGATTTGTATCATCAGTAGGTAAATTTATGGTAAGTTAGTATATAAATAATGTCTACATTTTTATATATATCAAATTTAATATTCGCTTTAGATTAAATACGACATGATATCAAAACGACTTCAACTCTATATTATTATCAATTTATCATTGACATCATAGAATCATAGAATGAAATTAATCAATATGCATGGACAATAAATTCAGACAATGTTGAATAATAATTTTAATGCTTCTCTATTTAAATTCGAGTATTTGAAATATACTGCAATTTTGTATTGTATTTATTTTTATATTATAGCCTGTAGCTTCGGCTCACATGAAATTATTATTAGATGTATCCTTAATAGTCGACCATTTTCCTAAAAAGCTGAGAACTAAACTCTAGAATCAGGTAGGTAACAAATTTCTAAGTTCCAATTTTAAACTAATATCCATAAAAATACATCAGAGTTGACTATCAAGCATCTGTGATTCAGTTGGTACTATATACAAATAAACAAAAACGTGTCAACCTGAAATTTCCATACTTGCTCAAAAAATAAATTATAAAATACACTAAAAAATTAGTGTATTTTATAATTTATTTTTTTTAGATTAAAATGATTTTTTTAGACAGATAAACAAAATTCATTGTGATTAACAACTCAACATAAAATAACAATCAAGTATTAAAATGTTTTTAAATAGATATTAAAATTCAAAAGTAGCATTTTTATTTTGAGCTTACATCCGACTAGCAATTGGATGTAATGTTTTCCATGCTTTCTATGTTTCTATAAAGTACGATAAAAAATGATTACCTATTGAGGTACAAATGCCATTTCCACTGCTGTAAAATAGATATGTAAATAATGTGTTAATACAACAAAACCTATTAAAATTATCTAACCAGTGATGGATTACCGCTTAGGCCCGTGAGGCGCGGGCCTAGGGTGGCACGTTTTGGGAGGGCGGCAAAATTTTCAGAACTTTAAAATGTGAGAGCCGAAAAAATATACCAAAAATTAATTTTTAAATTGGTTCTGATTTTTTTTTAATTTATAAAAAATTTCCTATGGACCATAATTAGTTCATTTTTTTATTGACTTTTCAATTTGAGGATGTATTATTCATATTTTGATGGAATCAATTATAGTCTATCGACTAAGGTTATTAAAAAGAAACAATCAAATTGATAAGCTTCTTTGAGAATTACTAAATTACTTTTTACTTTTGTTTTTTCGATAAGGTTGCTTTTACATGTATAAAGCATTTGAAATTACTTATACTTATTCGTTTTTCAATTTAATTTTGGTGTTAAATGAAAATATGTATGAATTAACATTTGACATTCATCTGAAATTCGAAACATTCTCAACTTCCCGCTAAGAAAATTGACAATTTTTTTGTTTATATGATTCGAAAAAAAAACGGTATTTTTTATAGCTGCAAAAATATTGAACTATATTTTTAAATTTCAACAAATTTAAGAAATTCTGAGACAAGAATTTGTTATAATAAAATCAAAATATATATAATTTTGCTGACCAAAAAGGGCGGCGTATCAGACAGGGCCTAGGGCGGCATTAAGCTTAATCCGCCACTGTATCTAACAGTTGTAGAATCTGAGTGAAACACAAAATTAAAACAATTTGCTTGGAGGCATAGTAATGATAGCTATTATTAGCAATGTGGCAATTGACAATGTGGCTTGTTACAAAAACTATCTAACAGTTGTAGAATCTTATCTGAGTGAAACACAAAATTAAAACAATTTGCTTGGATACATAGTAATTATTAGCAATATTATTAGCAATGTGGCAATATTGCCTTGTTACATAAAAAGTTCAAAATGAAGTTCCGGTCAATTTTTGTGTAATGAAAGGTTAGAAATTTAAACAATCTTAGATGGATGGCATTATTGTAATTGGATTTTGCTGGACTGCCAAATCAAATTCGATACTTTTAATATTGATATAAAAATAAAGAAAATAATATTATATTCATAAAAATTTATACAATTTCAAAGAAAATTTTTAAAAATCATTTTCAATTAAAGTTAAAGTAGTAATTAATTACTGCGAAACTTGACTCACTCTTCATCTTTAATGATGTTTCGTAAAAATATTTTTAGGAACGAAACACATTACGAAGTGTAATTTTTTTAGTTATTTTAGCTCAACAGCCGTTATACTTCGTCAACTCCTACAGCATGTGTTATACGGTATAATAATTTGGGGTTCATCTGTTCAAAAAAAAAAAAAATGTAAGCAAAAAAGAGCACTATAACACTAAAATGTTTGATAAAAAATAAAAATTATTTTATCATTACCAAAAGTGTATAAACATCATTTAGTACACTAACAAAATCGGAATATCAATTATAGACTAGAGTAGAAGCCTTAAAAAATGATAAAAAGAAGAAGAAAATTATAGTAGGATAAAACCCATTGGAAACGCAAGATAATATGATACAAGTTAAAGGAAACATAAATTACGGGTGATCTGAGTTCGGGAAGTATGGAAGGGGTGAGTTTTTAAGGATAAAACACGGTTTATTTCGATTTCCGGCAAAACTACAAGTCCTATGGAAAAAAATTAAATAGAAAAGTTGTAGGTAATAAAAAGATCTACAACTTTTGTATTTACACTTTTTTCACATAATCTCAAAATTTTTCGATTGAAAATTAGGGTGCTTTTTCGATATTTATTCAAAATAAGATGAAAAAATAAATATTTTAAAACAAAAAAATTATAGTGTATTTGGAACATAAAAAGGTAAGTTTTCACCAAATTTCGGAGAAAAAGAATAAAATACCTAAAACTTGGTTATTTTAATTTTCACATAAATTTTGAGGTTATGTGAAAAAAGTGTAAATACAAACCCTTTAGATCTTTATATTACCTACAACTTTGCTTTTTTCTTTTTTTCCATAGGACTTGTAGTTTTGCCGGAAACTCAGATAAACCGAATTTTACCCTTAAAAACACACCCCCGCCCCCGAACTCAGATCGCCCGTAATTTATTTTTTCTTTCTTTTTTATTATATTATCTTCCGTTTCCAATTGGTTTCATTCTACTATAATTTTTTTTTGTTTTCAAAAATTGTCAATCCTGGTATATTACCAAAACTCACTTGTAAAGCAGTCAGAAAAACTACTCGGTACCAATGTATCAAATGGTTCGAGTTTTTACCAGACAATGCAAAAATCAGTGCATTTCAAAAAATGAAGTTGATTAAAAGGAGTGCAAACATATTAGTAAACCCACTCTATTCTTTAGCAGAGTACAGTCTTGCTTAGTAATCGTTTAGTAGTTTTAGTTATTTATGTATTTTTTTTATCTACCACATGTATTATAGTAATACGATTAGATTTGATGTGCTTCGACACGTATTATGAAGGTCACCACTCACTTACACTTTTGGACGATACGGTTTTTTAATTATTATATTTTCCACCTCTTATGCAGGCCTTTTACACCCTCATAAGATAAGAACTTATTTTATTTATTCATTTATTATTATTTAATAAATGACGCGTCTTATAAATTCTAATCAGACTAAACTTTTACAAGATTTGACACATCTTATGAAGGCCCTATACATCTTTATAAGATTCGCATTTTAAACCATTAGTTTTAGTTCTCTGAGTATTTTCTTCTACATTTTCCACTTCTTATGAAAGTCTATTACACCTAGACATAATATACGAATTTTAGAGTAGATTATATAGGTTTCTTAAAGATTTAGTTAATTTTCAAAAAAAATCGAAGCAAACAAAAGAACATTTTTAAATCGATCAAATTTGTTTCGCAATCCGTACACCACAGAACATTCGAATTTAGCACATTTAAATCTATACTTAACTGGAATTTTTCGACCAATTTCGTTACTTCAAATTACTTTTATACTAATGCTTAAACTTACATAGTTTTAAAGTTTTATTTTAATTTTTTAATTTTTATTTTTTCCCTTTTAACAGAAAACGGGCTCAATTTGTTGAATTGTAGAAGGTTTATCTTTAAGATAACTGCTCTTTAAGATTATATTTAAGAAATGTTCCTAAATCTACTAAATTATGTGTTTGAAATCAATGTTTGGTATTGAAATCTATGCATATAAATCCCTTTTAATTGTAGAGATTATCGATACTGTTTTATAAGATCAATAGATATATTTATAACTGTTACTAACCTTACGTTGGTCATGATTAGGTGCACGATAAAAGTATCGATGTTTTTAAGTGACGAGTAATTTTTTTTAGATGCGGAATAATATAGTTTTTTTATACAATAGAATACATTCACTTATATGAGTGCTTTTCTTCCAATATTGAAAATTATCTACTACTTTTAGTACTCAAAGTATTCAAAAGTACTCAAACAAGTAAAAATTCCAAGTCAAAAAGCAAAATATTCAGTTAAAGCACCAACTCAAAAGGAAATATATTCAACTAAAAGTAGAAAGTTTTCCAATTTCCAATTTTTCAGGGTATCGATACATTTTTCTAGAAGTTTTTTTCCAAGCAAATCAAAAGTATCGATACTTTTTGGTATATAAAAAATTGAAAATAAAAATTGCCAATAATTTACGGTACCTGCAAAAAACTCGATACCTTGATTCGATACTACTCATGATTAAAGTTTGGATACGATACCGTGTCCCGAGTCGCACTATGATGGATCCTTAACACTTGTTTTAATACAATATTTAACAAATTACTCATAATTTATATAGAATAGTTCATTTATTCCCACTCTCAAGTGCCAATTTATTTATTTATTATTATTATTATTTGTTTTTTTTTAAAATTATAACTAAAAAAAAAAATATTTGTCGAATATCGTAGGGAACTTTGTTCCTATGGAGTGTCATTGACACCACACGGCTTTTTTTAAAGAAATTATTTTTCTTATAAATCAGCTAATTAAAAATCATTCATATTTTGTGGTACTTTGTAGGATTGTAGTTTTAGTAGGAGTGAAAAAGAATTAATCAAATATAAATATAGGTTAAAAAACACTGTCATAAATGTATTAAAATTATCTTAATCATATCAACATATTTTAGAATTACTACGAAACTATGAAATTGCCAGCGACGATCAAGGAGACACGTCTTGTATTTTATTACTATTATTATAAATATTATTTCAGAAATTTTTCAAAGATAATACTAATAATTTTCAAGCATGTTAATAATCTTTTTTTTTACATGTAATAATAATAAAAATAGACCATGAACTATTTGATTAAAATAAACTATTGATTTCAGTTCATTATACTTATTAGTTATAACATGCAGACCGTAAACCGTGTAATTGATGCATAACGCAATAAATTGTACGCAATTTGGTTTCTCATTGATAATACGAGGTCTTTCTACAACGCATGGTTCATAGTAAATGGAAAAATAATTTCGAATCGATCGAAACGTCAATAGTAGCTGAAATTTACAATAAAGCATTAGTATAAAAGTAATTTGAAGTAACGAAATTGGTTGAAAAATTCCAGTTTAGTATAGATTTAAATGTGCTAAATTCGAATGTTCTGTGGTGTACGGTTTGCGAAACAAATTTGATCGATTTAAAAATGTTCTTTTGTTTGTTTCGATTTTTTTTAAAAATAAACTTAGAATATTCAAATTGGGTCTTAATCCTAAAGATTTTTATTTTCTGATGCCAACCGTTTTGTGTGAAAAAATTATTTTGTGGCGTAGAATAATTTATAATATGACAATAAATATAATTTCTCAGTTATTGAAGAAATAAATTTCTCGATATTCTTAAGTGATAATGCCTTTCTAAAGTCAAATTTGGGCGTTCAGAATCTTATATCAAGTCCGCATATAAAAATTTGTATTCACTAAAGATTATCAAAAATATCTATGTTCAAGTCATATTCTTTGCTCAAAGAGAATCGTAAAAAACGGTTTCACAGTACCTTGCAGTTATACTTTGAGATAATACAAATTAGAAAGGATCATGACAAACGGAATTTTCAGGCATAAACAGCTTCAAATTCAATACAAAAAATATTAACGTAATGAAATTTGGTATGGGTAATTCGTAAAACGGGAGGCTCAACGGATTTTTTTTTTTTTTTTATTGTAATTATTTTATTTTTAAACATTCTTTTTTAGATAAAAACACTTTGACAACCACTTCGTTTTTATGTTTAGATTTAGCATACCAAATTTCATATCTTCAAAATTGTCTATATGTGTTTGTTTTATTTGTATCAAACAAAAATAAATACTTTGACCATAAAACCAAAATTCTATGGGGAAAAAAACCTTTTCGATAAAACGACATATGTTGAATACAAATATAACTCTTTACGAATAATTCCAATAATAGAAAATCGTAAGGTCCATTCAAAAAATTGGATCAAGAATTTTGATCGATTCATACCCGGATCCTTAATATTTAAGTTATTTTTCACACAGTTCCATTAACAGAATGCGGTGCTCTATTTTTCCAGATTCAAGCTCATCTTAATGCTGGTTTATCTTTGTTTTAGGCTCCGGGGCTTTCACAAGCAAGGCCACCACTGTATATTTCAATTCTGAAATAATGCACACCTTCCCCATAACGAATTTAAATTTAATTTCAAAAGGTAAATTAAATAATAATAAAATACAAATATAATATAATAATAATAAATACAAAGAAACTGCCAGTTTAGAAATCACCTGTTATTGAAATTGTATTATGTATTTATTTATATTTATTTTATAAATAATATTCTTATTGCTCTGTCGTATCAATTAGTTTATTATTCTTACACTTTGTTAAGCATAGAAATGACCTTCTATTTTAAAAAACTCATTAGATAACTAAAATAAAAAATTCTTATAAACTGTGGTGGATAAAGATATATTTATACTCATTAAATAAGTAACGCCAGGCTTATAAAATTTTCCATTAATTATTACATATTTTATTTTATACTTTATCTCTAAATATATATATATATATATATATATATATATATATATATATATATATATATATATATATATATATATATATATATATAAATATATATATATATATATATATATATATATATATATATATATATATATATATATATATATATATATATATATATTTCATTCATTATGTTTGGTGTTCCGTAACTAAATAGCATAAGTAATCAGTGTTGCCGATGGCTCAAGTTAAAATTACCCAGTCCATATTTACCCGGCACACTGAAAGGCAGTTGTGTTACCAACTGCTAAAAGCGCGGTAAATTTAAAACTAAATATTAAATTTTGAAGTATTTAAAATAAAAAGTACACAATAATTAATTATTAATAAAATTTATTAAATTATTTTTTTTTTTATAAATTTTTAAAACATAACATTTTTAAGTATTTAGTAAATATTTAAGCCATACAAATTAAAGCCATATAAACTGTGTAAAATATCGTTCTATATAAGATAAAAGTTGATTGGCCAATTGATCTTGTAAAAACCTCTTTATGGTAATGCGCAAGTTCAAGTTATGAGAGCAAGCGGGAAAATGTGAATTTAAATTATACATAAAAAATATTTATTCAACGTTTTAACAAAATGTAATTTTAATAAAAAACCATTACCCGACTTTAACCGCCTGAGTCCAATTACCCATCATTTACTCATTCAACGTCGAATTACCCGAAAAATGGGTAATTACCCGGATATGTAAGTAACACTGTAAGTAATACAAAATATTGACATAATAGTCCACTATGGCACTATATATATATATGGATATATATATATATATATATATATATATATATATATATATATATATATATATATATATATATATATATATATATATATATATATATATATATATATATATCGTATCAGGTTTGTACTTTTTTCTGACGCGGAGACAAGGCCGAAGGCCGGCCTGGAGAAACTGGGTGACCCATACAAAATACCGGGTGTGCATATAAAAATTTTGTGTCACGGGTTTCTTACACCAAATACCGGATGCCCCACAATAAATACCGGGTGCTCCACAATTTTCTATTTTTATTATGGTTTATTATGAAAATAAATAGTGAAATCTACTAACATAATTAAAATACAGATTTTTTTTTATTATGTGCTACCATAATTAATAATATCAATATTGAATTCGAATTATTAGGAATAATGATTTTAATTTGACTTGTTTACGATAAAAATAATAATGATAAACAAAAATATGTTTTCAAATATAAATAAATGATGGATAGTTATTATGTAGGTACATAACTTCTTAATTCTATAACATTAATAATTTCAATTCCAGCATTTCGATTATGTATATAATTTTATTTTAATAATTTCTATAATCTACACAATTTTATTTATTACATTGGTATTATGTAATAATTATAATTTTAATTCCGAATTTCTTCATGCACATAATTGTAATCATGAATTAAAACTATATACATAATAATACGCACATAATAAAAATGTACATAATAATAAATATGTATATAATAAAAATGTATGTATGTATTAATTCAGAATTAAAATTACGCACGTAATAATTAAAATTTTGTACAAAATACAGTTGTCATAATTTAAATTATGCACATAATAAAAAATTGCCATTAAAATAATGCATATAATGAAAATTTTGAATTAAAATTATGTACATAATAGAAAGTCAAACTATTTACAAATTTAATTACAAATTTTCATTATGAACATAATTTGAGACTTCTTTATTATGTGCATAATTTTAATTTTGACATTTTTATTATGTACATAATTTTAATAATTTACTTTTTATGATGTGCATAATTTTAATTCAGAATTAAACCATACATTCATTTTTATTATGTACACATTTATTATTATTATATACATATTTATTATGTGTAAATTATTATGTTCATAATTTTAATTTATGATAAAAATTTTGTACATAATAGAAATTTCGAATTAAAATTATATACATAATAGAAATTATTATTATGTACTAAATGTCTATAATGTACATAATTCTTACTCCAAATATATATAATGTACATATTTTTTTTTCAATCAATATTATTTTGTACATAATTTTAATTCAAATTCAATTAAAGTTCAAAATTTAATTGCGTTCTAATTCCGGTAAACATCTTTCAATTTTATTTATATCAGGCATAATAAAAATTGCTAATTAAAATTTGTCCCCTCATAATAATAATACTGATATTTTTCATTATCATTAGATAAAATGATAGTTTTAAAATTCAGCCAAACTCATAATTTTAATTGACTGTTATTTAATTATGTTATTGCATAATAATGAAAAAAATCGCGTATTGGTATAAATAATAGTCAGAACTGTATATCTACACTTGTCCGTCACAGTTCAGTCTCAGTGATTTATTGTGGCTTCTGACTTAGATTGGAGGATGACTGAACTGTGATGTAATTGATATGGTGAATACACCTATATTGTTCAGTTTGTTGTTTTAATAGTAGAATACATAGGACGGTTCCATACTCGGCATATATGGAATATGTCAGAAACGATTACTTTTTGTCTAACGTTTGCAACTATAGCAAACATTTTCGGACTATCAACATTTCTGTATAAGTATTAATATAATCCGACAGTTCGCTTGTCCACCATCAAAATAACACAAAATGAAAAGAGATAGCAAGTTGAAATTTTTGTGGAATATATTTATTGGTTGCAACTTCTTGAATGAGCAAAATCGTAATGAATTTCGCTACACGTACGAATTAAAAAAACTTATTTGACCAATATTTTATATTGACCTTCAAGGTAAAATAATTATCTTTATTCAAAAGTTCAATCAAGTGTTAATTCTATTTAGTACAAAATCCTTTAATAATCATTTTGTAATATCAATTTGTATCAGTAATAATAATAATAATAATAATAATAATAATAATAATAATAATAATAATCAATTTGTAATCATAATAATTAAGTATAAAATAGTGTAAATATCTATTTGTTGCTCCAATTTCGTAGATAAAATTATTATTTTGTTTATAAATACGTATTTCGATTACATAGTAGTCATAGTAATAATTAAGTATAAAATATTGTAAATTTCGATTTTTTGCCCCAATTTCATATGTATATTTTGTATTTTTATAAATACGTATTTCGACTACAAAGTAGTCATCATCAGTATGAATTAGTTGTAATAATTCTCTGAGGAGATATTACTCGTTGCTAATTTGGTGACGGTTTGCACATATTTCTGTTGGTGTATGCGCAATTTATACTTTCAAAGATACTTAAATAATCAACGAGTAACATCTCGTCAGAGAATCAATACAACTAGCTAATCCATACTGATGATAACTACTTTGTAGACGAAATACGTATTTATAAAAATACAAAATAATTTGATCTAGGAAATTGGGGCAAAAAAATCGAAATTTATTCGAAAAATCCTAGAGTTCTCATTAAAATTATAAAAAATAAAATAAAATAAAATAGTGTGATTTAAGAGGAACTGATACAAATATTTACAATAAAGACTTTTACAATAATAAGTAATATAAAATAATATAAACATTTTGACGATAGTCCCTGACGAGTAATTATCACCTATTTGCATGTCGTTTTAAATTAAATATAAGCCACAGCTCTTTTAAATAATTGGACTACAACGTTATATACAAATTTGAATAATTCAACATACTGCATGTGAGAAAAACAATTATTTTAGAAATATATTACCGATTTAACTGACTATGACAAAAACCTAAGACGTATGGCGTTTAATCGTTCGCAAGTGCACGTTGCAAGAAAAGAAAGGTCTTTGACTTTTTACAATAATTGTTATACTTTTAAGATATAAAATTTTAAAGATTTGTAAAATTACGAATTTGAATATTTTTGAACCATTAAAACTAAATAAAGAAAAATGATTTTTCTTATATTCTTTATACAATAGTTAATAATATCCTAATTCGAGAATAAAAAAATAATAATTTTTTTACCAGTTTTTAATTATTTGTTGCTAGTATACAACACATAAGTAAGTAACAAATACTGCATAATAAATAATTAGGCACATCGCACACGAAGCGATTTCTGTGAAATCGGTGATATCATGGATCTGATTTGCATATGAAAAGCAATGTATAGTCGCACACAGTGTGATTTTCGTGATTTGAAAGCATACATGCGATAAAAAAATCGCAGTACAAATCCTACGTTCATAACATCACATCGACATTTTTTTTTTATTCTTGTTTATACTGTCATATAAATCAATGTTTATGACAAAGATAGCTAGCTATATGTATTAGAATTAAGTACTCTTGTTTATACTGTCATATAAATCAATGTTTATGACAAAGATAGTTATTTGTATTATAGTTAAATATAATTTTTATATTTAAAAATAAAAACATGCCAATGCTTGTTTATGTACAAACAAACAAAAAGGTAAGATTCATGTTCTGAAACCTATAGAACAGGCTTAATAGGTGCATCTAATAAAGCAGATCATAAATTTTTTCAAGTGGAACTATTTGCAATCTTATTTGAAGACATTTTTACATATGAATCCAAAGACAGAAATTTCTTTCAATTAGTTCTAAGTAAAACAATACTTTTATTACTAAGAATATTTATACAATTAACTCAATTAGTTGTTTTTATTTCTTGTTAATTTTCAATTATAATTACAATCGCAATTTGTATTAATTATAATTAAAAACATTTACTTAATGATATATCTACTATTATTATATAATTATAGATTGTTATAAATTACAGTAAATACTAATAAATCATCAAATATGTAATTGATTTATTAAATACTTTTTAATTAAAATATATATATCAGGCGCCAGACGGATTTTCGTGGCCGATTAATATCTTTGGCTCCATTTACATTTTTAAGTCCACCATACGTAATATGTATACGAGGTTTTATAATAATTAATGAGAACTCTAGGATTTTGCGAATAAATTTCGATTTTTTGCCCCAATTGCCTATTTTGTATTTTTATAGATACGTATTTCGACTACAACTTTTAACTGTCAAAATCACGTGGTCCAATACTTCGATATCATTGGCCGAACACTAAACTAGTGATTAATGCTGATTGGTTGACGTAGCAATTTGATAGATACTTGGAAAGTATAAATTGCGCATACACCAACATACCTTTGTGCAAACCGTCACCAAATTAGCAACGAGTAACATCTCGTCAGAGAATCAATACAACTAGCTAATTCATACTGATGCTGACTACTTTGTAGTCGAAATACGTATTTATTAAAGTACAAAATAATTTGATACAGGATATTGGGGCAAAAAATCGAAATTTATGTATACGAGGGTGTAATAATTTATGATCCAGTTTTTAACGTTTTGAATGTTGAAGATAATGATTATTAAATCACCTAATTAGTCCAATACTTCTAATCTGTCAGTCCGTCGCCAAAGTTAATAAAAGCAAAGGGAAAATGTGTTCAAATTTTTATATTGTGGTCTACGCCTCAGTTGGTAAATGATGGAAAATGCTCAACTGGGCATTAACAGCAAACCAGTTTTATTTGAAATATTATTTTGTTCAATCTGCCAAAATTTTAATTCAAATTCGGATAATTTCCAAAAACATTATATATATAATAAAAAAATTTTCCAGGAAAATTGGAAATATTTTATACAGGTACTGCTTTGTGTATATACATTTAATGCAACATTTTGCACTCAATTCATTTTGAAGGGTAGTTCCATTTGTAATTTTCAACATTAGTGGAAATAAACCCTGAAAATTGGCAATGTCATCACAAGTACAGTTTTCAGTATGTTTTTTTTTATGATTTTATTAATTCAAATATGGATACTTAAACGTGCAAGATATTTAAACAATTTATATTTTACATTCTAATCTGCATTTATTTTATTTATTTTAAGTCTTGTTTTATGTATTTTCAAAAATATTGTCATAATAAAACGTTTTTGAAAAACTTCTGTTCGATGAAGTCAGACAATAAGTTTGTTCACTCACAGAATTGTCGATAATAGGCCTTTAGTTTCTTAAAAATCTTTTAAAAATCGGCAATACTTGGGGTATTTAAAGTACCAAGCAATCGGATTATTTAACTGTCTAGTTTTCACTCGGATGTATTTCTACATAATATGTACATTTTAAAAGACTGTTTAGATTACCAGAAGGCTTAATAAGTTTTTTGGAAAAGAAAAAAGGTTTGTTTGCTTTTTTTTTCGACATAATCATGACAGACGTCTTTCCCACTTTATATGTCTTCAGAAAAGAACGATCGTGGCTGTTCCTCAAAATAGCTATTGGTGTGATCATCTTCTTTTTTTCTAGCTGACCTTTTAATGACATATAATACTGTTCAGTTATCGCCTGTCCCTTTTTCAAATAGTCAGTTAAGATGTTATCACGTGTAGTCCAAACACACTTGCCGTAGCCTTTACAGGTCTATTCACCGCCTTTGCCTTCTTTGGAGTATTTACGCCCTTTATTAACTATACATGTTTTGCGACAGTCCTCAGTTGAGAACCATATCGTGGTACGATTTGAATCCCCTGTAGCCACAATAATTTCGTGCGACTTTATTCTTTAGCAAATTAACACCATATCATGGATTTATCGATGATTTCTATAGTACGCCCTACTAAGGGATGTCCTGAACGATGCTCGTCTTCTGTTGACGTACGGCCACGTTTAAATTCATTTATCCAAATATAAAGTAACGAAATTAGAGGGGTTGATGTGTAATGAAATGAATCCAACTCAGGTTTTTTTAAAAAGAAATGTTTCTTCACCACTTAAACTGACTTTTTTTTCATTGTTTTAAACAAACTTGTTTACTTCAAATAACGATAAAGACAAGACACGTTATGAATATCACTACAGCTTTACCAGACACCTAGTGGTAAATAATGCTTAATGAAAACAGACCAGCGACGATAAGTGCTCCATCTTTTAAATTTTCTATGCATATACGTTCTGTCATTGTAATAATATTTTCATAGTTTCATATAAAAATTGAAAAATGCTTAATTAAAAATAATACCTAAAGAATTTTCTCAGTTTTTCTTTTATTCGAATTTTGAAGAATTATTATTTTTGATGTTCAGATAATAGATAGTTCAATCATAAACTCATCTATGATTCCAAACCTCGTTCTCCGTGCTCACAGTTCTACAAAATCTAAAAATTGATTTAATTTCCTTGAAAAGTTTAATATCGCTAAGATCTTAAAATCTAAAGATGACAAATATAAAATGAATGCATGATAAAGTTATTTAAAACTTATAGATAAGTTTGAAGTTTCTACATCGTGTGTTCCATTTATTATTTCAAAAACCTACAAATTATATGTTTCATTTGTTTTGGTTAATTATCATTTAATGAAATTCTTATAACACTTACAAAAATCAAGAGGTACTTGAAATAAATAAACCAAATTGTTGAAAATCATTTTAAACTGTGTATGGAAATTTTTTAAAAGAGATTTATTTAAGCTGATAACTGAATTAAAACATTTTTAGTTAAAATTTGTGCTTGATATATACAGCAATGGACGGTTGCCAGAAAATTAAAGAGTGATTTTAGAAACTGGAATAGAGTTCATGCAAGTAACTGTTATCAGTATTTGAAGATCCTTAACATTAATCAAAAAAACCTGATCCGAACCTGAATTATCAAACTTTTTAAAATAATGAAAGGAATAAAATTACTAAACAAATTTATAGAGCAAAAAAGCTATAATAAATGTTTAAGTGATTGTTCAAAGATTTTATCTCAATGAAAAATACCCATATTGAATTGGAAAGAACAATTTAAAGCATTTTGCTTCTTCTGTTTCAATATTTTGTTTTCAATGAGAAAAATTTATAAATATATTTGTGTTGTTTTTCTGGAAAACTTTTTGGAAAATTTATTTTCTTAGTAAAACGTTGTTTCTTTGTGGATATTGGGCTTTTAAGATTAAAGGTCCTTCTATCTTGGATATCAATAGATATCGGGTACAGTAGCTTAGTAGCAAGTTAAAAATGACTTTTCTTAAGATTGGGCAATAACCACAAGCTGTAATCTCAATTTTTTTTACAAAGTCTCAAAATCATCTTCAGCTTCTTGGAATTAGTTTTAAGTCAGTCAAAAAACCCTAAACATTTCTTAAATTTTTGCTGCTTTAATTTTTTCCAGTAATAACGTAATTATTACATGCCTTTTCAGACTAATACATCTCAACAAAGCAGTTAAATTAATTTTTCTTACTGCATTGCAATAGGTTTATATTACCAAAAAAAAAATTTTTGATTCTCGAAAAAAAGAAACTTTGAAATTAAACGTCTAGCGAGTGAAGTGAAAAAAGTTTCAATTATTACAACAATGTAACAGTTTAGAAGTTGGCTCTACCAATTAGTTACCCCGTATTCGGGTGTAGAAATTTGAAAAAATCGATTTTTTTTTGCATTTTTTCAAAGTTTAGACTTTCAAAAATATAACCTTAAGCGGATTTTCCAAAATTCGAGCTATTTTCGGAGATACAGCGGATTTTGTGACGTGGCGTCTAAGCTAGCGGAGCGGAGCGAATCACACAATGAACGGCAGATGTTGCCGGACAACTTGAGGACTCGTTCTTTCCAAAAACGAAATATGGGCTACTTATTACCATAAAAGTTCAAGTGACGAGGATTTACAACACCAGTACTGCCCAACTGGTTCGTCAAGCTGGTGTAAATGGCAACAAGCTGCAGCTGACAACACTCTTTGGACTTTTTCTCCAAAGCATATCCATGCTGGAACTCAAACGATTCAGATTGCTAATTATTTAGCTGTTGCTATTTTTAATGAAGGTTTTATACCTATTTTAAAAATGATGGAACTCATGGGCATCACCGTCGGTACTGAAGCGCATACATTTGCTGTCAGACGAAACGAAATGAGGATTGACCGCTCTGAACTGCGAGCTTCTGCTGCTTCAAAAGAAGGCAAAACAGCTCGGTTAGCAGAAAGAACTTCGCAAGACATCGCTTATGAAAGAAAAGAAGGCCCAATGTATGGATGTGGGATCGCCGATTAATCCAAAGTGTTAAATATTATTATCTGAGTTATTCTATCGAAATTGTTTCTCAAACTTCAAACGCGTTTTTCTCAAAACTACTTTTTTTGAGGTGGTTGTCATGATATCTCAAGATCTACTTTACCGATTGTTTTGAAATTTTGAGAAAACTTTTGTTATATATCTCTCTATCGCACCTGCCGTGGATTTTGAAAAATTTCTACTAGAAGTATTTTTAAAAAATTCAAAAAGGTCAAAAAAAGAGGGTAAAAAAAATTTTTTTTTTAAAGTTGACGCCATTTTGTTAACTTTTGTTTTTTTTTTTTTGGCATAGATCAATCCGATAGCGACATCTTTACTGATGGGGAATTTTTTTTAATTTTTTTTTTTTAGATCACTACAAGGGTCGGAATCATGTCAACCAGGGAGCACCATTTTTTTTGTAGCCCCCACTCCACCGGCCTGTAATTTGAAGATTTTTATTTTTATTTTGAATGTTTTTTTATATTCTTCAATTGACAATAAAAATTATAACAAACAATGGATAGTAAAGATGTTTTTTATTTGTTTTTAATATCCGTTTGAAAAATACCTAAAATTTAGGCGTCTACACCAGAATACCCCCTTAAGCTAAAAATAATTAAATGAAAATGCTATATTTTTTACGCAGTTCGGAAAATTTTTTCATTTTTATCAAACTAATTTCCTAGTTATAAAAACATGATTCTTGTTTAAATTTGTCGAATGTCACGGAATAATCAACAAACTTGTCGACCTTGTAAAATTATATTGCTCGAATCTACTTTACTATGTATTTAAAGTAATAATTATATTATCACTTTAAATAAATTCATTTATTAATTCACGTGTTCTTACATACAAATCAAATATTTTTGTCAATATTATTGTTTTGCAACATAAATTGAGTGTATCGTCAGGAGCGCATTTAAGGGGATGTGAATTATATGAATAAATATGTTTAAATTTGTAAGGAACATAAGGAAAAACTGAATGTTTTTGTTCTATAGTAATACTTTTGAATATATTCAATATCATAATTTACGATTCGAACAATGGATATACGTAATTTACTTTTTGTTTTATTCGTTATGCTTCTGGGAAATTTATTTGTAAACACAATATTATTTGGTTCGTTTTGTTTCATAGGTGGTAATAACTCAACTGATGTTTTCTGGCCAGTTTTTAATACTGGTTAGCTTAAGTATTTGAGAAAGGTTACTTTAAGGAAGGTCGTACAAAAAGTGATGTGGATACACTGTAGACCCTATGAACTCCTAAAATAATAAACTCTATTATATTTTATCCGTACTGCCGGGATAAAAATACTTAAAATAGAAAATATTAATTCAGTCAACAAATTTTGATGACAAATCGTACGAAACTTAGAGCGTAACCTTTTCAAAGCATGTAGTAAACAAGTACCGAATTCCATTATTTAAAAAAAATGGTTGAAATTTGTGTTTTTAACGAAACAAATTCCGCACTGCCTATTATGGATAGTTTCAGAAATTTAAGGCTTATTGTTGTTTTTCAACTTCAACAATCAGGTTTTCTAAATAATAGCGCATGGTGATTTATAAAAACAATTTTTTTAATTAGATTATATACAGTTTTAAAGATAATATAATTTGCTTGCTAGAGAGATTAACAGGTTTCTTTAAGAAGTCATATGAAATATATGCTACATCAATGCCATAACCACTTTCAGAAGTTCGTAAAACAATTTTAAATAATTTTCTCAAATAATTTTCCGGTTGGGTTTTTTAAGGTTTTAAAACCAATTAATAGACAACCTTAATTTGTTGTCTCCTATTAATATGGCAAATTTTTGTTTATACATTATTCAAAAGCAATATTTCGCCAAAAATTTCAGCCAAAAATGAAACAAGCTACTCAAATTTTAAAAACTGTAAATTTTTCAACTTCTAAAAAATTTAAATTTTGTTAAAAATTTATTTTAATTAACCATAAAAGGCATTTTTATAGAAGCTCGAAAAATTTCATTTTTTTCGGATTCGAAATTTAGTTTCATTGGATAGAAATATTTTAAAAAAATATTGATGAACCCAAAGATCACAAAATCAATCAATTAGTCACAACAATCATCTGGCGCTCCAATTAATAATATAAAATACCAATAAATTTTATTAATTATTAATTGAATAATAACTTTGAAGAAGATAGTTTTTTCAGATATTTATTACTTGATTACTTTCCGCACAAAGTAAAAGATGGGAAATGTAAATACGAAAAAAAAAAATGGCTTTATAGCTCAACAGAAATCATCAATTTTGAATATCCATGAACCTATTGTGACAAATTACGGTGTGACTTCTGTACGTGTGTACGTACTAGTTTTACCAGCTTTAATATATTAAATGTCGGGGAAATAATCTAGTAACATTTGTATGTGTTAGATAGACAAAATCACAACCACTCACACCATGGTTTACCTATTTTTAAGTTAATTATCAACAACCTATTAATAATATTGGAATTAAATGAACTGAAGACTAGAAATTAGAAGATAATTAGTTAATTCTAGTTAATTCTTGTAATAGTTAGGTACATTGAGTTCTTTATTCCGCCAAAGCGCTATATTTCGTTTGTTTGGTGGAATAATAATAAGATAGTGCCATTGGAAATTATATTTAATAACTTCTATACATTTCTTACTATTTCATGATATAGTTTTTCACAAATCCCAAGTGCCACCAAATTGTAATTAACTCCATGACAGTTTATTGAATTGTTATTATTTGAACTACCATTTACTTCTGATGTGTTTTTATTTACTAAATTCTAAAAATGGCCTATTCTGTTTTTTCATTATTTCCTCCTCATCTACAAAAATTTCTTCATCCTTGTTTCTACAATCTAATGTTCTTGTTTGGAATTCCTTCTTAAATTCTAGTTCCAGTTTATCGCAGGATATTTATCTCGTGGAATATATATCCAATGAACAAACATTACGGGTTTCTATCAAAAAACTTCTTCCTTCTTGAGAATTCCTTCTTGAAAAGAAAATTCCAGTTCCATTTTATCGCAGGATATTTGTCTTGAGGATTATATATTTATCCACTGGAACAAATATTACGGGTTTCTATCAAAAAACGTAAAGTTAATCTAACTTTTATTTTTAAGTTCATCAATTATGAAAAATACAGTAAATATATTTTCTCCTTAATATAATTTATTAGTCTGGTTGTCTATTATTAGTCTAGTTAACAAGTGCCTTCATGACATTTAGAAAATTTGTAAAAAAATAAGGCTCCAGAAATCCCAAAAAGAAAAAATCTTAAAGTTCATACAATTTCCCAAAGAAGCACATGAATGAACAATTATTCGTAGGAAAAAAAATAGTTTATACTATTTTTTATGCTTTTTTTATTTGAAAATTGCAAAATGGCTAGTTAATAAATTTCAATCACTAAATAACGAGGATCTCTCGTCTTCCATCAAAAATATTATTGATTTAATCAAGAGAATCAAAAATACAGATATTTCACCAAATTCAGTATTAATGTCATTTGATGTCAAAGCGCTATATCCCAGTGTACCAATACCAGATGCCATTAAAGCTTTAGAAAAATGGCTTAAGAATAAAGGATTATACTTAGACGAAATAACGGAATTGTTAAAATTACCTCGCCTGTGTATGAGACAAAATGTGTTTACCTTCGTAGGTAAATACTTCAAACAAACATTTGGAACATCTATTGGCAACCCGTTATCCCCATTCTTGAGCGACATCTTCATGACAGAACTAGAGGAACAAGCCAAACAAACGTTCAATTATTTATACGTTGATGATATTTTCACAATTTTCGACACAGACAAAGAAAATCCACAAGTTTTTCTTAATAAACTAAACAATATATACCCATGTATCGATTTCACAACAGAAATCGAAAAAGACGGTTCAATCCCGTTTTTAGATATAAAAATTTCAAGAAATAATAATACTAAAAAATAAGAATTCGACATATACAGGAAACCAACACACACCGAAAGACACATTACAGCGAACTCCAATATAAACTAGCCATTTTCAATTTCTTAGTGACCCGTTTAATTTAAATACCAATATCAGAAAAATTTATACTTTAAAGAATTAAAACACATTAAACAAGTCGCAATATTTAACGACTTTGATCCAAGTACAATAACATATATGATTCGAATAACAAAATTTTAAATTTAAGAAGTAATTCAACAACTTTACAACAGGACAATACCGATAAAAAGAAATGATGAAAATTAACATATTATCGACCATGCATCAACAAAATATGAAAAGAACTTGGAGAACATAATTTAAAAATAGCTCCCATCAGCAAATCCAACTTGAAGCAGCTACTAGGAAATCCAAAGGACAAAATTAACAACGAACGGTAGTCGGGAATTTATAGCATAAGACGTCAACATTGCTTGATGAAATATATAGGATAAAGTAGAAGACAAATTGTTACAAGATTCAAAGAGCACATACCATAGATAAAATTTGGACGAACCGATAAATCATGTGTAGCTGCTCATGTCATTGATAATAATCATAAAATCGACAAATCAAATTTAAAACTCTTAAAATCGGTATCCAATCCAACCGAACTAGATGCATATGAAAGCATCTACATTCAAAAATATGACAAAGAGACGATGAACTTAGATAAAGGACCTATTCCAAATTCTGATTTAATAAAAAATTTCAAAATTGAAGTTGAACTATTAGAATTGAAACAGTTTTTGAAATTAAAATTATTTAATTTCATAATTCTTATTTATTTTTGTACGTTCAATTTTAAGTTTGAGATTTTTTAATTTTTTAAACACGTGATCGATGCTGATTGGTTGACGTAGCAATTTGATAGATACTTGGAAAGTATAAATTGCGCATACACCAACAAACAAGTGTGTCTGGACACCCAATTATTCCAAACTTTATCCTTTCCACCTCAAAATCCTTTTTCCAATCTTCCTGTAACAATCCCTTCCCAGAAATCAGCAAAAGTGGTCAATTTGACCCAAGGGTGCTGTTTTTTAGGAAAAGATTTCCCATGCCACACGATATCGATTGCACCTAGTTCCGGTGTAATCTTAATTGTATATAGTTTCTTTTTTACTTTAATATGTTAAGTTAGTTATAGGGATGGCCTATCCATCCACATAAGTTAAGTATTTTCAAATGGTTTTTTTTAAATTTTCCATTTTTATTAAAACGATGTAATGAAAAATTGTTATCTCGATGTAACTAATATATAAGATGATGTATTATAGATAAAGCTTAGGCTAGGTGCTATAGATATAAGCCGACTTGTATTTAATATTTTGATGCAAATAAAGAATTATCACATTAAAACTAAACAAGTGTGCAAACCGTCACCAAATTAGCAACGATTAACATCTCCTAAGAGAATCATAACAAATAACTAATTCATACTGATAATGGCTACTTTGTAGTCGAAATACGTATTCATAAAAATACAAAATAATTTGATCTAAATTCCAAACTAACATAACATAAACACTATGATAATTTTTAAATTAAAAATCTGAGATTTTTTCATCTCTTGGATCTAATCATTGAAGGCTTCCAAATTTATGCACTTGGGAAAATGTTAATAATTGTATTTTCCATTTTTTTATAAACAATTAAGGTGGCCAAAAAATTATGAACTCGACAATGCTATCAAAAAATTTTATTTCTCCAAATTTTTCGATTATTTTGTTTTCTTATTTTTAAAATATTTTTTTTATTAATTGTATAAATAATTGTTATAAACAAATACATTGTTTATGAGATTATTAAGAAAATTTAAAAAATTGAAGAAAATATTCCTGTATGAAAAATTTATAAATTTTATTTTTCATAGTTTTATAGACAGTTAAAGAGACTCAAAAGTGAAAAACTTTTAAATGTATCAAAAAGTTTGTTCCCAATTTTTTCCGATTATTTCATTTTCATATTGTTTAAAATAATATAAAAATAATTTTTAAATTTTTTTTAAGGTCGCTTCTTAAAATGTTGTAACAATACAATGTTATTATAAATTGTTGTAATATATTGTGTAGAATAGTTATTCAAAATACGGTCTTAAAAAAATTGAAAAAAATTAAAATAAAATAATTGGTGAAATGTTTTTTCGACATATTTTCTAGTTTTTAATTCTTGCATCCCTTAAGCTATCTATGGAAAATCAAAATTTTTATATTTTCTTAACTGACTTTATTTTCAGAAAAAAAATTTTGAATATGTCATAAACAATATATTTCTTAAAACAATTATTTAAACAATTGAAATAAAAAATCTTAAAAAAATATTTTTATGTTTAAAAATTATCATGGTGTTTATGTTGGTTTGATGCTGGGAAAAATTACTCTATTAATAAAACCAGAAAAATTCGAAAAATAATAGAAACATTTTTTTCTACGGATTATTGTTCATTCATGTATTCAGAAGACTTCTCAATTTTTTTTATGTTTCATAATATTTATATTTTATGGGTTAAAAAATTACTTTTTGTTAAAATAGACGAATCCTGTGTTGACCATGGTGACCAGACCAACTGTTTTTGCTCTTTTTTCATCACTAAATTATTAGTATAAGAATTAGTGTTATAGTTCCGAAAATAAAGAGAATCTATGCACTTTAAGAATTAAGAATTTTATGCACTTTAAGAATCTTTTTTTGGATTTCAAATATCTGTAAAAATTTCTTGAGATATCCGCAAAAAACGACAACTTTTACAATTTTCTTCTGTGGGAGTCTAATTTTTTAACAAAGTTTCTAAATGCCATTCTGAATCGAATGATACCATCATCATAATTTTTGGAGATAGAGAAATATTTTAATCTGATAGGCACTTGTTAACTAGACTGTATATCGTTTAATTATATTCATTTAAAATGACGCAACTTTACCAACAAATCCTCTTTTCAAAAATGTATTTATCACTGGCAATATATGAAATTCATGCTTAGAACGCAATTGTAGTACAAATATAACTTTACTAATCATTGCATTAAGCTAATTATTTTCCATAGACTACAAAAATACGATAATAATTATCTTAATATAATATACACTATACACTATTATGAAACATTTCATGTATTGTAAGTTTTATGTCTATGGTGTGTAATTATTTTTGTGTAATTCGAAATAGTTCTTAATATTTCCGGTGATACTCGATTTAATTTGAAATAACCCAAACAAAAATCACTGATCAGAATTTTTTGTTTAATTAAAATTATAAAATACACAATTTTTATGGTGTATTTTATAATTTATTCATTTTAAAACGAAAGCTTTACTTAGATGAATAAATTTAATCGGATAATGATATTAATCCATCTGTAAAATCGTGTATTTTGTAATTTTATATAACAGAAAAGATTCAGATCGGTGTGGTTTTTTTTTTAATTGACTTTAAATTCCAATCAATTTATTATGTAACTTACTTTATTTTTATAGAAATTTGATATAAATTGGAGAAGCGAAAAGATATGTACATTGAAATATTCTTGGTTTTATACTGAACTTTTTGGCATCTCTAACAAATCACCTGAAATCACGTTCCTCTTAATAGAAATATGCTGTATGCTTGATTAGAAATTGTAGAAACAACAATTGTATTACTGATTATAAATTTGTTAAAAATAATATTTAAACTCAAATAGAAATTTATTAGTATTAGAAATATTTTATGAAATTAAATACACAAATTAATTTTCCTTAAAGTTCTGAAGCAATTATTTAAATAATCTATAAAACAATTACTCAAAATTACTCATAGGATTTCAAAAATTATGTCATTAATATTTAGAATCCACCTTGAGATTAGATAACAAACAGTTATAAATACATATATAATAACAATATGTATGTGCTTATTTTTCAAATATATGTGCTTATTTTTTGAGATGGAATGATGGCAAATATAAACAGTTTAAGAAATGTTTCAAAAACAAACCATTTTCTTTTTACATTTTATAGTTTAAAGTATGGTTCATGGATCTTATTCATGAACATAAACTCAATTTTATGGTCCAGAATACACCAACAAAATTACAGCTCGCTGTTTCTTTTTATTAAATAAGTTATCTTTATGAACGGGATACGGACATGCAGAATGGACTAATATGTGACTTCAATATTTTTTAACGTCACAAAACTTAGACTAAAATTATGATGTATCTGACATATTCTATATATGCAGAGTGTAAAAATAATTTGAAGAGTGTTAATAATATTTCTATTATTTATTATTGATATTCATTAAAACCTTAATTTCTAGGGAGTTATGCCGTAGGTAATACGATGTTCAAATAATGAACTTGCCGCGTAAAAAATTATGGATCTTAGCTAGTATATAAATTTGTCAAATATACTTACCAAATTATTTTAACCTATTAACCTAAATTGATTATAAAATTCAATTATAAACATTATATCAAAGTTTAAATATTAAATCCAATATATAAAAATCTCGTGTCACGATGTGCGTAATTGAAATCCTCCGAAACGGCTCGACCGATTTTCGTGAAATTTTGTGTGCATATCGCTTAGGCCTGAGAGTCGGACAACATTTCATCCCCCTAAATGTTAAGGGTGGTCTACCTCAATTTTATTTTTTTATTTTTTAGACAAAATTTTTGGTTTTTTTTTTTAAGTCACAGCGTATAAAAATATTTACCACATCAAATTTTTCTCCTCTAGAATCAACCTCTATTTTTTATTTATTAATTAAAAACTTAAATTTTTTTGCAAGAATTTTTTATTTATTTTGTCATGACAATAAAAAATCTAATATTACTCTCAATTTTTCATCCCTCTACGATCAACCCCTATTTTTTATTTGTTAATTATAAACTGTAATTTTTTTGGAAAGATTTTTATTTTGTCATGAATAAAAAAAATTCATATTACTCTTAATTTTCACTCTTTTACAAGCAACCCCTATTTTTATTTGTCAGTAATAAACTTTGATTTTTTTGGCAAAATTTTTATTTTTATTTTGTTATGACTTAAAATAAAAAATTTCATATTATTCTCAATTTTCACTCTTATACGATCAACCCCTATTTTTCCATCCCGATTTTTATTTTTTTCATTCTATCCACGTTCAACGTACGTTGATGAAATCAACGCTGGCTTAAAATCATCGCAACTATGGCATAATATTGAAAAATTATCATCCGCCGAAACTTTCTCTAAACAACAGTTCGATATTGGCGATGGGAAAATTGCTGTACATGAAAATACTGGATGTATAAAATTACAGGCGGACTTCTGCACAATCATCGACTCGCAAAATACTCTTATCGATCACATATTTCCCGACGTACACACAATATGCAAATCATAAGTGGCTGGCAAAAAGAGAGATTTTAGCAGCTAAAAATGTAGTTGTCAATGGATTAAATTACAACAGTTGTTGCCTGGAGACTTGGTGTCATACAAATATATCCATCCAGTTTGTGATACCAACGAGACTGTGAATTATCCAATTGAGTTTTTTAATTCATTGGATTCGCCAGACATGCCACCACACCATTTACAATTGAAGGTTGGATCTCCGATTATTATGCCTCGTAACTTAAACCCACCACGGCTGTGTAATTGCACACGATTAGTCATTAAAAAAATAATTGAAAAACGTTATTGAAGCCATCATCTTGAATGGCAAGTTTCAAAATTGAATTCAAACGCTATCAATACCCAATTAGATTGGCATTCACTATGACGATCAATAAGTCACAAGGCCAGACATTGTCTGTATGTGGCTTAGATTTGAAAACGCCATGGTTTTCCCACGGACAACTATTGGTGGTATGTCCTCGCGTGGGAAAAACATCCAGTTTGTTTGTGTTGGCTAATGACGGGCTAACCTAGAATGTTGTACACTCTATTGCGCTGAGAGATTAATTTTTTTTTTTTCAACTGCCATAATTGATAGTAAAAATATGAATAATTATTTTTGATGTTTAGATAGCTATCAATAATTGTAATTTAAAATATATTCGTTACTTTAAAAATATTAATTTCTTAACCTTAATAAAGCAAAGTATTGTTTATAACGCTTTCGATAATAAGTACATCCCCGCACACTTATAGTAGATAGTTATTTTTATTGAACTAAAAAAATGTTTAGAAGAAATAATATCCATAGCAAAACGACGATTGCCTGGTCAGCTAGTAATTTATAAATTTGATAGAATGTCCTGCTGGTTTATTAAGCAATACAATAATCAAATATCACAATTGATTCTCTACTTGTTATATTTCTATCAAATAAAGACTAAGTAACAATCACGTGTATTAGATGATTATTATTATAATTCAAATTATACGTTGCATATTTATCCTATAAAAAAACTATTTTATTTTTAGAACAAGTTTGGTTCATAAATATTTAATAATATGAATCAAATAGATATATTATGACTGAAGGAGGTAGTAATCATAGCAAACAAATATTATATGTTATTTCTAAAGGATATTATATTTCCTCTCCATCTACTCTAATACTTAATAAATATTAGACTAGAGTAGAAGCCTTAAAAAATGATAAAAAGAAGATGAAAATTATAGTAGGATAAAACCCATTGGAAACGCAAGATAATATGATACAAGTTAAAGGAAACATAAATTACGGGCGATCTGAGTTCGGGAAGTATGGAAGGGTTGAGTTTTTAAGGATAAAACACGGTTTATTTCGATTTTCGGCAAAACTACAAGTCCTATGGAAAAAAAGTTAAATAGCAAAGTTGTAGGTAATAAAAAGATCTACAACTTTTGTATTTACACTTTTTTCACATAATCTCAAAATTTTTCGATTGAAAATTAGGGTGCTTTTTCGATATTTATTCAAAATAAGATGAAAAAATAAATATTTTAAATCAAAAAAATTACAATGTATTTGGAACATAAAAAGGTAAGTTTTCACCAAATTTCGGAGAAAAAAAATAAAAAACCAAAAACTTGGTTATTTGAATTTTTCGCATAAATTTTGAGGTTATTTAAAAAAAGTGTGAATATAAAAGCTTTAGATCTTTTTATTACCTACAACTTTGCCATTTAAATTTTTTCCATAAGACTTGTAGTTTTGTCGGAAATTCAGATAAACCGAATTTTACCCTTAAAAACTCAAATTATTTATTTTTCCTTCATTTTTATCAAATTATCTTCCGTTTCCAATTGGTTTCATTCTACTTTATTTTTTTTTGTTTTCAAAAATTATCTACCCTGGTATATATCTACAGTTTTAAATCATAGATTTCAATACTTTTTGTTTTTTGTATAAAATGTTTACCATTGAAATAAGTAAACATAATCAAATAATTATATTTATTAAAAAAAAGTTCAATTAATACGTATTAGGAGATTCAAACTAGAATTTCAACGCCGCTGTAACAAAAATATAAACAAAGTAATGCTATTTTAACTATTTTCACAGATAAAAAATACAATTAATTTTAATTTTTACTTGTAATTAGTATCTGTTAGCATGAATATCCTACAGTTATGTGAAATAATCAATAATTGGGAAAAATTAAAATTAAATTCAAGATTCGAAGAGAATATGCTGAAATATTAGAAGAAATTAAATTCAGATACGAAAAAAAAATTAAATAATTTTCCATCCCAAAATAGAGTTGTTTTCTACTTTTTAAAATTAAATTATTTAGAAGAGAAGATAATGATGAATAATTTGATACATAAGTATATTTTATGAGAAATATGATAATTTTAACTTAACTCATTAATCGAGTACAAAGTTATTAGTTTTAACGTAAAAACGCGAAAATTATGAAAAGCTCATATTTTCAAAATGCTCTCATTTAATAACGAATAAAACTTAGGAAATTTATAATAGTTTTTCAAGAAAGCTTTTTAATATGCTCAATCTAAAATTTATGTAACTACTGTAAGACATACCAATTTTAACTAATACACCTTTCCGTATACATTTACAAATAAAGTTGCAGAAATAATAATGAACTAAAAATGTTATACTTTCTGATATAACATAGACAATAATGAAATAGTTTAAATTAAAATTACCAAATATGATATAATAATATTTTCCGAAATACAATTTAAAGCTATTCAAATTAAAAATTTTTTAAATGAATACGCGAAAGTAAATTTTAAGATTAATCATATAAGGTATAATAGTTTGGTAGCCAAATGACTTTAAGTTAACCCAATATTTTTTTTGTGTTTATTCGAAAGATTATAATTAAATGCACCTATAGAAAACAAACAGATTTTTTTACCACACCGTTTAAGAGATATAATTAATTGGACTTTAGCAAAAATATACAAGCTCTTATGAGTGTCCTTGTTCAATTATACCGGAAATAGAAAGCTTGTAGAAAATTGGCAAATTTGACCCCGCAAAAAAAACTTTCATATTAACTAGGGGAAAAATGGCGGCTCCATTAAGCACACCAATTTCAAATAGCAACTATCGTTTTTAATGGTATATAACAACAAAAGAATATTGAACATTAATAAATATAAAAAATATTTTTTATAATAATACATTTATTTTCTAACAAAATATTCTATTTATTTATATGAAAATTAAAAAAAAAAAAATAAATAAAGAATTCACGATATCAAAAATAAAGTTGACAGTTCACGGTTATGTTTTGAAAATCATTTAAAGTAGGTATTATCTAGTGACAGTTGAGTACTAGTCAAATAATATTAATTATAATCCGTGCTAAATTATATGAATAAAATTCTTATGTGAATGTCTATCAATTATTATAACATGCTTCATATATTTATTAGTAAAAAATAAATAAATAAAATATTTTATTTGATTTCGGATTGCGGCTACCCAACTACCTTAAATGAAAGTGTATTAAAAAATGAATAACACGCTTTCAAATAAAATTAAAAAAAAAAAATAATATTGCACTGTACATTTCCGATAGAAAATTGACTTAGAACGTATTATTCTATATATGTTATTTAAGTAGCATAATAACTGTTTAGAATATTGAAAAAAAAAATAATGGTGGTACCGTGGTCTTTGTAGAAATATATGTATATATGACTATGTTAATTAGATGTTTATTTATGATTATTAAAAATGTTAATTAGATGTACTATGGCAATTTGTCAATCTATCCCTCCTTAAATAGTATACCAGCTTATGCTAGACAGAATTACATATATATTGTAATGGCAAATCAAACTGCTCAATTTTCGAAACAAATCAAACTGCTCAATTTTCGGTAACAAATTACTCAAAAATAATGATTCAAATGAAATTTGAAGAATTTTTGGCAGAAAAGCATTTGGATAATTATTTTTTTTGGTTATTTGTGCGTGAAAATTGAAATTAATACAATGTTTATTTCATTATAGTACATTAGAGATCGTCTTTATCTTAGAGGTCTCATTTTTTTGTGCCAATTCCTCTTAATGAAATATATAAAAACTACTAAAAAAAAAATGTGATCCATCACTTTTTTATTGGTAAAATGTGCCTAGTTTACTTGATACTTACAAACGTTATTTAATTTTAAACACAACAAATCGATTGTAGGTTAATAAATATATATAGCGTTTAATTTAATTTAATTGAATAATAAAATTTATTTTATGACCTTTAAATAGACAAAAACAATTTTATTTAAAAACTTAAATTAAATAACATGTGTCAAAAATAATTGCTATTATTTTGATCTTATTGTGATAAATAATTCTTTAAAAATATTATTTTATTGATTATGTTTGTAAAATTGTTTGAAAAACACACAAATGATCTTTACATACTACTTTAGATGATACTTTTTGCTATAGATATAATTTAAGGGAATTTTCCATAAAATTTCAAATTCGCATTGTCTAATAGTACAGGCGCTTGATTTACTTAAGCAGGTATGAAAAAATCGATGACCATATACTACTATCAATGGAGTTGTATTAAGAATAGTTCAAATATTAAAAATCATATAAATACAAAGTGATTTATATGACTGTTTTATGTTTATTGGGGAAAAATAAATACCTTGGAATTTTCCGAAAAATTGCTCTTTTTTCTTGCTTTTAACGATTTAATATCGAAAAACAGTCAAAGCGCACGTAATAATACGTCCGCTACTGAAAATCTTTTATGTTCCTTTTTTTTGCGTTTCTTATTATTATCACATTTACAATATTATTTGTAACTTGAATAACACGTATTACATAATTTTAAAATATGTAAAATTTATTTTTTGTAATTTTTTGATAAAAAGAGGCTGGAAACAATTTTTAAATGTATTTCCAGTCTTGAATGAAATTCACAGGAATTGAAAACCTATTCATTATTCATTGAAGAGTCTGAACTTTAATAAATACTTAATGTAAAACAATCAAAATCGAAAAAAAAAAGTTACAGTTTTCCTATATTCCCTCATCTGGAATGTTAATTTCCTGGAAGTGATAAACAGGTGTAACAAATTGCATTCAAATCAAACAAACTGCATCTTTCTAGTTCGTATAGAAAAAATCTTAATGTTTTTGACAATTTTCTTAAAAACTAAACAGTAGATTTCCTAACATGATAAAGTGATAAATAAGTCTGCCAAAAAAAAAAACGAAACAGGATATTTTAAATCGGAAAAAATATCCTTAATGGAGAGCAAATTTTATCAAAAATAACTTCATTCTCGGAAAGTAATAATATAAATATTCTTGAGTGTAGAATATCAATTCAAAATTTTAAAAAATGATGGTCTTATATGGAAAATATAATGAGTAAATACTTAAGAAAAGCATACATAAAAAGTTTTAAAAAAATTATTAATTTTATTAGTCATTAACAAAAAACGTAAAAAAAAGAAAATTCAAAATATTTTTAAATAAATTTCGATTTTTTCCCCGATTTCCTAGATCATATTATTTTGTATTTTATAAATACGTATTTCGACTACAAATTAGTCATCATCGGTATGAATTAGCTAGTTGTAATGATTCTCTGAGCAAATGTAACTCGTTGCTAATTTGATGATGGTTTGCACACTTGTTCAAATCAAATTCAAATTAATAATTCTTTATTTTCATCAAAAAAATATATATAAAATACAAATCGGCTTATAACTATAGCACCTAGCCTAAGCTTTATCTATAATACATCATCTTATATACTAGTTACATCGAGATTACAATTTTTCATTACATCGTTTTAATAAAATGGAAAATTTAAATAAAAAAAACATTTGAAAATACTTAACCTATGTGGATGGATAGGCCATCCCTAAAACTAGCTTAACCTGTAAATTAAAGAAAAGAAAAAGATACTATATACAATTAAGAGTACACCGGAACTAGGTGCAATCGACATCGTGTGGCATGGGAAATCTTTTCCTAAAAAGCAGCATCCTTGGGTCAATTTGACCCAGTTTGTTGATTTCTGGGAAGGGATTATTGCGGGAAGATTGGAAAAAGGATTTTGAGGTGGAAAGGATAAAGTTTGGAATAGTTGGGTGTCCAGTTTCGCGGTGGAGAGCTTCGGACAGAAATCTTAGGGATTTTTTCGAGATGACTCGAAGGCAACGATTTTGGAATTGCTGCATCTTCGTGCTCACTTGTTCGTTCGTGTATACGAAATTTATACTTCCCAAGTATCTATCAAATTGCTACGTCAACCAATCAGCATCGATCACGTGTTTAGTGTTCGGCCAGTAATATTGGACCACGTAGTTTATGTCAATTAAAAAATCTCAAATCTAAAAATTGAACGTACAAAAATAAATAAGAATTATGAAATTAAATAATTTTAATTTCAAATACTGATTTAATTCTAATAGTTCAACTTCAATTTTGAAATTTTTTTATTAAATCAGAATTTGGAATAGGTACTTTATCTAAGTTCATCATCTCTTTGTCATATTTTTGAATGTAGATGCTTTCATATGCATCTAGTTCGGTTGGATTGAATACCGATTTTAAGAGTTTTAAATTTGATTTGTCCATTTTATGATTGTTAACGTCGACGAATTTATACCTGAGACTATGGGTCGCATTGATCCGTCTCAGGTGATGACTACTTTGTAGTCGAAATACGTATTTATAAAATTCAAAATAATTTGATCTAGGAAATTGGAGAAATTTATTCGAAAAATCCTAGAGTTCTCATTAATAATTATATATATAAAAAAAAAATATAGTTAAAAAATTTTTTGCTATAAATTTGCTACTGTTTTTTTAATGATATAAAAAATATTTTTTCCGGTAATCTAATCATTGAACCTTTAAGAAAATATTCCCGTTGGAAAAAATTATTTTTTATTTGGCAAATTCGAAAATATAGCGAATATTTTTTTTCTTAAATTTTTTGATTATTTCATGTCCTTACTGTTTAAAGCTCCATATAAATTATTCAAACAATATTTTTACTACCGTTTCTGATTTCAAATATCACTTTTCGTTTAGTCATAAGCAAAAATTTGAGGCCGTGTTTTTTTCCATTTTTTGTTTGACAATTGTCAAACAATTGTAATTTTTGTTTCGCAGAAAAAATATCTTTCTCGGAATTTTATTTCGCGTCGAATGAGCTATCCTTCATATTTTTCTGACTTTCCAAAATATTTTTCGCAAATATTTCATTTCAAAGTTGCTATTAACAAAATGACAAAATTGAAAATTTTAGTTAATTTTATCAAAAATCTTAACAAAATAAATGATGACAACAGAATGAATCTATTTCGTTCAAATTTCGAACTTTTACAGTTTTTAAGTTTTTATTTTGTACATTTTTGAAGAATTTAAGTTAAATTTTCAATTTTACATTTTTTTTAAATACATGGTACAATAAAGTTTTCGTTATAGTTACGTATCTCATTCAATATTTGACTTATTTTGAAAAAAAAAAAAAAGAATTTTTTTGAGGAAATGAAAAATAATTTTTTAAAGCGAATCTAATTTGTTTTCTAAACTAAACACCAATCCGGTTAAACGTTTTTTTAACTACTTTTAACATTTAAATGAAATAATTTGAACATTTGTGGAGACGCCATTAGTTTAAATATTAATTTTTACGCTTTAAATGAAGTAAATATTTCGATTATAATTTATGACATTATTTGATACTTTGTTTTTTATGGAATATTTTACTTCAAAAACTCGTTTTGAAAATATTTTTATCTACTTTAGAAAAGCTCCAATGAATTTTCTTCGAATTATTGTTCGTTTTTATTCAACGTTTAATGCTACTACTTCAATTTTGTTTTGACTAAATTCTACCTTCAACGAGCTAAAATTTGGTTAACATTACAGTTACAGTAATAAAAAATCAATTTTTTGTTTGGTATCCTTATAAGCTACAATTTTATACTTACACTTTTTTGGTAAAATGCAAGGCTTTCGAAATATAATTGAAAAATCAATAATATACATTTTTTTTTAGACCTTCTTCTCTTAAAATTATTTTATCGATTTTATTTGCAGTGTTAAAATTTTCACCAATCCCTGGTGATCATTCTAAGAATCATTGGATCCAATAGATCGATTTATTTCAAACTTGATCTTACTTTTGAGGTCTAAAATACAGCACCAAATGGACTAATTAGATTATTTTATGAACACATATACCAAAATTGTATGTATTCGGTGGCATGTTTACTAGCGTGACAAACTTTTGACTAAAATTAATATACTCTGATATATTATGTATGTCGAGTATAAAAATCTGGAGATACGACTTACTTCATATACTTTTAATTTTTATGAGTAAAAATTTTTTATTTGCTAAGAATACTAAAAATGATCAAACTAAATTTTCATTCAGATGGATTACTTGTATCCATGCTGTATAATCTTATCTACACTACTTATTTCAATACAAAAGTCAACTTGTTCCTTGTTAAGAATCATCTTAATCAATTGTACTTGACATCATTCAAAGAAATGAAAACTATTTCAATAATGTCATATTTATCGTTTACGTATCTTAATTAGGTATTATGAAAACACTCATCATAGAAGATACTTTGAAGATGATATATTTCCTGTAACGTGTATACATAAAGCATTAATAAGGGCATTATTCATATTATACGGACAGTAAGAATAATCAAATGTCTATTAAATAAATAAAAATTATATATTCTTCGGGCAAATAACATCGGTAAATTTGCGAAGGAACGGGGAGCATGAACAAACATGTAAAATTATTTATTACAAAACATCTTTTATCACAGAAATTAGAATCGAATTTGTACATATCAATGCTAACTCCCATATATTATCTTAGTATTTAACTCTCAGATTTGAAGGCCAAAAAACACACAGGTTTTTCATAGCTCGACCATAAATAAACCAAGCTATGCTTCAATCCTAAATATCGCTTATAAATTGCTTGGGTATACAGAAAACGTAAGAGCCAAAGCGCAAATTCGTGTGAACTCTACCTCAAATACGCATACACGTGTAGGTAATAGTGTATACGTAAAGAGGCAAATATCCCGCATGCATACTAACTCGACTCTTAGATTTATCCATAATAGGTGGTGGATAAGATTCCGATATTATCATTAAAAGAATATGATAAAACAAATTTTTAAAAACTCCAATATATGAGATATACTTATGCATTTAAAATTTTCTGCCTCTTACAACTCGTGGACTATTAAATGCTTGCCTTCACTCAATATCCTATCCACCACCCACATTATGAATTTAACAATTACGCTTTGAGATTTTTGATAAAACTATGAAAAAGAATTTTCTTTTTTTTAACAAACACATTTCACATCGATGGCAAAAAATCGCATCTTTATAGAAAGTTTTATTTTTATCCTAAAATAAAAGGGTAAGGATTATTATCTACCCGTTAACAGCATACAAAATTATTATATTGAAATAAAAATATTACACACTTTCAAACTAGCAAAAATGTAAATGCAATTAAAATTATATTTTCCTATAATCAATAATCAATTGATGATATTAAATGATGGTATAATTAATAACGAAAATCGTAAATCCATTAAATCCAATGGACCGATTTTGCTCATTTACGAATCTTTTCACTTTTTGTTTTTGAATTAAGCCACCAAAATTTCAACTCGCTATCTCTTTTCATTTTGGAGTTACCTTGTTGACAGACGGACAGACGATAAACGTGTAGAAATTGACTAATTCTATTAACACCCATACTAAAATGTCTTGTGTGGCTCCAATATTTTATATTGTTAGAAACTTTAAACTTAGATTAATATACAAATGCCATCCTATACTTTAACCAGGAACAAATCATACATTTTTTAAAAATTACGTTAAAATCGAATCATTATTTTTTGTATAATTAGATAATTTGTTCCGAAATTTGATCCAGTATACTGGCTAGTACTCATGAATGCGATACCGTATTGTGCTGGGTTGTTACCAAATTGTACTGGGAAAATAAGTGTGAAGTATGGATTATGACCACGTAAATCGTCATGAGTACCAGAATCGCTTTCGTTAAATCAGTCATCTCACTTCAGAAACATATCTTAACGTCAAGGTTATTTGTTTTAGAAAATATAAAGTTTGTGAGCCAAATTCACATAAAAAATGGAAATCATTTTTCCGTGACAATATTAACTTTAAAATAGGTTTGTTTGACTCTAAAACTATTCTATATTACAATTTTTTTTTTTCTATTTGAGAACAAAAATGGATATCAAATTCACTTATCAAAGGTTGAATAATCAAAAAATTGAAATTTAAGTAAGAATTATGATTATTTAAAAATTTGTATAAGAATTATTAAACTGTTAGATTTCCCGCTTTTATTTTAGTAAGAAAATCACTAATTGTACCAACATTACATTAATAATACCAAAGTAGCATAATTAAATTTCATTTTTCGTGAATAATATTACCTCTGAAAACATTTTCTATTAACTGATTTATTCATAATTCCCGTTCAAATGGACAGTTATGTATAAGCATGAATATAGATTTTAAAACTAGAGATATTTCGATTATTTTTGTTTTAAAATTCTAGTAATATTCAAATCTTCTCAGAAGTGATCATGTAAGAGCAATTTCTATCAAATTCTCTTTAACAATTCTCTTCTTTAACGATTAAAAACAAAATAACAATCTTAGTAAAATTTTCCAGAAAATAAATAATTTAGAATCTCACTAAAACGATTGTTTTGAATTCTCAAACGCTTTGTGTTAACGAAATATTTGAATAGTGAAGGGGGGGGTGAACGGAAGTGCATTATCTGGATCTGGATCTGGAACTGGTCAGTATGCTGGATTATAGTCCAATCAACAAAAGCATTAAAACGTTAATTTTAGCTTCATAAACTTATATTTGATGATTATATTTGATGAAATTATTTATTTGATGTCTTACAACAAATTTTTAATTTTAATATCAAGTTTCAAATAGGATTATCAACGGGAGGTTAAAATTTATCATCAATATTTAAATTAAAGTATATAAATTTGGAGTAATTTACATACAAGTCAACCATTTTATTTACTATACTAGTCACCAAGATAACTAAAAAACTGGTAGTGTACTCTATACAAAAAAAGCAAGAACAAGTTTTTTAATGAGCAAAATGGGTCATTGGATCCAATAGATCTATGATCCACATTTTTACTATAAGACACGGAAGAAAAATATCCATACGAAAAATGTGCTTTGGAGACAAACAATTCTTAATTTGAAACATTTTTTCGTCAAATGTTTGGATTTGCCACAATTTTAGTTCAAATTAAACTGATATGTGTGTATAGACTGTATATTTATAGTGTTTTTTGGATGATAATTAAAAATAGTTCAAACATTGATACTAAACCATATCTCGAGTATCTGAACAATAAACATAGTTGTTATCTTCACTTTTTTAAACACTGAATGTAATAACAATTTGATATAATACGATTTTAATTTTTTTTTTAATGAAATAAGGTAGATTAATAAATGATACTGAATTTGCTATGTTTCAATTCTCTATATGACTATCTTTGTTTATTCAGAATTTTTATGCGTCCATACCTTACCTCTGTGAATCGAGCAGAACCATTTCGGCATAATCAAATTAAACATATTGAGAAAATTGAGTACCCATTTTGTACTAATTTGAACCGCAAAAAAAATCTCTCCCACCTCACGTTACAGAAAAATGCATGGCTATGCTACCTTCATATGTACCTGGAAAACTAAAACTAAGATTAAAAAAAAAAGTTAAGAGAGCAGAATCTGTACCAATTTGTACCACCAAAAAAAATCTTGAAAGTTTTATGTTTAACTCCTCCATCAAGCCCTTTTTCGAAAATTCTTAGTACTATACTTTTGTTGCACAAGCTACTTTAGTCACAATAAAAAATACCAAATAAAAGGAACTTGTACGAAAAGTGTAGTAAATAGAATTTTCGCAAAAGTGGTTGGTTGAGGGGTTAAGCATACAATCCGAATTATTTATTTATTTATTTATTTTTTTTTTTTTTTTTGTGGTACAAATTCTGTTTTACTTATACTATTTTTTGGAATCGATATTAATTTTTGAGCTATTCATGAAAAATTGTTCAAAAACAAGTACAAGCTTTTCGAAAAAACGTCAGGAGTTCATTTTTTGATGAAAAATTACTGCTTTATTGAATTCTATTGTTATTCCGTATCATAAATTTGCATCCCTTTGAAAGAATGACGCCCATCCCCGACACTAGATCAATTTTTAAACTACAAATTCTGAAGCATTTTTATTTAACCTACATTAAAAAAAAGTTTACCAAAATTGAAAATCAAAACTGGGCTAGTTCCGAGGTAGCAAGCAGGCTGTTTTTGTCTAATTATCTTCTAAATTTGTATAATAATAAAATCAAGTACAAAATGTATTGATATATAAAAGAAAAATATGTTGTTTGTATTACAAAAATTAATTTCTTTTATATAAATTTTTTTTATTTACATTTTTTCGACATCTCTCACCGTTTAGAACATACAAACAGTTAAACAGGCAAAAATTACTATTTTATTTATTGCATGTATAGATGCTTAAAAAACATACATAGCTCATACCTTTATGCAACAATGCATACATATATGTATTATAACTTGCCTGACAATATGTCATTTAATTTTCTATTCGAATAACCGTTAAACCTTTGTTTTTAGTTTTAGTCAAACTGAAGGGTCAAACATTTAGGAAATGTAATTTTTAAAGTGTCAATTGTTGCATTTTCGACATTTGATAATCGTTATACATTTAATAAAAAATGTCTCCAAACACGTGCAATTATTCGAACGTGCATTATCTGGGATAAAAATAATTGTGATTAATATTAAAAATAATTTTATTTTTGTCCTTACTTTTGTTACATATCTAGTGAATTGATTATCATATTAAATCTGCATTTTTGTATTGATTTGAAAAAAAAAAATTCATACAACTGATATTTTAGGTAATTTAGCAGCTACCTTCCAAACGTACATATTTTAAAAATTTAAATTAGTCTTGACCTTATAACAATGTAACTGTTAGAGATTTATTAGATGGCGCTGTTAACTATGACAACAACAATTAAATTATAAAACATTTCTGGATTACCCATAAAAAAGTTAAAATTACCTAGGTAAATGAAGCATGTTATTTTCAGTAATGTTTTGTTTTAAGTAATTTTCTAACATTAAAAATAAAAAATAAAACTTTTTAATTTTACACTTTTTTTTTTAGTAATTTTTATGCGATGACTGTTATGGTCTTCAGGGAAATTAGAACAAAAATTTTGCGAATCATATAATAAAGATTATCACTAATGCCTTATAGATCGTATTTGTTTCAGTTTTTTCCCTAAAAAAATAAAAAATTTCAATTTTTGTTACAGTTCTAGGATTGAATTTTGTTTTTATATAAATAGCATTTCGACTACAAAGTAGTCATCATCAGTATCAATTATCTAAATCGTAAATATTCTCCGAGGGAATATTTATCGTTGCTAGTTTGACCTGCTCGTTGGTACAGAAAAATCGAAATTTATTCGACAAAATCTAGAGTTATATTCAACAATATTAAAAAAAAAAAAAAAAAAATTATCAAATGTAAATGAAATTTACTATGCACAAGTCCTCGGCTTTTATGTCAAGATTGTTCATACAAAATTTTATAACATTTTTATAATTATTATTTGAGTTGTTTGTGTTCAAATGAAGAACGAAAACTGCTTAACAGCTAACAGAGTTAATTATTTAGATATCCAACATATGGTTAATTATAAATGTTTAAATTATTTTTAATTATTACCATTCATAAAACACTTTAAATATACAGTCCATACTGTTTATTATATACTTATAACTAGTTTATTATATATTTAGTAATATGTATTACAATAATATGTTAGTTTTTTTTAGCTAAATTTGAGTTTTGACAAATCTAAACATTTTACGAAAAAATTTTTCAGACAAAAGTTGGATGATTTGAAGAAACAAACACTTTTTTTTTTTAAATTTGAAGTTCTATCTTTTATAGTTTAAAAGTTGGGTTGTGTAGCCCATGTGTAACACAATTGATTTTGTTCATTCACAAAATTAAACTCACGTTTTAGCTCAATGTTTTTCAATTTAGCTCATAGTTCAATGTTAGTTTTTTATCACTGGGTTTGTAAAATGGAAACTGTTAACACCCATGTCAAAAGTGACTTCAATTTTAAGGTACTAGCGTTGCAAAATTTTGTGAATGTAAAGACAGACTAGCTACGGGAAATTTTCGATATTGAGCTTAAGGAGGTTTATTAACAGCTGTTAGAAGCATATCATGTTTCAACATATATAACTCAGATAATACTTATCCAAATTTTATGAAATTTGGTATGCAAAATGTTAACAAGAAAATCTAGTGCTTCTCAACGAGTTTTGTTAACAAAGTAATTTCACATATAAAATCCAATTTTTATTTTTACCTTAGAATTTCATTTCGGGGAAAACTCTTCGACAAGCACTAGGTTTTCATGTTATATTGTGAATACCACATTTCATAACATTAGGATAAGTATCTTTTCAATCATTTGTACTGGGAATTGGAACAAATACATTGCATATTATATGTTGTGTCAGTCAACAGATGTTTTGAAGCACACTCCTTTATGTCAGAACTACAGCAGTTAACCATCTAAATATACTGTAGCGATGCATGGTTACGAGAACACATATTATTATAATTTTGAAAAATCAAGAGAGATTATTATTGTGTAGACCTTATTCTAATGAACTAAGCAATAAGATGCATATTAAAAAAAATTGGCTTCCATAATTTTGAATACAGGTAGAAAAAAAAACCCTCATTTAATATGTAGGCAGTAGTCATTTCCCAAACGTTTTCCCAGTAAAAATACGCTTCAGAGTGAAATTCCATACACAGTGATTGAAACTTTCGTTATTATTTTGGGTATTTAATCCCAAGCATCTAATAAATAAATAAGTCGCCAGATGCTAAAGTCTCATAGACTGGTTTTATAAGATCTATAGATCGTCAAACGTTACTGGTTGTTCGTAAGTGCTCTCTTGATTTTCCGTTTTTAGTTGTTGATATTTGCACCAAGAATGTTAGAGCAGCTGCTGCTGACGTTTCAACACACTTTCATAAATGTGTAAAATGTGCTTTTTCCGAAATATGTTAAATCGATTCCCAAAAAAAAAAAAAAACAAAAAACATACGATTTTTTGAACCCGTAACACTGGATTACTATCTTAAAATCAATCATTCACTTTCAATGTTTAATACGTTGAGAATTGATGTAATACAATATTCTATTATGATGTTGTGGCACTAAATTTGTATCTCAGTATCAACAAAAAAGGTATACTTGTCTTATAATACAGGTATAAAAAGGAGTCTTATAGAAGGTGTATAATCTTTTCAAAATTTCCCCTTGATTAATCTAGATAATAATGAGAGTATGAGTTTTTTTCGCTTACATCCGATAGATACAATCGATCATCTCAAGATAATACTCGTAGAATATGTACATTTTCATAATTCAACCGTAGAAAAAGTCTATTTTCACGCACAAAAATTATTATACAAATATTATAAAATTCGGTATGGTTATATCTCTCATGAAAACGGAGTGTATGTCAAAGAGTTTTTTGCGAAAAAATATTTGTTAATAAAAATACAATTTTAATTTTTACTCCTAGGCCATCCATCTGTTTGTCGAGTTTGAACATATCAAATTTCATAACATTTGGATAATTATTTTTTGAGTTATTTGTGCGCAAACAAAAAATTAAAATGTCTCTATCGCAAACAGAACCCATTTTAACATTTAAATTTTTCATAAAATAATTAGTTACAGACAAAACTAAAGCTGCGTTTACGGGCATAGGGAAAAAGTAGAAAATTCCAATAGGAGGAGAGTTCATTTCATTTACATTTAAAAACATATTTCGGAAATAAATGCAAAAATAATCGTTGATTTTTCATTTACATGTATTAATTTATGTTTCAGGCGAATTCATTTAAAATTCAAAAAGAATATAAAATGGATTCAGAAGAAGAATTAGGAGCGTCTCGTCCAGAAACATCAACCGACAACCCTCCGCTCAGGTATCGAGACTTAATAGCGTTTTGGATATTAGGTTTATGTAATAATTTTGGATATGTAGTAATGTTAAGCGCAGCACATGATATTCTAGAATCTGAAGTAAGTAATTAATTCCATTATATAATAAAAAATTCCACTAAATATTTGCTAAATACATGCTTTATAAATGATATTTCATTAAGTAATTGATATTCTTAATTACATTTGTTGTATACGATTTACTTTTAAAATAAAAAAAAAACAAAAGTTCATAAACTTACATTAAAATCATGCTTTTCCATAACTGTTTAGGAAATGTTCATTTGTAAATATAATTTTTCTGAAAGGATACAGGTAAAAATGTATTTTAGGATATTTTTTCCATCATATACATTCGTATCTCTTACTTCGCTACCTTTAGAAAAAAATTTTTTTTTTACTTTTAAATTTTGTTGTGTTTAAAAAATGTGTGATCAATTACTTTCATTTAGAAACAAAATAAGCAATCAGTCATAATATTATGTCGCATACACTTGGAATGTAAAATCAATTTTTAATTAAAATTATCCTTTACTTTTAAAGGAGAATTGACATACAAAATGAGATCACTATTATAGAGGTAATTTCTAATGCAATATACATTGTATTTTTTTAAAATTTTTGCGCACAAATAACTCATTATCCAAAAAAATCATTATCCAAATATTATTACAATAGTATAATTATTTGTGTGCGAAAATTAAAAAAATTTAATGTCTAATATATTAAAAATTCACTACCCCCACGTGTGATGTAAAAGTGCCTAGTGTAATAATCAAAGCGATTAATTTTTTTAGACAATAATAATTTTATATTATAAAAGTGTGAAAATTTGTAGCGTAACAACTACGTAAATTAGGTGCTCAAGCCAATAAAAAGCCTAATTTGAGAAACACAATCTGGCAACCCTGATGTATAAATCAATACTTAAACTGGGTTGTACCTATGGTATTCAACATAGGGAACTGCACAGTATCATTTTTAGTGTGGAAAGTCTAAGCAACCGCTGTAGTTCTTCCGCTTGAATGGAAATATTCCAAAATTAAGATATTTAGCATTTTTTAAAACGTATTTTGTCCTGAATAGATCTCAAGAAAATTTCGCATACGATCTTAGAGCTCTCCAGACCGATATTTATAATCAAATTCAGAGCACCAGTAACATAAAAAATCAAGAACCTGAACATTTTTGCAATTTAAAAAAAAGCCTTCTCGTAATTGATCCATAAAAAAAGATGACGATTTGAAACTATGTAAAGATTTAGATTTTTAGATTTTTAAGGCAAAATTGATCTCAATAGTACTGAGATTTTATCTATACACTGTGAAAATTTCCCATTGAAATTTACTATGGGCGCATATTAGCGCCGGACTTTAATGACACTATCCACGATTTTACTATGGAAATAAAAAATATACCACAAAAGCTATACATATTTACTAGGTGCCATAGTAATTTAAGAGAGGCTGCCTTCCATAAAAAGCTTGTATAAATTTTATTGTGTTCCATAGTAAACAGGTGCGTGTAAAGAGCCATTAGTCTATTCAGTCTACGCGTTTTATCCCGCTCAAATAGTGTAGTCGGCTGTTAATGTTTAATGTGAGAAATGTATTGAATATAACAAATTGTAATTTTGTATAACGTAATGACTGATCTCAACCGATCAACAATGTTCAGCAACATTATACACAGTTAGTACTTGGATGGGTGACCGCATAGAATATATATATATATATATATATATATATATATATATATATATATATATATATATATATATATATATATATATATATATATATATATATATATATATATATATATATATATATATATATATATATATATATATATATATATATATATATATATATATATATATATATATATATATATATATATATATATTTAATATTCAAATAATATACTCAAAATAATTTATATTATATACCCCCATGCAAAATAAAAAAAAGGTGTTGGTACTCAAAATTTTTTTACACTTCATCACGGATGGAATGTAAAACTGTTTTCAGGTTCTTCAATTCATGATTTTATATGATATTGGTGTGCCGAATTAAATTATAGCATTTAGAAATTTAATATACATTCCAATATTTCAGGAGTGCTCAAAGAACGTTTTCGATATTGGAAATTATAAAAATTCTTCGATAAACTATTGCTTAGGATGACTTGAAATCACTTTGTTAAACGAAAATATTTTTTCACGAAGTATAAATTTCCACGCCATGATAATAAATTCGAAAACAAAGAAGGTCGTAAGACAAATTTCAAAAACCAGAAAAGATTTCATTCACAGGTATTGTGAACAATTAGAGCATATTTTGCATGTAGACTATAGTCACATAACACCATCAGGCTTTATAATTTCATTATATGAAATGAAAGAAATATATCGTCAGAAACGGATGAATTTTAGATACTAGGCATCAATATATTATATATGCATTGAAAATGTAACTATGCGCCATGCTAATCCAATGTTAAATATTGAACTCTGTAAATGCTATGTTTGTTTATATGCTATATCCCTACTACATGCTTGTTGAAAAAATTTTAGCATAACATATAACATATAGTCTAGCAGGAATCGGCGCATGAGTACCAAAAACTATTCCACCTCAATTTTTTTATGCGATCCTCTTCAAATTGCCCTCCTAATGATATAAATGCATGTTGCCATGGCGCAACCCGGTGTCATATTGTTTAAACCGAAATTGTTTAAACAATTGCAAGGAATTGTTATTTTTCAACCGGGCAAATTTTTTTTATATTCTTTATTGAAATACCAATAAAAAAGGTCCTATGACTTTTAACGATAAAGTTAATATTTTTAAAGATATGAATTTTTAAAGGTTCGAAAAATCTCAAATTTGGGTACTTTCAACCCATGAAAAATATATTTAAAAAAAACATAATGTCTAAGTAATATTTTTTTTAATTCTCTATACAATTGTTAATAATATTGTAAAAAGAGATTTTAAAAAATTTCATTGTTTATACCTTTTTTTAATTGTTAATAAGTATGCGTCGCTTCCCTTTATGGATGTCTCTCTCTGACTCATGGTTTTTTAGGTATCGCTGTCTCACTCTGACTCATTGGTTTATAGTTAAAAATATTTATTAATATTTAACAAATCATTTATTAGAGACCACTTTTTAGTCCTTAATAAATATTTGCGCCATGGCAACATGCATTTATATCATTAGGAAGGCAATTTGAAGAAGATCGCATAAAAAAATTGAGGTGGAATAGTTTTCGGTACTCATGCGCCGATTCCTGCTAGACTAATACATACATTCATTCTATTAATAGAGTCGAATAGCTAACATTGGGGGAGATTTTCACCTACAACTGTGTGCAACGCTATGTTTGACGACGACTAATTTGCTTACTTGACAATAAAATTAATCATAACACCCTGGTTTATACACTCTTATCATTCATATAGTAAATTTTAAATCTTGATATATTATGTCAGACTCAAACTCACAGATATTCTGAATTTTAATTCTTATTTATTTTCTCATTTTTATATATTTTTTATTAAATATTTTTTTTTTTTTAAATAATTAAAAGTATGACGATGATATCTTAAATAAACATATTTATCATGCCCTATAAAATACATTTATTTTTAAAAATTGCTTTAATAAATTTTGAAATATATTTTCAAGTTCGTCCTACATACGAAAGTATTTCACTTAAGAATGATATTCAAATTACCGTTAAAAAGTCTCAAGAAAGTCTTTTTAAAGTATTGAAACTTTACAGATGAAAATTCAATTAAAGAAAGCATTAACTACTTAAAATACATACTTTTATGTTGATTTTAAAGTGTTAATAATAAAATACACATTTTATGTAGCAAAAGAATATATTGTCTAGTTAATGTATGAACATTAACGGTTACTAATTAGTTAAAGCTTCAATGTGATTATTTTTCATGACAGATAATAAATGTAATAATAAAAAAGTAATATTTTAAGTTTTGGTTTAATTATATTTAGGGGTAAATAATGTCTCATGGTTTAAATCTTTCAAAATGTCAATATATATGAATAACTAGCAAACCCGGCGAACTCCGTTTCGCCACCAGATGGCTTCGTTTTATGTAACATTTCGTTTGGTGATTAAAAGATGAAGAAAAATTTTTTGTTTGTTTTATATTTGAAAAGGAAAAATTTTATTTCATTTCACAACAGTAATGAATTCATTTCGATTACAAAAATGAAGTGTTATTTAGTTGAACTTCTCTAAGTAAATGAAAGTGTATCCAAAGTAAATACTGAATCGAAACGTTATACGTGTCCGCAAATTATCCGTTTCATTGAAGTGCTCTTTGGTAAACCACATTTTTTGTTTTTTGGTCTGACGTTAACACAAACAAAGCGGATGGTTTCCCAACTCGTGAACACGCAACGTATAACTGCCCATGTGAAAAACAATGATTTTCTAAATTTATCCCGCAAACACTAAGCGATTGGCCTTGCGACTTGTTAATTGTCATTGCGAACGCAAGGCAAACTGGAAATTGTAAACGTTTGAAGTCAAACGGAAGATCAGTCGGAATCATTGGTATTCGAATAATACATACATTTTCACCTGCGTAATTTCCGTTAATAATGGTTGCCTCAAACAAATTCGGCATAAGTCTTTTTACCGAAAGTCGAGTACCGTTGCAAAGTCGCGGTGGATTCAAATTGAGCATTATCATAATAACTGTACCAACTTTGAGTTGCAAGTTATGTGGTGGAAATCTTGGTAACTCCAGAGAGTTCAGAAACTCCGTTGGATAATTTACTACATCATCGAGATTTATTATGGAATCAACGGATTTGTATGTCACGAAATCGCCAGCAATTTTTGATTGAATGGTGAAATTCAGTGCGTGTACATCATTATTCTTTGCGGCAAGAATTGCTCGTTGACTTAACCAAGCATAATTCTGATAATTCTCACTAATGTTTGGGAAAACATTTTCAATAAGAGCTAATTGAGGGTCTATAAATCGGCAAAAGTCGTTGGTAAGAGTAATTAATCCAGATGTCGCATCAACTGTGACTTTTCCATTTCCAACAGCTAACAATTGTTTGGAAAATTGTGCAGCACTTTGATCATTTTGAAGTTGAACTCTCATATTAGTGGTTAGTGATAATGTTTTTACGTTATTCCATAAAGGTGATGCCTTCAGGCAAGCTTCCTTCGTTTTATCATAGGTAATTTTAAAATTTAAGACAAAAATGCGTGTTATGCAGACTTAATCTTTCTTTTGAAGATAATCTTCAAAACGGTAACTGAGAGTGCGCAATAAGTATTTTTGGTATGTTTTTTCCTTTTCTTTAAGATACAAATGTGTACTGCGCAGTTTGAGTTCAAAAAATTATTTTACTATAAAAGAGTTCGCGGGTTCAATACAAATCGTCTTATTAATAAAAATCTTCGAATGATGAAAATCGCGAATATTGCGAATACAATTTTTTTTGGTAAATAAAAGAAAATATTCAACAATCTTATTCAACAAGTAGTGGTTATACTCAATAAGATTATTAATCGATTATAATAATATTCTTTTTAAAATTACATTAATTTATAATATTTAAATTATATTTGGTAAATGATGACAAAACGCAATAAAATCAAGCGAAAAAAAATAAAATAAAAACTTTTCGAAAATCCGTTTAAATATAGGAATGTTTCGATACACGTTGTTTTATACAATTAATCAACCTGATAAATTTACCTTTTACTTAATTTTGCCACGCTTTGTCATTACAATTAGATATTTGATAAAAGCATTATCTTTTGTATAATAAAAAGTAAAAACTTTATAAATTTGACTATACTTAAACACACATCAAAATAACCAACAAACAGTTTCCATTCTGATTTAGGTATATATTTGATAAAACGACATGTAATACTTGAATTTTCAACAGATTATATGAGACGTTAAAAATTCTAAATACTACCATATTTCTCATTCGTTTTCTTAACCAATAGTGTGCCTTCTAAGTTTCCATCTATTTTCTTAGTAAGTTTCACTACTCTTCAGTTTATTCAACTTTTTATCAATCACCCTTTTTTTTTCAGGAAAACACACCTGTTGACACAGTTTCAAATGAAAGGGAATGCAATGAAATATCTACAGGAGCCATTCTATTAGCCGATGTAATACCCAGTCTTATAATTAAAGTTTTGAGTCCTTTTCTACCGCAACATACAACGTAAGATAATAAAAACTCAATTATAAAATTTTTTCCAATGTCACAGTCAATTTAAGATAAAAATGTATTTCCAACAAGCTGATTTTCAACCAAAATATTAAGAGCATTTTTTAACGAAAATCACAACATAATGTATCCCCTCTACTACACCCAGTAAAAGTATTCAATAGTGAAAAAAAAAAAAAATGTATATACATCGAAAGACCAGGAATTGTGTCCTCCAATCACAATTTTTTTAATTTAACTATTATATTATTATTTAAGGAAGTACGAGCACCAAAGCAATTTTTAATAAAAGGCTTGAATTTTTTTTTATATGCAGTTGAACTAAATCTAAACCGATCCTAAAAATTTTTAGGGGGGGTTGCCCGATTATTTAAATAAATAAATGACTTCAAAAGTAGGCATATTTAACATTGGCTTTATGGCAAAACGGTAGACGGGTGATACGTTTTCGTAAATATCGCCGAAACTAGCCGGTAGAAATTAAAAAAAAACTATTTAAATTAAAGTTAAAACCTTAAACACTGTAGACCATTAAAAAATATTTTTTATCTCTTTTTAATGGTCTACAGTGTTGCCGGTTAGTACCAAAGATAATCGACGCTACCGAATTTACTGAAAAAGTTCATATTTTTAATTAAATATCTTTTTAATTAGTCGGGCAAACCGGTTTTTTTTTTCAATTATTTATTAAGGTTTTAACTTTAATTTAAATAGTTTTTTTTTTTAATTTCTACCGGCTAGTTTCGGAGATATTTACGAAAACGTATCACCCGTCTACCGTTTTGCCATAAAGCCAATGTTAAATATGCCTACTTTTGAAGTCATTTATTTATTTAAATAATCGGGCAACCCCCCCTAAAATTTTTAGGATCGGTTTAGATTAGGTCAACTGCATATAAAAAAAAATTCAAGACTTTTATTAAAAATTGCTTTGGTGCTCGTACTTCCTTAACTAATTTTATAGATTTCTTAGAAAAACTGTAGAACGTTTCAGTTTATTAGGTAATATCTATAGAAATAGGCATAATTTCGTTAATGTAAATATTAAAAAATTTAAATACTTCCATTTTTAATACACCCATCAGATTTGCTAAAAATCCATTTATTTTAATGTTTTATCAACTGTTATACTAACTATTGAAAATGAATTTGCGGTTTTAATATCTGGTGAATAAAACGGTTTGTTCACACTCTCCTTGGTTTTGCTAATTCTGTTGAGAGATTTTGTGATATCATGGATATTAGACAGCCGTGCCCATCGAAATCGCGATCTTTGAACTTGATGTGTCATGGTCTAAACGATCAAAAATTCTGCAATAATGGCTGTTAGTGTAAAAATTGCCTAAATTATTGAAAAATTTCTTGGATTTTTCCCTGATCTTGTTTTTTTACTTGTTGAATACTTTTGCTGACTGTGGTAGATGAAATCTACAGTGTCTTTCAAGAAAACGAAGGCCCAGGTAAACATTTTTTACGCATTTTATTTTCAAATTGTATTTTTGTCTTTCAATCTATCTTACTGCATACAAACTGGTTATTTGGCCACTTTCGTCAAATTTTTCGACTGTAGTTACTAATAATACTATCACTTTGATTTAATACTAAATACATTCAAATATAAAAACTTCCGGATAAAAAATAGCATGGATATGCTTATAGTAAATTAACTTGGTTTTAAATCATGCTAATAATTATTTCTTGTTCTTTCTAGTGGTCGAGTAATTGTATGTATAATACTATCTGCTGCCGGGTACTTAATTGTGGCATTTGCAGAAACTGAATTTATATCAATATTGGGTGTAATTATAACATCTTTTAGTTGCGGACTTGGTGAATCTAGTTTCCTAGCTTATAGTTCCTACTACAATCGGTAAGACATTGTACTCGATATATATATATAGTTTATGTCAGAGTATATTAATTTTAGTCTAAAGTTTATAACGATAGAAAATTTCCACCGTGCAAACAAAATTTTGGTATAGGTATTCATTGAATCACCTAAAAAGGCCATTTTCGTTTATTCGCCTGTCATCAAAGTAACTGAAAAACGAAAAACATAGCTAGCTAAAATTTTAATGGGTAGATCTAATAAGTAAGATCAAGTTCATGAATGAGCAAATCCCACTTTTTAACACAGAAGATAAAGGAAAAATTCAAATACAAAAAATTTTGTTTATTTTTATAAAACAAATAACTTTTGTTTGAAACGTTTTTTCGTCGAATGTTTGAATTCGGCAAAATTTTATCAGTCATATACCTTAGTATGTAATATGCGAAGTACGGAAAAATCACCCCTGCACGTTATCACCTTTTATACGTTAGAAAAGGGTGAGAATTGAATTGGGTGAAAATGGCAAGAGTTAGAAAAACGTTTCAAATAAAAGTTGTAGAGCATAAAATTTCACATAAAAAAGATGCGTTGCCTTTTTTGGCTATCATTCCCAACTTCTAGAAATTTTTACACATAAATGCAATCGTTCAGATACATTTAGCATACATGTAACTCTTACAGTTTTCACCCAACTCAATTCTCACCCCATAAAGGCATAAAATCTGATAAATCTGAAGGAATGATTGCTGTCAGAACTTGAAATAACATTAAAATCACAGCCTTGCAGAAAGACCGTTATTCAAATATCCCACAAACTTTTACGCCTAATGTATAGATGGTTTCAAAATAGTTGGTAAACAACGAAAATTCAACTTATTGACTACAAAATTTGTATAAAATAATAAGTAATAATTATTCTAGAAACGTAATATCAACATGGTCATCAGGTACTGGAGGAGCCGGAGTATTTGGATCAATTTCATATGCATTACTTACACAACTTGGTCTTGATGCACGAACAACATTGTTATTGATGTTAACCATACCATGCTTAATGAGTATTTCGTATGTATAGTTAATTTAAATTTAATCAATTTTGGTAATTTTTTATCTGAATTTATTAATTTTGTTTTAGCTATTGGCTGATTTTATCCAAACCAAATAAAAAGGAAGTTAAAAAAGAACCACAACCAATTCAACATCAAGAGAATACTGAGAAACAAGTACATTGTAATGAGAATCTTAAAAGTGTTCTTCATAATATACGCGAAAAGGCATCACAAATTCCACCATTATTTGTGTATATGTTTCCTCTAGGTCTTGTTTACTTCTTTGAATATTTCATAAATCAAGGCTTGGTAATTATTCATTCATTTTTTTTTTTTTTTTATGACAACTTTTTAAAACCAAAAATGTTTACATTTTCTAATGAAAAAATCAGATTATAATTAAGAAATTAACATTTCGATTCATTCCGATTAAAACTTTGAATCAAATCACATAAATTTTGAATCGGAAATGTTATCCTATATAATAAAAATCAGCTCTATTCATTTCGGATCAAAATTTTGAATAGACCTTAAACGTAATAGCTCAATTCAATCCCATTCATTTCCAATTAAATTTCATGAGGATTTATTCAGACCTCTTTATTTGTTTTTGGAGTCGACATCAATTTTATATTAAAAACTATTGAGATGATAATAAGATAGTTGGTTAGCTCACACACATCGTTTAAATTCGTTAAAAAATTTAAAAAATAAAAGAATCAACTCTCAAAATTGACCTCAAAATAAAATCATAATATCAAATATTTTATTTGAAATATTTATCAATAATTTGAGAGAGTTGTCTTTTTACATTTAAAAATAAGACAGCATATAAAAGTAGGTAGTTAATATATATTACATATTTATATGTAGCAGCCTTCTCACTCGAACAGTCTCATTCAAATTTCTGGTAATTATATTATACTTTCCTTTACGTCCTTAACTAATGTAGATCCTATTTTAAGAATTTTTTGGTAAAGTTAACATATTTTTAGCTTTATTGTACAATTAAAATAATTAATGACAAGATAGAAAAAGACTTCTTGTCATTAGTTTTTTTTTCTAATTTGAATGGGTCCAAATTTATAAATTTCATTCTAATTATTGTTTTTTACAGTTTGAACTTGTTGATTTTCAAAATATTTGGTTAAATCGTAAGCAACAATATCGATGGTTAAATGTAACCTATCAAATTGGAGTCTTCATTTCACGATCTTCCGTTAATATTTGCTTAGTAAAAAATATTTGGATATTAGCAATTTTACAGGTATGTGTTTATACAAAAATTAAATTATAACGTTGTTTCCTACGTAATACTTTCATGAAAAGCTGTGTGGTAAAATTAATTCCTTTAATGAAAGTTCCGCGATAAACTAAAACATATATTCCACCCTAATATCTGCCAAATAAAAAGCAAATACTTCCACAAAAATCACAGTAACAAAAGATTTGTTTAAATAAAACTTTGATAAAAAGTATATTATTTATACAATACTATCAGCCAAAATAATCCACTATTGGCTGGTATATTTGACTTCAATAGCCTAAATACTAATCGGACATTAAGACTACAGATAAATACTACGATACAGATAAAAATATAATTGTTATTAATGTTCCTAACAAGAAAAGTTCGATTAAATAATCCTATTGAAATTGAATAGAAAATAAATAGTATTTAATCGGAAATTAAATTTGAAATTACTTCCGATGAAATCCTATTCAGAATGAATCCGATTAAAACCTGCAATTAATTTCAATAGGATTTTTAGGACATTTTTATTATTCGTTATCGTGTGCGAATAAAATAATTTTTTTAAAGAAAATATGAAAATGACTTTTGTGTAATTTATTTGTAAATTAGATGTTTTAACATAATTCAATAAAAAATGTTGACTAAAAATATATATCTCCAAGAATAACCTGTAAAAGCTCCACCTGTTATAGAAAAAAAAAAAAAAAAAAAACAAAATACTTTAATTTAATATTTGTAGAGTGCATAAAAGTTAAATGATTTTTTTGTGAAATGTCAAATTCAACACTAACCTTGTTAACAGACGAACTTCATTACGAAATTGTCTAACGGTGGTATGCGTTTATAGAACTCTATGACAATTAGCCTTATGTCCATCGCAAATTTAAAAAACCATAAATAAATAAAAAATTTTATTCTTGAAATAAATAATATTATTCTTTTCAGGGTATCAACAGCATCTTATTTAGTGCTGAAACTATGTTTTATATAAGTCCAAGTATATGGATTGTATTATTATTTACAATTTGGGAAGGTTTGTTGGGAGGCGGCGCCTATGTTAATACATTTTACAAAATTTCCCACGAGGTAATATATTTTATTTGATTTTTTTTTTTAATTTATTGACTAAATTAATTTGATTGATTCAAAGAATATATTGAAATCAATTTTAGAAAAATTCATGAAATTATTTGAAACATTTTTCGTAAACCGTTTAGATTCGTCACAATTTTAGCTCAAAATTAGCTAATAAACATTGTGATGATAGTCGAGTGAAATTAAGTTTTTTAGGTCGACGAATTTCAATGTCAACGGTTTCAACGGTTTTTTGAATTCCTTGTGCCTACTAGACACCAATTAAAAAATTTCCGCTTTTAAATTTTATTCTCCAAACGTTTTTTTCTCTATTCTCTCAACGAATTATAATTTACTTACTATTGCAATTGCAGAAATTAAAAACTAATTTTTTCCTAGTTTTCAATAAAATATAAGATTTGCGAAATATTAATGAAAAATATTTAAATCTTACATTGTTTTAGTGTGAAATAACAATTCTTAATAGCGGATAATTCACAAAGTATTCAATTTTGGCAAAAAATTTATGAGGCATTATTTGTTTTATCAAACTTTTCATTCAAATCTATTAACACATTTTTAAGCTAACACATTTTTCTAAAAATTTTTCTTGATTCGGTGTATCGCATAGTATTTTTTCAAGAACATTAATAGCATTACATATTGAAGTTACAAATTATTCCGTTGGATATACTAAAGATTTTTTAGTAGTGTATGTAGTTTGTTTTCCGCATGTTTAGTAGTTATCTTTGGTTGTAAATTCATTTTCACAAATTTTATAAGCGATTTTTTTAAAATATAATAACGTAAGCAACCGGCAAAACTGACTCAACGATTTTTCCCATTTTATTTATTTCTTCAAAAGATAGTTCAATGGTAATTGTTATGTTTAGTAAAACCACAATTATTAACGTCACATAGATAATTTATTAAATATAATTATAATTAAAGTATTACAGCTATGTTCTGAGATATTCTGTTTGTGTGTGTATTGTATATCCGGAATCAAGGCAGTGCTGAGTCATAAGGTGGTGACATCATGCCTAATATTTGGAACTACACGTATACATTTCCCTCATTTTAAAATAAAGTACCCGATACAATTACAATATCAATTTAATTACATAAACTTTTTATAATGCAAACAACTGACTATTTTAAGTTATAATTTTGTATTTCTCGTTCTGCTCTCTAATTAATTATCCTTAACATATTTCATAATTATTAAAAAAAATAATTATATTTTTCAGGTCTATTAAATATTGGGTCTATCAAAAATTGACAGTCTCTGATTTGGCCCCTCTGCCATTGTTTGATTTTGTTTTGATTCAACAGCTAGATTCTGTTTCGTTTCTATTCCCCTCCCCATTTCTTTTCCATTATATAATAAGTCCTTAAATAGGTTGAATTTTGTTTGAGACTAACTATAAATGATCCCGGGGTTGAACTTTCTTCAATTATTTTACCTTGCACCCAGATGTCACCCTTTTGAATCGTAATCTTATCAATTTTGTTAAATGTCGGCCTATTTTAGCGGTTTCATAATAATTTACTTTATATCGTTGTAGTTTTCTATTTAAGTCAATTCCGATATCACGATTTTCGGTTCGTAACCTTCTGTTTAGTAGCATTTCTGCCGGAGATAAATTGATGGTTGGTACAGGCGACGTATATTCCAACAATGCACTATAAAGCAACATTTTAAAATAAAAAAATTATTTTTACCATATCTACAGTATTTCCTGCTAAACCATTTTGGATAATGTGCGATTTATGTGATTATTTAAAAATGTTTTCCAATTTTTTTTTATTCTTTGCCCAAAAATGTAGTTATGGAACATTTTTACAACTGAACAGAATTTTGAGCATTTATTTCACAATTTGAGCATAACTTTTTCAGTTTAAGCTTCGGAATGCAAACAAAACAGGTTGCCCATTCTGAATTAGACAACATTGTATCCCGTTTTTCCTTTCATCACACTACAATTTTTATTTCTGACTTTGGATCAAAATTATATAATGCAGGCGGATTTGTTACTATTTCATTTAATATTTTCACCCCCAAAAAGTTGGCATGGAATTATAAGAATTGCCAATTTTTCTCAATTGCTCCTAATTGCTCACTATTTGCTCAATTAAAATCCGCAATTGCTCACATTAATAATTAATTATTTAATTAGTTATAAACAAAACAAAATACAAAACGATTTTTCTCATTTACGTGAAGACCGCTCAATTTTTCTTATAAATCTTTTCTCTTATCAATTGCTCACTATTTGCTCACCTCAGTGTTATGCAAATTTTTAGTTAATTTCTTTAATTTTTTATAATTAATTAAAAGTAATTATTGCGATTTTAAATGGTGACGTTTATTTATGCGCATGCGCAGAAGATATCTCCGTCCAGTCACGTCACCATTTAAAATCGCAATAATTACTTTTAATTAATTATAAAAAATTAAAGAAATTAACTAAAAATTTGCATAACACTGAGGTGAGCAAATAGTGAGCAATTGATAAGAGAAAAGATTTATAAGAAAAATTGAGCGGTCTTCACGTAAATGAGAAAAATCGTTTTGTATTTTGTTTTGTTTATAACTAATTAAATAATTAATTATTAATGTGAGCAATTGCGGATTTTAATTGAGCAAATAGTGAGCAATTAGGAGCAATTGAGAAAAATTGGCAATTCTTATAATTCCATGCCAACTTTTTGGGGGTAATATTTTCAGCATCTATTCATGTTTGTCAGTCCATTACCACACTGATTGTTTTTTTAATAGTCCTCTTAAATTAATTTTTTTTACTACTAAATTAGGGATAAAATCCCTCGAAACATCCCTGATATGCTTTGCAGCTCTTTTACGTTTTTTGGTGATTCCAATTTTGTGATTGCATTTATTCGTTCTTAGTCTAGCCTAACTCCCTGAATACTAAATAATACATGGACTGAAAACTCCCGGGCCTAACACATAGATGGTGCTAGTTTTATTGCAGTCACCTTTTTTTCAGTCAATACTAACCTTCAAAAGACAGTTGTTAAAATTTCATGATATTCTATTCATTAGTTTGTGAGTTATTGTGCTAAGAGTGACGCTACTTTTGTTATTTTCAAAACAATGGATTAAAAACAATTTCGTGTTTTAATTTTACACTGCTTCTTGATGGGGAAAAATACTGTTCAAGCAAATCAATGGCTTGAAAAGTGTTATGGGGACTCCGCTCCAGCAGAAACAATAACAAAACGTTGGTTTGCTGACTTCAAACGTGGTCATAGAGACACCGATGATGCAGAACGCAGTGGACTGTAATGATTGCGTTGCTCTTGATGGAGATTACGTTGATGAATAAAGCTAATTTTGAACCAAAAAAACTGTGTTTCTTTGTTAGGCCCGAGACTTTTCAGTCCATGTGTTACATGACCTAGATTTTTAATGCTTTGCTGTTTAAATTGTAGCTTATTTTTATTGAACTTGACATTCAGTGATCGTACTCCTTGTAATAATGCTTTCACTGCAATATCATATTCTTCTAGCGTCTCCGCCGCAATTATTATATCATCGAAATATATTATGAAATTTTTAATGTCTGCAAAACTCTTTACATCGATCTTTTGAAAGATTTCTCGAGTATCTAAAAGACGAAAAGTACAAAAATCAATGAATTTATCCGTTAGTAGAATGTGCCAAAATCCGTCTTTTAAATCAAAAACTAATATTTTTTACGCGCCAATTTTGACCGAGTTGCTTTAAATGTGGGTATTAAGAAATATTCTATTTTTATTATCTACTTTATTCATTTGATGAGGATCCATGCAAATCCTGAATGATTGATCAGATCTTTTAATAATGGACATATTCTTTTCCCACTGTTCCGCCTGATCAACTAGAGCAATATTTTGTCTTTTTCTAATTTATTTAGGTTGTTTATTATTCATTCGTTATCGTTTATGATAATGGTAACCTTTTCGGGGGCTTTATAATCCCTTCAGCATCTTTGTTAATTTTTATTTGATACCTTTCTTTACATTTTCTTAACCCTTCATATACATCAATATTATTTTCAATAAATGAATTTTTAATACTTTGTTCAGTTATCGTGGGATTTTTTAATTGACCAATTTCTATGATTTTTTTTTACTTTTTTTTAAATTTCAATACTTCTCTGTATGCCCTACTGGGTATGCCCGATATGGGTACTGCTTTGAAATTAACAACTATAAAATCCAAGTGTTTTGTAATCCCATTAATTGAGCATTTTAAATTAATTTTACCAATAGGATTAAATTTATGTCCACCATACCTAATAAAAATAATGTTACATTTTGTAAATATTACATTTTTGAAATTTTTTATATCATTTTTTCAGATTTACTTCTGCACCTGTATCCAATTTTAATTTTACTGAACTATTTTTAACTCTAATATTTTCATATTGACCATTCAAATATCAACTATTTGATATTTGAATTTTTCTACTAACACTATATTTATCTCAATGGAGCTCACAGAAGCAGGTTCCTCACTATCACTTGTATCCACATAAACGGTGTTCTTTTAACAGCCCAAGGAAAGTGTTTAAATTTATTGTACCTCAAACATTTTTTTGTTCATATGCTGGACAACTTTGTGTTTTGATTTACATATTTGCGTAAATAGTCTATGTTTGAATCATTAGTTATTTCATTCCTGCTTTCGCCTTTTTAACTGTTTGAACGCACCGTAATGTTGTGACTCAAATACGAATTTCTCATTCTTCTGTTTTAGTGCATTTATAGGTGCGATTATAGTACTAAAATTAGGTATGAACTCTATTAAGTCATCATAATATTGCATAAAGAATCCTTCACGGCAGAAATCGGCAAATTCTTTAACCAGGTAACGATTCAGCCACTGACTAGAATTTACAAGGCCAAATGAAGCTTTGATTTAGATCGAATGTTGAAAAATATTTACCTGAACGGAAACTATTGAAGATAGTGTTCATATACCATACGCATAACCGGTTGAATTGTATTTTAGTGTTAAGGTAACGGTAATCAGCAAATAAACGCACGCCTCCACTTTGTATCGCAACAAGAAATACTGGCATAAGGATTTTGACATGAAGATAAAATTTTTCTGTCCACTGCTTCTTGAATATGTGTTTCTAAAAGTGCTAATTTATCAGGAGGCAAATAATACGGTGATTTTCTAACAGGTTCAGTATCCTTGAGATATATTTTATAGTAAAAATTATTATCCAAGCCAGGAGCTTTAGTTAAACCTGAAGAATAATTCTTTCAAATATTATTAAATTTCAAATTTTGATCATGATTCAAAATCGTTTTACTGTTTGTGATTTCTCAAAAACATATAGGTAAACAACCAGATTTAAGACAAAATCATTTATATACTATTTCCAAGTTAATTGACCCATTTTTTGTAGGACAACACTGTTGTGGAATAGTAATAACTAATTAAATAATTCATCGGATTATTATAAAAATTGGTTAAAAATCATGTATTGTAAATTTGACAAAAAATGAGCTATATTTTCTAAACTTAAATCATTGTTTAGCAATAAAAACAATGACAATCAAAAAATTTTGAAATAATGGAAATGGAAATAATCGATTTCATGATAGGAATTCCAATATTTCACTGTTCGAAATTACCCGCTGTTCGTATTTATCCCCCTTTTCCGTAATACTTCATATGTTGTTATACAAAACTGATATATAAAATTAAATTATTCGAAATAAATAATCTTAAATAATATTTTTTATGTTTTAGATACCTGATGAACAAAGAGAATTCGCCTTGGGTGCAGTTAGTATGTCTGATTCATTTGGAATTACGTTAGCTGGCTTCTTAGCAATTCCAATTCACAATGCAATTTGTCGTCTTCCATTGCCAAGTAGACAATTGGCTGATATATTTTGATTTTTATACTAATTTAATTTAGATATTTTTTAGATAGATATTTTAACGAATGACAAATTAGTCGTTTTCGTCAAGCTTTAATCAGTGAAATCCTCTTACAGCCATTTAAGTTATTTAATCTGATTATTAATGATAGCTTGCCGGTGATAAAAACTGAAATAAATAATGTAAAAATAAATGAAAAAAAAAAAAAACTTGTGAAATGGCGAGGATCATACAGTTAAAGACCTATTAGATAAAAAAAGATAAAATTTTCAGCTCTGATAGAGCTGTTTTGTATATAAATGTTGATTTTTATGTAAATATATTTTTGCTATTACAATTTTAATAAATAAATGATAAACGATACGCAATACAAAATTCAATGCATGCATAATCAATGTTGAATATACAGCAACAATTATACGCAAAAGGCAACCGCGATTCACTTTTCGCGACTAAAACGAAAGTAAATGTCAGAGGTTAGATAGAACTTGTGGGTTAATTAATGTAAAAATTTCTTTATAAATTAAAAAAACACCCACCCAAAAATTAAAACTTTATTAATTACAGTGAATTTCAATATGACGAAAAGTTTCCGAATAAAAAAGTCCGATTAAATCAATTCAAATTAAATAGGAAATTAAAAAGCTTGAATCTTAATTATTGATAGGTTTAAATCGTAATGAAAGAGAAATTTAATATCCTATTCGATATCAAAAAGGTTTTTAATATTAAATTTTTCAAAAACCAAACATAATCATTTCCCAATTTAAAATCAAATTCAGTCAATAAAATTTATATTGAATATTATTTCGCATTGCTGGAGCATGAACGAAGTGAAATTCTGTAGACTAGTATAATTAATCAATAAATGTCGGTTAGAATCATATTGCAATTGAATCGAAATAAATTGCAAATTAGATCAAAATTAAATTTGCGATTAATTTTGCTTATTGAAAAACATGTTAAAAATTTTGAATTTAAAATTATTCCGATTCATTTTCCAATTAAAACCTGTTTAAAATTTTGTATCGGTTTAAATTGAAAATTAAAAACCTATTTATAATTCTGATTTAAGCTTATTCATTTCCGATTCAATTTCTATAGAAATAAAATTTATTTAGTGTTAAGTTTTAACGAAATAAAAATTATATTTATGTTATTTTAATTTTGGTGCCATAATAAAATGATAGTAAATTAAAATATAAATGAATTATTTCAATGATAAATTCTTGGTAATCAAGTCTTTAAGTCAGTTTGTACACTAAGTTAACCAACTTACGCTATATGTGGCACTCCAATTGTAATCTGCATACTGAAACATCAGAAAAACGTATATTTTCAGTCAAGGTTGTTTTAATTTCTTCAATAAATTTTGTCTGATAGTTCATCCGAATAAATCGGATAGAACGAAGCTCAATAATGTAATTTATTCAATATGACCAGATAATATTCTTTATTTTTCTTAACCATGTTTATACTTGGCATTAATTCCACAATGGTTCGTAGACCAAGAAGCGAATTTTTGAAAAATGAATTGGTGAGGTACGAGAATGAATACCGCAAATAATATAACGTTTGAATAAAATGTGTATTATCTCTATGTATAAAATATTATTATGTATGAAATTAATATAATAGGATTTATCAATTTTAAAACAAACATTCTAAATTTTTAACATTACAATAAATATCAAGTAATGAATTTGCTAATATTATGAAACTAAATTAGAAATATATTTTACTTGTCGGTGAAAAGAAGCTTTATTGTAGTAAAAATATATTTATTGTTTATTTATATCATATTATAAAAATATTTTGACAAAAAAATATAGCGAATATGTTACTTGAATTGAGCGTTAATTTGTGATAAGCCATATCAATAAATAATAACACGAAATATAGCTAAATTTCCATTTTAAACATTAAATTAAAATTTCACCAACTCACGAATTCACTTTTCAAATATTAACTTCCAGATGTCATCTACTTTTTTTTTAGTTGATTTTAAGAGCTGTGTTATTTTGAGTTTAAGCCTTGAGCTTTATACAAAATATTATTGCCATTAGCACTGAAAGTTGTGAGCAAGTGTGCAAAATTAATTTTTATGTATAAAAACTATATGTTTTATTTTTAGACCTGTATAAATTTCACAATTGAATAACGTTAAATTTTATTTCGGAAAATATTAATGCAGATTCATTAATTTCATTTAACAATTTTATTTCAAAATTGTTAATGCTTTTACAGTATGTGTAATTCATTATCATTTAAGAAACGAGCATTCATAGAATTCATATTTTCTGATATAAAATTCACTATATTTTCGTAAATAAATAAAAAAAAGTATTTTAGCCAAAATAGTAATGTTTTATAGACGTCCTCTACCATATAGCTAGCAAAAGTATTCAAAAAGAAAAAAAAAATGTAATATACATTGAAGGAACAGGAACACCTTACGATTTTACTATTTTGTTAATTCGAGAACCACTTTAAATGTCTTAGAAAAATTGAAGAAATTTTTCGATTTCTTATTAGACAATATCTACACTAATATCCATTATTTCGGTTTCCAGTAATAGTTTAAAAAATTGAACCTCTTCATTTTTAATTCAACCATCTTTAGATTATAGATAGAAAATTCGCTTTTTATTCTATAAACGATGAAGATTAATTTCTATGGTATATATAGTATCTGCTACCTGAACTTGTCGGTTGTATATTATTTTTTTATTTTTTTATTTAACTTATTTTGCTAAATCACTTGCTGGTTGTTTGTTTGTAAATGTTCGATCATTCATTATTTGTTCGATATTCAGTTTTTTCTAGTATATTCAGCTCCGGCTGTAACGATTTGTTTAATTTTTTTTTCTTAATCTTAATGAGTAACTATTTGTTCGATTAAAAAAAAAAAAAAAAAAAAAAAAACGTTTGTTCGATGTTTTTTATATTATTTCGAAGGATTATAACCGTATAACCTTTGAATTCTGGCATCACTTACTGAACATGCTCGAACTTTTATTCTTGTAATTGTTTAACAAATTGACTATTATAACGAATTAATTTTTAATAGTAAAAATTATAACTTTTAAAAATTTTGGCTTGATTGTAATATATAATAATTGAGATCTAATTAATTATCAACTATAGTAGAGGTAAAAATATAATTTTATTTTGGGGTATATAACAATTATATGTATAACAAATTTTACTTTTATTCTTTTATCGATAATAATGAAAATAATAATATTCATTTTAAAACAAATATTCTATAAATAAATACTTTATAAACTGTGATTTAGGATATTATGCTAAATGAGATGTTTCTTCAGTGAACTCTTCAATGGAATGAGGCTTATCCAAGCAGTTGTAGTGGCACCTGACCTTTATACACAAAGTAAGAAAAATATATAAGGTCAGATGGCATCACCATCCAATTGCAAACTCTGTACGCATTTTCATTGGTCGATCAGCTCGCCCGACACGTCGGTAAACTTCCTGCAGACGACACAGATGACGTATACAACACAAAAAGGCGAAAACAAAACGAGTACATTATTAGCTACGCAACACGGCACATCTACATATATTTATTACAATAAAAATAGTATTAAATAATTTAAATTGTTTCATTTATTAAAAATAAAAATATTAAACGTATAAAATAATATAAAATTCTACAATACGATTGAGATCACGTGACGCGAATTCACACCCATTTTACTACTGATACCATTTTAAATACGGAGTGGATGCTCGAAAATGCATAAAACCACGCAATTTTACAAATCTTCAAGGCAAATCAAACTGTACAAATAATTCGAGAAAATAAAAGATCCGTTGTTATACACTGCGAGCCACGGATCTATATCACGCCGTCTGTTCATATACGACAAAAATTCTAACGTAGAATTTCTCGTGGATACATGGGCGGATATTTCAGTGTTAAACACTAAAAATTTTCTAAACCAAAAAAAATCAGAATATAAACTTTTCGCGGCAAATTCAATCCTAATCAACACCTGGTATTTTTTATTAAAAAATGAATAACTCAAAAATTATTTATCGCAGAGAGGTGAAACAATCGATTCTATGTAAAATTCTCTAACAATGATACACATCTTGTTTAAATCTCCGATGCGCTGTACCTATTGAATTTAATATTTTTTCGTATAACAACAGAATAGATCCCAATCTTAATATATATAAATTACATGTCACATTGTTTGTTCGCGATGGACTCCGAAACTACTGAACCGATTCGAACGTTTTTTTTTTTTTTAAATTTGTGCTATGCTCCAACTTAAAAGATAGGATAGTTTATTTCTTAATTTGAGGTTGCAATTTTAATTTATTGCGAATTAATTGTTTTTTATGACAAAGAGATATAGTTCGATAATATTTTAACAGATGGTAGTTAAATCTAACAAAGATACATAGTTCGGCAAGATTCTAACAGATAGCGGTATAATCAGTTCAAGTCAGTTGACTTGATTTAGTAAGTATCGAATAGATGGCACTGTATAAAGTAGCCAGTTGACTTTATTGAGTATCCAAGAAATGATGTTAAGTTAAAAGTACTAACGCTTTAATTAATAAGCTACAATTCATCAATATAACCGACGACCTTTAAAGGAGAAGTGGTCCTGCTGCCACGTATTCCAATGATACCGTCAGATTCACTTACTTTGTTACAAAATTGAATAAAAATAATAATAAATATACTCATTTGTTACAAAATTGAATAAAAATAATAATAAATTTTAAAATTAATTCTTTTGTATTGATTTTTGCTTAATATCAACTGTAAGAAAATTTAAATCAATCGTGTTCAAAGTCCTTCCCGTTCAAATCCCAATCCAGTTGATTTTTATACAAGCTTTAACATTTCCGAATTCGTTCCCAGATAGTAATTTCATTTTACTAAGGGGTTACGGTAGTAGAAAATCTGTCATGGAGGTCGCCATATTTTTTTACAACTGGTATCTATGTAAAAAGCATGTTGGGCCCTGTGACTGATGTTCTACTACCGCTCCTCTTAACCCTCTAGCATGCAAAATTTAACCGCTGAATATTTTTTGACGCTGAATTTTTTCTAGACTAATTTTGGTACGAGAAATCCAAATTTTCCCATGAAATTCCAAAAAAATTTACCTGTCGACCGCTATGTGAGAATTTCGAAAGGCCGCCCTGGGGCGGACATTTATGTTAAAGCATAAAAAATGCAAAAGTAATATTTCTTTATTGTGTTTTTATTGAGAAAATACATGAAAATAAATTAATGAAATACATTATTTGCATTCATGGTAGTCCGCGAAACAATTTTTGGCTACCGAATTACATAGGTGCAAGTTGCATTTCGTGCAAATGTGCTGAGTTTCGGATTTTTTGCAGTGTTTGCACTGCTTTTTTCCTCCAATTTTCGGCATCCAGGCAGACATATGCCCGTAGCCATCGAAACGAATATCTTCGACTGGATGGTGTGCTTTTTGGCCACTAAGTAAAAAAAGTGATGTTGGAGCAGATGAAGGCGATTGTAGTGCGAATGATTCAGAATGACAAGAAAGTCGACTTGATGGTCAACTTGATGGTAGACTTATTGGTCTTCCACTATTACGCCGATTCTCCATCAACGCTTCTGCTATTTGCGATCGGAAAATTGGCAGCTCAATGGGTTTTTCTTCTTCAGCCTTCTTAGTATAGCCACTCAATTCACATTTGCGCTCAGCAGCAATTCGGTGGTATAATATATATGCATTTGTGACCGCCATATCAACCAGGTGATAGAAAATACGTGTCATCACATTTTTGGTTTTAGCGCGTATATGGTATCGGCCCATGAGGCCATCCATTAAATCAACACCGCCCATGTGAGCGTTGTACTCTCTTATTATCTGAAGCAATGAATGAAATTGACCATTATTTTTATGAAAATAAAATTGCTTGTGATCAGTTGACTATGAAAACAATTCTCCACGCTTTTCATTTACATGAAAATAAATGTGATGAATTTGTTAGCTTACCTGTGGGCAATCGATATCAATGAAAGATTTGTTTGATCTATCGTAACGTGAAGCTTTGGCACGTTGCTGGTCAGCACTGAATGTTCGTGCGTACAGCTCAATGCCAACATAAGTTGAGAGCAAGCGCACACACTTGTTGTCTTTCCATAAGACCGCATTGACATCAATACCTTTTACATTCGCCATATATTCGATGGAATATCCTCTTGGCTTATTCTTCACCTCACTTTCTGTTGGCAATTTGCAATCCGTAATTCTGTTGGAGCGAACAGTGCCCAAATAATATATGCCTCTTGAGCGTAGGTATATCAGCAATGGGATGGACGTATAAAATTATCAAAGTATATTATATGATTCTTGAAGTCCGGCACACTCTGAGACAGGCGCACAACAACATTGGCTGTTGCACCTAAGTCGGGTGTGTTTGGCAATAGAACATTGTCGCCAGCTCCATTATAAATTTCAAATTTGTAAGCAAAAACATTCGAATCGCACAGAACGAACAATTTAACTCCCCACTTATGGGGTTTGGCAAGCATATACTGGCGCAGATGATGCTTGGCCTTGGTGCTGCACATCTGTTCATCCACACATAAGCGTCCACAATAGAATCATCACTGTCATTATCGGATTCGACCGCTTCCATAAGTCCATCAATTTCTCCGGCTGACATATCGCTCAAAAAAAATTTATCCCTACGTCGAGACATTTCTAAAATTTCTAAAGAGGAATAACACATTGAAAATAAAACACAATCAAAAATTGCAAGGAATTCAATGAAACACAGTCCAATACAATGAAACACAGAAAAAATGAATAAGATAAAATTTCAAATTTAATAACACTCAAACGTGCATGTCCGCCCCAAGGCGGGCATCACTTCTTCTCAAATTTCTCAACAACAAAATTTATATATATACATAAACTACTGATTTATTTTAATCTTAAAGGTTCAACTTACTCAAAAAAAATTGTTTCACAAAAATCGAATCACAAATAAAAACGTTATCACACTTTTAAAAAAATATTTCCAGGAAAAATATTTTATGTGTTGTTTTGTCGGATGTTCGCACTCAAATGACTGTACAAGCCAAATAATATTTCATACAGACTTCAAAGATAGCTCGACATGTGCGAGGAGACTTGCCCGATGCAACAGAAAATATTTTTTTACATAAAAATTTGATAGTTTGGCTAGTATTTAAGTTTTAGTGATGACCGCCCGAGGGCGGTCTTACATGCTAAATTGTTTAATTGTGGGTTAAATTGTTTACTACAATGTAATATAACAAAAATAATAGCCACAGCAACGCGTGGCCGGGTCTGCTAGTAATAATATAAAAAACCTACTAAAAGGTATTTAACGGCTTACCTCACACTAAATTATCGATGCCAGGTCTATGAAGGATGTTGCTATCATCCATTGTCTCTAAGGCATTGTCTTTTTGCTCCTCTATATTTGGGAAGAAATAAATAAAACTCAGTTATGGATAAACCGTAGACGCGAATAAACATGTCGGAAAAAATATTACTATTTAGTTAATACAAAAAAAAAATAATAGTATTTCTCTCTCTATCTTCTCTATGTATTTTTTTGAAAACATTTCTAAACGCTATTTATTTACAAATGTAAGTATATTTAGCAGGAAATTTAAATTTGTATGGCATTACATCAAATAATTAAAAAAGAAAATATTGCAAAAATAAAATTTTGTTTTCCTCTTTCAACTGATTTATAAATTATTTGAAATAGTTAATTATTACGTTTATTTAATACTACCAATAAACAATATGATATACTAATCATATCCTAATGATCGGTGAAATTTTCACGGATTTAATAAATATGAGTATAATCGAAAAAATCAAATTCATAAAGAAAATAACAAATTAGAATGTTGAATTATTTTATGATTTTTGTATCCACACAATCTTGAATTATTCAATGTTATTGGCTATTTGTATAGATACAAGTAAGTTAAAAATCAGTGTATATAGTATTGAATTAATTAAATTTTGACTCATGTTAGGTACTTGACTGCTAGCTTTATATAAAGCTAGTAGTATTCTCATATTTAGGAAAACCACTTGAGCGTCAAATTTCATTTTATGGCAGTTAATGAGGACTAAATGAGTGATTCTGCCGATTGGGCACTGCTAGCTTAACATACGTGACGAACAATGATAAAATATCTTTACCTTTGTTCGTTTTCTGATCTCTGGTAAATTTTCTCAATCATAATTTTATCGATACTTTTTAAAAATAAGATTAAATCATTAAAACGATAAAAGTATTTGTAATTACTTGAATTATATGAAATGGACAAATAAAAAATTATTGTAGTACAACGAAATAATAAAAATGTAGTTTAATTTTTGTTTTGGTATTGTATGGATCTATAATGAGTTGAAGTTAGGTATGGAATGTGTGGTGGTAACATATGAATATATATTGGGTTCAAGTGAGCGAGGGAATGATGGCATGGATGGATGTTCGATGATGTGACGAAATGGAGAGAGAGTTTTTTGGTTAGATTTTAGTGGTTAGGTACGATGCTTTAAACTGACTTTAACAGTATCAATAATTTATTCACAATTAATAATAGTATAAACTTAATAGGCCGTATATAATAAGCATTAATTCCATACATAATATATGGGCAACGATTAAGTTGAGCTACGAGTGTATTGGTTGGTTGGTTGATGATCCTAATGAGTAATGATATCATAGAGCTACAGGTCTATTGGTTGGTTGTTGGCTCATTGCTCAACTGTGTTATATTTGTCTGGATAATTTTAACTTTTTAGGATAAAACAGAACTCAATTATGCATGAATTCCGAAGAAGCTTTATATTAAAAAAAAAAAAAAAACCGCAAGAAGTTTCTTATCTCGATGATTATATGTTAAGATATTTCTGATCTTAACTAAAATTGTTTTTTTTTTTTTTTTTTTTGCTATATTAAATTATAATGTAAATGGGTATTTTTCCTAATAATGTATTATTCTAACCTTTAACACTATTAGAGCAGAAGGAATCGGCGCACGAGTACCGAAAACTATTCCACCTCAATTTTTTTATGCGATCCTCTTCAAATTGCCCTCCTAATGATATAAATGCATGTTGAAAAATATATTTAAAAAAAACATAATGTCTAAGTAATATTTTTTTTTAAATTCTCTATACAATTGTTAATAATATTGTAAAAAGAGATTTTAAAAAATTTCATTGTTTATACCTTTTTTTAATTGTTAATAAGTATGCGTCGCTTACCTTTAATAACTGTAAATATTTTAATAGCTGTCTCTCTCTGACTCATGGTTTTTTAAGTATCGCTGTCTCTCTCTGACTCATTGGTTTATAGTTAAAAATATTTATTAATATTTTTATTAGAGACCACTTTTTAGTCAATAAATATTTCTTAGTATTTAAAAAGATTTATTAATATTTAATAAATGAATATCAGATTTATTAAATACAAACAAATCACTTTAAGTACTAAGAAATATTTATTAAGGACTAAAAAGTGGTCTCTAATAAATGATTTGTTAAATATTAATAAATATTTTTAACTATAAACCAATGATTCAGAGAGAGACAGCGATACTTAAAAAACCATGTGTCAGAGAGAGACAGCGATACTTAAAGGTAAGCGACGCATACTTATTAACAATTAAAAAAAGGTATAAACAATGAAATTTTTTAAAATCTCTTTTTACAATATTATTAACAATTGTATAGAGAATTAAAAAAAAATATTACTTAGACATTATGTTTTTTTTAAATATATTTTTCATGGGTTGAAAGTACCCAAATTTGAGATTTTTCGAACCTTTAAAAATTCATACCTTTAAAAATATTAACTTTATCGTTAAAAGTCATAGGACCTTTTTTATTGGTATTTCAATAAAGAATATAAAAAAAATTTGTCCGGTTGAAAAATAACAATGCCTTGCAATTGTTTAAACAATTTCGATTTAAACAATATGGCACCGGGTTGCGCCATGGCAACATGCATTTATATCATTAGGAGGGCAATTTGAAGAGGATCGCATAAAAAAATTGAGGTGGAATAGTTTTCGGTATTTCTCTATATTTAATTATACTTAAATAAGTTATTTTAATAATTTATAGGGTCTTAATTATGATGTGTAAATTGGTTTTATTTGACACGTATTAAAATAAAAATTAATAAAATTTGAATTATTTTGTTATTTTTGATTGTTTTTGTTTATTTATTTTTTCATATTATGAATAGCCAATAATTGTCTGGTTTAAGATTAATAGAGCAATATTTTTGTAATATAAAATTTGCACCAAATTATAAACATTTCAAAAACAAATTCTATATTAATGAAATAAAAAAAATTCAACCGTTGGAATATTTATTCTCGATTATCTGAATAATCGTTTTATTCTGTTAGTAAAAATGACGATTTTGGTATGAAATGACAAATTTTCAAATCAACTGAATATTTTACTGGCTCTATATAAATTTATATCAATAGCTCCTTATAAAATACCGTTCTGCAAATCTACAATAATAGTGTTTGATTTAATAGAATTTTGAACGATACTAATCAATAAAAATTGTTTCGATAATACTGGAAAATAATGATATCCGTTTTTAATTACATCCAATACGTTAAAAATTAATCTAACTATTGAATGACAGCAAAAGATTCCCATGAAAAAACCTAAATTTTTTTACCTAAACATTACCATTGAAAAATACCATTTATTTTACAATATGTAGTGCTTAGACAATAGTAACAACGATTAGATTGTAAAATGCATGTACAGTATCTTATAAACTCAAAGAACTATAAAACTGTTTTAGAAAACCGCTTCATTTTACTAAAAAAACGAATATTTTTCCCGGGAAAAAATGATTTTGCCTAATTATATATAATTATACATAATCAGATCTGGCCAATTTTTGGATCTGATCATATATAAGTGATTATATATAATTATGTATGATTATATATAATCATGTATAACGCAGCAAACCATATTATGTCTGATTATATATGATCATATATAACGTAAAAACCAGATTATGTCTGATTATATATAATCAGGTATAATAATTTATACATAATCATATCTAAATATAAATAAAAAAGTGTGTGCGTGTAACCTTTACGCGCGATTGAAGTAAAACTTTTTTGGCGTTGACGACATATATCACTGAAATGATTAAATATTAACTTAAATAAATAAATATTATATTATAATTTAATTATATTTATTATTCATGTGCTTTACAAAGATTATTTAAATGTTATATTAATATTATTCATTCGAAACAGGTAATTGAATGTCATCATAATTTCTTAAAATAATTGAGAATAGCAAATTGAAGGTTAGATCAGCACATGTCAATATAACCTTGTTATTTAATATTATAAAATGTCGCAATTGTCAGAAAATTTATTTTTAATTTACTTATTTTAAAAGTAATAAATAAACAAGTATATTTAGAGATTTTCAAAAAATTTAATTAAGTCAAGAAGCGTGTAGTATATGACATATACTTACAACCAATCAGAATTATTATTTTTAAATGGCGGAAACATACTTACAACCAATCAGAATTATTATTTTTAAATGGCGGAAACTACACAGACTATAGTAAGCGTTACTTCCGTCAGAAAAAAAATCTGAGTTACTCCCTAGTCGCGCCTAAAGAAGTTTTACTTCAAAAATTAGAATCAACATATTTTCCACTACAATTTTTTATTAAATATTCATCAAATTTACAATTTACAAGAAAAATTACAATCTTCTTTTATTATAGCAACATTACATATTCTACAATTTCAACATTTCTCTAGACTTATTAAAAAGTCAGAAAAACTCTTTAAAAGTCAGAAAAACTCTGCCAAAGTGTTAAACGTTGTTTAAATGCTCATAAATCAGACTTTAAAATACTTACATAGAGTTTCACAGAGAAATAAACACTTTTAAAGTCTTTCTGAAGAACACTTTTACATATTTTTGGAGAAATATTTCCTCCGGGGGCCTCTTAAAATAAACAAATTTTCACACAGAAATAAACATTTTTAAAGTCTTTCCGATGAACACTTTTACATATTTTTGCAGAAATATTATTTCCTCCAGGGTCCTCTTAAAATAAACAAATAACTATATCATATTTTTTCAATATCAATTTTTCAAGGCTTCATAATTTTAAAATTTTCCTTTTTTAATAATTGTAATATTCTGACCTGCAGTTTAATTATATTTATTTAATATTTTAATTGCAATAAAGCGAATTCACAGGGGGCATCAAATTTGAAGTTAAAACAATGATTTTCTATCTTAAATAATTGTCCAAAATATCTACGTATACAGAAAATTTATACTAATTGTTAAGGTGGTGGATTTTATCTTGTATAACTACATTTATTCATATTCAAATCAACTTTATTTTTCCTTATATTATTACTACATGTCAAAACTCTAACTTCTTTTTATATTCTTACAACCGACAAACTTAAACTTACTAATACCAACATATATAAAAATTTACTAAAAATAAATGTGTTATATTAAACACTAATATGAATACCATCGATAAAATCAATTATATGTGGAAATATGTGCATTGCATTAAAACCCGTTTATAAACTTTCAATCTTGTCAAGTTTGTGGTAATCGTATATAGATTGGTCTTAACATAACTATTCCAGAATAATTACCGGTTGAATTCAAAAATTACTCGTTGCGTCAAATTTTAAAACCAATATGAGTAATGGTGATAACGGTCTAGATCAATAATGCAAAAATTAATAGTAAATTAAGATTCAAAATACCAAATAAATTGTACATTTCAAATTCATGCTAATAATATCATTAACGTATCTTTTTTTAAACAAAAACGTCGAGAACTATCTTTTTCTTGGTTATAAAAAGCATATTTATACTTGTTTTCAACTCATGAAGAAACGACCGTGATATAGTAACTTATTTTTTAGTAATTTATTTATTTTTCTCGGATTTCTCTGAAAATCGATCCAGAATTAATCATTTGGTACAAAATCCACTCATGCGCTTTCAAGACTTTTATACATATATGTAATTCTTTATCCTTTTTTATTAGTATTTATTAGTTGGCAGCAATGCATCTGTCAATTATCCAATCAAATCATTTACTTTTTGAAAACAGTTGCTAATAAATTTTTAATAATTCGACGTTCTAAAATATTATTGAAATTTAACTAAAATTATTAATAAAACATGAACCGAAAACGCTTCAAGAAAACTAGACAAGATGAGGAGAACAAAAAGGTACAAAAAATTAGTAAAAATGATATATTACGTGAAATGAAAGATCTTTTTAAAAATGTTCAAAAAAACACATCGAATCATGGAAAATGTTTGAAGGTTATGCAAAAATTATTTTCTTTGGTAAGATTATTTAATAAATATTTTAGAATTAAAAATTAAGGTTGTGGGTTTTAACTAGGCGTGTAATATGAACCAAATATTCTTTTTATAATTTAATAAATTTCTAAAATTATTAATTTATTTTCTATACAATTGACGATTTTATTCGAAAAAAAATTATTCTCTGATAAATTACATAAATACATTGAATTGTTACGTATTTTGAAATTTGTCACACTTATAGTGTGACGTTTCAAAATAAAAATTTGAAATTTGTCTATATTTGAAACTACTTAATCTTCGATTAAGATTAAATTTCAGTGCTTTTCATGCTCTAAAGATTTGAAGGCTTTAAATTCCAAACAAAAATATTAATTAAAAATATAAAACATTGTCCAATTTATTTATTTTTAATTTGATTGGGCGATTGGGATTCTAAAATTTCTAGGATGAGTAATTTCTTTTTTTTGGTATTACAAAAATTGTCTTCAATTGGTCACGTGTAAGGAACTTTAGATATTCAAAGTCAAATGTCTCAAAAAACAGCTTATCTCGTTTTCTATACCACAAATCGTATTTGTAAGTATTATAAAAGTTGTAGAGGCTAAAATTTTCTAGAAATTTTATCTAAACCATTTTGAATATGTAGAACCGTTTTCGAGATTGAGTGCATAGTCATACGTAACTCAGCGCAAGTTCAATCGTTAATACCAATTTCTTACATTTATTATTCCATAATAGTCAAATAGGCATTTAATATTACTTACCTTTTACACACAAATAAGGAAATAATACAGTTTTAAAGTTTCTCTTGGCAAAGAAGGACGTTCAATTTTTTATTTTTTCATACTGATTTGTGTTTTATGTAAAAATTTGCTTTCTGAAGACAATGCTGTAACTGTTGTGCGCGGTATAAAGACTATAAAACGGGCAAGTATAGAGAGAAACGATGGGCAAATAAAATGTTTAACTTCAGTGAGTGTTGATCGCCAGTTCAAAATTGTGCTTATTTTGTGGGGAAGCAAAAGCAAATGAAGCAGTAGAGGTCAGAAAATCTGCAAAGTATTAACGTGTTACCAGTAGAGTAAGTGTTCTCGAATTTAAGGAGAACGTCATCAAAAGAGCTGAAGAACGAAGTAACGTTTTAGGACAATTAGTGAAAGATTGTGTATGGTACACGATATACATACTTTCGATACGCTATTTGCTACGAGAATAACTTGATTGCTACTGAAACAAAGTACACACCGTTTGCTACAGCAATTATTTAAAGCCAGTACCATCTGTAATTAGTCTGACTTATAAAGCCGACAACATCACAGAAAGAAATTTACAAGTATATTGATGACCATAAAGATTAACAGTTTATGTTGATAGCTGAAAAATGTCCATAGTTTGAGCTGTGGATGCTGTAAGTCAAGTATGCAATGCTCTTTAGCTTGGGGGCAAAGCAACGTAAATGCATGTCTCAATATATCATAATGTTCCACCAGATGACAGTATATGTTACCCTGACATTTTTGATAAAAATGAGCGAAATTGACGACCGGATGATGAAGATGACGATGAAGAAGATGATTATGAATAATATTGATATAAATAAAAATATCATTGCTCCATCTTCTTCTCTATCTCGAGAACGGTTGAACGTTTCAAAAAAAGGTTTCAGGAAAAATTTTGAGAAAATTTTATCCTTTAAAACTATTATAATAAATCAGTAGAGAAAACAGTATTCTCAAAGAACTGATTTTTGGGACGTTTGATTTTGAATATCCAAAGTTTGTTACACTTGACCAATTTGTCCTCAATTTTATAATACCAGAAAAATTTTTGCAAAAATTTAGGTTATTCCGTTAGATTCCTAGGTTGAACCCTTTTTTTAACTAAGGCGATTGGTCTATTGCATCATTGTTCTGATTTTAAAATTAAATTCTTTGAACGAATTAATTATTATTATTTTTTTTATTGGGCTAGAAATATTGAAAATATTTTATAAATTGCCCATTTAATCTTTATAATTGTTCTCATTTTTAGGTTGAAGAAGAAGTATTTTTCGATTGTTTCATACAATATTTACAAGTGTCATTACAAATTGGCGAGAAAAATCCATATGTTGAACGTACTTTGGACTTTGCTGCAAAGTTTTGTACTTCATTCGAAGAAGTACCAAATTCCGAAAATGACGATGAATTAGAAATGCACCCATTTTTGGCAAAAATATTTCAGTATTCATTAAGGGTTGGAATTTTTTTTAAACCTTTATGTAACTAGCGTTAAATTTTTATTTTATTTTATGAAATAAATAATTTTATTTTGTAGTATCATCGATCAAATTCATCTGATTTTCGCTATCGTATATGCCAATTTTTGAACAAAATATTAGTTTGCCTTGGTGATGAAGCCGAATTGGATGATAAATTATGTGATGATATTTTACGCGCTATGTTAGATCGTATACAGGTGTTTAACTTTTATAGTATTTTTTATAATTAAAACCAGCTAAAACTGGGTATGCTTCGCTTTAGTACATTCTGTTACGAAATAAACAGGAGAGTAAATAAACGTATTCTACCTTCTAAGCAAAAGGAAACAAAATATTCATTTTAATACTTCGATTTTCGTTGCTGTTATTGCAATGTAGAACGAAAGAAAAGTGAGTGGCCAACAGGAATAATAGGCAAAGAGGCGATTTTTTTTTTTTTTTTTTTTTTGTAAAAGGTAGTTAGGCTAGATATATTAGGATTCTCAGAGAAAAGATTCGATATTGATTTTCTCACTCTGCATATGTTTTATATCACTGAACACGAATTTTAAGTTTGCGGAAACATGCATGAATTTTGAACAAATTTTGGCACTTTTTCAGTTTTTGGCCAATACCTCTAAAGGAAACGTTTTTCGATAAGATCATGCTTTACAAAATTAAAGTAGATATAATTTTCTACATGTTTTATACTTTATATCGCCATACATAATGTTTTTTTTTGACGAATATAAAGAAAAATAATTTTCAACAAGTTAACTATCACATCAACACCGATTTCCGAAATACGGCGAAATTCACAAAATATGAAAATATGGCCTTGTGGGCGCATTCTAGCGGCGAAATCGTAAGGCTTTCAAGAAAAGTCATGTATGAAAAATGTAGGAAATTTTGTCAACGGAAATTTTATAAAGCGTATGAAAAAATGTTTCGTTTTTTTAGATATTGGCCAACAAATTTTGCCGAAAGTGCCAAAATTTTGCCCAAAAGTGACCCAAAAGATATGAAGGGTGAGAAAACCAACACTTTCCTCTGAATTTAAAGTTTTTTAAAAAATGTATAGCCTAGTATCTAGTAGCGAAACGGTTAGTCTTTAAAAACAATAACATTCTGTATGAGAAATGTGGCAAATTTTGTCTACTTTAATTTTTTTTTATAGAATGAGCTTGTGGAAGAAACGCTTCCTTCTGTGATATAGGCTCAAAACTGAAAAAAGTGTCAAAATTTACTCATAATTGCCCAAAAAATAAAGTTCCGCGTAAAATTTTTGCCCGCAAACTTCTAATTCATGTCCCGTAAAAATTATATTGTACTCTTCCATTTCGATCTTTTGTCCTTTTTCCGATTTCATTTCTCTCGTTAGGCAGATAACATGGTTATTTAGCTTAAATTTGTTTGTTCTTTTGGTTTAGCCTCTGTGTTAATTTGCCTGAGGAGATATCCGTCTTTAAATTTATTCTTTTATCCTTAATCTTTGATTTATTAGCGATAAATGGTTCCATATATTAAATAATAGAGTGGTAAATTACAGAAACTAGAATAAATTTCTTATCAGAATCTATGTTAAGTTTTTGAAGATATAAACCTTTTTAATCCTTAGAATCAATTTAAAAAATATGCCGCGAAGCGTCTTTTTTACAATATTATCCATATACTTATTATGTGCAGTATTATATCCTTAGCTAAATATGATTAGTTGAATTTTTCTCTCTTATTGAAACTTCCTCGGGGAAATGTTTCAAATAACAGTTGTAAAAAAACCAAGGCTTCACGGATCAAATTAGACAAATTTCGCTTAAATTATATGGGACTACATCCAAAAGCAGAATTAAAAAAAAAATAATAATAAATTGGTTGTCATATTTCGGGTACTTACCTCATTGACTTAAAATATGCAGTCAAAAGTTCTGTATACGCCTTGACTTTTAGTTACATACCTAGTGGGAGTATTTTTATTTTCGGTAAAATAATTTTTATTTTTAATAATAAAGTTTGTTATTTCTGACAAATACAAGGCAAAGAGAGTAAGAAATTTATATGTTTTAATTATTGCTTGCTACTGCCAGTCTTTTTTAAATTAAAATTTATCCTGATACCTTTTTATTGAGTAAGGAATATTTTTGATGTGTAACACCGCTCGGTATCTATGAGAGTAATTTTATGAAAAAGGACTGAAGGACGTTATAGTGTTAAAGTATAACAGGAAGCTAGAAAAATGCGCGGTATTTGAAAAGTTTATTTACGAATTATATGTAAAGTCGATGTTTTTATATGAGAGTTAAAAAAAATTATAATACCATAACTCCATAATAGGTACAAAATTGGTGTATTAAATTAGCACCAGAGTTTTAGTATCTACTTTACCTCCTCTCCTACATTGTATAAAGGTTATCTTGTTTTACATAAAATGTATTTTATCAAAAGAACGAATAAATTAATAATAATCATAATAATAATATAGATCCAATATATGTTTTGTGAATATATGTTTTTGTGAAATTTTTTGTTTTCAGGATCCTAAATTTAAAGTTCGTACTCAAGCTTTAATAGCTTTACATCGTTTACAAAATCCAACAGATCAAAATGACCCGGTAACAATAATATATTTCTTTCACATGGAAAAAGATCCAAGTCCACAAGTACGTCGTGTTGTAGTTAACAATTTAGCCCGTTCAATACGTGCGGTCCCTAAAGTTATGGCACGTATACGTGACAGCGATGAAAAAGTACGACGAGACGCTTACAATTTTATTGGAATGTACTCGTTAAAAAATTTTAAAATTGTACAACGTATGTCCTTATTAAAATCTGCTCTAACAGATCGTTCAAATTTAGTGAAACGTTGTGTTTCTGAAATATTAATACCAAAATGGTTTGTGCATTATGAGCGATCATATTTTGATTTTTTAAAAGCAATTCGGGTCGATGTCAATGTACAAACAATTAAAGATAGTATTGAAGTATCCAAATTATTGTTGAATGTATTCTTTACGGATGGTCCAGTCAATGAAATTATTCAAGTGTTACAATTAAATGAGCAAAAAATGTTGCGGCTAGAATTTTTGGATCATGAACGTGTTGTTTATTGGCGATATTTATGTGAATTTTTCCGAAAAAAAACACTTGGTGAAGAATTTTTAGAGGATATTTTACCATCATTAACGGAATTTTGTATATTTATTAAAAGGTTAGTATATACTTAATTTCACGTAGTTATACTTAATTTAGATAAAAATGGTAATTTAAATAAAAAGAATAAAAATGGTATATTGGTGAAAACTTTTTTCTCGGAATTGGTCAAATATAATATATATATTATAATATATATAAGAATTCTTCAAAATTATTAGAAAAATGCGTTTATTTACAATTGATGTGGGATGCAAAGGAAAACTATTATGAGAACTCCCTGTTAAATCACTGTTTTTTTACTGTAATAGTAGTACGATTTTTTTATTGTAATATTACCCATTATGCCCACCCATCTAATAGTGAAAAAGCTACTCTCTTTGTCTGTGTCCAATGTAACCTGAAGATGAAAACGAAGATCACGACGACATTAAACGCAATTTTCGAATTCTTGTTGCATCTGTCGTAACAACTAGTATGCTGACCTTTTGTCTCATAATGCATAGCTCTAACGAAATTTATCTTATACCGATCAATTTTTGGCAATGTAAACGGAAAATTGTCTCTAATGCAGAAATAACCATTCTTGAAACTCCGTTTCTTCGAGATATATACAGATTTTTAACACTTATAAAATTTATTTGATTATTTTTTTCAAGTTTTGTGGAAAAAAATCGTGGAAACGACCGTGAAGTTTTAGAAGAGAATATTTATCAATCAATTTTACAACAATTATTTGAAATGATCGATTATTTTGATTTATCTGATGAATTTGGTCGAAATAAGTTGCTACAATTGATTAAACAATTATTATTGTATGAAGATTTGAGTACTTCAACAGTTAATGTAATAGTGGAGAAAGTTTTGGAACAATTAATACCACATTCAAAAGAACGTATTGCAACTGTGATTGAAATATTCACAGAAATTATAGAACCAATGGAAGAGATCGTAATAGAAGAATCAGACGATTCCAAACGTAGAAAAGAATTTAAGGTTTGTTCATTTCTATAACTCGTTAGTCTATTATCATAATCATATCTGTGGGGTTTAATTTGGAGTTTCATTTTTAACAAATATAAATAATTGTATTCATAAAAGCAGTAAATAATTTTAAATTTATTAAAATATCCCTCGAATTCAAGAGTCCAGATTAAACAATACTCTGGCATGTCTAAAGAATGTATACTTTTAATTTGTATATAGTAACATTCACAATTTTGCGCAGAACGATTCTTCATGTTCAGAAATGGAATATTCAGTGTTTATTATCTTTATCTTTTTTCATAAAGTCTATGATAAAATTTTTATTTAAATCAGTTTGCATAGTGTCTGCTGGTTATTTATTTGTTTAGTAACGAACATCACTCGCGTAGTTCCCGTTCAAGTTTGGAATACAGGGAAAAAAGTAGCCTATATCACTAGGGGAAAGTGTAGCTTCCAAACTGTGAAATAATTTTTCAAATCGGTTCAAATCGGTAATTTTCCAAATTTTTAAGTTTATTCGTTACATACAAAAGTTTTCTCTTTATTATATTAGAATAAATTATTTATGTTTCGCTAACCAGCATTTATGCACCATTTTGTTTGTATTTATTCATTTTTCATAACATAATTTTTTTTTTCTTTTTTTTTTTTGTGTGTGTGCATATTTGTAGATCGATGAATTACGCTTTAAATTAAATTGTTTCAAAGATGGCGAAGAAATAGCTGTGAAAGAAAAAAATTATATTGAAGCTGCTAAAATTAAAGAAATAATTACAGAAA
>CM035596.1:21705982-21738797 GCA_020423425.1 Chrysopa pallens
TTAGTTGGCAGCAGTGTTTAAGCATCTGTAAATTATCCAATCAAATCATTTAACTTTTAGAAAACTATTAAACTATAACTTGTTATTTATAAATTTTTAATAATTTGAAGTTCTAAAATATTATTGAAATTTAACAAAATTATTAATAAAACATGAACCGAAAACGCAATAAGAAAACTACACAAGATGAGGAGAACACAACGGTACAAACAATTAGTAAAAATGATATATTTCGTGAAATGAAAGCTGTTTTTACAAATGTTCAAAAAAGCACATCGTATCATGAAAATTGTTTGAAGGTTTTGCAAAAATTATTTTCTTTGGTAAGATTATCTAATAAATATTTTAGAATCAATAATTCAGGTTGTGGGTTTTTATTAGGCGTGTAATATTAACCAAGTATTCTTTTTTATAATTTAATAAATTTATAAAATTATTAATTTATTTTCTATACAATTGACGATTTTATTCGAAAAAAAAAATATTATTCTCTGATAAATATATTGTTGTTGAACGTTTAAAAAAAGTTTTCAGGAAAAATTTTGAGAAAATTTTATCGTTTAAAACTTTTATAATAAATATGTAGAGAAAACAGTATTCTCAAAGAACTGATTTTTGGGACGTTTGATTTTGAATATCCAAAGTTTCTTACACTTGCCCAATTTGTCCTCAATTTTATAATACCAGTAAAAATTTTTACAAAAATTTAGGTTAATTCCGTTAGATTATTCCGTTTGGTCTATTACATCATTGTTCTGATTTTAAAATTTAATTCTTTTAACGAATTAATTATTTTTTTTTTTTATTGGGCTAGAAATATTGAAAATATTTTATAAATTGCCCATTTAATCTTTATAATTGTTCTCATTTTTAGGTTGAAGAAGGTGTATTTTTCGATTGTTTCATACAATATTTACAAGTGTCATTACAAATTGGCGAGAAAAATCCATATGTTGAACGTACTTTGGACTTTGCTGCAAAGTTTTGTACTTCATTCGAAGAAGTACCAAATCCCGAAAATGACGATGAATTAGAAATGCACCCATTTTTGGCAAAAATATTTCAGTATTCATTAAAGGTTGGAATTTTTTTTAAACCTTTATGTAGCTAGCGTTAAATTTTTATATCATAAAATAATAAATAAGTTTATTTTGTAGTATCATCGATCAAATTCATCTGATTTTCGCTATCGTTTATGCCAATTTGTGAACAAAATATTAGTTTGCCTTGGTGATCAAGCCGAATTGGATGATAAATTATGTGATGATATTTTACGCTCAATGTTAGATCGTTTACAGGTATTTAACTTTTATAGTATTTTTTATAATTAAAACCAGCTAAAACTGGGTATGCTTTGCTTTAGTACATTCTGTTACGAAATAAACAGGAGAGTAAATAAACGTATTCTACCTTCTAAGTAAAAGGAAACAAATTATTCCTTTTAATACTTCGATTTTCGTTGCTGTTATTGCAATGTAGAACGAAAGAAAATAAATAAGATATTTTGATATCGGGAGGATTACAGTGTTCTCCAACTATAACAAATGCTAATTGATCATTTAAAAGTACTGATATGCTGATTGACTACTGAGTGGCCAACAGGAATAATAGGCAAAGCGACGATTTTTTTTTTTTTTTTTTTTTTTGTAAAAGGTAATTAGGCTAGATATATTAGGAATCTCAGAGAAAAGATTCGATATTGATTTTCTCACTCCGCATATGTTTTAGATCACTGAATACGAATTTTAAGTTTGCGGAAACATGCACGAATTTTGAACAAATTTTGGCACTTTTTCAGTTTTTGGCCAATACCTCTAAAGGAAACGTTTTTCGATAAGATCATGCTTTACAAAATTAAAGTACACAAAATTTTCTACATGTTTTATACTTTATATCGCCATACATAATGTTTTTTTTTGAAGACTAACCTTTGCGCCGCTAGAGCGCTTCCAAAAATGGCTATATTTTATTGAAACAATTTATATGATATAAAAGTACCTTTCTCATAAATAACGAATATTAAGAAAGTTAACTATCACATCAACACCGATTTTCGAAATATGGCGAAATTCACAAAATATGAAAATATGGCCTTGTGGGCGCATTCTAGCGGCGAAATCGTAAGGCTTTCAAGAAAAGTCATGTAGGAAATTTTGTCAACTGAAATTTTATAAAGCTTATGAAAAAATGTTTCGTTTTTTTAGATATTGAACAACAAATTTTGCCGAAAGTGCCAAAATTTTGCCGGAATGTGTTCAGTGACCCAAAAGATATGAAGGGTGTAAACCAACACTTTCCTCTGAATTTCAAGTTTTGTAAAAAATGTATAGCCTAGTATCTAGTAGCGAAACGGTTAGTCTTTAAAAACAATAACATTCTGTATGAGAAATGTGGCAAATTTTGTCTACTTTAATTTTTTTTATAGAATGAGCTTGTGGAAGAAACGCTTCCTTCTGTGATATAGGCTCAAAACTGAAAAAAGTGTCAAAATTTGCTCATAATTGCCCAAAAAATAAAGTTCCGCGTAAAATTTTTGCCCGCAAACTTCTAATTCATGTCCCGTAAAAATTATATTGTACTCTTCCATTTCGATCTTTTGTCCTTTTTCCGATTTAATTTCTCTCGTTAGGCAGATAACATGGTTATTTAGCTTAAATTTGTTTGTTCTTTTGGTTTAGCCTCTGTGTTAATTTGCCTGAGGAGATATCCGTCTTTAAATTTATTCTTTTATCCTTAATCTTTGATTTATTAGCGATTAATGGTCCCATATATTAAATAATAGAGTGGTAAATTACAGAAACTAGAATAAATTTCTTATCAGAATCTATGTTAAGTTTTTGAAGATATAAACCTTTTTCATCCTTAGAATCAATTTAAAAAATATGCCGCGAAGCGTCTTTTTTACTATATTATCTATATACTTATTATGTGCAGTATTATATCTTTAGCTAAATATGATTAGTTGAATTTTTCTCTCTTATTGAAACTTCCTCGGGGAAATGTTTCAAATAACAATTGTAAAAAAACCAAGGCTTCCCGGGTCAAATTAGACAAATTTCGCTTAAATTATATGGGACTGCATCCAAAAGCAGATTTAAAAAAAAATAATAATAAATTGGTTGTCATATTTCGGTTACTTACCTCATTGACTTTAAATATGCAGTCAAGAGTTCTGTATACGCCTTGACTTTTAGTTACATACCTAGTGGGAGTATTTTTATTTTCGGTAAAATAATTTTTATTTTTAATAATAAAGTTTGTTATTTCTGACAAATACAAGGCAAAGAGAGTAAGAAATTTATAAGTTTTAATTATTGCTTGCTACTGCCAGTCTTTTTTTAAATTAAAATTTATCCTGATACCCTTTTATTTAGTAATGAATATTTTTGATGTGTAACACCGCTCGGTATCTATGAGAGTAATTTCATGAAAAAGGACTGAAGGACGTTATAGTGTTAAAGTATAACAGGAAGCTAAAAAAATGCGCGGTATTTGAAAAGTTTATTTACGAATTATATGTGAAGCGGATGTTTTTATATGAGAGTTAAAAAAATTATAATATCATAACTCCATAATAGGTACAAAATTGGTGTATTAAATTAGCAACAGAGTTTTAGTATCTACTTTATCTCCTCGCCTACATTGTATAAAGGTTATCTTGTTTTACATAAAATGTATTTTATCAAAAGAACGAATAAATTAATAATAATCATAATAAACAGATCCAATATATGTTTTGTGAATATATGTTTTTGTGAAATTTTTTGTTTTCAGGATCCTAAATATAAAGTTCGTACTCAAGCTGTAATAGCTTTATATCGTTTACAAAATCCAACAGATCAAAATGACCTGGTAACAAAATCATATTTCTTTCACATGGAAAAAGATCCAAGTCCACAAGTACGTCGTGTTGTTGTTAACAATTTAGCCCGTTCAATACGTGCGTTCCCTCAAGTTATGGCACGTATACGTGACTGCGATGAAAAAGTACGACGGGACGCTTACAATTTTATTGGAATGTACTCGTTAAAAAATTTTAAAATTGTACAACGTATGTCCTTATTAAAATCTGGTCTAACAGATCGTTCAAATTTAGTGAAACGTTGTGTATCTGAAATATTAATACCAAAATGGTTTGTGCATTATGAGCGATCATATTTTGATTTTTTAAAAGCAATTCGGGTCGATGTCAATGTACAAACAATTAAAGATAGTATTGAAGTATCCAAATTATTGTTGAATGTATTCTTTACGGATGGTTCAGTCAATGAAATTATTCAAGTGTTACAATTAAATGAGCAAAAAATGTTGCGGCTAGAATTTTTGGATCATGAACGTGTTGTATATTGGCGATATTTATGTGAATTTTTCAGAAACAAAACACTTGGTGAAGAATTTTTAGAGGATATTTTACCATCATTAACGGAATTTTGTATATTTATTAAAAGGTTAGTATATACTTAATTTCACGTAGTTATACTTAATTTAGATAAAAATGGTAATTTAAATAAAAAGAATAAAAATGGTATATTAGTGAAAGTACGATTCTTTTATTGTAATATTACCCCTTATGCCCACCTATCTAATAGTGAAAAAGCTACTCTCTTTGTCTGTGTCCAATGTAACCTGAAGATGAAAACGAAGATCACGACGACATTAAACGCAATTTTCGAATTCTTGTTGCATCTGTCGTAACAACTAGTATGCTGACCTTTTGTCTCATAATGCATAGCTCTAACGAAATTTATCTTATACCGATCAATTTTTGGCAATGTAAACGGAAAATTGTCTCTAATGCAAAAATAACCATTCTTGAAACTCCGTTTCTTCGAGATATTTACAGATTTTTAACACTTATAAAATTTATTTGATTATTTTTTTCAAGTTTTGTGGAAAAAAATCGTGGAAACGACCGTGAAGTTTTAGAAGAGAATATTTATCAATCAATTTTACAACAATTATTTGAAATGATTGATTATTTTGATTTATCTGATGAAGCTGGTCGAAATAATTTGCTACAATTGATTAAACAATTATTATTGTATGAAGATTTGAGTACTTCAACAGTTAATGTAATAGTGGAGAAAGTTTTGGAACGATTAATACCACATTCAAAAGAACGTATTGCAACTGTGATTGAAATAATCACAGAAATTATAGAACCAATGGAAGAGATTGTAATAGAAGAATCAGACGATTCCAAACGTAGAAAAGAAGTTAAGGTTTGTTTATTTTTATAACTCGTTAGTCTATTATCATAATCATATCTGTGGGGTTTAATTTGGAGTTTCATTTTTAACAAATATAAATAATTGTATTCATTCATATCAGCAGTAAATAATTTCAAATTTATTAAAATATCCCTCGAATTCAATAGTCCAGATTAAACAATACTCTGGCGTGTTTAAAGAATGTATACTTTTAATTTGTATATAGTAACATTCACAATTTTGCGCAGAACGATTCTTCGTGTTCTGAAATCGAATATTCAGTGTTTATTATCTTTATCTTTTTTCATAAACTCTATGATAAAATTTTTATTTAAATCAGTTTGCATAGTGTCTGCTGGTTAGGCAAAACCTGGAAATCCTAAAATAGTCAGAGAATTTCGAATTTGCTGAAAAAGTTATGGAATAATCAGAAAAAATTGTAAATTACGAAAATAGTCAATAAATTTTGAATTTTTTTCTGGATTTTCTAAACAAATTTAATTTTTAAATGATCATAATAATTAATAATGAGTAAAAATTTCATTTCGCTATCTTTTTTTATTATTTTACTTATATTAATGATTGGTTATACAGATAAAAAAAATGAACTTATTAGGTAATATTTTCAAATAGGTAGAAATTTTTTTGTTTGTTTCAATATTATTTAGTGTTTTAAACTATATTAATTCTACTAGCCTGGATGCACGTAAGCATATGATAAATTTATAAATACATTAATAAATTTGAATACGAATTTAATTAAGATTAGTGTAACTTTTTCTCTACGAAAATTCTGAAAAAGGATCCGTTTTCTTTTCCGAAGCTCGTATAATTTCCATTTGTGCTCAAAACTTGAGAAAATTTTTTGTTTACTATTTTGTTATTTAATAGGAATTATCAATGAAAACAAATACAAAAATCATTTTGTCCAATATGTAATAAAATCCGGTGACCGTCTACACAGCTTGAAAATTTCAATTTTTAGCTTGAAATTGTTTTTGAATGATTTTGCTATTACAATAACAAAGAATCAGTTCCATCAGTTTGAAGTTTAAAGTAAGGGAATTCAGTTCTTGAGAAATAGTAGACATCTTGGTTTAAAATGGCATATAATCTAAAAAGGGGCAACTCTCGAAATGAAACGGGATTTAGGGGTAAAAAATCACGAAAATAAAATTGAATTTGTATTAACAAATTAATACAATAGTATTAATCAAAAGAACGGATATTTTTGTGTGAGAATCATAACATGAATTCTTAAATGTTTAAAATTGAGCGAGAACAAAAATTATTTGAATTATTTTTTAAAGGCTTAATCGTAATAATGTTACCGGTCTTCTAATGTGCTGAATAGAATCATAACATCATTATTTTTGTACAATAGGATAGTTTACCATGTTTAAAAAAGTATTTCAATGATTTCTTAATAAAAAATCACAAAAAATAAATATATTTTCAAAATAAACCCGATTTTTTGCCATATAATTAAAATTTAAACCTTTTCTATTCCTGTAAAAACGCTGTCTACGATTTTTGGTGATATAATATCGGTATATAATATTGAGAATGCTGGCAAAGCACATTAATTACATAATTGAACACTTTCAAATATTTTTTAATAAGATTGCTGTTTATTTTGAACTGGCTGATCACAACCAATAATCAAACAGATAACACACCATAGCAGGCAGCTTATTGTTTTAGGTCACGTTTTATAAAGATAAAAATATCGAATTTTAATTTTAAGATAATAAATTAATAACTGCTTTTATGACTCAAATTCAAATTATTTAAGAATATATTTACATAAATGTTAATTTTTGCCAAATTTCATGCTTCATTTTTCACAACCGAAAGTACCTTATTCAAAACGTAACTATATATTTTACTAGGCATTTAGTGTACTTTATTTATTTTACTTCCAAGTTATATTTATCGATATCGAAATTATTGTGTTCTGTAATTAAAAATAAGTGAAGATAACAACTAACAGAGTTATTTGTGTAAATATCGATATATAGTTCAGAATCAATGTTTGAACTGTTTTTAATGATAATCATTCATAAAATACTCTAAATATAAAGTCCGTATCGTTAAAAACACATGTATAATAATAATAATAATATGTATTGCTATTATATATATGCTTGTTCGCTAAATTTGACTTGAAATTGTGGCGATTCTAAATAGTTGACGAAAAGATGTTTCAAACAAAAGTTTTTTGTGTAAGTTGGATAATGGATCCATAAGATCCAACAAACAGTTTTTGCTCATGTACGAACTTGATCTTACTTTCTATATCTAAAGTACGTCACCAAAATTTCAACTCGATATCTCTTTTCGTTTTTCAATTATTTTTTTTTTTAATGGCTTACGGACATGAGAAAGGTGACTAATTTGGTATTTCTATGAGCACCTATACCCAAATTTTGTGTGTGGCTTTAATATTTTCTAGCGTTACAAACTTATGACTAAAATTAATATACTATGACATATATCACTGAATATAATATATATGACGTATCCCATATGTCAAAAGTAAATATAAAATTTTTTTTGCCCTGATTTAAAATTTGTTTATATATGTCTTCGTTTTGGAACTTCCTTAGCAATTTTCATTTTTTGTACGACATTCTGTCGGTCTGTGACACTCATTCAGACGAACGTGCATAATTCGAAAAGCACCCAACGGATGTTGGTAAATTTTGGGTAAACAATAATGGAGATGTTCTGGATGGTTCCATTTTAGAAGGAACTCACTTATCTATTAGCTTCCCTAGACATAGCGCTCGAAACTCACTTTTTTTCTAAAATTCAATACCAATATCTCTTGAACCGTTCATCCACTTTTATCACATTTTTATATGTACATGCGTAGTATAGGTTTACATAAGCCATTTAAATTGTGTTAAAATTGATTATTTCAGAACATCGTTATTAAAATAAAATCGAAAAGAAATATCTTGTGCAAAATATTGATGTTCATATTATCTAAAGGCATCTTTAAAAATGAATTTTTACATCATATCAAAATTACAACTCAATTGAACGGAAGCCGTTCCCGAGATATCTATTTAAGTAAATAGAAGTATTTATGTAATCTGTATTTTAAATAAAATAAATTATATAGCACAACATAAAAAAATAATATTTTGTAATTTTAAAATAAACACGATAGAATGCGGTCAGAGCCTTTTTTTATTTGAATATCGGCACCGTGGTCGAAACGACATATGCGCAGGCAATAACTTTTCATGCGCTTTGCAATGTAAAAAGAATACATTATAACATTAAAGATAATAAAATAATTATTTCATAGCTTTTTTGATAGTATATATATTTTTATTAAGAAGAATAGAGCTCTTATAACATACAACAAGAATATAAACACTATAATTATGAAAAAAATATATGTGAATTTTTCTTTCGTATGAGACTTTTTGTTAGACATGAAACCTCTTTAAATATATATATATATATATATATATATATATATATATATATATATATATATATATATATATATATATATATATATATATATATATATATATATATATATATATATATATATATATATATATATATATATATATATATATATATATATATATATATATATATATATATATATATATATATATATATATATATATATATATATATATATATATGTATATATATATATATATATATATGTTATAGTTAAAAATATTATTGTAATAAGTGTTTAAAGCTGTTGAAATTTCTTAATGTTCGTTTTTTCATAAAATTATAAACTTACTACTCTCTACCTTATTCGGATACTTTAGCTTTATCAAAATGAACTATACGTAAATATAATCACTACGTTTTAGGGTACACAGTGTTCCATCCGAAACATTAAGAATATTTTTATAACTAAAGTGATGTAAATATTTAATTGTCTCTTTCAACAAATAATAAAATATGTTTTTTTTTAATAATGTGACACATTAACACGTATGTGTGTTAAATAACATAATTATTTATTAAGTAGCTTTTTGTTTGATGGTATGAATTCATTTTCTAGACTTCTTAAAACTTTTGTTGGAAACTTAAAATTACACTTTATTTCTTCCAGTTATTTTAAAATTAACGACATAATACCTATACGATTTAAATCAACACAATATGCATGTAAATTGGCATTTTAATACGATTTAAATTACGATTTAGGTTTAAGAACTAAACGAATATTTTATTTGGCTTTTGACCTCTCAAGTTGCGTTAATCGATTGAGATACTCCTTCCATATGGTAGACACGGTGCTGATACATTCATGGAGTCGTTTTTTATATCAGTGATTTGAATTTTGTTAAAATCGATTATTTAGGATATTAAGAGATACAAAATTTTTAATAAACACAAAAGTTATAGATATTTTTATTACCTACAACTTTGCCTTTAGCTTTTTCTGTAGAATTTGTAGTTTTGTCGGATATCGAGATTAACCGTGTTTACCCTTAAAAACTCACTCCCTTCCACTTCCCGACCGCAGATCGTTCATAACTTATTTTTCCTTTCGTGTTTGTTATATTCTTTTACGTTTTCAGTGGGTTTCATCCTACTATAATTTTTTATTTTTTTTCCAAAATTATCGATCCTGGTCTACAAATATTTTGATTTATTTTTTTTATTCTGTAGCATGAAAATTAGCTGAGAGATTAAGGACTGAAGTTCATACTTAAGTATGAGGATGAATTTATATATTTATACTAATTTTATTCAAAAACTTGAAGCCTTTAAAATTGCTAGCAAAACATTTTTCAAATCTATTGGTTGAAAAAGTTATCGTTTAAAAACGAATAAATTTTTTCGGATACATTTTCGAAAATACATAACATTTTTATTTTCATTATAACTTTGCTACTTTTTGGCTTAACAACTTTTATCAAAATTCATTTTGGAGATTTTTTTACGTACTTAAAATACAATGATCCTGTGAGTTCTCCGAAATATTATTTGTTTTTATACTTTTCAACGCTAATCGGTAATGCACCTTTAACGAGCTATCCTTCGCGTCTAATTGTATTTATAGAAATAATAGACTAATATTTCTCATAGAAAAATATTTATTTTTGTTGTTTAACTTTTTTTGGTTAAAGTGTGAGATTTTCGAGCTATTTATGAAAAATTGATCAAAAACATGTATTTTTTAAACGAAAAAACGTACATTATGAATCACGGATACCTCAAAAACTATTGACCTTTATAAAAAAAACTTTAAGGTACATTTTTGTTTAAAATTTGCTGTTTTATTGATTTCTATGGTAACCTTTAGCTGAAATTTTCATCCCTTATGAGAGGTAATTTTTTCAAGTATAAAATATGAAGCATTTTTAATTACCTACAATAAAAAAAATTTATATAAACCGGACTAGTTTAACGTGCCCCAAAATAAATTCCTAATTTTCTTTTGCTTTTAATAAAATAACCTTTTGTTCGCTCGATTTTAATAATTGAAACACAAATTTGACGATTTCTAAGATTTTGATTTTCTCAAATTCATTGTAATCAACGCAAATTCGAAATATTAATAAATGGACACACAAATTGTTTGCTTACAATCTTTAAATTTCTACATTTTATAAAATAAATTTTTGTTCGGTCAATTTTAAGCATTGGAACACGTAGATAAAACATATATTTTTCTTACGTAAAATTCCCGATCGTTTGACGCTTAGTTTTATGTTCATATTTTCAATTAAATTAATTTGAACCTATTTTTAGAATGCAAAAACAAAAGTATTACCTTATTTAACTATATAAATACCTCAAATTTCCATTGTGCCCACTACATATTTCAGAAATTAGATTTCAATCGGCAGATTTGTCATTAAAACTCTTAATTTATGCCGATCAGTTATTCTCATCTATTTATTTGTTTAGTAACGAACATCACTCGCGTTGTTCCCGTTCAAGTTTGGAATACAGGGAAAAAAGTAGCCTATGTCACTAGGGGAAAGTGTAGCTTCCAAACTGTGAAATAATTTTTCAAATCGGTCCAGTAATTTTTAAGTTTATTCGTTACATACAAAAGTTTTCTCTTTATTATATTAGAATAAATTATTTATGTTTCGCTAACCAGCATTTATGCACCATTTTGTTTGTATTTATTCATTTTTCATAACAAAAATGTTTTTTTTTTTTTTGTGTGTCTGTGTGCATATTTGTAGCTCCATGAATTACGCTTTAAATTAAATTGTTTCAAAGATGGCGAAGAAATAGCTGTGAAAGAAAAAAATTATATTGAAGCTGCTAAAATTAAAGAAAAAATTAAAGAAACAACTGAAATTGTAAAAGAATTGAGAGCAGTTCCACCTCCAGTTGCTCAGGTATTATTATTGTTGTTTGCTTATTGCGTTTATTTGCTTTTACGTTTTTAGTTTTTTATATAAGATGTGTTGTTTAATTATGCAAAAAACTGGAACAATCGAGACATTTTTTTCCAAAAAAAAAAAGTTAAATAATTTGTAAAGCCCGATTAATCTCAAGTTGGTTAAATAAGGGTCGACTTAATTTTTCGTTCACTTATGCACCAATAGATAGCTTGAGTATATAAGTTATCGTTCATGAAATCGAACACATAGACGTAGTAACGTCTAAAATATTCCATTTTAGTCCAATAAATAGTAGGTTTTACCTAACAAACAGCCCGTTAGTTCGTTCTTAATTTTTAACATGTCTAGGATGGTCAGTAAGTGTTTAATCAAAAAGAAAAATATACAATTTATCTTATTCAGCGACCGCAGCCATATACAAAAAACCTATAAAACGACACTTTTTTATTTTTAGATTTTCAGTTATATCTTCGTTTCGGTGTATTTAAATTTAAAAAAAGATTTCTTTTCAATGTTGAAGAAAATTAAAACTCATATAAATACGTTTTAATTTTAGTTTCTAGGACTGATACTGTTACGGAAATACGCACATTCGAAAAATCGTATTTTTTTTAAATTTTTCAAACTTTTAAGTTTAGAACGCTGTAATTCACTATGGTCTATTCTAAGAAAACAAGTACCAGAATAAAATTTGTGGGAAATTTAATTGCTTACAAAATGCATGTACATTTTTTAACCAACCCTACGAAGGAGATAGACATAAACTTTTTTTTGAAAAATGTTCTCGATTCACCTTACTTTAAAGGTCAGTTTTTATTTGCGTATGCCAAATTTTAAAATAAAATCATCCTTGTGTAATACATTGATTGTTTTCCACCACTCATTGTTATACTTATTTGAAATTGGTAAGTATATGTTACAGCCATATTTCAAAGCACATACAGGCACAAAAGTTGATATTTAACATTGCTAATTTACTATATTGATAAAATCATATCGTATTAAACAGCGTGTCAGTATGTGTTTTGAAACATGGCTTATGTAATTTTAATTATACATTCGCAACATGCATCAAATTGTTTTCAGGAGTTGCTATGATTACGTTTTTAATGTTACAAGTCAGTAAATGGTACAAAATTTATCATCATTATAAAATGAATTTTTACTTGCATTTTAAAAAATGTTGCCAATGCGAATTCTTTCATTATTATTACAACATTTAACTTAATTATAATTAATAAAGTAGTTTAGCATGTTAAAAAAAATATTTCAAAATATTTACTTGTTGCCATAAAATTATATTAAAATTTTAACCTTTTTTATAAAAGTAAAAACCTTGCCTAACATTTTATTGACGTAGTATCGGTATATAATATTGAGAATACTATAACAACATATTGATAAAAAAATTTAACCAAACACTCAAATTTTTTTTACTAATTATTACATCGTGTCGGCCTAATGTTTTAGGTCACGTGATATGAAGATGTAAATATTGAATTTTCACTTTAAGATAATAAATTAATTTAGAATATTTCTACATAAATTTTAATTTTTGACAATTTTCATGCTTTATTTTTCATTACCGAAAGTACTCTATTCTCAAGTTTTATAATGTTTGTAAGATATTTGCTAAACATATTGCTTGCAAACAATTAAACAAAAGCAATGTTTTGTACAATATGAGTGCTTTACTGGAAAATTTCTAGGTATTCGCAGTTTTGCGATCGAATAAACTGACCCTTAAAAATATTATGCATGTTGGTGCGATTTTTTATTGCTGATAGTGCAATTACCTCCCTTATTTAGATAATAAGAAAATAAAATAAGAAATAAGAAAATAGAATAATCGAAAAATTTAATAAAAATATTTTTACTACATTATACAATTTTTATTTTTGAATCCCTGGATATGTTTATAAAACAGTGATAAATTAAAATTTGTAATTATTTTTTTTTTTTTTTAATGAATATTTTCTTAAGTGTATATAATTAATAATACTAATCAATCGTTGAAAATGGGGTTTCGCAGGACAGTTTTGACTTAAGCGCGTTGCCGCTAGAGATAGTATAATCCAAAAATTTTTCTTATTATTTTTGCTGATATTTCACTTCTCGACTTAACTAAACATATTAAACAATAAAAACGTTTGACAATTATTCCTTACCCAAAATCATTTATTTTAAATAGAATAAATATAGATATACATTTTTTAACTCAGTGAGAAACTTTTGTTATAGGGCGGATATTGTGATGAATACCCAATTTCTACACATCTGCACTTCATATTTGAATATTTGAATTACATTTAATAATAATTTTATATTTGTTTAAACGTTTTGTAGGTTCGTAAAAGAACAAACGATGATAATCGAGTCTTGAAGGCCTTGGATATTGTTGCAGCAATGTTACAATCAGAAACAATTCGTGAATTAACACCAGAATTACGTGTGCTACAACAGAATTTTATAACGGATTATTGTTCACAAAGTAATATACCAGCAAAAATGGAATCTGCAGCACTTAAATGTTTAGCATGCTGTGCATATTTAGATGAACAATTATCAATATCTGTTATGCCGAAATTCTTTTATCGGGTATTGTTATTTTTGTATTCTATTTTTTAAATTTCATAAGAAACAGCAGTCATCGGTACAGTCGTTAATATTAAAAAACCCTAGGCGTTTCCTTTTCTTTGCAGAAATTGTTTTACCTGATGTCAAAATTAACAAAAACATAAAATAACACACGAATGACCGAAATAAATTTGAAAAAATTTACTTAAAGTAAAATTTAAAAATTGTGAAAATTCTGTTCCTGCTATACATAATTGAGGAAATTTGCCTACTTTCTAACTATAAAATTTCAAATTTGCCCCAATACCTTAATCAGTGTTTTGTATTATAAATACATATTTCAACTAATCATTATCAATATAAATTAATAAATTAGTTAACCGTAATTTTCTCTTTAGAAATTTAAATTGTATTTCAAAAATCTATAGTACTCATTAATTATCATTTGATAATCTAATATTTAAAAATCATCTTGTTTTGTTTGAATATAGCCTTGTATAAAAATTATTCAAATTAGCCAATTAGATTACAGAATTTAATACATGGTTATTTTTAAGGAGTAACCCAAAGAGTATAAGATAGAAGGGAAGGTCGCGTATACAGTTACGAATGCCATCTGATGTTTGTGTCCAAATACTAAACTACTGTCATGGCGGTTTATCATTTTAGGATTATCATTATAATCAATTTTATATTACTATGTACTTTCAGATATTTATTACTTTAATAAATTTTAATAATTCTTAATTATTTTGTCATAAATTATTTGTTTTCATATTTTATGTTAGGAAATTCAAATTGAGCTGAACCGAATGTCCCGCGCGTTTTACGTTTTCATGACTGGACACAATCACTAGAGGCGTTGAAACTCGTGTACGCTTTTTAACATTGCCGCTAATGACAGCCTTCTTCTCTATCTTATACTCTTTGGAGTAACCTAAATCCTAGTGGGTTTTCAAACTCAAATGCTAAGAAATTTCGATGTTAAAAGTCGTAATATGTATATTTTCTCTGTGGTAATCATATATAGGTAATAAAAATTCATCGTAATTTATTTATTTTTTTTTATTATGCATGTTTGGGAAATATAAACTGGCGGCAAAAGTGTATGGAATTAACACATTATTTCAAGTGACGTTTATAGTTATATAAAAATTAAAAAAATTGTTTCAATTCGGTTTCATTAAATATTAGACCCTAAATTACAAAATTACAAGTGAAATTATCAATATTTTAAATCTTTTATAAAAAACTTTTGTTTCAGCATGTACACTTGAATTCAACTTCAAACAGAAAAATATATTCGATTTTTTTAAGCTATAATCGGTTAAATTATTTTACAATACATTACGATTTCAACACTCTAAAACAGTTATATAATTCTAAAGCTGCCATTATTAAGATAATATATCGCGCTCTCTTTAATACATTGTGTTAGTTATAATATACGTATTATTGGTTAATTATTTAAATTCGTAAATTGCCTAAATCATGCCTGTATTGATAACAAAATAAAATAATAAGCCACCAAGTCGATTTAAACAGATTAGAACGATTTCAAAATGAGCTAAAACGACCAACTGTTAGCGACTATACCTCTCAGCCGTATTGCCGGACTAAAAATTCCCGATAAGATTATATGTAAAATTGTATTTTCTTTCAAATTGTAATAACTTTTTAACAGTCTAGAGAATCGGTTTGTAATATATACAGGTGATTTAAAATGGAATGATGAACGTTCTACTAAAATTTCATGCGACTCATACTATTTTTTAAAATGAAAATATCCAATTTGAAAATAAAAAATGACATAAGAATTCTAATATTTTTTCATAATTTTAATAATATTAGCAAATTCATTATTTTATATTTATATAAATGTTAATAATATAGAATGTTTGTTTTAAAATTGATAAATCGTATATATTAATATTATCCATAATAATATTTTATACATAGACATAATACACATCTTACTCAAATGGTATTATTTGCGGTATTTATTCTCGTAACTCACCAATTCACTTTTCAAAAATTCCCATGTTGGTATCCGTTTCACATTGAATAAGAGAAACTAATAAAAATTATTAAATATTTTTAGATAATGGCTTATCAATATAGATTAACAATGAACAGGGAAGTTGTAAAAACAGCTCTTGGTGCTGTATTAGATTTATTTTTAATATATAAACCATCAATATTCCAACCACCAACCAATGACACAGTAAAGACCGCCAATAAAACTCGCTCCGGTGGTGCAGGGAATGAAACAAAACGTACTTTATACGATGGTTCACAATGTGATGAAGATATTAGTGATGATAAAGAAGATGAAATTGAAACACAAGATGTTAATTTTTCAATTAATGCTGCTACCACAAATGAAATTATTTCATGTATTTTATCATTTCTTGATGATGATGTAAGTAGAGTAAATAAAACTTCAAATTCACTTCAATACCTAGATCAGTTTTTGTATTATAAATAATAATTTCGACTACAAAGTAGTAATCACCAATATAAACTAGGTAATCGTAACTGATGTACGTATTTGTGGCAAAATTGGAATTTTATTTCAAAAACCTAGAATTATCATAAATTATCATTAGATAATCTAATTAGTAAATAAACATTATGGAAAATTTAAAAGATTACATAATCTAGTGCAATTAGTCATTTTAAATGCAAAATGGCAGTTATAATGAAATGAATAGATATAATTTTGTTGTTGTTGTTGTTGTCTATATTAAAAAGTGACCCAATTGAAAGTGATCGCAATGTTGAAAGTGGGGTACATGCGAATTTCTTTATTCCTGAGAAATGAAGATTTGAAGTTCATACATGAAAACAAAAACAATTTGTTTTGAGCATTTAACTTAATTGTTTTTGAAAATTAAGCAGTTTAGACATTTTTAGTTTAAAAGTTCCTGTAATCCTTAAAATTATCTGCATGAAGATAGTGCATTATTCTCTAATTATACTTTTTCTAATTACATAAATTGTAATTTTTGACATTTGCATCCTGTGCACTTTCATCTATTTCGTGCTGAAAAAAGACATGCTGATAACGCATCTAGTTATAATAGCTAAAATAAGTTATGAGCGCTTTATTTCATTTCATCTTAAAAATAGAATGGAAATTTATAAAAATAAACCATCTGGATTGGATTTTATATAAAAATATAATTGGTACTTTTCATCTAGGGTGTTGCGCAGGAACTGTCAGATATAATTTAAAATGATAAAAAACCGAGAACTTTTATGACTTTATAATTAAGAACTTTTCGTGGTTTAAAATTCAGTTTGATCAATGTTGAGATTAATAAAAACAAATTTATTAACAGGTTAGGTGATGTTATAATTACAAATAGTTAAGTAAAATGTTTTTGTAACATATATTAGTCTCTGGAAGTTATGAGTGATGATAGGCATCGCGCCTGTTGATGATAGACACTGTGCCGCAGATCGCTGAAGATGAAAAGTATGCAATATAATTTCTTCCATTTCTTTACTGTAGTTAAATCAGTTGCAACGCAACCAGTTCTGCGTAAAATTGAAATATATATTATTAGAAAGATAAATATATATTACAATTTTACGCAGAACTGGTTGCGTTGCAGCTGATTTAACTACAGTAAAGAAATGAAAGAAATTATCTTGGATACTTTTCATCTACAGCGATCTGCGGAATTATATTGAGTAATAAAGCCAAAAAATAATTGTATGTTAAATGTGTTTGTACAAAATCAGCTGCAACATGTCATAGAACTGTCTTTTACTACTATATTCTTTTAACAGAAATATTCAATTATTTTAATTTACTTTTTGGTGTTATTTAACCTTATTTTCCTTCCTGTTGATAGATTGAACTGATATTTACAAGTTAATTTATTCAATAACTTTGGAAATCCAAGATGGCCGCTACAGTTTGCCTTAGTTTTTTTGGATTAAATTTACTGATCGAAATATTGCCCCGTTTCTGTTGACAAATTGATGTGATATTAGGTACATACATTTAGTTCTGATGGCAATCTAATTTAATATAAATATCATTGTAAATTCAAGATGGCCGTCGCTACAGATTGCCTTGGGTTTTTTTTGGCTCAAATATACTAATTGAAGTTTTAAACTGATGCTAAAAGCCTCTTTCAGCTTATAGCAAAAAATGCACTATCACTTATTTCTTTTCTTCATTGTGATAACTTCTCCCTTGATTACAATGTATCTATTTACACTTCGTCTGTAGTCTCCAAAACTACTCGATGGGTTGTATATTACTATTTATTAAAATAAAGGCTTACGTTATAACAGTGATCTTCACAAAACTTTACATATTTTGTTGTATAAATCAAAAAATTTACCCAAACACTTTCATAATGATGATAATCATAAAATATTGGACTGAAATTTCTAAAAAAAACAATTAATTATAATGTTAGGTATCCAAAGAAAAATTATGAAGAGTAGATTTCAAATAAGTATATATTTTAAATAGTGATTAAAATTTCGCTAAAATTAATGCGTTTCGGTGAGAAATGTTAATAAATGATTTAATAAAGGAATTAATTTTGAGACTATATAAATAATCAAATCGCTTACCTTAATTTCCCTAACCTGAACTTTCAAGATGTTTACTAGTTAGGGAAAATCTGATACAGTCAGATAATTTCAAAATGCTAATAAAGTCAGAAAAAATGACAAATTATGCAATTAAAGGATTTTTTTATGGATTTTCAAAACATAATTTTAATTTATTAAATATTCGTAATAAATATTATTGAGTTCTTGATCTCGTAATATATCAGATAATGATGCTCACTTGTGATCGAGTCTAGACCTGGAACATGTATTCAAGAATATGCGACCATAATTTCAACTCATCTCTTTTCATTTTTGAGTTATAATAATGACAGGCAGGCGATATTCAGATAAAAAAATGAATTTATTCAATAATTCTTAAAATTTGAGACGTTTTCTTTTTCTGAGCCCGTTAAATTTTTATGTGTGCCTAAAAGCTTCAAACTGATGAATATCCATTTCTTTGTTATTGTAATAGTATAATAACAAATGCTAAAACCAATTTGTCAAATACGTAATAAAACGGATTTATCGTTGACCGGCAAACCAAAAATTGCAATTTTTAAGTTGTCGGATAATAGCCATCAGGTTTTATCACATGTTGGACAAAATTATTTTTGTATTTGTTATTGAATGATCTGCCTATTAGATAACAAAATTTCTTTCAACAATTTAAAGTTTTTGAGAACAAACGAAAATTATACGAAAAAAGTTGTTACACTAATCTTAATTAAAGTCATATACAAATTTTTAGAAGTATTAATTATAAAATTTAGGTAAAAAAAACCCGTACTTTAAATTTAGTTGTCCTGATCGAAAAATCAAATAAATTCATTTTTAGTTTTCGTATACATTATAATAGGGTCACCTGTTCAAATATCAAGCTTTCTGACTCATCGGTTTGGGCTTTATCTTGATGGATATATTTTAATTCAATTCATTAAATTTAAACACACTTTTCACACTCCCCCTTGATCGTTTCATTTAGAATCTGCTTATATAGTCCTAGCTTACGTTATAGCAGAATCATATATTCAAAATTTCAAGCGTTTCGGCTGTGCCTTTATCCAAAATTCCCAATTTGAGCCCTATCTTTACTCTTTTTGGTGTTGAATTTCAAAAAAAATCATTTCTTCAACTACGCTATAACAGAACCCTATGATCATGATTTCAAGCTTTCTATCTTAGTGGTATTGAAAGCATATTGAACATCATGCAAAATTTCAAACTTCCAGACCAAGCGGTTGAGTTGATATGCAGTCAGTCATTTATCCTTTTATACAGATTTAATTCAAGTACTAAATTATGTCTAAAATCCAACCATTTTGACTGAAGATAAAAACTAATAGAGTTAATTTTTTAGATACTCCACATATGTTTCAGTATGAATGTTTGAGTAATTTTAATGATAAGCATTCATAAAATAGCCTAAATATGTAGTCTATACAGTTATAAATACATTTAATAATAATAATGCGTATTATAAATATACATGCTTATTAGCCAATTTTGAACTGAAATTATGGCTTATCTAAACAATTAACGAAAAAATGTATCAAACAAAAGTGGGTTGTTTTTAAAAATCAAACATCTTTATCTTGATTTTTTTTTATTCTATCTTTTATGGTTTAAAAGTTTGGTCATGGATCCGCTGGATTCAATTGATCGATTTTGCTCATTCACGAACTTTTTATGTGTAACATATGTTATCAAAATTTCAACTCGTCAACTATTCGTTTTTGAGTTATTGACGGATCGACAGACAGACGAACGGTATGCGGAAATGGGCTAATTAGATGATTCTATAAACACTCATACCAAAATTATGTTCGTAGCTTCAATATTTCCTAGCGTTAGACTAAAAGTAATATACTCTGACATATTATATATATTATGCCGAATTCTTTTGATTTTGATTAACAAAATAAATAAAAGCTTAGAGAAATAGGAAGTGTCATCGAAATTACATGGGCAAAATTATAAATTTTTAACTAAACAAATCCTTTCTAATATAAATGCAAATTTTTTTAACAACAATACTTATTTAAATTTTTTTTTAAATGTTTATTAGTTAATAACTAATAAAATAAATAGTATAAGTTATATTATATAAACACATTATTAAATTATATAAACACAATTGTTTAAACTTTTTATATATACAGAGCATTAGACAAAATTTATGAATAGAATAAATTGATGCAAAAATTTCTTTCTAACGGAACTTAACTCATTATAGTGTTTATTAAAAAAAAAAAATTAGTGAAAGTGGTGTAATATTTTTAAAATCTGGTGTATTTTGTAAGTGCACAAATTATACTTTCCAAGTATCTGTCAAATTGCTACACCAACCCATCAGCTTCGATCACGTGTTTCTTTTGTATTCGGTCAATTATATTGAAGTATTGGACCACGTGATTCTGATAGTTTAATTTATACTGATGATGACTACTTTATTATGAAATACGTATTTATAAAATACAAATCCTTTTTGATCTAAAAAATTGGAGCAAAAAATTTAATCTTAAAAATTATTTGATAAAAATTTTAAATCTAATTATTTTAATATTTTTCAACTATTATTATAGCCTTTGTTACTCTCTGCAAGTATAACTTTCTATTCGTGAAAGAATTTTTTAAATCAGTTGAGTAATTTACGTGTGAAGCCGTAACAAACAAGCAATGTCACATTCGCATTTAAATTAGCAAAGATATGTTATTAGTTCGTTCATACCTCACCGAAAGCTTAGGGGGCTTCTTGCTTTGAACAAAGTTTTTATTCTGTATTCTTTTCTGATCTTTTTGGGCTAAAGGCCTTTCTTACTTTCTTTGCGAGTGGCACATTTTTTTTTAGGTCGAAGGCCTAATCGAAGCAGGAGAGCGACATGTTCTTTTCTGGAGGTTAAAGCTTTCTTAACCTGTATTTGTGTCCGGTGTAAAAGTTCGAAAAAATAGCAATAAACGTGAAATTAACAATTAAATTATTAAATCTGATGTATTTTTTTACATCTACGGCAGAAAAGCAGAAAGCAGCAGCTAGTAGAATAAAAAAACTCAAACAATAATAAACGCACTAAAAATATGAAAGAAAATAAATAACAAAATAAAATTTCTACTTTTAATATTATGTAAATTAGGGTATATAAATTGTTTTATTTTATGCAAGTTATTTTTTATAGTGGGAAGAGTTTCGAACAATTGCTGCTCAAGGACTAATTCTTTTACTTGATTGTGGAAAATTTAAATCAACAGAAGTATTAACCAGATTAATTATATTATGGTTTAATCCTGCTAGAGGTAAGTAATCCATTTTTATCAGCTCATAGCCAAATGAACAAAAGGAAATTTTAGAATTTCGTCATATCCGTTTGCTTTAGTTTCACCCCATCGTTTTGCAAACACAAAACAGGCCCTAAATGAAACATGATATTATAAACATGTAACAAGAAAAAATGATACGAGAATCGTAATTGGTCGTTATTTCCTTTAAAATATCATGTCACGTGGAGAAAAAAATGTCTTTGGTATAAATTTTCATTAAACTTATAATGAAACAACTGCCTTTAGCTCAACGTAGGAAAGACCACAGATTCTTTGTCGGAATTGTATAAAAGATCTACAAAGTAATTTTTTGATCCCAAAGCCACACGCGACAACAAAATACAGGATATCAATGAGTGTTTTGCTATTAAATCTTGCTGAATTACAGGATCCGGCAAAGAATCCGCCATCTTAACTTGCATGCCACTGTGATCGGTTACCCGGATCAACCGTAACAGTGTTATTCAGTGTCAGGTGATTCATCGACAATTATCGCTTTGGAACTTTATGTCTATTTATGCCTAGACTGGTAATCTGGGAAAATGGTGATATGTACATTTCTGCAATCACCTTGTATTATAAAACTGAGCAAAGATTTTCGCTTTGTCACGTGTTGATCAACATTCGCGGTAATCTAGAATACTAAGTAGATTCTAATGAAACCTCACTAATCTCCAAATTATGCAGAATAAGGTTGTTCTATATAGCCCCTTAGTCGTTAGTCGGCTAATCATACGCAAGATCATTGCAATCATTTTTGATCTATATAGGAATAAATGTCAAAAATGGCTTGTAATGTGTTTGCGTACGACTTAAAGCGCTTCTAGCATAACAGTATGAATAATATTAATGGCTACGATGAGAAACGTTTTTGACCACGATGTTACACAGACAATTGATAGAAATTTTCCAAAAAAGACGTCAGTTTAATTTTGCATAATTTGAATGTTAGATAAACCAACCATTTGCAGTGTTTTTTTGTGGTTAAAAATGCATTTTGGTACGGGAGCCCAAGAGCGAATTTTTGTGATTTCAAGAGCACTACCGTATCTATTAAGATATGGTAGGTATTTTGTATCCTATTGATTCCTTAATAGGTTTGAGTCTGACGTAAGGAAGTGGGAGGGGCATAAACATTTTGCTTTGTAAAAAAAAAATTTTACCATATTTATATACCATTTATGAATAAATGATATTTATATATATATATATATATATATATATATATTATATATATATATTAACGTTATTTATTTACCATTTATGAATACGTGACATTGTAATAATAATATACCGTTTGACATGCTAAATTTAATTTACAACTAAATGCATTTGCCAAGAGCTATCCACGAGGTTGTGAAATTTGTAATTTCTGATGCATATACCAGACTTAAACACTTAAAAAGTTGTATGAATATATATCTTTTTTTCCATTATTTGATGTATTTTGCAATAACCTATTTTTATTTGGAAAAAATCACAACAACAAATTCTCATCATTTTGGGTACTCATGTATTGATGATTCCGGGAAGAGCGCAAGTTAAATTTTTTTTTTTTTTTAAATTCTAAACTTCTTTTTTCTTTTTAAATTTTTACTTTAAAAGTTTTAAGTAAAATTCCTATAGTTTTGGTAGCACAAAACTTGTCAATTCATGACCGGCCTATGGTATTTATGTAACAAAACTAGTTTTTGGTGATTGGGTATCAACCAAAAGATGTTTTCCATGATAATACATAACAATATAAAGTAAAACATAACAAATATTTATAAAAAATGCGACTTAAAAAAATGCATAAAACTAAAAAATAAATCTAAAAATTATTTAAGTTTTTATTAAATAATTTTCTTGTGACCAATTACCTTTCAAAGTCACATCCAAAAAATAAATTTTAAGGTGACATATGATCAGCGTTGACTTCGAAAGACAAAAGTTCACAGAAAAATTATTTATGGTTTAATACAGAATTTACTTTTAACAATTTTTTTTTTTTTTTAATTTTATTTTTTAATGCGAAATTTGTTTATAGTATAATGATTTAAATTCGTTGAATATTTTTATATATATTTCTTTATTTCCTTAAATAAAAGGTTACCTTTAAAAATACATTCCACTTCTACAATACCATCAGCCTCAGCCAAATCATAAAAGCTAGCTCCAAGATAAGAATTTTTAATATCAATAAATATGCCATAATTATCAACGATTATATTATTCTGTAGTTGATACTAATTTATTAACACTTCATTTATGGTCATTGCGATGACCATATTTCATTTATTGTGAAGTTCAATGTGGTCAAAAAGTATTGACAAATCTTTCTCCATTTTTCGTTATCATAATGGTTTCTTGTTCCCTCTTCAAGCTTTTCACGTACTTCGATTGAAGGAAATTCGTTTTTCAACCCTCAAATAAATTATTCTCTTCAATATTTCCTCTTCAGTGGTATCAGATTGTGTAGCATCAGTCTCAGCAAAATTTTTTCATGCTCTTCTCGTAAACTTTCTGTAATATATAGTAATTAAGGACATGTTTATCTAAAGATAGGCCCAAACTCCAACACAGCCTATCTTTAGAATATCTTGAATAAGTTTTTGAAGTAGCTGAATGAATATTAACAGTACTCAAAATCCCTTTTAATTGTTAGGAGCCTATTCCAACACTTGTACACTTCCAAACCAACGAATTATTCCCGTCCTCCATCAAATGAATTACAATTATGTTTGTTTTTGGATTTGTTGAAGCAGACTTCAAAATACCATTTAAAATACGTAAAATAGGTAACTTCTTGTTTAAAAACTATTTTCCAACAAGAACACGAACATTTTATGTGATATAAAATTACACATTCATATTGTCGAAGAACGAAACCTTTTAATAAATCGGCACTTATTGTAGCTTCAGTATCTTCTTTGATGACGAGTATTGTAATTTAAAAATATGATATCAGAAAAATTGCAATTAAAAAATTAATTACCAATAAATGTTATAATATCTACACGATTGTTAAAAAAAAGGAATTAATTCAAATGCTCTTGATTTTGACTGAGATAAACGACTCGCTAGAGCACCAAAATCAGAAGTTTTTAATTTTTCTGCAAGTAAATTGAAAATGCCTAATTATTAAACAAATAATTATTATCTTCAAATAAATGTTTAAAAAACTAACGTTTTATTAAGTACAATACAATAATTTATAAATAATTAATAATAACAACTAATTTTACAAACTATGAATTTAAAACCTATTATAATATTAATAAGTATTGGTTATCGTTAATTTTACATATTTTTAATACATATTATATTAAGACTACATCCCACATCATCTATAATATATCGTCTTATTTACTTACATCGACAATATGATATTTTATTACATCGTTCATAAAATGGAGAAACTTAAAAATAAAAAACAATTGAAATCGCAATCTTAACCTAATTGGATGAATAAATCATCCATATATCTAGATAAATAAAAATAATATACATAATTAATACAATAAATTCGTCAATACCTTGCTATTTCTCTTTTTCTCGTTAATTTATCTTGGAGATTTGGGAAGAAAACTTTCAATCTCTAAGTATTTAAGAAAACTTAAAATTAAAAATTCAAAACTTGTGGTTCTAAATAATTTAAAATTATTTTTATTCATTATAGTTTAAAGTAATTAAAATAATAGAAACTAAAGACAGTAAAACTTCATATTTAATACTTAAATTGAGGACTCGTTTTACATTGTCATAACTTATACATATATGAGATTATTCATATTTCTAAATCATTTTTGATCAATGTATTATTCATATACTGTGGTAAAAAAATACTAATACACGTTCTATGTAATACTAATCGAATCTCTGTCAATAAAAATATTCCTAGCATGAATTCCTATCACAAACAATATACAATTTATTGTATGGCTTTTTTATGATTAAACAACTGCACATGCATTTTCATATATTTTCGGAAAACTACATGCATTTTCATTTATTAAATTATACATATATTTATGTATTTTTTTGGAAATAGGGCTGAAAAACAAAAAGTATAATACCTGTGACGTAAAAGAGAAGATGCAAATCTTTCTTCTGATAGAACTTCCAAACAAACAAAAATTTCGAAATTTTTTTTTTTCACAATCTTAATGGGAAGGTCTTTTCATAAGACTACAGAAAATTTTATTACATTATGTAGTGAAAATGAAAATCAGAAATATTCACTAAAATTTCGAAAAATAAAAGTATTCATGACTTGGAGAATCTTGATCTCTAAAACATATACAAATTTCAAATTTATAGAATAAAGGGTTAAAGAGTTCTATCGGAAGTAAGATTGGCAAATTGAAAAACCTTTGGGTTTTTTAATTTTCTTCTTTCACCATTGCATATAAGATGGTGCTTAAATAAATTTAAAAATTTCATGTAAAGTTGACTTAGATAACGACCTACAAAATCAAAGTTTGTAAAAGGATACATAGAGCTAATCAATTTGAAAATCTAAGTGACTTTAACATTATTTCAAATGATATCGTCCTAACATTTAGGAGTTAATCCTATAGGTTTTTTGTTTCGGTTAATTAAAGAAATTTAATTTGATGGCATTGTCATTAAATTAGAGGCAGCCATATTAAAAAAAACTAACAATGTTTAGTTTTAAATAAATTAGTGGAACCGTAGAATAATTATTCCGCGTTAATAAAAATTTTACTTTTTATTTATAATATTATATCAAAAAATACTAACAACCATAGAAACTACTCATAGTTTTACTTTTTATGTATTCAATAAATTTTAGGAATTACCCTGACTGCTAGTTGGCTATAGTTGTTATTTAAGGGTTTAGTGGTATTTAATGTGATTATCAGCAGTGATCAACAGCTGGCTATAGTTTTCAATATCAGTAAAGAATGGAGGACTGAAATCTTTTCTGAAATTCTAAAACGAATGCAACAATAAACTTACAATTGACTATGAGTTAATTGTTTTGTGTATCTATATGTATTTTTCCTTTCATCGATGGAATTCACACACACAATTATAGATTTTGAAAGTCAATTATTCAATTACAATAAATAAGTAATATGATTTATTATTTTCTCTCCAAAACGGTTAATATTAATTATTAAACAAAGTATATTCATCGACGAATGTGACGAGTAATTGACTTTTAAAATTTAAGTGTGTGTGAATTCCATCGATGACAAAACACATTTATAATTGATATATACACAAAACAATTAACAGATATTCAACTACATAATTCATCTTACTGGCATTGAGAATATATAGCCATCTGTTGATGTTGGCTGGTAAGCACATTATATACCGACCATAACCTTAAATAACAACGATAGCCAAAATAGTAGTCAGGGTAAGTACTAAAATTTTTTGAATACATAAAAGTGGACTTATGACGTTCATTGGACTTTTCAATTCTTTGATAACATTCATTATTTTGTGAAAACTTAGTTATTTATTCTTTAATATTAAATAGGTAATTAATTAAACAATATCTCATGTAAATTTAAAAATTCATTCTAGAGTAGTAACTGCTTTTGCCGACAGGAGAAGCCACGTCCCCGGCAGATTTCCCAATAGAGATATCTTCAATAGTTCAGTTGATACGTGACTGATATTGGGTTATCACATACAAGCTAATTGATAAATATGTGTGTATGATGAACGTTTGGTAACCATTTGATCACTGTACCATAACAAACTTCTTGCTTATCCCATGTACTTTTATATGTTGAATTAATGATCTATCTTTCTTGATTTGGGTACTAATATATATATATATATATATATATATATATATATATATATATATATATATATATATATATATATATATATATATATATATATATATATATAATTATTTATATATATATTTGAAACTTGAAATCGCTCCCCACATCGCAGAAAGTATATATATCATACACCCTTTTTTCATTCTACCATCTAATGTTTCTACTATTTAAAGTTAATAGGTACCCGCGACTAACGAAGGAGCTCGAACTCCCATTTACCATCGTATACTCCCCTACCAATTATTTCAGAACAATATAAATGAACATATTAATAAAAAAATTGTTCATCACACTTACTTTTCTACTAATTCATCAAGTGTCTCGCAGGTAGAATTTCACAAACTGAATTCATCAAGTGTCTCGCAGTCACTTGATCAATTTAGTTTGTAAAATTCTACATTTTTTGAGGAGATACAAGTTCATCTGTCGATTTTCTGCATAAAACGGAAACGTAACTGTGGTAACAATGAAATGCAGAAAAATAACTAATATTGTCTTACACCTTTGTACGTTTGAATGGTTTTCTGTATTTAAATAATATAATATTGAAATTTTTAAGAAAAGGATATAATAATACTAAAATTTTTTAGAAAAAGATTCAAAAATGCGACAAGTGCTAGGCGTAATGTTAAATCATTTTGCAATGTATACGTCTGGTAGTCAAGAGGAGCTTGCTAAGGCATTTTTACCAACAATACGTACAATTTTGGAAGCACCAACGACCAGTCCTTTAGCATATGTGGACATCGATACAGTTATTAACTTTTTGTTAACATATACACAACCCGGATTCAATACTGTAGATAATGTAAGTCACTTGGGAAATGAGACAGTTTTAAAAGGACAAAAATTAATTTTAATTTTATTCGTTTGTTTCAGAAAAATATTCATAATTATTTAGCTATAACATTATGTGAGGAAATATTGAAAAACATGGATAATGATTGCCGAGAAAAAATGCATTTAATCAAATGTTTACCAAATTTAGCTGTTAGTGATAATGATATGGGATTACGACATGATTTGCAGAATCTATGTTTTAAAATCATTGACGTACGTATTTTTAAATATTCGAAATTCAAAAATATATATTTCAGCAATAGTCTAAAAACTCGTTGGAGATTTGATTAACGGTCTTTTTAAAAGGCGGTAATTTTTGTTCAGTGATACAGCATAGTATGCGCTTAAACCATGTTCGGGCAAGAATCAGCCCTGCACTTCATCAGATTTTTTGAAATTAAAATGGGTGAGAATTGAGTTGGGTCAAAACGGCAAAAGTAAGAAGAAACATTTCAAATAAAAGTTGTAGTTTTACCCGATTGTTGTGTTGAGTTATTTATCAGAATCAATTTTGTTTATCCATCTAAAACATTCATTTTAAACAGAAACACACCATAAAATTATTATTTTAAGCAAGTATTTTTTATAATTTTAAGCTTGTGTGGAAGTTTCAGTTCGTCGGGTTTTTTTGTTTATTTGAGTATTCATGTAAATTCTATGTGTGTATGTGTAAAAACTTCTAGACGCACTAAGGTATTGACGTGCAGGGTTGATTCCTGCTAGAACGTAGTTTTCGTACTTCGCATACTTATTTATGCTTCATCCCTGAAGAAAATTATAGCTTTACAGAAAGGCCGTTACTTTAATCTCCCACGATTTCAGACTAATAAGATCATTACGGATATTTAAAAGAGGGTGTAGCTTTGGATTGGTACAAGTGATTGGCAAAATTAATTATAACTAAAAAACAATACATTTTTCTAGATTTTGTGTATACATAAATTTTGATGATTTCTTCAAATTTGCATAAAATAGGAAAAAGAGAAGAAATTTACTCATAATATTTGTCTAAAAGACACCATTCTTCCAATTTCAAAGATTAAATTATATATTAAAACAAAGTCCTGTTAGTTTCACCATTTATAACTCAAGAACGGCTGCATTAATTTTAATGATCTATAGTTCGTTCGATTCGTCTCCGTCTCGAATAGCAGAAAAACTTACCCGCTTCGCCGAACTATCCAGTCTTTGTTAAACCACTAGACTGATTTTTATGTTCTTTGATTTTTTGGATTTGTCTCCGCCCCGAATAGTAGAATAACTAATAAAACACCGGAAAAAGGTGCTAGCCGCCCCTTTTGCAGAACAATTTAGTCTTTGTTCCTAATTATCTCCGAAATGGTTCAATCCGATTTTGATGGTTAATCCGACTTTCACTGGTAAATTGCTGATATTATAATGAGTAACTTAGGCTATTTTATTTGCCATTATCTGTTACGGCGCCCACTTCGCAGGCCAATTTAATATTTCTTCCTAATTATATCCAAATCTGTTCATCCGATTTTGACGGGATTTGCACTAGTAGATAGTTTATAAGAAGTTACCTATGCTACTTTTATTAGCGATATATATTAATAATAGATATCTCTACATTAGATATATATATTTATAAGAGATTTCTTAGGCCAAATGCGCTCCATACCTCGGAGGCATTTTTTTACGTGGAGGCAAAAGATTCTCCTTTTTGCGCCGTGTGTAAATGTTCGAAGAAAAATCAACAAAAACGCACATATTTTTTGTCGCTTTGTGTTGCTTCTATAGAAAGACTGTATGTAGCATGAGTCAATGCCGTATGCTACATGTTGCCTAAAAGTTGCCGCAGTGGAATTCTCCTTTACACTGTTATCGTATTCCAAAAATGATACAATATTCAATTGAAATGATTATATCTGTTTGATATTTCAATAATATTAATGTGCCTAAAAATAAAAAAAATCAGCTTTCGTATTTATTTTTTAACTCGATTACATTAATTTTGAAGCTCAATCTTGATTCTCAATTCGAGGCAAGGTGAACAAAGTTTTCTTTTTTACAATTTAAAGCATCTAATAATGCGGAAACTCAAAACATTCTTATTAATTGGTATTTTGTGCACCTTTTTTGTCTTTCCCGATATAAGTTTTTTTCACCCCAACTCTACCCATGGAAACAAAACTCAATTTTTTTTATATTAGATAAATTATTAGGTAATCTAAATTATGACATTAATTTGACCCGCCCTCTATGTACTATGACAATTTTAAATTAATTTGTTCGTATATCTAGAAATAATACTTATATATATAATATATATATATATATTTTATTCAGTCAACAAAAAACAAATCCTACATTCGTTGTGTGAGAAAATTTATACAACAAATAGAAGAAAAAGAAGCCAATGAAAGTAATGATCTACATGCTTCAGATCAAGCAGAAAATTCTGAAAATATAAGCGAAAATAATATTAGTAATACAAATAACAATCGCATATCAAAATTAAAAAAGGATTTATTAAATAAACCTTTACGTGTGGCCTTAACGCGAATTGATGAGATATTGGTGAGTATATTTATTATTTTTGCTCAATTTTTGATAAATCTTTCCATAGTAACATAATAACAGGAGGTATGTGCGAGAAACGATAGTCTTTTATTTTTGTCAAGGCGGGTCATCTAAGCTATCTACGGATGTCATTTTAAATAAAATAATTTCGAAGAATGATCTTTTATTATTATTAAAATATTATATAATTTTTAATAAAATAGCATCTTACAATAGCCTAAGAGCCCACGACGGCCAGACCTTCGTTATTTTATAAAATTTGAAAGGTTCTCTGTACATGTGTCCTATACAGATAAGAACGACCAGCGATTATAGAGTTTGGGTTGTGGTTACCTGGGCAGGTAACAGGTAGTAAAGGTGTCAAAAAAAGCACTTAAAATTTGTTCGAGTATAAAGCTTAATTTTTTTATTCGAGATAACTTCAGAAATCTCTTCATCCATTGCCGGACACTTATGACAGTAGCAGAGAAACTTTTATAAAATAACGAAGGTCTGGTCGTCGTGGGATCTTGCTCTACAACGAGATATTTTTATTTAAAATCGCATATAGTAGACATCTTTAGTAACGCAACTTGGAAAAAAACTTAACATCGTTTTTTGCACATAACTTCTATCATGAATACATTGAATTTGTCTATTAAAATAATTTATATTACTTTGTCTGCTAGGAGAAAGAAGATAATATGGTAATATTATCACCTTCAAATCAAAATGGTGAAGAATTTAATATATCGACTTCTGAAGAAGAAGAGTAAGTATAATTATTGTTTTATTACACGCAACAAAATTCTGAAAAATCTTTAACTGACAAGCAAGACTTCTATCAGCTTCGAGCACCTGTAGCGCCCTAGTGGTGTTAAAAAACAAAATTAATGGTGGAAATTCATTACTAACAATGGACATATGGTATATCATAAGTCTCATACCTTCATTCAGGTGATTTTTCAACCTAAAAAAATAAGTTGAACCGAGAAAATTGTTTAATCATTTAAAAGCCTTGATTACTCAAGTTCATACTTACTTATTTTTTTTTATATATGACTTCTACGTTATAGGCACCGTTGTATATATACTACGGAGGGTAGAAGAAAGGATAAATATCTTTGTATGAAAAACTGTTCGTCAAATTGCGTTGAATTATTATTTAAGTATTTTACAAGTTAACACTCACTATACTTACAAACCTCAACATTTTTTGACAGCAGTTACTTTAGGTTATATTTACTAATTATTTCGCACTACGGAAATAGTTGAAGTTCTGTATACCAACTTAAAAATAACAAATTTTCTACTCAACATACTTCAATTTGTCAGCTGCTATTTTCATAACATACCCTTTGTCTATGCTAGCGACACTTACTTGTAGGAGTTCGTCACCCATATCAAATTGTACTCCTTAAAATATCTACCCTCCATACTATATTCATATAGGTGAGATACTAGACATATACCCTCATATATTTAATAAATTTCGGTTATAACTAAATTTATAATTGATATTTAACAGAGATTATGACACATCTTCTTCATCAGAAGATTCTTCTTCATCATAAGATGAATTGGTAGT